>OX403619.1:38820189-39420189 GCA_948107695.1 Meliscaeva auricollis | reverse complement strand
AAATTAAATTAAAATCTTAATTTGTAACTTTGCACGAGACCAAAAAACACGGTCTCTTGGCGCTTATGATTTCTCAAAATATATAGATTAGATCTGAGCGGCAGTGCGTGACCTTTTTAACGGAATTACTCTTTTTTTTTACTTCAAAAAAATCTCCATTATTTATCATTATGATTTTTTGACATCTTTTCTCAACAAACTCTTATTTGCAAGCAAAAATTCTCATTGCATATTATTGAAAAGCTTTTCTCAATTATAAATATAATTAGCAAAGTTTATGTGTTTTGTGAAACAAAAAGTACAAACATGTACTTTGCGAACTAACAAAAGTTTTCACTTTGCAGAAAAGAACTTTTCACTTTGCAAATTTGTGTTTGAAGTCTTAGCGCTAAGAGAAAATGACAGAATATCAGTTTCTACAGGTATTTAAAATGCAACTGCAAACAGATCAGCCAGACTTTTGAATAGGATATCAGGATGTTTATGCCTAAACATAAACCTTCCATATACATATATTTTGCTTAGGTTTACTATCGTATTTAGAAATTTATACAAATGTGTTTAAAATAATTAATAACTCTTCTACATTTGAAACAAAAATCGTCTCAAATAAGATTGCTCGTTTGAAGGTATCAAACCTCAATGTGCATAAACATCAATTTCAACGAGAAAGCAAACTAAGCTCTGTCCCTGACATTCACTTCAACTCATTTTTCTTCACACGAATACTACAAAACTACAAACAATCCGATTATGTTTTATCTTTGGCAATGATGTTATCGATACAATATGTGCGTATGTGTGTAAATAATCGTAGGTAAACTTGACAATTCACATTTGTAAATACCCTGAAACCATTATGTAGTGCATAGATAAATGATGGGATGGAGGATATTGCACAGCAGTTAAGCTGAGTAAACCGAATTAAATTAAAGAGAAACTTAATGGAGAATAATTAAAAAAATGCACCAAAAAAATTCACTTAACTAATGAGAAGAATCAATAGGTCTTCAATTAAATGACCAAAGGTGCCACACTTGCCACTCAAAATATTTTTTCTTTTTTTAATTCTAATAAAATAGCGTAAAATTGATGGGCACTATCCTTACGGCAATTGTGAGGTTTGATAGAATAACAAAAAATTATTGGTATTTTTGGATGGGTCTTCTTTTGTTTTAATAATTTTAACTGCATAAATATAGACGAACAAATCGACATTTTTTCTACAAAAGGTGATGTTACAATTTTGCTTTAAAATGATATAGCGTATGGTTTACGTCAAAAACTAGTATTTTCGGCTTAGATAGTCAAAAACTGAAAAATTCTTTTGGTTAAGATACCAATTTACAAAATTCAAAGCGAGTGTTGCCAGTCTGTCGTCGTATATATGAAAATTAGACCCAAAATTCAGTTAAAATAATGATTTTTTTTTATATACTGAATGTGAGGCCTTCAAAATGTACAGTTATTATAATTAAAAATGTTCATGTTTTGCTGTCAGTCTTTGCGCGCGCTTTTTAACATTTAACAAACCTTTTAATTTAATTTCCAGAATTTTGTAAAATAACCATCTCATTTATTTTAGCGAATGTACAGAAATCTCTTTTGTTATAAGGTTGTTTTTTTGTTTTAAATAATTAATATCCTGGTCTATATATAAATAAAGAAAAAGAAAAAGAAAATAGTGAAAATTATTTTTTAAGTGGAGTGGAATAAATTAAATTTTAAAGTTAAATTTTAAAAGTGACCTCAACTCCAAAATGCGTTTCACCCAGGTACAACAATTTATTTTATCTTAAGCGGATAGCAAAAAAAACAGTTCTTTCTGTTATTATTTAGTTCCTTTTTGGTGTAGGTTATTATTTTTTACTACATCTTTTTTTGTTAAATTTCGTTTTCATATATTTTTTTTTGTTATACATACGTTTATAAAACTTGTTATACGTAAATATGTTTATGATAATTTTTGTTGACAAATTAGATAAAACATGTTAGGTATATTTTTTTCGTTAATAAACATGTTACACATAAACAAACAGAATAAGCAGATTTTTTTCTTTAAATATCGATTGACAGAATTTTTAAGAGCAGAATTTTGTAAGACAGAACAGAAAAAACAGAATTTTCGTTTAGAAAGCAGAATTTTGAAGCCAGAATTTTGACCCGCTCCCCATAAAGATGCCGCTGTAATTTTCGAATAGATTTTAGCTCGCTGAACTTGAAAATCGCATCTAAATTAATATCTAAGGAATGGTTTTCGAGATATGATTTTTAAACTTTTTTGAAATTTTTTCTAAACCATCTTTAGTATGAAGGCCATATCTTGAGTTAGGATTAAACAATCTTTATCGGTTCAAAATTCAGTCTGCAGTGTATCAAAAAATTTTGAAAAAAATAGATTTTATGCTATATACATACATATATATTATTTATATACTATATTATTTCTAGACAAAATCAAAAAATTAAAAGTATATTCAGATTTGTAATTTTTACTTATAGCCTAATTATGGAAAAGAAATAAGGTATTTTTTCTAAAATCTATGGAAAGGTTATTGAGTTATGACCTTTTTTGTATTAAAAGAAAAAATCGTCATTTCTTGTTGATTTCCCTGTTTTTTTTTAAATTTTTTTACATCGTTCATTCGTTCTAATTCATCCTGAGTTAAATGATGGGTGAGAGATTTGGAGCTCCCAAAAGATAAGCTTTTTCTCTTCCGGTGTTAAAACAACGTGCTAAAGAGATCGGGATAAACCTTACTCTAAATATTATACGATGAAGGCCGAAATATGTTTCTGCGAAAACATTGCAGGTTTGTTTGAGGAGCTTAAACAGTCGAATAATGTAAATGAATGGCGGTTATTTGTTGAAAGCAGTAAAGAAAGCTTTAAAGTACATAATTCTTTTGCATTTCGGGAACGCCAAACCATCTATCTATACCCATTGCACATTGCACTTTATACTTTATACTTTATGCTACTACAGGGTGCATTTAAAACAAATATTGATTTTTACTTGCTCTATAGGGCAAGTATTGGTTTCGTGTCAAACAAAGGTTTCGAGGTTTTAATCAAAACCAACATTAAGATAATGGAGAAGACTAAAAAATTGCTTTTCGTCATGCCGGCCGTCGTCGGTCCGTGCGCCTGTGCGTCTGTGCGTCCGTGCGTCCATCTGTACACATTTTCACTGCCCAAACGCGTTTGTCCTCAAATGTGGCAGAGACGATTTTTATGAAATTTCGAAACTCTATTTTTGTTTTGTTTTTGAATATCTCATCTAGAACGAGTATCTCCCAACTTTTTGATACGATGAACTTTTAGATTTTTTTTTGATTTTAAATCTATCGGGCAGTTTTTAAAAAAAAAATATTTTTTTATTAAAAATTTTTCAAACGATTGGTCAAAAAAAAATTAATTTGGTATTCAATTTTTAAAATACTTATTATTTATCAACTTCTAAGACTTAAGTTAAAAAAAAAAAACAAAAATTATTGACCCAATATCGAAAAAAAATAATTTTTCAAAAAAAATCCAAAAAGTGTTCCGATTTAAAAAAAAATATTTATTTTTGCTTATTTGTGCATATCTATCAATACCTACACACATAACATAACCAAAAACTAAAAATTTCAAGCTAAGTAAATATATAATAGCTATACTACATAAGCGAGTTCGTGTGATCCAGTCGTGCATTTTATTTCTCAGTAACACGTTTTTATATGTATAATTAAAAATTAGATTTTTGTTTCAACTGCAAATATTTTTTATTGGGAAAAACTATTTCCTTTTTTCTAATTTTCGTATAAAAATAAGGTTTTCGAAGCATAAGTCGACACATAACGCTTAAGCCGCATAATTTATTGGGAAGGAAAAGGATGCATTTTCAGTAGGAATTAAATATCGACCTATTGAATTCATTTTTAAATAGATTTTCTCTTCCTCAGCAGAAATATGGTTCGAAAACAGCAGAAAAAAGTTTCAAAATTTCCGAGTCATGGAGGTCAAAATACATACATAAGAACAAATAGTGGTATTCAGAATGCAGTTTGGCTGTAAACTACTGTAGCTTGTTAGACTGCAAGCTTCTTGTTTGTTTTGCTAGTTTGGAAGTTGTTGAACTTGTTTATTCTGATAAACTTCGGCTAACTAAACTTTGAAGCAATTTTTAAAACAGAAACGAATTGCGACATAGACAAATAGTATAAAAACAATTATTTTGTTGGAGCTGTTTTTTCTTGGGAGTCTTGAGTGATATCAATAAAAGCTTAAATTAGAATAAACTTCATTCTTTTAGCATGTATTTATATTGTAAACAGCCTCGATGTACATAGATATTTTTTATAAAATGTAAGTTTTTTTAAATATTTTTTTAAAGTTCCGTTCACCATAATTGTTAGGGTTGTAGCATTCTACTTACTTCATTTAGTGTGCATTAAAATTCAAAAGATTTAATTTTTGATTTGATGTGCTTTGGTGAGGTCCGTGTATATCGAACTTTTGACTTAAAACACAAGTAATGGATCCGCATGATATGGTTTATATTGATTTTTTCGAAATATGGGTAATTTTGGTTTTGAAATTCTGATGAAAAATTTCAGAATATCCAAAAATAATTAGTTTTTTTTCACTTCAGATTCTGTGATGTAGTCAGTTTAGAGCAAACTTCAACCTACAATCAGAGGCTCATCATAAGTGCATGTGTTAGTGGTTAGTAAAATAAAATAAAATAAAATAATAAATAGCTAACACATGCACAAAATAAACAATAAATATAAAATATACATAAAAACAAATTATGATTAATAATTAATATAAAATCATTCACCACATATATGACAATCAAGAGAGTGGAGCACTGATCCGGAATAATGTTTTTAATACAGATTTAGTTAAGTAAAAGTCTACAGTCAAATCGTCTAAATTAAAAAGTTTACACATACGGCTTAAGGGCTCGTGTACGCCATAGTTTGTTCTATGAAATTCAATGTGTAAAAGTTCAAATCTTCGCAGGTGGTGAGTTCTTCCGCGAGAGTTTATCCCGATACAAGCCAATAACACTGGAGCATCAATATGGTCATTAATTAGTTGATGGAAAAAAATTAAATCGTTTATCACACGCCTTTGATATAAAGTTTGCAACTGGAGAAGTTGGATCCGATGTTCATACAGTGGGAGATTATATGGATCAGTCCAAGGAAGACCCTTCAGAGCAAAGCGAATGAAGTTATGTTGAATTGCTTCAATCCGACTTTTATGAATATCATAAAACGGAGACCATATTTGTGAAGCATACTCAAGATGGGGTCGTACGTAGCAATTATACAAAGAAAGAGTAACATACGGATCGTTAAATTCCTTTGCCCAACGTTTTATAAATCCAAGCATTGAGCTCGCTTTATTTACAATGTAATTAATATGTTCAGTGAATTTTAATTTTGAGCTAAAGTGGACACCCAAATCCTTAAAAATGGAGACCCTACATAATTTTTGCTGTGAGATGCTATAATCAAAAGCATTCACAACCCTTTTTCTGGAAAAGGTAATTGTCTGACATTTTACTGGTTTTAGCGAAAGACCGTTTTTTTCGCACCAAACACTAAATCTATCAATATCAGCCTGTAGAAGCATATGATCTTGGTGGGATGTTATTACCTTAAAAATTTTCATATCATCGGCAAATATGAGTATCTCGCTTGAACGTAAACATGATGTAACATCATTTATAGCGAGAATGAATAAAAACGGTCCAAGATGGCTTCCCTGGGGAACGCCCGAGCCACACATTCTTTCTTCTTTAATGGAAAATGCAATAGGACACAAAATAATTCGAAATAATAAAATCTGTAAGGAAGCGGATTTAAATCTGTTACCCCAACAGAAAGAAATCTGTTGGGATAACAGATGACTGACCTGTTGACAGACCATATAATTTTTAACCATTTAAATTAACCAAACCTAAACTGTCTTTGTTTTGTTTTATTAAATAACTTATTTTGTACTCAGATTCTTACACGTCCATGAAGTTAGTCAAAGTAACTTTAGTTTTCCGAGAAAAAAGAAATACAAGTTAGGAGAATTAATCAAAATGATTTGGGTAAAAATAGCTTGAGTCTTACGAGAAAAAAAAATTTAAGTAAGTAGAGCACGTAAATATATTATTAAATAATTAAATATTTTTTTTGCGGGAAATGTCGAAAAATTCTTCTAAAAATGGAGTACTTAATTCAAATTAGTCGAGTACGTAATTAATTAATGAAAACGATTTAATGTTTTGATGTTTTCGAGAAAATCAAAGTTTAAGTCAGCAGAATGTATTTTTTAACGACTTTTTTGAAAATAGTTTTATTTTATTTTGGATTCGTAGAGCACCTAATTATAAGACCAAGTTCTATTTTAGAGATAAAAGTTTATGGCATTTTCGGTAATTGCTCTGCAAGTTGGCAGAATATTCATTTTTAACAAAAGTACTCGAGCACTTAATTTAATTTTTGGGCACTTAATTATCACTTAAAGATGCAATAAAAAAAAAACATGTGTCGACCACTTTGCTCTGCTAACTATATAGACATAATTTTATCTTATGTAAGTTTGGACAGTCTAACTTCATACCCACAATTCAAGTCATGCAGCAAAATGCTTCTCAACTTTTATCATTGTGAAATGTAAAGATTTTTTTCTTTTTATAGATAAAAATTATTATTAGATCGTAATTAATTAAAACTTTAAAATAATAGTCCAACTTGAAATGACATCGATATTTTAATGATGATATTTTTTTTTTAATAATGATATTTTTTAATTACAAGATTTTTTTCGACCGCATAATAACGAAGTTCAAAGTAAATTGAATTATACATGGCAAACCTGGACAATAGTATAAAACCTATCTTGGCTTATTAAAATTAATTGAACTAACACAAACAAAGAGTTTTCAAGGTAGCTCATATCTATTTTCTTAAATCAATAATATTTTTTGCATTTCAAGATGTCCTTCCGCATCACTTCATAAGAGAGATTAAAAAATCAATAAAACAAATTAGGCCAACCAAATTTAAAATTCAGAACCAAAGTCAACTTAAATGATTCTTAATATAAATGTATCTAGCTATATCCAAATTAACACAGTTTTTACAAAGGTGCACTTAAATGCGAACACGTTTATTAATACCAACAGCAAAGTAAGCAATTGGATTTCACTTAAAAATCTAAAAATCCACCTTAAAGTGGAGAAAATATGTTTATAGACATAGTTCTGTGTATTTTTAAAAAATTTTCATCGGAACCAATTTTTGATGTAATTTTGAATTCCCCGTACTCAAAAACATATAAAATGATACCCCATATGGGCATGTAAGGAGGTATACACTATAAAGTAGAATATTGGGACGCCATTTTGAAAAACCTGCCATATTTCGAAATCCGCGCCGTGTACAGAGGTAGACTTCGGCATCGTGTTCTACGCAAAATTTACAATAAGACCTAATTCACACAAATTGTATTGCAATTAGTTCTAGGTTAGGCTGTTTTTTGAGTTAAATTGACTCGTCTATTAGTCCGTATATTGGAGCTAATGAAAAGTATTCTTAAAAAGCACATGCATATTGCGTGTAAGATATTCAACCCTTGTTTCAAAAAAAAAAAAAATAACTTTTGAATTGTAGATAAAAGTAAAGAAAAATCAATATCCTTTCTTGTATGACAAGAGCCAAAGAGCTAAAACAAAACATATGTACAGGGAAGTAGCACAGGTAAAAAGAAGTTATGCATATATTATATGTTTATGTGTGCAAGGCATTCTCTGCTACAAAAGCTTCTGGGTTTTGACTGCGGACAGGATAGTCTGAAATATGGAAGAAGACTGATTTAACACTTATTTACTTGCACGAAAATACAAAAAGTTTGTTCAGAAAGATTTAAAATTTGATTTTATATTAATATGGAGGATTTATGAATTATATTGTTCTTTAAGCAAAAATGAAAAATAGGAACAAACCAATTCAAATTGGTTGCTATTTAATCGTTAAAAATTGCCAGGGGATGACTTTCAGTCGCTCGGAATTGTGTGACTCACCAACAAAATTCGAAAGCTCAAAGTGATATTGTGTGTTTCTTATTTTTTCTTCAAGCTCTTTAAAAATGTCTGTTATACAAACTAAACATAAAACAACCTCAGAAAAACAGCAACTCTCTCCTCTGACTCTTTCCTTCCTTGAATACAAAATGAAACAAGAAAAAAGTGAATAAACATAGAAACAGATGATTTTTTTTTGTGTTGTAGGATCAGGCATAGAATTACTATGAATATTATTACGAAAGTATTATTCTCGAAGCAGTTTACTGGTTAGAGATACAACGTCTACTAATTTTGTTTTCTTTCTGAAAACATAATAATAAAGTGAGAAGCTATAAATTAGAAAATGAGTCAGTTTCCAAGAAGTTTTAATGTTTGGTTTTGATTGTTGTAGTGTAGAAGATACTTAACATAGCATGAGCTGACTGAAACTGCTTTGCTATAATAGATAAGTTACGTCAGTTTTTTGCGTTATTTTTCGTTAGTACATACTAGATTAGATTAGATTAGATTCTTCCTTTATTCATTAGATAAATTACAATTTTTTTCTATTGGAAATACGGACATGACAATGCTGCCGTCTGCCGGAAATGACATTTCAGTAAAATAAATAAAATTATATAAAGAGAAGATGTATCAAAAAGATTTACAATAGATTTGAAATAATAAATTACATAAATAAATATTATACAAAATATTAGACAAAAGTTTATATTAACATAGACATGAGGAATAAATTTGTATATAATTTTAAATTTTAAGTATTAAATATTAAATTTTTAATTTTAAAATTTTAAGTTTTATTTTTTTTTTTTTTTTTTTTAATTTTTTAAAAGTTTTTTTTTAAATTATGGAAGAGCGAGAAACGTTCGAGCAATTTTAATGATTTGCAACATAAAAACTAGTAATTTTAATGATTTAAAACATAAAAAGAATATCAATTTTAATGATTTGAAACATAAAGATTTGATTAAAAGCAATAATTTGCAGCCCTTAAATTGAATAGAGACTTGTTGTAAGAACTAATTTAACAAAAAACTATTACGATAAGTCATAGCATGATTGCAATATTTATACAAGGTGAGCCAACCACGGACGCCATTTAATATTTCGTAAAGACTATTTACGGACAGAAAACTTTCTTGGAAATGTAATCTTCGGATTTCTTGTAGAATTGGGCATACAGCAATAAAGTGGTAAATATTTTCAGACTCTCTCCTTTTACATAGATCACAAGTTTGCTGAAGATCGACTCTATGTGGCATGAAATTCAAATTTAATAATTCAACTCTAGCTCTGAATATGGTGCTTATAACTTCTGACGAAA
Source organism: Meliscaeva auricollis (assembly GCA_948107695.1). Classification (NCBI taxonomy): domain Eukaryota; kingdom Metazoa; phylum Arthropoda; class Insecta; order Diptera; family Syrphidae; genus Meliscaeva; species Meliscaeva auricollis. Next base: position 39,410,788 of record OX403619.1, on the reverse strand, counting down.
ATTTTGTGTTGAAATAGCATTCAATGGTTAACATTTGGTGGTTAAGGTTGCGGTAAGTAAATCTGGAAGGTGATGAGGACGCTCTTGTTAAAAACTGGCCGTATATTTTGTCATCTTCTTTAGCTATGATCCTTGCGAACATATTTTGCCAGTCGCTAACGTTATTTTCCGATAAAGATAAATCGATATCATGAGATAACGCCAGCTGATGCCAATTTCTGAAAGGATAAGCATTTGTTTGCAATAGCCTAGTTAACACTGCCCTATGTAAACTATTTTCACTTCTCTTCATTACTTTTATTAAAAATCTAGAATGAGCTTTCAGATTTTGCAAATAAATGGGTGGCAAACCTGATTCCACATGAATTGCGTAGGTAGGAGTAGCGTTTGGTAGACGGAATAAACGCTTGAAAAAGTACCTCTGTACAGTTTCGAAATCTTCAAAGGGGTCTACTCCAAATGCCTGCACCCCGTAGCACATACAAGTGTTGACTGTGGCGTTGAATACCTTATACTTTGAGGACAGATCAATGTTTTGGTTTGCGAAGAATTTTGGCCACATTATGTTGAGTGCCAGCTTTGCTTCTCTACTTTTTTCTTTCACATGATTTCGAAAGTTTAAGTTGCTAGACAACAGTACGCCAAGGTACTTGAACTCAGGAACTACTTCTATCGACTGGTTATTGAGTCTCCAAGTCTCCACCCTTCTACTCCTTCGGTTCTCGAAAACCATAACTTTTGTTTTCAAGACGTTGATATGTAGATCCCATGTCTCACAGAAAGCCTGAAGTTTGTTTATTTGCAGTTGCAGAGTTGAAGGATTCTCTGCCAGCAACACCAAGTCATCAGCATAAAGGAGTACCTTTATTTGCTGACCAGCGAAGCTAACGCCACCCGGAAGAATTTCAGAAATAAAGTCAATGTATAGTGCGAAGAGTATAGGGCTTAAAATGCAACCCTGAGGAACACCTGCAGAAGTTGGGAACCATTCAGACAGCTTGGATCCATCCCACACGGTTGCACTAGAGGAAGATAATAATTTCGCATACATACTATTGATATGATTTATATCTTTAAATTATTGAACTCTACAATGTTTGAGGGCATTATTTTCATCAGAGGAAATATTGGGAATATCAATAATAACAAGAAAAGGAAATTGCCTTCAAACTAAAATATATTTTTTTTTAAAGGAGTTTGGATCTGAAGTCATAACTACTCAAGTCACGTTTTCAAGATATGGCGGCAATATAAACATTTCAAAATGCCGTTTTTTTGGTACATTAAACGTCGAATTTCATCACTGGTGAATAGTTCGTTACAAAACTATTAATGAGATCTGAAAGAACTGCATTTCACCTTTCTAAATCATTTAAAATTCTTTTTAAATTCGTTTTCCACACAAAGATATTTGCCCATTATATTTTCTGTAGTCCAATCAAAGCGTATTTAGAGATGGAAAGTTCTGATGCAATAATTTTCAATGGCTATCTATCTTTATGTTTGTTGGCTTTTTCCGAGAAAAATAAAAACAAAAAAAAATCGTTAAAATATATTGAAAATTGATTTAACTCTTTTTTTATTAAAATCGTTAAGCTTCTTTACATTTTTTTATATGCATTTTCGAAGATCAAGATTTCCTCTCATATTTATTAAAATATGTTGGAAGGGAGCTGTGCACTAGACAAAACGCAGAGTGTGGTAATTCACTTATCAAGCGGTATTAAATTAATAGCGCCAACAAGTTTAATTTTTTTTGTAAGATTTATCAAAAATATGTGAAAAACTAAATTTAACTATAATCATTAATATACTTCACCAAATTTTTGATGTACAGAGCTGTCAGAGATCAAGTTTTTGGAACTTTTGTAGAACCATTTCAAAAAATTATTATTTACGGTTACAAAAAAAGCCTTTAGTAATGTTTTTATTTGAGAATCGTAATAAATACGGGCGCGGATCAAAATTCTGGCTTCAAAATTCTGCTTTCAAAACTCTGCTTTTCAAACGAAAGTTCTGCTTTTTAAAATTCTGCTTTTTTTCTGTTCTGTCTAAAAAAATTCTGCTTTCCGAAATTCTGCTTTTCAAAATTCTGGCAATCGGTGTTTAAAGAAAAAAATTCAGCTTGTTCTGTTTTCTATTTGTATCATGTTTATTAACGAAAAAAAATGTACCTTACAAGTTTTTTCTAACTTTTTCAACAAAAATTATTATCATTAGCGTATATATATACATACGTATAACAAGTTTTATAAACGTATGTATAAAGAGAGAAAATATAACAAAAAAATAATATAACAAAAAATAATAACCTACAACAAAAAGGAACTAAATAATATATTGATATCCGCTTAAGATAGAACAAATTGTTGTACCTGGGCGAAATGCATGTTGGAGTTGAGGTCACTTGAACTTTAAAATTTAATTTATTCAATCACTCCACTTAAAAATAAAAATTAAAAATAATTTTTATTATTTTATTTTTCTATCTCTTTATTTATATAGATGTAGAACAAAATATTAATTATTTAAAACAAAAGAGCAACCTTATAACAAAAAAGATATTCTGTATATTCTCTAAAATAAATGAGATGATTTTTTACAAAATTCTGCAAATTATAAAAAAGGTTTGTAAAATGTGATTTTTTTTATAATTTGCAGAATTTTGTTACAACAGAATTTTAAAAAGCAGAACTATGAAAGCCGAATTTTGGAAAATATAATTTTGAAAGCAGAATATTGGTAAAAGAATTTTGAAATGTGCATTTTTATTAGAGATTTTTTATTGAAAATAAAATAAAAAATTATTCAAGAATCTGAGAAAAACGCTAGTTTATATTAATTTGAATGAAAAATCATTACAAATTAGTTTTTTAGATTTTAATGTTCACAGTTGTTACTAACGTCAAATTTATAAAGCACGAAGCTAGGCTTTTCTGTTCTGACAGTTTTCACGCACTTGTGCTGTTCTGTTCTATTCTGACCTAGATTTTCTTCCAAACACACCTTATATTTTCTTACATACAATTTATTTAAAAGTCCGATTTTTTGGGAATTATTTATGTTAGTCTAAGAGCCGACAGCTTATTTTGGGAATGGAGATAAAACCAAAACGCGAGTATGCAGTTTTGTAGGTTCATGCATCCTGATACCGAATTCAAAAGTCTGGCAGGTTTATTTTGGTGCCAGGCGCGACTAACTACGCGGGTTTAATAATGCAATTTTCCCGTCTTTGTGTAAAGGGAACTCAAAATTTAAGCTTTTTAAACGAACCAAATTGTTTAATAAATCAGAATTACATACAACAAATTAAAAAAATTATAGATGGATTAGACTTTGAAGTTTGAAGGTCTTGTTATAGTTTGAGTTATGACAGTCTTCGAGTAAATGAGCGATATGTATATCTAAGCAAAATTGAAGATTTTTAAATATTTGTTTTATACTCACAGAAAAGTCGCAACTCCACGTCAAAAGTAATTCAAGGTCAGATGCAAAAGTACACACATATTTGTTTTTCTAAGGATTTTGTATAAGAGCTATAATTATGTATTTAAAAAATTGTTCAAAAATTAGTTTTCAAAAATTCTGTGTGCTCATTTTACCTAGGTAGGTAATTATCCCCCATAAGAGTTTCTAGTAGTTAAAGTTGTATAAGAAAAAACCAATACATCTGAAAAAGTTTTGGCAATTTGTGAACAATAAAAAGAAAACAAATAACTTCCCGACTCTGATGACTTATAACAATCTTACTGCTAGTGATCCTACAACCATCTGTGATATTTTTGCTATCTTTTTTCAAACTGTTTATAAAAAACCTAAAACCTGTGATACTTCCTGTGATATTAGCTTTAAAAGAACCTGTGATAACTCTTGTCATAATATCTGTGATAAATTGAACTGTGATAACAACTGTGATAAAATCGATAATTATTTAAAAACTTTAGAAAGTTTTCCCCAACTAGACGTAGCTGAACCAATATTTGAAGAAACTGATATAATTGACCATGTACTGAAGCTTGATGATTCATCATCATATGGTCCAGATGAAATACCACCTTTCATTGTTAAACGTTTTATATCTGTTTTAACGCGTCCTTTGTGTTATCTGTTTAATTTATCAGTTCGTACGGGTGTTTTTGCAAACGTTTGGAAGTCCTCATATGTTGTACCACTTTTTAAGAACGGTAACAAATATAACATTGCTAACTACAGAGGAATTGTGAAGTTATCCTGCATTCCAAAATTATTTGAAAAACTTGTCTTGGGTATAATTGAAGAAAGATACAAAATTATAATTTCGCCTAACCAACATGGATTTATGAAGAATAAATCCGCTGCGACCAATCTTATGGAGTTTTGCTCGGATGTTATTACGAAGAACCAAAATGGTTGCCAAACTGATGTAGCATACCTGGACCTCTCCAAAGCATTTGATCGTGTGCATCATAAATTACTTCTAAAAAACTGAAAATAATTGGATTCCCTATATGGTTTTTAACTTGGTTAGAGTCTTACCTTCACCAAAGACCACAGCATGTTTGTTTTAAAAATGAAATTTCAAAAAAGATAATAGTGCACTCGGGTGTTCCTCAAGGAAGCCACATTTTTCCTTTTTTATTTTTAATTTTTATCAATGATCTAAATAATATAATAAAACATTCCCATCCACTTTTATTCGCCGATGATGTTAAACTACGGTTATCGTTTAAAAACAATGATGAGCATCGTTTATTGCAAGAAGACTTAAATACTGTCTCTACTTGGTGTGATATAAATGATATGGAGCTAAATGTTTCTAAATGTAAATGTATGACTTTTACCCGTAAGAATTCACCTTTTGTAAATACATATATGTTGTGCGGTCAACCTCTCCAAAGAGTTGATCATATGTGTGATCTTGGGGTCTTAATGGACTCTAAACTTAACTTTAACATGCACATCGACTACATTATCAATAAAGCTAAAAGCCGTCTTGGATTTGTGTGTCGGTTTGCAAATGAATTCAAAGACCCTTATATATTAAAAACATTATATTGTTCCCTTGTCCGATCGTGTCTTGAGTATTGTAGCTGTGTCTGGAGTCCGAGTTATCGTATTAATATTACCCGTTTAGAATCTGTGCAAAAGAGATTCCTTTTGTACGCACTTCGTAACTTGCCATGGGATGATAACAGACATTTACCACCATACGCCCAGCGATTGAATTTGATCAATCTCCCATCACTTATTCATGGAAGTGTTTTATTTGTTTTTAATATTTTAACTGGTGAAACTGATTCAAATTATCTTTTGTCACAAATATGTATAAACTCTCATTCACGTTCATTAAGATCAGTAGATTTTATTTATCAAAGATTCAATAGAACGATCTATGGTTCACATGAGCCGTTGTATGCTGCTTGCACATTGTTTAATAAGTATTTTAATTTAATTGATTTTAATGGTTCAAAAAGTTGTTTAAAAACTAAATTGTATATATATTTGCAATCTCAAAGCTAATAATTATTGTAATTTGTAGCTAAATAAATAAGTAAATAAATAAATAAGTAAATAAATTTATCAATTTTGAATATAATCTTTGTTTATTAAAATTTCACAACTAAGCATTGGCTTTGCCGTCAGCCCGAAAAAAAAGAGTATAATCTAAACAAATTCATATGTACATATTTTAAGTACAATTTTAAGTAAAGCTTTGTTTGAAAATAGAAATTAGATATTTATACATATAAACGCGGCGAACGCAACACCAACTGAATTGATTACGGAAGAAATGATAAAATGGGTATCAACTCCTTTTCCCCGTATAAATCACCGGGTTTGGATGGTATTTTTTCTATGATGCTACAAAAATGGGTGGACCTAATAATCCCACACATAAAAAACATATTCCTGAGTAGCCTAAAATGGGGTTATGTACCTAGGGTATGGAGAGAAGTCAAAGTTTTTTTTTTTTTTTTTATAATTTGCGCGCACTAAACGGAGTTAAATACCCTTAATATAATACACACAGTGCGAGCTTCAGGAAAATAGAGAGGGATTCAAAAGGAGAAACCGATGCACATTAATTTTAAAGCTCTGGACATCAAAATGACAGGGAAAAACAGAGGCGGGTAATATATTCCACATTCGTATGGTGCGGCTAAAGAAAGAATCTCTGTATTTGACGGTACGTCCGAAGTTGGGCTCAAGGGTAAACTGATGAGCATTCCTAGAAGCGTGAGTATTACGGTTAAATTGTTTCAGGGGAGGAATGCAACTAGCTATTTCATCTGAACATTGTTTATAAAAGTAGCGATAAAACAAGGAGAGACATAACACATTACGTCGGTGGTCTAGGGACGCAATTGTCTCAGTTATCGATCTATCATCTATCATTTTAAAAGCACGTTTTTGTATTCTGTCCAAGAAACTCAAATACGTTATCGGAGCACCTGCCCAGATGTGACAATTGTATTCAAGTTTTGGTCGAATGTAAGCTTTATAGATTACAGCTAGATCAGAAGATGAGAAAAATTTCTTGCATCTTCGGAGAAAACCTAAACATTTCGCAGCGTTTTTGGCGACATCGAATATGTGTTCATTCCACAGAAGGTGGTTTGTTACACTCATACCGAGAATGGAAAGTTTCTCAGTTTCCTCGATGCAAGTGCCACTCATTGATAGTGGCATAGGGGGAAGGTTCCGTTTTAATGATAGTAAGCAGCATTGTGTTTTTGAAGCATTAAATTCTACACGATTTCTTATTCCCCATTGAACAATGCTGTAAAGATCAGAATTTAACGAGCTTATCATATTTTGTCGTTGAAGTTCCACATCCGAAGGGCTTGGGTGTGAGTCTTCAAACGAATATGAGAAACTAAGGGTACTATCATCAGCGAAACAATTTAATGGATTAGAAGTTTCAGAGAGCAGATCATTAATGAAAATGAGGAAGAGAGTCGGAGACAAAACGGAGCCCTGGGGCACACCAGCGTTTATTTTGTGGGTTTCAGACTTGAAACCATCCAATACGACTTGTATTGAACGGCCCGAAAGGTAATTTCTAATCCAATGAAGAAGAGAATCATCGATACCAAATGCATGCATTTTCAATAAGAGAGCTTGATGCCAAACTCTATCAAATGCCTTTGAAATATCAAGCGCAATAATCTTACTTTCTCCAAAACGATGTAAAGATTTGTTCCACTGTTCGGTGAGATATACCATCAGATCACCAGTGGACCTATTGCTACGAAAGCCGTACTGCCGGTCATTAAGAAGCTTCCGTTCATCGAGATATTTCTTGAGCTGGAAATTAATCAGCGTTTCCATGACCTTGGAAAGAAGGGACGTAAGTGCAATCGGTCGATAGTTAGAGGGTGAGGAGGATTCGCCTTTTTTAGGGACAGGCTGGACAAATGCTGTTTTCCATCCACTCGGAACGAGACCAGTAAAGTAGGACAGATGAAAAAGCTTACGCAGTGGTTTTGCCAGCGTGGAAGAACACCTCTTCAGAACGATGGGAGGGATACATGAATCCTTTTACACGCTCAAGTACTGGAGGAGTCATGACACTATCTGGCAGTGTAGAGTTGGCAGCGAACTGCCTTGCAAGAAGGTTAGCTTTCTCGACAGAGCTAACAAAGGGAGTGTCATTGAAGACAAGCGTTGGAACGGCAGATGACGAAGAGTTTTTTATGTTTTTAGCAAATGACCAAACATTTCTACTACCTGTGGGACATTGAAGTATTTTTTGCCTTAATTTTTGATCATGCAGGAATTTGGTTCGTCGGATATGGGCGTTGCTGACCTTTCTAGCCTGTTTAAACTTTTTCCTCAGTGGGATTGGCTTTATAACAACGGAAGCTTACCTCTTTATTCCTGATAACCTCTTTACAGCTCGAGTCAAACCATGCATTCTCTTTCGGTTTGATTGTTTTAACCCTGTTCGGGATAAAATTTCTCATTCCGGAGAGAATTCGATTTGTGATCATATCTGCACTGGAATCAACGTCACTATCGAGGAAGCATAGCGACCAGTTAAAATTTTTAAAGAAACAGTTGAGTCCCTCCCAGTTGGCTTTCTCGTATTGCCAAACAATTCTCTTTGGTGTTTTTTCTTTAACTGGAATTTTGAGATATGAGAAATTTGCAGATGTGATACAATGATCTGACTTGCCTAGAGGCGATAATACACTAACAGTGTATTTATCTGGGTCCGAGGTAAGAAACAAGTCTAGAGTGTTTTCAGCTTGGCCCACAACGTCCGAAATTCGAGTTGGCTCGTCAACAAGCTGAGTTAGATGGTTTAACTCAGCGAAGATCTCAACATACCTTCCTTCGGGTGTTGTCTGGCCAGAATAGCGAAGCCACGAAGAATTGTGTACATTGAAATCGCCCGTAATGACGATTTCAGTGTGAGGATACAGGGAAACAATCCTTTGGATGGAGTCGGACAGAGCATCAAATTCGTTAGAAGTTGAATTACTGTCCATGTTGGGGCTTCGATAGATAAAACATGTATGAATCATGCGCTTATTAACCGTGAATTTTAACCACATGAAATTAAAATTTGTGTTTACACACAGGCCGTATTGTGGTTGAAGTTATATGGCGAGACCGTGGTGAGAAAAGAATAATGGCACCAAGCAATACCCATTTAGATTAAATTCAGAACAATCTGGATTTTCACTTATTTGGGTCTCACCTAATGCCAAAACGGCTGGCCTGTTTTGTACAGTGTAAAAGAACACATCAAAAAAGTTTGATCTAAGCCCACGAATGTTGGCATAATCGACCCTGAATGTACCTACCATTTAAATATACCAAAACTTTTAAAAACCTTATCCGACTATTCATTCCGAAAGCTGGAAAACCAAGCCACACGAATGCGAAGGACTTTAAGCCCATTAGTCTTACAACTTTTTTATTAAAGACGTTCGAAAGACTAATAGAAATATATATGTATACGCAGCACACTGAGTCTGAAAGCCATTTCTCCAGCACAGCATGCTTATACAAAAGACGCAGTTTTTATACGACTTAAATACATTGGATTCAATAATAGTAATTGCATACGCTGATGACCTTGCACTACTAGCGAACAAATAGAAAATTACCTTATCCATAGTGAATACATGGACTAGGAACTGCGGCCTTGCGGTCAACCCGCAAAAACCGAACTGGTACTTTTTACTAACAAAAGAAAAAAAACAGATTTTAGAATTCATTTTCTTGAGGGTACCCAACTCAAAATCTCCGACCACGCAAAGTACCTTGGTGTGATCCTAGATAAGAAACTAAACTGGAACCTCAACATTAAAGAAAGAACAAAGAAAGCCATGTTTGCATTCTATTCCTGCAACAGAACTTGGGGGCCAAGCCCAAAAATTATCAAGTGGATGTACACGGCCATAGTAAGACCTGTGTTGACTTATGGTAACGTAGTCTGGTGGAACGTACAAAGAATGACATGTATTGGAATTACTGGTGCAATGAGGACCACCCCCATAGCGGGTCTGGAAGCTATACTCAACTTAAAACCCCTAGATCTATTTGTGCAAGAATCAGCAGCGAATAGCGCCCTTCGGCTAAGCCAAGCTGGTAGCTGGAAATACAGTGCCAGGGGTCATGCGCAGTTTCTACAGAAATACACGGAAAATGAGGTATGTGCAGACTACATAGCTCCCCGATTAGACTTTCATAAGCCGTTCACGACTGTCTTTCCTAACAGGGAAGACTGGCAGACCAACGAGCCATCAACCTGTGAATCTATGATAGCTATATATACCGACGCTTCCAAGAAGGATACTGGCGTTGGCTCAGGGTTCTTCTCTGAAACCCTTGGACTAGCCAGTTCTTTCAGACTTCCAAATTACAGCAGTGTCTTCCATGCTGAGGTCCTGTCTCGATGTAGGCAATACCACAAGCTGATATCACCGTTTTCATTGATAGCCAACCGGCAATAAAAGCAATTTCTGCCATTAAAATCAAATCGAAGCTTGTGACTCGCTGTCGCGAAGAGTTTAAGATTATTGGTATACACAGCACTTTGTTGGGTTCCTGGTCATAATCAGGCAGAATCATCAGTTCAGAACCCACCCTGTAACCTTAAACAGATAATCGAGCAAAAAGTGCTAGCCAAAACGAACAACAGATGGAGTTCGCTTGAAACCTGTGTTATATTTTTGTTATGGCCTAATTTCAATAAACAAAGAACCGACAATGTCATTCATCTAAATAAAAAGTCCCTCTCTCTCTTAGTGAGTATCACTACTGGGCACAACCAACTGGGTTACCATAGAAAGAAGATAAAAATAATAATGGACGACATATGTAGAGGATGTCGTGACGAGGAGTTACATGAAGATACTTTCAGCTACTGCCCTGCGCTGTGTCATCTTAGAAACAAGCTCCTTGGTAGCCACTTCTTTAACGACCTTGAGGATCTCTCTGAGCTTCAGAGCTAAAGCACATACAAATTTACCAATGCCACAAAATGGCTGGAAAATTCGTGATCTTAGTCAACGAACAAGACAACACACTTTCTTCTCGTAGGAGCAGCAACTAACGGAGACTGGGCACCTCGCCCTGACACCTGCAATTGCCCCCCTACGCTAAACGACAACAACACAACCAACCAAGACAACTGAATAACACATTATGCTTACGTAGGAGCAGCCACAAATGGAGACTGGGCACCTCGCCCTAACACCAGAAAACGCCACTCCTACGTTGAACGGTAACAACATTACAAACAAACGCAGCTGTACAACGTACGTGTTCCTCATAGGGGCAGCAACGAACGGAGGCTGCGCACCAGTGTTGACGATAGTACTACTATAGTCGTATATTTGTACAACGCTCGGCTGCACTGTACTACCGCAATCCCACTTTCACGTTCGTACTACTATTATTTTACCGAAGTTAATCAAAAAGTTTTAGTGTCATAACGACATCATCCTTAAGATATATTTCGTTTCAAATTTAACGTAGTTAACTATAGTAAATGGAATCCCTCGAAATTTGTTTTAAGGAATTTGTAATAAGTGGTTTTCATTTTCCAGTGTCGTTTTTCTACCAAGTTTTCAGTTTTTTTTCCTAAATTTTTGTGGTAAATGAAGAAATTGTTAGTTTCATGTTGTGCCAAATATTTTGTTACAAAAAAAACTTTTCAAAAATAAACCACAACAACCATTCAAATAAATATCAAATCAACTTGTGTGCGTAAAAGCGTTTTTAAACGAAAATACAACACAAAGGTTACAAATGACTAAAAGAAGATTTATTGAAAAGAAATTTTGCAACTGAACAATCAGTTTTTGTTAAAAATGTATTCATTTATTTTTCTGATACGAATAAATTTTTCGAGTCAGGAAAATAAGTTAATACATTTTTTTACAAAAACTAATTGTTCAATTGCAAAATTTCTTTTAGCAAAATCTTCTTTACCTAATTTTTCATCGATATTTTTGTTGTGTTCGTGTTTTAAAACGAGTGAAAATAACTTAAAAAATAGATTAGAAATTTTTTTCTGATTTGTTTTCCTGATTCGTTTTCCTAATAGCTATAACCGGCCCTTTACCTGGTTGTTAAACTTCCATATTTAAATCTGAAGTAGTGAAAGGAAAACGACAAGAGAAATTTTATTTAGTTTTTTACTGACAAATTACATATAAAAAAAAATAACCTTCTGTACTACTCTGTGGTTTAAAGTGCAGTGCAAGGTTGGTGAGCAATATGGTGCAAGGCTATTTACGATTTCAAATTATTTTAAAATGCTTCAGTAGTAGCTGCATAGTATATTCCAAAACACTGCGTATTTTTGTCAGATCCGTATGGTCGGTAGTTTAAATGGTGTAGAAGCTGATTAGCGGTCGTGGAAATAATTGTTTAAGAAAACAATAAATAAATATAATAAATTTTGGTTAAGTATTTTATGCATATTTCGCGTCTGACTACTTCCTGCGATCTCAATAACTTCGATTTGAAAAGCTAAACGACAAAGGTCTTTTATTTACAAAAGATATAGAAACGTTAACGTTTAGTACAACAGACGCCCTATAGAGCATTGGCTTTTGGGTAAAGGTTTAAAGGGCTACTCGCCGGACCAAGTCTAGTTGTACTAAACTTTACAAATTGACAAAGCTTTTCTGTTCGATTTTTCCCAGTAAGACTTTAATGTTGCCTCTCCTTGCTTCTCGTTCACTTTCTGTATTAAACTAACTTTAATACCTCACATCTCATGTGGGAAAACCTAATTTGAAGTAAGAAAAACACGTAGACAAGAAATTGATTTGGGAATAAGCATATAGCGTAAAAAATCCAATTTATTTTATCTTTTAAAACACCTAGCGGACTTGCTGGTCACAGAGCTGATCTGACTTGCTGGAGAACTGAACGATAGATAACTTATTTTATATAAGAAGAAAGAAGCATTTTCTTTTGTATGCTCTTTCGTACAGAATAATTTATATAGAGTGTTGCCGTGTAGAAGTTATTTGCCGCATTGCCGTTTGGCTTTTCCTGGCCGTAATTGTGTAGGATTTACACTAGAATGCTTGCGTTCGATACACTTTCCATTAGCTGGACGTTATGTTGTTGTTCCAGGCGCGACCATTCGGAGAAGAATTGGGACTTTTGATGGAAAAGATGCCTGGCAATTATGTTTGGCAGTCTGTGATTTCCGAGGGAGTTATCCCAATTTTACAAGTGGAGCATGTAAGTAGGTGTATTTTCTGGGAGACTAAATATTTTCTGAATAATTTGAACAACTTTTGACAACGGACACGATCTATCAATCGACTTTTTCTGATGTGAATGTACACATTGCCTGGGATAACTAAATTTCCTATCTTTCTTGGTAGCCCAATCACACAAAGCATTCTAGGTTGCCAAAATATGTACCGTATTGATTTTTGGGTAGTGTAAGACCAAGTTTGCAGTGCTAACTACATATTGCACAAAAATAGAAATTTAAGTTTTTTTTTATAGTGCAACCTATAAAAAAAACTCAAAAGCTCTGTAGGTCCAATAGGTTTTGATAAAAGCACTTACAAAATAGGGAATTTTTACCAAAAATATCGGTATTAGTTGTAGGCCATCTTTCATTTTTGGATAAATATATATAGCACTTTTTTCTGTAATTACAATTAGTTGTACTGATAATGCTGCATGAAAAGTGCTATTGAAAAGGGTCTTTAATTGGAATCCGAAGTACTTAAGTAGGTACAAAATTCTTTTTTAAACTTTTAACACTTGGCTTTAGAATTTGGATTATTCTGTGATTTTTCTTGTTCCGGTTTCGATATCGTAAGTTTCCTGAAGTTAACTACATTTTATATTATTATAGGTCACACGGCTTAAGTGTTGGTGGTAAATGGCTAGCGCGCCTACAAATCAGAAGGTTTAAGTCGGCAATCAGGAAGTTTACACCGTCAATATTACAGATTACACTGGGGCAGTGAAAAGATTAACCTCATCAATCATATAGCCTACGACGGCATGTTAAATCCCATACATATTTCTTTATTATTCGCCTTTCGACTCAGTTTCCTATCCAACATTTTTATAATTTCTGTCAAACGTAAGTTTTTTTTCTAAACTAAATATTTATATGACATTGGAATTTGATCCGACTAAATAAACGATTTTTTGCATTTTTGAAAAGATTATAACCATAAAATAATAATGGTTCACAAGTATGTTGTTCTAAAACATTAAACTGTAACCGGATCCATATTAAAAATTAGTTGATGAACACAGTTGGCAAACTTTCCAAAGTAATATAGGAACCGAGTGAAAACTGAACAAGTGAACAGTAACACTTATATTTTTCCACTTTGCCTAGGGAGCCGGTTATAGCTATCAGGAAATAGAATCAGGAAAAAATTACTAAACGATTTTTAAGGTTGTTTTCAACCAATTTGAAACACAAATTGCTGAAATAATTTTTTGGGCATATAAATTTTACTATTGAATAAGTATTTATTGTAAAAAATGTATTTCTTAGTTAAAAAATGTATTTCAATTTCATAGTTTTAACTTTTCCGGATGCGTTTTCCAGATTGCTATAACTGACTCCTAAGGTGATGTAGGTAAGCGGCATAATGTACGACGTACTTAATTTACCGTGGTTGGCGAAACTTTAAACTATTCAATGATAAATTGGAACGAATGTTGAACGTGTTGACCACCATAGTGAGGTCCTAAATAAAATATTAAAACCACGTTGTGATATGTATATAGGTACATAACAAATTTTGAAACAGGATTATGACTCTTATGACACAGTAAAGAATATAAAAATAATTTTCATGAACCAAGGACAGAACCAAGAACTAACTATGTATGTATTCTTTGCAATTTCTACCAACTCACGAAAACGAAATTATAAAATAAATATCAAATTGATTCCTATGTGCTCATTGCTCATCTGAACAGCAATAAAATAATATTTAATCCAAACGAACCGCAGTGCAATCAAATCACAAACGAAACAACACACCAACACCCGACGGACGTCACGACAAAGTAAAATTTGTTTTCTATATGCAGACTGGCAAAAAGGGAAGGACAAAATATCCTTAATGCACCAGTGCAAACGCATACAAATGTCAAGAGAAGTAAGCTTTCGCTCTATATTGTTCTTGTTCCATTTATATATCATGTTTTATATGCCAAAAACAGAATAGAAGAAAAGAGAATTATTGTTTGGGCTCATTGGAAAGAAGAAAAAGGAAACAACAAAAAACATAGAATTCATCCTCATAAGAGAAATGGTATTAAGGATTTTATGTTTGTGTTGTGTAAGAGAGGGTATAGCAGCAAAAATTCATATGCATTTTTTTAAATTTCCACTGGAAATTTTCTCTGGAATTTGATCTGAGTCACCTAAATACTGAATTTGATATTTTTAAATCTATAAAATAGAGCGCATGAACAAAATAGAAAATAGTAATTCCCCAATTTGTGTTTTGGGTGGCCAAAGCGCCCGAGTTACTAAGGGAGTTTCAAGAGTAGAGGATAGCGCAATATTGAAAACATAGAATTTGAAGACCTTATACAATGAGTTTATTATTAAAGCAGTTTTTTCATCTCTTACAGGGGTTAATTTGCGGTTCTTGATGACTTTTTTGAATTAATTTTTTTTTCTGTTTCAAGAGTGATTGAACCATTGAATTTATTTTACTGTACCATTAACACGTTTACATATTTATCAATATTTTTTATTAAAAGATGAACAGAGGTATGTATTTTATCCCAGAGATAACCCGGCTCTGACTCAGCCAGTAATTGTCTGAGTCTACAGCCTAAACCTTAACAAGAAGTTAATAGAAAGTTGGGAGCATTGAAATTTGGCAGTTTGAAAAATTGCAATAGCAGTGCACTTTTTACTGAATATATTGGTATCTAACCTACTATATGGTAAAAATAAAAAACAACAAACACGAGGAAACTGTCGAGTCTACACAAATGGTTGGGCTCAAATTAAAGATCATTTTGTAAGAGTGAAACCGTAGAACATAGTTTATAGTAAAAAATTACCCCTAATAGTTAAAAATGCCATTTACTGAAATAAGCGCAACAAAATCGCGTTTTTTCGCATTTTTACCAATTTGCCGTTTGGCGCTCGAGGTCAAAAAATTGGATTTATCATCGGCTTAACATCATTAACAACTCACAAAAAATCAGAACTATCTGATTTGACGAAAGGTCTCCTTCCTACTAAACGACAAGGTTAATGGACAATATGGTATTGTAACTATTTGGTCTCAAGTGTGGATTTAAATTTTTTAACTGTAAAGATTTTGTATGCATATTTATACATTATTTTTAAAAGCTTTCATTTAAATTGCATTGTTTGTTTCTTTATTAGGTTGATTAGGTCAAAACATCCCACTTCTAGTGGGCCAAAAAAACACATGCATAGAACTGTTGACACCACCTGCAGAGCACCCAACTCCATCATATATTACAGTATCCATAACATGATAAGGCTCGTCTTGAAGAGCAATTTTATCTAGTAGGTACTAAATTAATATGCAATAATGATGCATTAAATGAAATGAACATAGGTACTCATTTTATGTGGAGTGAAAACTAATAAAATTAATTGATAATACAAAAAACGAACTTTAAAAAGAAGAAGAAGCATAAGTGATAGGTATGTAAGATTGTAAATTAAATCGGAGCCATTAATTCATTACTTTATACAATTTGTCTGTCAGTCTGTCAGTCTGTCAGTCTGTCAGTCTGTCAGTCTGTCAGTCTGTCAGTCTGTCAGTCTGTCAGTCTGTCAGTCTGTCAGTCTGTCAGTCTGTCAGTCTGTCAGTCTGTCAGTCTGTCAGTCTGTCAGTCTGTCAGTCTGTCAGTCTGTCAGTCTGTCAGTCTGTCAGTCTGTCAGTCTGTCAGTCTGTCAGTCTGTCAGTCTGTCAGTCTGTCAGTCTGTCAGTCTGTCAGTCTGTCAGTCTGTCAGTCTGTCAGTCTGTCAGTCTGTCAGTCTGTCAGTCTGTCAGTCTGTCAGTCTGTCAGTCTGTCAGTCTGTCAGTCTGTCAGTCTGTCAGTCTGTCAGTCTGTCAGTCTGTCAGTCTGTCAGTCTGTCAGTCTGTCAGTCTGTCAGTCTGTCAGTCTGTCAGTCTGTCAGTCTGTCAGTCTGTCAGTCTGTCAGTCTGTCAGTCTGTCAGTCTGTCAGTCTGTCAGTCTGTCAGTCTGTCAGTCTGTCAGTCTGTCAGTCTGTCAGTCTGTCAGTCTGTCAGTCTGTCAGTCTGTCAGTCTGTCAGTCTGTCAGTCTGTCAGTCTGTCAGTCTGTCAGTCTGTCAGTCTGTCAGTCTGTCAGTCTGTCAGTCTGTCAGTCTGTCAGTCTGTCAGTCTGTCAGTCTGTCAGTCTGTCAGTCTGTCAGTCTGTCAGTCTGTCAGTCTGTCAGTCTGTCAGTCTGTCAGTCTGTCAGTCTGTCAGTCTGTCAGTCTGTCAGTCTGTCAGTCTGTCAGTCTGTCAGTCTGTCAGTCTGTCAGTCTGTCAGTCTGTCAGTCTGTCAGTCTGTCAGTCTGTCAGTCTGTCAGTCTGTCAGTCTGTCAGTCTGTCAGTCTGTCAGTCTGTCAGTCTGTCAGTCTGTCAGTCTGTCAGTCTGTCAGTCTGTCAGTCTGTCAGTCTGTCAGTCTGTCAGTCTGTCAGTCTGTCAGTCTGTCAGTCTGTCAGTCTGTCAGTCTGTCAGTCTGTCAGTCTGTCAGTCTGTCAGTCTGTCAGTCTGTCAGTCTGTCAGTCTGTCAGTCTGTCAGTCTGTCAGTCTGTCAGTCTGTCAGTCTGTCAGTCTGTCAGTCTGTCAGTCTGTCAGTCTGTCAGTCTGTCAGTCTGTCAGTCTGTCAGTCTGTCAGTCTGTCAGTCTGTCAGTCTGTCAGTCTGTCAGTCTGTCAGTCTGTCAGTCTGTCAGTCTGTCAGTCTGTCAGTCTGTCAGTCTGTCAGTCTGTCAGTCTGTCAGTCTGTCAGTCTGTCAGTCTGTCAGTCTGTCAGTCTGTCAGTCTGTCAGTCTGTCAGTCTGTCAGTCTGTCAGTCTGTCAGTCTGTCAGTCTGTCAGTCTGTCAGTCTGTCAGTCTGTCAGTCTGTCAGTCTGTCAGTCTGTCAGTCTGTCAGTCTGTCAGTCTGTCAGTCTGTCAGTCTGTCAGTCTGTCAGTCTGTCAGTCTGTCAGTCTGTCAGTCTGTCAGTCTGTCAGTCTGTCAGTCTGTCAGTCTGTCAGTCTGTCAGTCTGTCAGTCTGTCAGTCTGTCAGTCTGTCAGTCTGTCAGTCTGTCAGTCTGTCAGTCTGTCAGTCTGTCAGTCTGTCAGTCTGTCAGTCTGTCAGTCTGTCAGTCTGTCAGTCTGTCAGTCTGTCAGTCTGTCAGTCTGTCAGTCTGTCAGTCTGTCAGTCTGTCAGTCTGTCAGTCTGTCAGTCTGTCAGTCTGTCAGTCTGTCAGTCTGTCAGTCTGTCAGTCTGTCAGTCTGTCAGTCTGTCAGTCTGTCAGTCTGTCAGTCTGTCAGTCTGTCAGTCTGTCAGTCTGTCAGTCTGTCAGTCTGTCAGTCTGTCAGTCTGTCAGTCTGTCAGTCTGTCAGTCTGTCAGTCTGTCAGTCTGTCAGTCTGTCAGTCTGTCAGTCTGTCAGTCTGTCAGTCTGTCAGTCTGTCAGTCTGTCAGTCTGTCAGTCTGTCAGTCTGTCAGTCTGTCAGTCTGTCAGTCTGTCAGTCTGTCAGTCTGTCAGTCTGTCAGTCTGTCAGTCTGTCAGTCTGTCAGTCTGTCAGTCTGTCAGTCTGTCAGTCTGTCAGTCTGTCAGTCTGTCAGTCTGTCAGTCTGTCAGTCTGTCAGTCTGTCAGTCTGTCAGTCTGTCAGTCTGTCAGTCTGTCAGTCTGTCAGTCTGTCAGTCTGTCAGTCTGTCAGTCTGTCAGTCTGTCAGTCTGTCAGTCTGTCAGTCTGTCAGTCTGTCAGTCTGTCAGTCTGTCAGTCTGTCAGTCTGTCAGTCTGTCAGTCTGTCAGTCTGTCAGTCTGTCAGTCTGTCAGTCTGTCAGTCTGTCAGTCTGTCAGTCTTTGGTAGATGCATTTTTTGCTTTAGCTTCCTTTATTTTTTGACAGAACTGACTAAGTTTTAAATCAAACCAATCTAAATTACATTTTTTGATTTCAACAACTCTTCAAAAATGGACCTGCCCCCTTTTGATGCAAGGTCCTCATTTATGGTTCGTTTATATTTTGTATTTTAAACTCTACCAATCAAATAGCAAACAACAAAAAACATGTTGCGTTCAGCTGTAAACGTAAAATCTGAGTTAAGGCTCTCGCCCAGCGACTCCGTCAAGCGTTCGACTTCAAAGTCGATTAGTGCGTTAATATTAAAAATATTTTAATTTTAACGCAGTCACGAACGTCACGCGCTTTGCCCATATGAATATAATATAGGTTTTAATCGAGCTGTCAGTTGTGTGCGATAAAGTCGATAAAGAATGCATGACGAGATAAAGAATGCATGACGGAGTCATTGGGCCTTTACACAGTGACAGTGACATTATGAGAGTTACCACAACAACCAACGCAACGTGTCAAAACGACAAAGCATTTTTCTTAACTATTGTTAACAAGGATATTTCTTTGTTTCCGTGTTGTTTTGGTATGAGAGAGCATTTATACATTTTACTGAGAACATGAAGGTCTAGTTTTTTATTTCTTTTGAAAACATTACCAAATGGAATAAAAAAGTACCAAGCGAGTAAGTGAAAAACAAATAACCAAATTTGGTCAAAAAACGATCAAAGTGGCAGCCATGATTACCAACTTCAGATTATGGAGATATGAAAGAATAGCCTCTGTAGCAGCTATACTAAACCTTCCGCATGCGTAACGCGATCTTATAAAAGTTGACCCCACACCTAGTATTAAAACTATTTTTTATTAAATTAAATACTTAAATTTTACAATATACAGTGGGGTGCAGAAATGAGTACATGTTTGTACTTTGTGCACTTATTGCTGCAGCAGAATAGAAATAACAAAAGAAATTCAAAAATTTGTGAACCTTATTTCATGGTTAATTCTAAACAAAAAGGTTTGTAGTAAAATACGCAAAACAACTTGTTCTAGGAAAACCACCAAAAAGTTTAAAACAACCCGCATGTACTCAATTTTGCACCTTACAGCAATAGGCAAACAAGGTTCTTCTTCTTAGTTCTTCGTCTATAGGCCCTTACTACATAAAACACTTTTATCACGTTTTGGCATACCTTTCACCAAAATTCTCTATAATTTCTTCTGGAATATTCCGCCATTCTTGGGTGTTCTCGCTGCCAAAGCTGGTTCAGATTCGTTGGGGTCGATCTGTATTGTCCCAACCGTATTTTCACTATTGACCACAAATTCTCAAAGGGATTGAGGTCGGGACTTTATACTTGCCACTGCATTAGCTTAAAATTTTGTTGGGTGAGCCATTCCATCACGATTTTGGTTGTCAGCTTTGGGTCTTGTTGAAGTAAATAATCTTCTTTCCATCTATTTTTTGAAGTTGTCCAATGTGGCACCATGTGAAGCAACCCTTTACCATGACACTCCCCCTACCGTGCTTCACTGTTTCGTAGACATAGAGTCTTTGTATTGTCTCCCCAGGACGTCGGGGTTTCTTCGTGGTCCCATATTGGACCAAATAGATGGTATTATGAGAAAAGAAGATTATTTACACATTCTGCAGACTCATCAGCAAATTTGTGTGTGGGTAATTTTGAGTAATTTCGGACTCTATGGGTAATATTCAAGAAATAACCTTTTCAAAAAATAATATTCAAAAAGAGTCATCTTTCCGTTGCCAGTTTTTCGTTGACTTAGACTACTTTCCGATGGTTAGTTGCAGGCCTATTTCATTCCAGGTGTGTTTTCATACTTTCGTCAGATTTATGATCTTTTGAAACTAAAATAAAATATCCTTTCCGAATAAGTAATGTTCTGTCGGGATGGTCACTAGATGAAGCATTTTTGTTTTGCATTATCTCTACTTTCTCCGTAAATAAAATTGTATTTTTTCTGATCGACATAAATAAAAAAAAAACAAGTCAAACATAGAACGCATTACTTCCGATAAAAACCTTATCAATCATTTCTTCAAATTTAAACAAAACGTTCTATTTTAATATTTACAGAATGTCTTATTGGGCTCATATTTGTATACCTATAACTTTGCAAAATCCAAGATTAAACCTCGTTAAAAAATTGTCATATACTAATTTACGCAACTACGTACTTAGGTCGGTAGAGATACATATGAGTAGGTATGTAATGAAATAAAAAAAAGAAAAAAACAAAAAGTAAATTGGGTTAATCAATAATAATTATTCAATTATTAGGTATAATATAGTTATAATTTTTAAAATAAAAGTTCTGATTTTCATACAGAACTCGAAATTATAATTATACAATCTTACCTCTTTTAGGTTATTACTCACCGTTAAACCGCTGATGTTCGTTCGTTTTTATGTGGATCAATAACGTGGAATATGAATGATTCAGCTGTAGTTATCAATTGTAGTCGACGAAAATAAATGCTGAGTTATTTTTCCTCAACTATTGTTGATCTTGCTGCTTTCTTATTTAATTTTTTATAATTTTTAATATACAAGTTATGGTTAATTTAAGAGGCGAATATTTGTAATCGATATTAGGTTTTGTTTTGTTTTATTTTAAATGAATATCCATCAGAGTGGCAATAATAGATGATTTCTTTTGAGAAACGTGCAAAATATTCTTAATTATTATAATAATATTATAAACTTTTTATATTTGCTTTTTTTATATGTTGTAAGCTTTATTTAAATGTAGTTACTTGACGGATTATTTACACTTTTTTTTTTTTTTGCGTTTACGAGTAGTTTAAGAGTTGAAATTCTAAACACTATTTTTTGTCATATATTTTTGTCCTTTTTAATTTTTCTTTTAGCTTACATGAAGAAAACAAAATATTTTTTTATCAATGGAAACTTTAAATAAAAAAAATAATAATACAAAAAAGAACGGAAAGTCGAAGTAGAGTACTATTTCAGTAACACAAAAATTTAAATATAAGAGAAAGATATAAGAGTGATTTCTTTGTATTAAATTTAACATAGAAAAAAAAATACTTTGGTCGCATGGAATAAAACCAAGTAGGAAAGGGGAAATGCCAATGACGACAACGGCTAAGGTTATTAATTTTGATTTTTTCTAAGGAAATTTTTTTCACCAAACAAATTTTTCTGAAGTACAATAAATTATATGTTTTTTATAAAGGCAAAGATGTATAAAAAAATATTGACTCTCAGTTAAATTTAAATAAGTATTAACAAAGCACTAAACACACAATTATTCACATTGACGTTACATTTTGTAAAAACGTTTTCCTCCTTAACACTTTTCCAAGCGATATTCACTCAACATTACATTACGTATGTTAACTGAATCATATTGTTACAAGATTTTTCAATAAAAAAAAACTGATGATTGCAAGAACAAACTCAAAGTTTTTGTTAATAAGGTATGCAGATACAATGTATGTAAAAAAATCATAAAATTAAAATCAAGTTTGAAAATCTAACGTACTTAAAAAAGTTAAAATATATTTATCTTTTAATTTTCAAATTATTTCACACACATTAGGGGTATGAAAATTCCGTAACATGTAATTATTACGTGTAAAATATATACAAAATATACCTAAATTGAATCAGAAAAAAAAGAAAAAGAAAAATACTTCTTCGACTTCATGAGCGAGTTAGACACAAGTGAAAAGGCAAATACCTAATACATACACCTCTTGCAACCATACAAGCACACAAATACACATACACTTATGAGCAGCAAGGAGGAGATTTTTTCCTCGATTTTGTGGAAAATTATAATTTACATAACGCGATTTTTCCCAGTTGTATTGAAGAATGATATCTTATATACAAAAAAATATTTAAATTTTATAATTTATTTTCCGTTTTTGTTATAGAATAATTTCTATGAAGCAATTTCTTAGTTCTTTTCTTTTTTTTCACAATATTAGGTGAAAATAAACTTTTATAAAAATGCACACAGACAAAAAAAAACAGAAGTTTTTTTTTATTTGTTGGAATATAAAAATATTTTCAACCAATTTAAAAATTTTATTGGAAAAACTTATAAGTAAGCAAAAAAGAAACTAAAATCAATTACACAATAAGTTTCTGTTTCGGGCCAGAAAATTCGTTCGTTTTTCTCTCCACATCATGTTTTTCCTTTTTTCATATCCCTATTGCGGAGGACATGAATGTGTGTACATTTTATCCTTATACATACATAACAGAAGAAGAAAAATCGAATATTGAATAGAAAATTTTCACAACTAACTTGGTATATTTATAATAATTTGTTCGAATTTCACACTATAAAGCACTTTTTTTAAATAAAAATATTTTTAAAGGATTTTTGATGAAAAAGTATAAAATTTATTTTATATTTTGTGTGGCAGGAAAAAAAACAAAATTTCTATATGTGAGAAAGAGAGAGAAAATCAAAGGAACACTATTATGTTAAGCTATATGGGAGACACTATACCCGAAATCCGTTCTTCTCCGTGGTTCGCTTAAACTGCAGTCCGCATAATTTGTTGAGCAATGCCAGAGTCCCCTAAATCGGAAAATTCTCAAAATGAATCTAAAAAGAAATCATTTCCAGGAAAATCTATCTTTAGGAGTTCTCTTTGTCTCTCTTGTTTTAGGGTGAGAGTAGGGGTGACTTAAGAAATTACCCTTACGGACGACAAAGTTTTAAGCAAAAGTGCATGAGGGTGTGTTAGCGGTGCTCTCTAAACTTTTTTTTTTATTCTCCAAGCAAAACGATATTCTCTTTATGATTGAGGAATATCCTTCAGGAATATGAATTTTTTCTCATGATATTTGTTTAGTGGAACAAATTTGGGGATTTAAGGGGAGTACAGGGAAGTTTCAGCGTAATACTTCATTCATCATATAGCCTGTTTCTGTTCCCTACATTGTACCTTGTGTTTTGCTATTGACGTGAGGTCATACTGACATCATAATATACGCATAATGAAAGCTACGCAATTGTTTCTGTTTTTCTGCAAATTTTTAAATTCTCATAATACAATGCCTCAATTAGGGATCTACTGGACAGAAGATATTTTGTATTTTCAGCAAACAAGAGCAATCACCGCAGGAAAGAGCATACATTAAAAATATAAAAAGGACAAAGAGAACGATAATGATTGTGCTAGTGCCACGCAGACTGACTTAAAGGGATTGACGACATTGTTGCTATGACTACGAGCCAACCAACACCATACAACACTCATGAGTCTTGAGATAGCCATTTAATGAATAACTCGGCTGATGAAAAGTGGTAACAGAAATATTATAAGTATAGAGAAACGTATAAACTTTTGATAGCCAAGCTGGCGCCAATATCACAAACTGTAGGTTTTGTAAAGCAAAGTTGATAGCTACATTTTATAATTTTTTGTTTGCTTTTCCTTTTTTTTCTCGTAAATTGAATGTCAAATCGTTTTAAGTTTTCCGCAAGCCATTATTGGTATATGCCGACTAACATACATGCATATATAAATATATAAATATGTAGGTATGTAATTGATGGATTCAAATTATTTGACCAATGTATTTTATCTTGTATTATTTTTGATTGTACATCTATTGTTGTTGATGGGATTTTAAAATCAAAAGGATTGTTATTAAATCAGCATCACAAAACTTTAAAAAATAAATAATTTATTTATTACTTAGCAACAATAAACAATGTGTGACCTGAAGAAATAATTAGGTACAAATTTAAGTATGGATTATTGCAAAGGTGACACGTTAAACTTCTATAATTTAGGTACAATTGTGTGTATGTATGTACCTACGTATGTATGTACCTACTGAAATTTAAGACACTGCATCAAAAATTAACACAACTTTAGCCATGTGAGTCGCATGGTCTTTATATTAAGTCCCTTTTAGACAGTGAATTAAAAAAATACTTCCAAATAATGTGCCACATATGAATTTTACACCAAAATGTTCTTTAGCTCTACAACTAAAAATTCGAAATATTTGTGAATTTTTGATGAGCTGTACTTCAAGCCTTATTAAACCTAAAGAGCAGGGGTTGCAAATTTTCTATTTTTTATTTGATATCTGGTAGCTTTTTCTATAAAATGTACATTAAAGAACTTATACGCTAAAAAAAGAAAGAGTTTTAAAGCAATGAGCAATTTTTTGCGACCTAAGGCGGCTTTTTTGTTTAGTACTACTGGTCTATTTGTAAGTATGTACTTCATAACTAAACACTAGTAATCACTATAACATGCAAAAATAAGTACATTCGTTATGAAAAAAAATTGTAAATTTTCAAAAACATTAAAATTCAAAAATGAATTCATCTTTGTTTTACTTGCGATATACATAGGTACTATACATATATCAAGTTATGCATTCGTACAAAAAAAAAAGTTGAGATAACAATCAAACATGACATTACGATGATAGAGAATGAGAAAAAAGTGGGTCCGACAATTCTGTCTGTCTGTCTGTATGTATCAGAGACCACAGCCTTGGTGGTCTCCTTCATAAATCAATCTATTTCAACCATTCTTTTAACATGAAAGCTTTCCTTATGAAAAAAAATTGTAAATTTTCAAAAACATTAAAATTCAAAAATGAGTTCATCTTTGTTTTACTTGCGATATATGTAGGTACTATACATACATATATCAAGTTATGCATTCGTACAAAAAAAAAGTTGAGATAACAATCAAACATGACATTACGATGATAGAGAATGAGAAAAAAGTGGGTCCGACAATTTTGTCTGTCTGTCTGTATCAGAGACCACAGCCTTGGTGGTCTCCTTCATAAATCAATCTATTTCAACCATTTTTTTTAACATGAAAGCTTTTAATTTGCAGTAATAATGATTAGTAAAAAAAATTTTTTAAATTATTTTTTTGGATTTTTAAAAAAAGTTTAAAATTTTTTTTTTTTTGAAAAATCATTTTTTCGAAAACTACTCAATATTTTTTTTCAAAATTTAGTTTTTAGATGTTGAAAAATAATATCTTAAAAATGGCGTATAATTTTTCATGAAAGCCCTTGCTAAATTTTATATAGAAAAAATTGTTTTTTAAAACGGCTCAAACGATTTTCAAATTTTTTTTTCTAAAAATGTATCATTATAGAAGAAATCAAATTGCATACCTCGTTTTGAGGTTGATCACATCGCGATTGACGCCAGACATGCTTCCAGTATCTTAGATATCCGAACGTTCCGAGGAGCAAACGTTGACGGATGCCGATATCTATGACGCCACAACGCCGAGCAGATGCTGTGAAAAAGTTTGATGTCTCGAAACTCAAATCGCAAGATACCGCCAAAACTTTTGCTGAACGCGTTTCTCTTAATCTCTTGGCCAGACAGCCACCAGCAGCATGCATAGACGACCATTGGAGACATTTTCAACAAGCCATCATTAGTGCCGCCACTGAGGGGTTTTACAACGGGACCACAACGAAACTCCTGGCTTGAAAAAGAATACCGGCTGGCGCATGCAGCTAAAAACGAGGCCTATCAGGCAATGCTGCAAACAAGAACCAGAGCCGCTGAGGTCGAGTCTATTGTATGTCTATTGTACCGGCAGAAGCGATGTTCAAAAATTCTACCAAAGGGTAAGAAGATCTACCCAAGGTTACAAGGCCAGAACAGAAGCCTGCCGAGATGAAAGTGGGAATATAGTAGTAGACACCCAGTCAGTGCTAAGGATCTGGAAGGAACATTTTTCTAGACTCCTGAACGGCGAAGATAGCCAACTTTCCGTTGTTATTCCATTTAATTTGGACGACGATGGTCAACAATTCCGTCCACCTGACCTAGATGAAGTGCGCTTAGCGATTGCCAAGCTTAAGTCGTATAAGGCTGCTGGTGCGGATGGCTTACCAGCCGAATTGTTCAAAGAAGCAGGAGATGGGTTAGTAGGGAGTATGCATCAACACATCTGTAAAATCTGGTTGGATGAAAGCATGCCCGATGAATGAAACTTTGGCATAGTGTGCCCCATCCACAAAAAAGGAGACGCTCTGACATGTACCAACTACTGATGAATTAGCCCCCTAAACTTCGCATACAAAATCCTGTCGTCGATACTGTGTGATCGCCTAAAACCTCTTGTCAACGATCTCATTGGCCCCTATCAGTGTGGTTTTAGGCCAGGCAAGTCAACAGTTGATCAAATGTTCACACACCGACAGATTTTGGAAAAAACCTGAGAATTCCAGATCGATACACACCACCTTTTCATGGATTTTAAAGTCGCGTATGATAGCGTGAATAGAGACGAGTTATACAGAGCCATGTCATATCTCGGCATCCCTGCCAAACTCGTCCGCTTGTGCAGGATGACAATGGAGAAATCTCACTGCTCCGTCAAAGTTGGTAAGAACATTTCTAAACCGTTTGATGTTGAGAAAAGTCTAAGACAAGGCGACGCGTTATCATGCAACCTATTTAACATCGTTCTTGAAGCAGTTGTACGCAGATCACATGTCAACACCACTGGTACAATTTTTCAAAAGTCCGTTCAACTACTTGCTTATGCAGACGACATAGACATAATCGGCAGAACAAAGCGAGCTGTGGTTGGTGCATTTGCCAGTATTGAATCGGAGGCGGCAGAAATGGGATTGGCTGTAAATGAAGACAAAACGAAGTATATGCTATCAACGAGAAGGGAAACTCAACATCGTCGACTCGGCCAAAATATCACGATGGATAGTTATAACTTCAAAGCAGTCAAGGACTTTGTCCACTATAAACACCAACAACGACATCAGTGAAAAGATCAAACGGAGAATTACTCTTTCCAATCGCTGTTTCTTGGGGCTGAGGAGGCATTTATGTAGTAAAACCCTCTCTCATAGAACCAAGGAAACGCTATACAAGACCTTAATAATCCCGGTCCTGCTGTATGGGGCAGAAGCATGGGCGTTAAAAGATCCGGATGAAAATTTGATTGGTTGCTTGGAGAGAAAGATTCTTCGAGTGATTTTTGGTCCTGTGTGTATCGAAGGAGGATGGAGAAGAGGATTCGACGACGAGCTTTACGGGCTGTACAGCGACGTTGACCTGGTTAAGAAGCTGAAAATACAGCGGCTGAGATGCCTGGGACACTTCGAGCACCAGCCCGACGAGTCTTCGAATCCAACCCCGATGGTGTACGCAGCAGAGGGAGACCTCAACCAACTTGGCGTGCGTAACTGGAGGCGGCTAGCTAAGGACAGAAATGGCTGGAGAGGCATGTTGGTTGTTGCTTGAGGCCGTAATCCATCCTGGATTGTAAGCGCCACCTTAAGTAAGTAAGTAAGTTTTGAGGATGAATTGATTTAAGAAGTTGTTTTAGTCATTTGAAAATCGAATTTTAGGTTTTTACTTGCGATATAGGTACTATAGGGCAAGTTTAGGATTCCTAAAAATAATCGAACTCGAGATAACAATCAGACATGACATTACGATGATAGAGAAAGCGAAAAAAGTAGGTCTCGCAATTCTGTCTGTCAGTCTGTCAGTCTGTCAGTCTGTCAGTCTGTCAGTCTGTCAGTCTGTCAGTCTGTCAGTCTGTCAGTCTGTCAGTCTGTCAGTCTGTCAGTCTGTCAGTCTGTCAGTCTGTCAGTCTGTCAGTCTGTCAGTCTGTCAGTCTGTCAGTCTGTCAGTCTGTCAGTCTGTCAGTCTGTCAGTCTGTCAGTCTGTCAGTCTGTCAGTCTGTCAGTCTGTCAGTCTGTCAGTCTGTCAGTCTGTCAGTCTGTCAGTCTGTCAGTCTGTCAGTCTGTCAGTCTGTCAGTCTGTCAGTCTGTCAGTCTGTCAGTCTGTCAGTCTGTCAGTCTGTCAGTCTGTCAGTCTGTCAGTCTGTCAGTCTGTCAGTCTGTCAGTCTGTCAGTCTGTCAGTCTGTCAGTCTGTCAGTCTGTCAGTCTGTCAGTCTGTCAGTCTGTCAGTCTGTCAGTCTGTCAGTCTGTCAGTCTGTCAGTCTGTCAGTCTGTCAGTCTGTCAGTCTGTCAGTCTGTCAGTCTGTCAGTCTGTCAGTCTGTCAGTCTGTCAGTCTGTCAGTCTGTCAGTCTGTCAGTCTGTCAGTCTGTCAGTCTGTCAGTCTGTCAGTCTGTCAGTCTGTCAGTCTGTCAGTCTGTCAGTCTGTCAGTCTGTCAGTCTGTCAGTCTGTCAGTCTGTCAGTCTGTCAGTCTGTCAGTCTGTCAGTCTGTCAGTCTGTCAGTCTGTCAGTCTGTCAGTCTGTCAGTCTGTCAGTCTGTCAGTCTGTCAGTCTGTCAGTCTGTCAGTCTGTCAGTCTGTCAGTCTGAAACAAAGACAAAGACTAGATCCAAGACCAAGATGCTTATACGATTGGGGGAGCTATTGTTTTGGTCTGTAAGTGTTTAAACTGTGGCGCGTACTTTTTTTTTAATTTTGAAAAAAGATTAATGAAAATAAAATTTTTGTTGGTCTATTGTTAAAAGGAATGTTCAATCGTTATAAAAATTCAAAAAATGGACACAAAATTAGAAATAGTTGCTTTTTGTACTTTTGTCGAGCACTGTATGTGGAGAGTTGTAAAAACTGCAGTCTTTACGGTACTGCAGTTAATTGACAAAAACGACTTAATTTTTTAAGTCTTTTAACTTATAGAAATAAAGGGTTTTCCAATAAGAGGATATTCAAAGAAAAATGTCATTTTTGGAGATAAATGATCGGATGTTTATTTCATTATAAAGAAGAAGGTATGCCGTTAATAATGCAACACAACATCAGCCAAATGGCCGCCAAGACCACGCTTACAGGACCATATTCTTTTCATGAAATTTTCCATAACCAAATCGCAAAGTGGCTGCCCTATGTCCTCGATAGCCTCACGAATTTCATCTTTGAGGTCTTGAATCGACGCTGGGCTGTTGGCGTAGACCTTATCTTTCACGTGGCCTCAAAGGAAGAAGTCGCAAGGTGTTAAATCACAAGATCTCGGTGTCCAATTGTGATCACCTCTTCGAGAGATAACACGGTCCGGAAACTTTTCCCGTAAAAGATCGATGGTTTCATTGCTTGTGTGGCACGTAGCGCCGTCTTGTTGAAAGTAAACGTTGTCCAGATCAATACCATCCAATTCAGGCCATAAAAAATCATTAATCATCTCTCGATAGCGCAATCCATTGACCGTAACTGTTGCTCCAGCCTCATTTTCGAAAAAGCAAGGTCCAATGACCCCGCGGGACCATAAACCGCACCAAACAGTCACGCGTTGAGGATGGAGAGGCTTTTCAACAACAACTCTTGGGTTTTCCGAGCCCCAGATGCGACAGTTTTGCTTGTTGACGAAGCCTCCGAGGTGGAAATGGGCCTCATCAGTCAAGATGATTTTTCGATGAAATTCCGGTTCATTTTCATGCATTTCAAGGACCCAATCAGCAAAGACACGACGTTGTTGATGATCAGCCGGCTTGAGTTCTTGTGTTAACTGAACTTTATAAGCCTTAAGACCCAAGTCTTTATGCAAAATACGGTGTAATGACGTTTGTGGAATGCCTAATTCCAAAGAACGACGAGGAATGGACAAACCTGGGTTTTCTTCACTTTGGGCTACAACAGCAATATTCTCAGTTGTTCTTGAGCGACGTGCACGGGTTTTATTCTTCACATCACTAACTCGTTTGCCAAAGAACTAACAATTAAAACATTGAAAGAAGAAAGTGATTAATTGAATATTTATTGAAGTGCATATAACATATAATGTGGTGATTCACTCCTGATTGACGGAGATTTCGTTGATTGTTCTTACTGCAAGCGCAAACTGCATTTCCAATGTACAACGGTCTCAGAAAGAACTTGGAGAACCATGGGTGCACGGAAGGAATCTTGGCGATGTCAACTTTGTAGGAACGAATGACATATCCGCGAAAATGTAGATCCACCTAGATCGCAAATACCAGACTTGCAGGCAGCAAAGCGTACCAGACCGATTAACAGCCCAGACAACAACAATGCGGCTCCTAGCAACAACGGCAACGACAACCAAGCTGTTTTAACTGAGATTCGACATTTAAGAGATCAGTTAAAAAAAATAACCGCAAGCTGTGAATTCCTGGGAAGTAAATACGACGATATTAACTCGAACATGATTAAAAACAATGCTCTAATTGAAAGTTTCACCAGAGAAATTAACGAATTAAAAGAAACAAACAAGCAGAAAGACAATTATAGAAAATATGCAAACACAAATTAACATCATAGAACTAAAAATGCTGATTAACAATATAGATATAAAAAACGTTCCACTAACTGCACAAGAAAATTTGGAAGAGGTTGTAAATAAAATAGGAAAAACAATTAACAATGTTATTACTGATAACGATATAATCGACATTTACAGAACAAATATAAAAAAACCCGAAAAATCAAATATAATTGTTAAGTTCGCATCGAATAAAAGCAAAACTTTATTTATTAATCAAGCGCGATGCACACGTCCAATTAAACTTTCTGCAGTCAGACAAAACACAAACAACTACAATATAAATTCTATGCCAGCTGAGTTCGATGGTACAATTTATGTAAACAATCAGCTAACAAGGCTCAATAACAGAGATACGTATAAGCAGAGATACGTATAAGGAGATAGGAAACTTCTGACGTCACACAGATTTGCCTACAAGCTCAAATTGACCGTTTCGGCTAAGTATGCGTAAAAACACGCATACTTAGCCGAAACCGTCAATTCACCACTTTGGTGACTTAATTTGGCGGTTAAATTTAAAATTGGCCGTTAATTTGAAAATATGTATGGGTTGCAATATGTTCGTTCCAGGTGTCGATAATTTTTGGTGAGTTTCGAAATACTTGAAAATAATTTGCGACAGTGCGTCACGACATGTGCGACACGATTTTTATATGAAAAATGTTTTGGGCTTAATAGCATTTGGTGTGGGTACTCTCATATGACGCTGTGTAAATAAATTTTGGCGTTGTCATGACACACTGTCGTGTCGCACTTTGGTTTGGGCAAGCCTTTACTGCATATAAATAGCTAAAATAGATGCAAATTCTGGGTGCAAAAGTATTGTATTCTTTTTTTATTTTAAAAAACTAAATAAACTAGTTATGTATAAAGTTTTGTCACGAAATGTAATTTCAATTTAATATTTTTGTGTGTTAAGGATTGCCCAAACCAAAGAGTCACACTGTAACATTGCGACAAGGGCTTTCATAAAGACTTACCCAAACGACAACGTAACACCACAACAAAATTTATTTAAACAGCATCATAAGTGAGTAACATCAAACGCAACAAAGAGTGTTTCTTATGAAAATCCTTGTCGCACTGTCACGTGGCTTTGTGACACCTTGGCTTAGGCTTAGTTTTTGTCGCACTGTAGTGTCACAGTGTCGCACTTTGGTTTGGGCAACGTAAACTGAAAAAGAATTATAACCTGTTTCGACTAGAAATAAATTGGCGAAGTTTTAAAACATTTAAAAGCTGCTCTTAAAACTTATAAGAGTCGACTCTAAAAAAAATAATTTTAGATTAAAGGCTTGCTCAAACCAAAGTGCTACAGTGCGGCAAAATTTATTTACGTAAGGTCATATGGAAGTACCCACACCAAATGCGGCAAACCGCAAAGCGTTTTTCATATAAAAGTTCGTGGTGCACTGTCGTGTCTCACTGTCGCACTTTGGTTTGGGAAAGCCTTTAATCTAAAATTATTTTTTTAGAGTCGACTCTTATAAGTTTTAAGAGTAGCTTTTAAATGTTTTAAGACTTGTGCCATTTATCTCTAGTCGAAACAGGTTATAACTCTTTTTCAGTTTACGTTTAGTTTTAAGGCTTGCCCAAACCAAAGTGCGACACTGCGACACTACAGTTCAAGAACTTTTATATGAAAAACGCTTTGCGCTTTGTCGCATTTGGTGTGGTTGCTTCCACGACGCTGTGTAAACAGTGTCGGAGTTTGGTTTGGACAAGCCTTTACTTGTGTACTTACTTGAAATGTACGTTCATCTTTCTGCAGTTATGAATTGATCAATGTCATTATAAACTGAATAGCGTGAACTTTGAAAAGGATAAATTATGCGTTTTGCTCCTTTTAAAGTAACTTGGCTCACCTACATTAATTAAAAGAAAATGATTTTCTTCTTGCGTTCACAGACACATTTAAATAATGTGAGTAATTTTCTGGGTTTGATCTTGATTTTCAGAAGTTCCCGAAAAGAATTAAGGCTTGCCCGAACCAAAGTGCGACACTGTGACACGACAACGGCAAAATTTATTTACACAGCGTCATAATGAGAGTACCCATACCAAATGCGACAAAGCGCTATGCGTTTTTCATACAAAAATTCTTGTCGCACTGTCGTGATGCACTGTCGCATTTAGGTTTGGGCAAGCCTTTAATCGAAAACACAATTTCTCGGAATTTCTCAACTCTGGAACGTTCACTAGCTCACCCCACGTCACAAAAAAATCCACCACACAAATGTCAAATCAAAAATATCAAAAGTCAAACTTTTCCGGAGTAATTCCAAGTGTTTTTATTTATCGTTGATTAAAGTTCTTTTAAAAAGTAAATTATGCAGTGAAAATTATAAAATAAAAAGAATATATAAATAAAAATATATTTTTGTTCCAAAAAGAATGAGTTTTATTTATTTTGCCATCGTTTTTGGTTGTTTTCTTGAGTTTGCCTGTGTGGTTGTGATTGTGATGATGCGTGATGGTTTTGATTTGTGACTGTGCTTTTGATAAAGAGAATTTATTGTGGTTTATGTTCTCTACGGCTTTTTGGGATGGTGTTATAATACTTTAAAATATTTTAATATAGTATTTTAGTCGATTTTTTATAAAAAAAAGAACCATTAATAATTGTTTACTAAAATCGGAATAAAAAAAAAACAACAAGCTGTCAAATCAAAAATTTCACCTCATTGCATTGTTTTTGCTTTTCACATTTATTCACAGACACGAAATAAAATTACAAAAACAACAATGTAAACAAATGGGTTTTGGGGGGTGAGACGTACGAAAGTTTCCCATCTCCAGAGATACGTATAAGGAGATAGGAAACTTCTGACGTCACACAGATTTGCCTACAAGCTCAAATTGACCGTTTCGGCTAAGTATGCGTAAAAACACGTATACTTAGCCGAAACCGTCAATTCACCACTTTGGTGACTTAATTTGGCGGTTAAATTTAAAATTGGCCGTTAATTTGAAAATATGTATGGGTTGCAATATGTTCGTTCCGTGTCGATAATTTTTGGTGAGTTTCGAAATACTTGAAAATAATTTGCGACAGTGCGACACGATTTTTATATGAAAAATGTTTTGCGCTTAATAGCATTTGGTGTGGGTACTCTCATATGACGCTG
Source organism: Meliscaeva auricollis (assembly GCA_948107695.1). NCBI lineage: Eukaryota > Metazoa > Arthropoda > Insecta > Diptera > Syrphidae > Meliscaeva > Meliscaeva auricollis. The sequence goes on along the minus strand of OX403619.1, from coordinate 39,376,899 downwards.
TGTAAATAAATTTTGGCGTTGTCATGACGCACTGTCGTGTCGCACTTTGGTTTGGGCAAGCCTTTACTGCATATAAATAGCTAAAATAGATGCAAATTCTGGGTGCAAAAGCATTCTTGTATTCTTTTATTGGTTTGAAAAACTAAATAAATTAGTTATGTACGCAGTTTTGTCACGAAATGTAATTTCAATTTAATATTTTTTTGTGTTAAGGATTGCCCAAACCAAAGAGTCACACTATAACATTGCGACAAGGGCTTTCATAAAGGCTTACCCAAACGACAACGTAACACCACAACAAAATTTATATAAACAGCATCATAAGTGAGTAACATCAAACGTGACAGAGAGTGTTTTTTATGAAAATCCTTGTCGCACTGTCACGTAGCTTTGTGACACTTTGGCTAAGGCTTAGTTTTTGTCGCACTGAAGTGTCACAGTGTCGCACTTTGGTTTGGGCAACGTAAACTGAAAAAGAGTTATAACCTGTTTCGACTAGAAATAAATGGGCGAAGTTTTAAAACATTTAAAAGCTACTCTTAAAACTTATAAGAGTCGACTCTAAAAAAATAATTTTAGATTAAAGGCTTGCTCAAACCAAAGTGCTACAGTGCGGCAAAATTTATTTACGTAAGGTCATATGGAAGTACCCACACCAAATGCGGCAAACCGCAAAGCGTTTTTCATATAAAAGTTCGTGTTGCACTGTCGTGTCTCACTGTCGCACTTTGGTTTGTCAAAGCCTTTAATCTAAAATTATTTTTTTAGAGTCGACACTTATAAGTTTTAAGAGTAGCTTTTAAATGTTTTAAAACTTCGCCCATTTATTTCTAGTCGGAACAGGTTATAACTCTTTTTCAGTTTACGTTTAGTTTTAAGGCTTGCCCGAACCAAAGTGCGACACTGTGACACGACAACGGCAAAATTTATTTACACAGCGTCATATGAGAGTACCCATACCAAATGCTACAAAGCGCTATGCGTTTTTCATACAAAAATTCTTGTCGCACTGTCGTGACGCACTGTCGCATTTAGGTTTGGACAAACCTTTAATCGAAAACACAATTTCTCGGAATTTCTTAACTCTGGAACGTTCACTATATCACCCCACGTCACAAAAAAATCCACCACACAAATGTCAAATCAAAAATATCAAAAGTCAAACTTTTCCGGAGTAATTCCAAGTGTTTTTAGGAAATTATGCAGTGAAAATTATAAAATAAAAAGAAAATATCAATAAAAATATATTTTTGTTCCAAAAAGAATGAGTTTTATTTATTTTTTGCAACAATGTAAACAAATGGGTTTTGGGGGGTGAGACGTACGAAAGTTTCCCATTTCCCTATACGTATCTCTGCTCAATAAGCATCTCTTGTGGTTGACAAAAGAAAAGGCAAAGCAGGAAAACTGGAAATATGTGTGGGAGAGTGCGGGTAAAATATTAGCACGTAGAAGCGAGAACACACAATCTATTATTATTAATACTGATCGAGACGTGAACAATATAAAAAACACATAATAATTGTTGTTGCTTTTTATCAGAACAAATAGAAATTTAAAACAGTAAATAAAATGGAGAGCACAAACCAGAGATACGTATAAGGAGATGGGAAACTTTCGTACGTCTCACCCCCCAAAACCCATTTGTTTACATTGTTGTTTTTGTAATTTCATTTCGTGTCTGTGAATAGATGTGAAAAGCAACAACAATGTAATGAGGTGAAATTTTTGATTTGACAGCTTGTTTTTTTTTTTTTATTCCGATTTTAGTAAACAATTATTAATTGTTCTTTTTTTATACAAAATCGACTAAAATACTATATTAAAATGTTTTAAAATATTATTACACCATCCCAAAAAGCCGTAGAGAACATAAACCACAATAAATTCTCTTTATCAAAAGCACAGTCACAAATCAAAACCATCACGCATCATCACAATCACAACCACACAAGCAAACTCGAGAAAACAACCAATAACGATGGCAAAATAAATAAAACTCATTCTTTTTGGAACAAAAATATATTTTTATTGATATTTTCTTTTTATTTTATAATTTTCACTGCATAATTTCCTATTTAAAAGAACTTTAATCAGCAATAAATAAAAACACTTGAAATTACTCCGGAAAAGTTTGACTTTTGATATTTTTGATTTGATATTTGTGTGCTGGATTTTTTTGCGACGTGGGGTGAGCTAGTGAACGTTCCAGAGTTAAGAAATTTCGAGAAATTGTGTTTTCGATTAAAGGCTTGCCCAAACCTAAATGCGACAGTGCGACAAGAATTTTTGTATGAAAAACGCATAGCGCTTTGTAGCATTTGGTATGGGTACTCTCATATGACGCTGTGTAAATAAATTTTGCCGTTGTCGTGTCACAGTGTCGCACTTTGGTTCGGGCAAGCCTTAACACAAAAAAATATTAAATTGAAATTACATTTCGTGACAAAACTGCATAGATAACTACTTTATTTAGTTTTTCAAACTAATAAAAGAATACAAGAATACTTTTGCACCCAGAATTTGCATCTATTTTAGCTATTTATATGCAGTAAAGGCTTTCCCAAACCAAAGTGCGACACGACAGTGCGTCATGACAACTCCAAAATTTATTTACACAGCGTCATATGAGAGTACCCACACCAAATGCTATTAAGCGCAAAACATTTTTCATATAAAAATCGTGTCGCACATGTCGTGACGCACTGTAGCAAATTATTTTCAAGTATGTCGAAACTCACCAAAAATTATCGACACCTGGAACGAACATATTGCAACCCATATATATTTTCAAATTAACTGCCAATTTTAAATTTAACCGCCAAATTAAGTCACCAAAGTGGCTAAGTATGCGTGTTTTTACGCATACTTAGCCGAAACGGTCAATTTGAGCTTGTAGGCAAATCTGTGTGACGTCAGAAGTTTCCTATCTCCTTATACGTATCTCTGGCACAAACGAGACACATGAACTTGAAGTTGACTTAAATTGTAGGGTAATACATGGATTTAGCGGCATTGATGTAAGTGAATTAAAAAATAATAAATGTTGCTATCTATGTTTTAATATAAGATCAATGCGTCTGCACTGGAATATCTTCTGTTTGAATATTAATCACTTTATAAATGAATTAGATGTGATTATTTTGGTAGAAACGAACAGTAAAGATGAAGAGAATGGATTTTATCAACTTAATGGTTTTCAAGAGGGGGTGGAATAATGATGTTTATTCGAAATAAGTTAAACCATCAAAGAATATTTTCGTCAACGGTCTCATATGAAAGTATTAAAATTCAGTTCACGGAAGAGAATAAAACAACATATATTATTGCAATATACAGACCCCCTGGTTTTAGTAAAACTGCATTTATTAAAGAACTTGGCAACGATTTAAAAACATTGAGGAAAAGTGAAGAATATATTGTTTTGGGTGATATAAATACTGATGTCAAAAAAACAAAATTAAACATAAGCTATGTAAAAGACTATTTAGAGATGCTAGCATCGTCGAGACTTATGAACGTCATAACAAAGTGCACGAGAGTTGATCCACGTAATGGAAATAAGTCGCTGATTGATCACATCTTAGTTAGCAAAATCGACAATCCAATTTACACTGCCATAATTGAAAACGAAATCACTGACCACTATCCAACACTGTACTACATAAAATCTCAAACACATTCAGATAAACAGGTTGTCAGTACTTCACACATTATAAACTCGAAATGTAACCAACTTATTATAGAAGAAAATTGGAGTTCGGTCTTAGAAGAAGAGGATGCGGAAAGATTGTACAATAACTTTGCTTCTAAATTAAATGATGTCTACAGGAAATCAACAGTCACCAAAAAAGTTTCAAAAATACGAAAAAACAACCCATGGATAACACCAAACCTGATTGCAGATTGTAAAGAGAGAGACACATTATACAGGAAGTGGAAAAATAATAGAAGAAACAAATGTTATATAACAGAATACAAGATCTTACGGAACAGAATCAACAAAGATATTGTAATTCAAAGGTCCAATTACTATAAAAACAGTTTGTTGAGTTCAAAACTAATCCACGCAAAACCTGGGGATTAATAAATGAAATTCTAGGAAGAAAGAAATCGAGCATTGACGAAACAATGATAAACAACTTTAAGACAGGATTCAATTGACTTTCTAACGATTTTGCTGAATTTTTCGCATCAGAAACTGCAAAAATTATACATCAATGTAATTTGGAAACATCACATAATACAAATATACATATTGAAAATACAATATTTACATATGCTACAAATGTTATTGAGGTCAACACGATTATAAAGTCACTAGCGGAGAATAAGTCACCTGAAATCGATGGTATCAGAGCAGTGGACATACAAAAGCATGCTGATTTGTTTGCTCCAATCTTATGCAAAATATTTAATTTATGCCTAACAGAAGCAACAATACCAAAAACACTAAAGACTGCTGTTGTAAGACCAATTTATAAAGGGGGGGCTAAGAATCAACTAAATAATTACAGACCAATTTCAATACTTCCGGTCTTTGAAAAGTGCCTGGAAGGAATAGTTGTTAAGAGACTACAAAGTTTCATTGAAAAACATTCACTCATTAACAACAGCCAGTACGGATTTCAAAAGAACAAAAATACAGGAAAACTGCTTGGTGAATTTGCTAACTGTGTGAACGAGAGTTTAAATAAAGGTCACCATGTACTTGTGATGTTTATGGACTTCAGCAAGGCTTTTGATACGCTTAATCATTCAAAATTGTTAGAAGCGCTAGATAGAATCGGAATTCGGGGGGTAATGGCTGATTGGATGGCAGACTATCTTCACAACCGAACGTTTTGCGTCAAGATAAAGGATGTTTATAGTGAAGCAAAGAATGTTAAATATGGAGTTCCACAAGGATCTAATTTGGGCCCACTTCTTTTCATCCTTTATACCAACGAGCTTCTTCAGGTTTTTAAGCTAAGCATTCCCTTCGCTTTTGCTGATGACACTGCAATTATTGTTCGCCATAGGTCTCTGGATTCGGCGTCAATGGTAATGCAAGAGGAATTCGACGCAGCTGTACGATGGTGTCACGACAACGTATTGGTAATAAATGCTTCTAAAACAAAACTAATGCACATACGAATTCCGCATTTCAAAAAAACCGACAAGCAAATATTCTTCAGGAATGATTTGTGTCCAAACACTACCAACGAATGCATCGAAGTTGTTGAAAGCTACAAGTATCTTGGAGTTGTTATTGATTGTCACTTCCTTTGGAATAAACATAAAGACAAGCTTCGCACTGATCTGAAGAAGAGCCTGAATGCACTCTCACATTTGCGGTATCACGCTTCTGTGGACGTTTTCAGACAGGTATATTATGCTTTAATAGAGTCAAAACTAAGGTATGGAGTACTTGCTTGGGGAAACGCAGCACCAACTCACATCAACAAACTCCAAAAACTTCAAAATTCAGCCTTAAAAATAATAGAAAATAATATAAACAATCTTCTGCAGAAAAGCCTAGGCTTCGCAGGAAAAAAAAAAAAAAAAAAAAAAAAAAACAGCTCGAATTTGTCCACCAATTTCTGTATTGCGGTCCGACAGGTGCTCCACGACGACCCAAAAATGTTTTAGTTTTACGAACCGTCTCTGCCAAATTTTCACCATTTTTATAGTGAATTTTAATAATTTCAATGCGTTGTTGAAGCGTGTGTCGTTCCATTTTTATTAATAGCGTAGTTTCTACTTGTCAAATGTCAAAAAATGACAGCTTCAAAAGTGACAGCTACCGAAATAGCGGGCTATTCAAAATAACACCTCCTATTGGAAAACCCTTTACTTTGAATGTAAAACTACAGTCTGCAGTAAGAACTAAAATACTGACTGTACAGTTAATTAAAGCAATTAAATAACAAATTAAAGATTACTGCAGTCCTTTTTGAATGGTTTTAGTCTTTTAGTAACACAACAGTACAAGAAAGTTTCTAATAAAACACTAAGAGCAGTCGAAAAGTCTGCGGTTAATTAACTTTTAGTCAATTAACTGCTCTCATTAACTTAACAGTCAGTATTTTAGTACTGACTCCTTACTGCTTATTTTGTAGTCAAGGTACTTATTAGCAGTGCTAACTTGCAGTTAAATTTAAAGTCAGTTAACTGCTACTGAATTGACTGCATTACCAATTGACTTTGGTAATGTAAATGCTACAGCTTTTACAGCTTTGGGGTATGTGGGAGGTTTTGTAGAAGAGTATATTTTAAAAGTGACATGGAAGTATTAATTATGGTACCTACTAAATTGTGTACTCACGTAAATTAAACAGTTCGTTTTTTCTTAGATCAAGCTTTAGCTGGAAATACTATTTCCAAATAATTAAAAAACAACCCTCTAATTTTTTCAGATTTTTTTTTTGTTTTGACCCCTTATACCACCTGGAAAAAAAATAGGATTTTCTGTATGTTTAAGAGTTACACTTATTCCTATACTCAGTATCAGTTTCAAAAAATTTTAGGTGGTTCAAAATTACTCTTAAATATTTAATTTTTTGAAAAAAAAAAGTTTTTTGTATTAATATTTAGGGGTTATAACCTCGATTTCATCAACAAAATTGCAAGTTTTTCAGATATTAATTGTTAAAAACTCTAAACGTTTTTTTTTTTAATTTCGGTTTCAACATTTGTGAGCAAATAGTAGGTACGTTAAAAAAATTATATTGTTTTGGTCAGAAAAAAACGATGTTTAAAATTTTCTAACATTTAATATCTGAATAACTTGTTTCTTCTTATTAATAAAATCGAGCTTATATTCTCTAAATATAAAGACGTTTTTTACTCGAAAAGTGAGAAGTAACATTCCAACCGTATTTTGTTTAAGTATACTGAACATAGAGAAAAATAAAATCTGAAACAAAATTTAAAAAAGTTTTTTTTGTTTCTTACCTTAGAGATTAATCTCTCAATAAACTTGAATAAAGAATGGTCCAATGAACCTACATATAGGTTCTAAAAGGACCTGAGGCATATTTTTGATTTTTGTAAACAAAATTTATTTATTATAAGTTGTCATGATAATTTTCTACCGGTAAGAATCTGTCAAATGCATACAAATTCATAATTTTACACAGAAAATCTGCATTGTGTTGTTTTTAAGAGTGGAGGATTGCTTAGCTTTTAGATTGAGCCAACTTAGGTATCAATAAAATTGTTGTTTTAGTTACCACGTGCAAAAATGTGACTTATTCAACAATCAAATACCAATCTACAATGTAAGTACTTTAGTACCTAAACGGTGCATTTTAGTTTTGGTTAGTAAGAAGTTGAACTCTTTTAAGCGAATGCTAAATTAAATAGGTTTCCATGCTTAAAATAGTAAAATTCAATAGAATATTCAAATTTGAAAGACTTTAGGTACCAACACACATATGTTAGCTATATCTAGGTACATATGTATGTAACTATGTACATATTACGTACCTAAAATTTTAACTTTGATAATTTTTTTTGTTTCCTCCATTTTTTCTGAGTAAAAAGTCTTTTGATCTTAGATAGAAACGTCCTTAGAAATAGATTTAGTAGGTCTTAGAAAACGTACCTATTTCAATATTTTATATTTATGTAAAATCAATAATATATATATGTATATAATATCATAAAAATGTGCTAGTGTTCCTTTTTTGTTCATTTTCCATCATTGCGCTCAGAAAAAAAGCTCAACATATGAAACCACAACTACACAACGACAGTGCCGATGACATCATATTCGAGAAAGCATGTAATTATACCAAGTTGCCAAGTGTATACGCTAGAACAACAACAAAAATAGCCACCACCAAGAGCAATAACAAATTTACTTTGTCATAGAAGAACCTATCCACAGTAATTTTTTTTTTTTATTTTTCTTCATTCATCCTTCCAATGACCATGTCGCTTCACAGTCACAACGACAAACCTTTTCTTGTTGTTTTTCGCTTTCAGTATTGAAATCCGTTTGGAAAATATGAAGTGGCAAAACAGACAAAATTTCAACTAGCGTTAATTTCAAAAGCAAAAGAGCAGTGCATTCAAATCCTTCGCTCCTGCGTCAAAAATAACATGAGATGAGAGCGGTTATAAATTTTCTCGGTATTTTTTTTGTTGGTGTTTAAAAGTTGTGTCCATCAAACTCAAGTTTCTCTTTAGCTTTAGGTTTTGTTTCTCTTTTCTATTGCGATGTTTTTCTCTTACTGCGCCTACTACACAAATATTATTCAGTTGTGTGTTGTGTCCCTTTTACAATTTTCCTTGAGCTAATAAATGTGACCCCATTCCTATTGTTGTGAAAAGAACTATATTGAAAGTCATGCTTCACATGATAGGCTGTATGTGTGCCTGCCTTGTTATGATGTTATTATTTCTTTAGTCAGTTTGAGTGCATATTGACCCTTTAATTGTTTTTTGTCAAAATGATAAAATAAAGGGTCCAGGGGAAAAATGGCTGAAGTTGGGTAGTGTACAATAACTTAGGCAGCGAAAAATAGTAAAGGATTCTTGAAGAGGAGTTCAAAATACAAGCATTTTTTTTACGATAGAAGTGTCTACCTCCGCCCGTTTAGGGGTGGAGGCGGTGGTGGTGGCAGTTACAAAAAAAAAAAACATGACTTAAAATAAAAAAAAAGTATAAAAATAACGACAAAAAAATAAGTAATATTTGAAAGTAGTTTTTGAAACAAAATGTAAACTAAAAATTAAAAAAAAAAAAAATTAAAAACTTTGTACCTACCTATTGTTACTTATACAGTTGTGGCGAGCTAAATAAGAACAACCTCTTTTGCTCGAACTTAGGCTTTTGATTAAATTCTAATAACTTTGAATGATGTGATTTTATTGATCGTTGATTAAGCTTCATATGTATTTGCAAGCAAAAAATTTCAAATTAGGAAAATCTACCTGTTATTACAAAAAAGAGATTTGTGGCTTGGCGAAGAACAAAGAAAATAAGTTTGTATTTGCTGCATGTTATCTTCCAAAAAATAAATAATTGGACTTCAACTAGTTACCCAGCCATAGTACTCGGTCGAATAGCCCTTTTTTTAGTACCGCTTCACAGTGTTCCAGTAATTTACCACCAAGTCCTGGCTTCTGTTTTATGTAATGTTTTTCCATTCCTTGTCGATATTTTTTTAATTAAATTGGATTTTTCTTTACTTTTTTATTTACCAAAGCTCTCTCTAAGTCTGATTACAAGTTCTCCGTCGTATTCGGATCCAGCATTTGCAGTGGCCATTGCAAAATTTAAGTATTTTCATCCTCAAAACATCACTTCATAACACGTGAAGTATGCTTAGAAAAATTGTCTAATGAAAAATTGTAAGAAACCGTAGAAGATGTTGAAGTTTGATTTGTCCCTCCAGAATATCTTCTTCTTAAATGAGAGCGTTTTTTTTTCTGATGTACCCTTGCGAACTCTAACCGATGTTATATATTTCTTTTTGCACGTATGGATTATTGTGAGCGAGGCATCCCCGGAAACCTTCTGCTAGTGGTCAATTTCTTTTTGTCTTAAGCTAAATTAACGGTCAATGAATCACATCATAAATATGTGTTTTAAAGGTAAAGGATTAAATCATAAACCTCAGTTCGCAGCAATAGAGTTCGTTCTTAATTCGTTCGCCACAACTATATAAAATTTAGAGGCTACATAGTATGTATGTATCTATGTTCCAAGTTTTTTTCTTTTAGAAACTATTTAACCTATTAACTTTTAACGAAAACTGCGAACCTAGGTCAGGGAAATAAGACAAAAAATAAAAGGCCTGACCAGGACAAAATACTTTTTAGTGATTTTCGAAAAGCTGTATTTAAGTGAAAATTCGTCGTATTCCGGCGAAACAACCAATAACTGTGAATTAAACTTATAGACAGTTTGAAAACTATAAAAAAATCCTATGAGATACTTTTGTAACTTTAACTCACTTACTTATTTTTGTGTCACCTCTGACATTAATTCAAACAAAATATCAAAAAAGGGATATTTATGAACTTTTAAACAAATAACGGTTAAAATACAGCTATCTATAAAATGACCAATGTTGACCTTGATTTTTATTGCTAAACACACTCCTAAAATTCATGCAAAGTTCCAGTTGATATATTGAGCCGTTTCTTTGTAACGAGCGATCAAACTTTTGATACATTTTGATACAAATACATATAAGGGGTTTTATTTTTTGTTATGTTTACTTCTTTTCACGTTTTTACCGCTGGGGTTATGGTTTATTCTTTTTTAAATAAAAATGTATATCTTTCGTTTTGGAATAAACTATTTAATATAAAAACTATTTACAAAAATTAAAATAAATATCAATCAAATCTGAATTTTAACAATAATATTAAATTAACAAGTAAATAATTAATAATAGATAATACAATAAACAAAGTAATACATGAATTAAACTATCCATAAGATATTTGAATGAGGTGGATAATCAATTAAATGTTGTGGGAGTTATGCATCCATAACTCTGACATCAAAAATTATTGAAGTGAATGCATCGAAAAACAAAACAAAAAACAATTTATTATTATTGTTATTATTGTACTATTCGTACTAGAATGTCAGCTTATTAGACTTGACCATTCTTTATTCCGTCAATTTTATTGAATGTTTGAACAACAACAACAACTTAAAGGCGCTACCACTCTTGTTTTGGCTGGAGATATACAATTTAATTTTTGGTTTCGTGCTTTTCCTTATGATGTGTGATGATTAAAATTTCAAATTCTATTTGTATTGTCTCAATAAGACTATTTTTCACTTAAATACAATACATACGAAAATCGTTAAAAAAATCAATATTCTTTTTTATACTTCCATTTTTTACTTGCTCTATAGGGCAAGTATTGGTATCGTGTCTAAAAAAAATTGAGGTTTTAATCAAAACCAATATTACGATGATGGAGAAGTCCGAAAAAGTGGTTTTCGTCATGCCGTCCGTCGGTCTATGCATCTATTCGTCCATCTGTACACTTCTCCACTGCCCAAATGCATTTTCAAATTTGGTACAGATGACTTTTACGAAATTTCGAAAGTTGTTTTTTTTTGTTTTTAAATATCTTGTCTAGAACTAATACCTCCCATATAACGGTTTTGACTTATTGGTTTTTTCTCGAAAACGACTCTGGCGATTTTGTTAAAAATTTGTGTATGTATTATGTTCAGTGATTAGAACAAAACTGTTCGGGTGCATTGAGACCCTGAGGTGCTGGTTAAAAGGTTCCTTCAACGTAGTCGTTCAAATATTGAAAGCAATAAGAAACGTTTGTTTCTATTTGAATGTTCAAAAACAAAAGATATTTTATTTTCAGAGAAAATAATAATGAAATCACAAAAATATAAATGAACAATTATTTAAAGTTTAACAAACAAGTAGTTGTACATAATGTAGAAATTTAGAAATAAAAGTATATATATACAATTTATGGCAGTAGAATTCTGCCCTAAACATTCCGGCCACCTTGCAACAATCTTGTTGCAATGAAAGAAAAGAACATGAATAATTAAAGTATGAAATTACATAGATAAAATTTAAAATTATAGTTGAAGAAAAGTGTATATTTTAATCCATCAGATTATTATATACCAACAATTTTGTCGACAGCAACAGCTTCTCTGTATGCTTTATTTTTTATATTCCTTTTTATTATATTCAGCAACAGCTTCTCTGTATGCTTTAGTTTCATATTCAAAATATTTTGTCACATCCAAATAAATTCCCACAATAGTCAGCATAGTCACCTGGCAAAAACTATACCGATCATATTTCTTGCAATCGTTTGTATAAAGTAATTTCTGTATATATTTGTTGATATTTGTAAAAATTAGCTAAGTAAGCAAAATAAATGTATAAATAGTATTGTAAGGTAATAAAATTCATCAGTTATGATCAAAAGGTTGTCGAGTGTTCTAATTATTATTGCTTCCCCCCACCAGTGGTAAGGGGCATTAATATATTCACAACAAATCTTCGCTCTACGAACTACCGCGAAAAACAAAGGTACAAGAACCTTTTGTTTTAAATTTACGGTCTGGTCAAGGTTTATATGTACCCTGTCCAGCAAGTCAGAGCAAAATAGTTCCGACTTTAACATTGCTTCTAAACGCCCGCCCACGCGAATACGCGGTCTGGTCAAGGTTTATATGTACCCTGTCCAGCAAGTCGGAGCAAAATAGTTCCGACTTTAACAAAAAGAATACAGATAAAATATAATAGATGATGGTTAAATAATCAAGCGAACATATTATTCAACATAAAAAAGTGCAAGAAAAAGTAAATTGTTTAATTTTACATTGAAATTAATTAAAACAAAAATAAAATGAAAGATAAAGAAAATGTTAGCTTTTATACCTTGAAAAATTAACGAGTTTTCATTCAAAGTTTAGTACACAAAGTTTAACAATTGGGCGCGTTATAATACCATGCTGTGTTCGAATATCTGCAACACGTATTCTTTTATCAGTACCAGGATATACCTTTATAACCCGGCCTAAACGCCACTCGTTTGGAGGTAGATTTTCATTTCTCACTACCACCAAAAAATGTGATTTAGCTATTTCTAAATATCATTAATAGGAACTTTCACCGGAAAGTTACCTACAACACGCAACTTAACTCCGAGAAAGATAAATTGCTAGATAAGTTCCATCTGAACTTAGTTGCAATAGGGAGGAGGAGGTGGTTTTAGTGGTTAAGAGTCCCACATATCTATGAGCGCGCGTTTTCCGGTCCTCATGGAATCTTTTGAAGATTTCAACACCTACCCACGGACAAAAAAAAAATAAAAAAAAAAACTACCACCAAATCATCTTCCTTGCCATCTTGCTGTGGATATTTCCATTTCCATTTATGTCGCTTTTGGAGGACCATTAGATATTCATTTTTCCATCGAACACAAAACTTCTGATAAAGTATCTTTAATTTTTTCCATCTGTTCATGGAGTTTAAAGAAGAGTCAGTCAAGTTAGGTTCAGGTGAAGCTAAAAGTGACCCACCACGAAGAAAATGCTCTGGAGTAAAAGGCAAAACGTCTTTTAAGAGTGAAGAATATTCGGTTGGGTAATACATGGATTGTGATAATCGTATGATGAGATTTTTGGAACGAAGAATATCTTGACTTGTAAGATTTCATCATCGGCCCGACAACCGGGGTCCGGTCCTGGCCTCTTTCAACAAGTCTCTCCACCTATCCCGGTCTCGAGCCAACGCCATCCAGTTGCGCACCCCAAGGCTTCGGGCGTCCTGGTCTACGCCATCTCTCCAGCGCAAGCATGGTCTACCACGCTGCCGTCTACTATAGAATGTATCACAAAAGACTTTCCGAGCAGGTTCCTCTTCGCTCATACGAGCTAGGTGCCCTGCCCACCGGAGTCTACCGAGCTTAATTTTTGTCACTATGTCTGCTTCAAGGTAGATTGCGTACAACTCATGATTGTACCGTCTCCGGAATCGTCCTTCCTCACATATGGGGCCAACAATAGACTTATTATTGAATTCTTTTCTAAGATCTGGATGCTTCCGATGAAAAAAGCGAAGTATATAAGCCACGACATGTAGTGCATTTGGCCAAAGAAACAAATCATAGTTTTTGCAATTAAGTTCTGGAAGAACTCTTTTTACAAGCTTTGCAAGAAGTAAAGCACCACACAATTCTAATCGTGGAAGTGAAATTAGTTTTATTGGTGCAACTTTATTTTTAGCGCATAATATATGAGTTGGCCAATCGTTATTTTCATTCTGGACTCGCAAATATATAGTGGCAGCGTAGGCACTCTCAGATGCATCACCAAATCCATGAATATGAATTGATTTAAAATTAGGAGTGTACTGAATCCACCGAGGGATTTTGATAGATTCAATTTCTTGAAATTGATCAAAGAATTCCTTCCAGCGATGACACGTTAGGGGCAAAAGACTACGGTCCCAAGACGTCCCATCCTTCCAGATTTGCTGCATTATAATTTTAGTGGTAATTATTACCGGAGATAACCATCCCACTGGGTCAAATAATCGAGCTATAACGGATAGTACAGCTCTTTTTGTTGTTTTAAATTCGAAAGTTTGAGCAGAAAGCTGAAACGAATCTGTTTTGGCATTCCATTGTACCCCAAGGGTTTTTGTAACACTTTTATCTTAGAACTTTAAAAGATCTTGATTCTAAAGATCAGACAATGGAAAGTTACAAATCAAATCATTACAGTTCACAGTCCATTTTCGAAGTGAAAATCCTGCTGAGCTTAAAGCATTTATAAGCTCACTCTACTTAGTTAACGCAGTTTGAAGATCATGTGCTCCTGATAAGACGTCGCCAAGGTAAAAGTCCCTTTGTAAAACCTTTGAAGCAATTGGAAAGGTATATTTTACATCATCAGCTAGTCTTTTAAGTGTTCGAAGAGCAAGATAAGGAGCACAATTAACTCCAAACGTAACAGTGTTAAGCTCATAGTCAAGAATGTCACTTTGACAGGATTTTCTAAATAAAATCCTTTGATATGAAGTATGTTCAGGATGAACTTCAATTTGTCGGAACATTTTTCCAATGTCAGCATTGAAAACATATTGAAAAAATCGCCATCGAGGAATAAGCGTTATTAAATCTGATTGCAGTTTGGGACCTGTATGTAAAACGTCGTTAAGACTCGTTCCATTACTCGTTGAGTTAGAAGCATTGAATACTACTCTAACCTTTGTACTAACGCTTTCAGGTTTTAATACCGCATGATGAGGCAGATAGAATGTTGATGTTTGTTTATTTTTGTATTGTTCATAGGGTGGAACCCTATGCATGTGACGAAGATCAACATATTCTTGCAATACATTGTTGTATTGCAATTGAAAGTCAGGATTTTTTGACAACCGTAATTCGTTACATTTGAATTGGTTAAGTGCGATGTCTCTTGATCGACCAAGTACTGGAATTGGTTCTTTAAACGGAAGTTTAACAATATACCGATATTGACATCTCTGCTAGTAGTAGCAGCATAAAAGTTCTCGCAGTATTGTTCCGTAATAGTAAGATGTTCAAATTCGGGTATTTCTTCTATTTTCCAGAATTCTGACATTTGTTGATTTAATGAAACCTCATTGAAATCGGATAAGAAAGTCGAATAACTTTTGAAATCTTTTAAATTTATAGGCTCTGATAGAATCCACCCAAATATCGTTTCTTGACCTAGCAGAGAGCCAAAAACGTTGTTTTTGATTTCTTCTCTAATAATCGATGGATAAAAGTCAGCACCGATAACCAAATCGATTTTAGAGCTTTCACAAAAGAACGGATCTGCAAGAACAAAATTTACAGGATGTAACTCTGTTGGAGTTATCTCGCATGAAGGGAGATTACCGGTCAATTGTTTTAAAACAAAAGCTGTAACCGATATTATCATCTTCTCATATCTGGAACATATCGTAAATGAACAAAGCTATGATGAGGTTGCTGTGACCACATCACTCATCCCAGAAATTGAAGCTTGAATTGGTTTGATTGAAAGATTCAACCTTTTCTGTGCTTGTTCAGATATGAAAGTTACTTCAGATCCAGGGTCAATTAATGCTCTTAGAGTAAATTTTTCTCCTAGATGATTTATATCAACAAGAGCAGTAGCCAACAATATTTTATTATTATGCCGTGAGACATAAGTTTGATTTTGAGTTGATTTAGCAGTGACTGTACAGGTTGGTGTATATTTGGTTGAAAGTAAGAAGTTGGTTGAAATTCTTTCACAGAAAGTGGGTCATAGCAGGTATTAAAATTCGATGACTTGTTAGAATGTAATAGGGTATAATGTCTTTGTGAGCACTTGGTACAGGAGTATTTACTCCGACAGTCAATAACCAAATGAGTCACAGACAAACAATTTTCGCACAATTTTAATGACTGCACTTTTGAAAATCTCTCTTCAACCGACATTTTAGTAAACTTTGGACAAAATCTCAAATGATGGGATTTCTGACAAAGTTTACATTGGAAGTTTTTATTGGTTTGAACATGGAAAGCTTTACGTTGATGTGGTTTCAGCTGTGAGGACTTGGCTGGTTGAGAATCGCTAGTAGTAGGACGTTTTCCAGAGTATCTGATGTCAGAAACGGTTTCCAGAACACGATATCGGTTTGTTAAGAACAAATCCATATCGTTCCATGTAGGAATATCACATGAATTTTGAACAGACTAGTTCAAAGTTTTCGGAAGTTAGTGGAAACTTTGAACGATATTTAGAGCTTCTCCACTTGTTTTTGCTCTAAGGTGAAAGAGTTTCTGAACGGAACATAGTTTCGGGTGATTAATGTAGACGGCTGTAAACATGTCCCTAAAGGATGGCCATGTCAAATAATCACCAAAAAATACTTCTGTATCACATGCTGGAACCTTGATGCATGAAGCATTATTAGAAGCGAAGGTAGAAGGCGAAGAATTTAAATTGTTATCAGAATTGATAATTTTAAGTTTTTTATAACTGTCAATTATATCCGCCAAACAGCTAATGTACGTTGCTGAAGAAAAACGATATTTGCTTTTTATAGACTTGAATCATTGTCGCCATCATCTGCATCATTGTTTAATGAGTTAGGCTGAACGCATAACGCATAACATCTCTTTACATTCGCCCAAAGATTGTTAAGTTCAATCTTGTAGGCCTCTAATGAACTTTCAGTTTGTTCACTTAGAATTATTTCTTGATAAATTGTTTGAAATACATCGGTTGAAATAATGAAATTGCTCAGAGATGTCATTTTGAATCATATAAGTTTATATTATTTTAGAAAATGAATTTAAATTTAAGAAATTACTAAAAGATGCCAAGAAAAATGATTGGATTGAGGAATGGTATGTATTTAAAGAAATAAAATTTTGATAATAGATAATAAAATTGATAATAACAGCAAGGTATTTGGTAACGGTATTTTAAATATTTAAGATGCAAAAGTCGAAAAAACTAATTAATGTTTAATATTAAAAGCAAACTATTTTAATTTTCTTGGGCAGTTTTGGACTTAGTATTTTATTTTAACATAAAAATTTATTTATTTATTTAAAAATGACTCGATTGCACTTATTTAAGAATGGTAATATGTACGCACCTGTTATTACACAATTATTAAATAATGATCACTCCTCTTGATATATAGGCTTGAAAGTTTTGGTAATTTAGCTTCTTAGTTTCCTCTATCCTGATGGCTTCTAGAATCTTGAGTTAACTATATGATGATATAATATATTAATATTGATGGTAGCTTTGTTTACGTTTTTACTTGAAGTATTTATTAGAAAAATCTTCCTTTGTAGAAGAAAATTGAAGAAAATGATGGAATGCTTCAGAATTGCAATCTTTTTTTGAATATAATGGTAGATCATCCACGAATTAAATTCTTTTTGTTTCCTTTGTTGAGATGTTTAACAAATAAAGAATTCTTGAACAAAACTTGAATGATGAAATGCTACGCAATTTGGAATTGTGTTACGCAACACGTTTTGTTCTTGAAAATTCTTGAATAAAAAGATGGTTTGCAAATTCTTGAAAAGCCTTGAAAGATAATGGTTCGTCCAGATAATTATCGTATGATAAAAATAAACGTGGTTTCTCTGCTTATCCGGTTCGTTTGGACCAAAATGTTGGGGTGCATTGAGACCCTGAGGTGCTGGTTAAAAGGTTCCTTCGACGTAGTCGTTCAAATATTAAAAGCAATAAGAAACGTTTGTTTCTATTTGAATGTTCAAAAACAATAGATATAATAATAATGATAATGATAATAATGAAATCACAAAAATATAAATGAACAATTATTTAAAGTTTAACAAACAAGTAGTTGTACATAATGTAGAAATTTAGAAATAAAAGTATATACATATATACAATTTATTGCAGTAGAACTCTGCCGTAAACAAAAACTTCATTTTTAGTTTTTCTCAAGAAACTCGAACATCGGAGAAACAGCGTTGCCGTTTTCTTTTTTGCATTTTTTTATTTTGTTTTCTTGTGAATATCTCGTAAGCGGTTGAAGCGGTTTTGACTAAAACTTTTGCACAGATATTTCATATAACCTTAAAGAATCTAAATAAGTTTAAAAAAAATATATGAATTAATTAAAAACTTAAAAGTTAAACTTAATTTTATTCTTGATTTATTTACACATATTACAATTTTTTTGTAAAATATATAACTCAAGCAAAACCCTCTATTTTGTTAATTTCTAACATAGTTATTTATTTTTCCAAACTTTATATAAGAGGCTTTAACGTCTATAGTAACTTAAACACAAAGAGCAAGTAACGTGCGATCCAGTCGTGCATTTTATTCCAATAGTGTATATTTTTTAACTAATAATCCTTGGATGATCATTTAAATATGAAAATAAGCTCGTATTCTGAACCTATTGGGGTCGTACGTTGTACATTGTGCATCAAAAACACCCTGTGAAATTAATGGTACTTGTAAAGTAATTTGTAAAAATTTTCCGATGTTTATTGGAATAACGAGTAAAAAAAACCACTGAATTTAAGTTCATTCGATTTTTTTGAGTCTAAGCTATAACTTGGGAAATTACCTTAGGTTGCGGCCACACAGCGAACGGCACAGCGGCGAGCGGCAGAGCGGCAAGATCCTGAGCGGCAACATAAAATTAAAACATATGAAATTGTATGGGAGTGGCCACGTAAACCCTAGACTGCTTCATATTTTCTGATAAATCCAGAGCGGCAAGATACATTGTAATTTAAAATAATATTAAATATTAATTTGAAGAAATTGTTTTGGTTTAGTGCAATCCAAAATATTAAGATTTTTATTTAATTAGGACAATAGTCGAGAAGTCCAAAAATGTTCTTCTTTTTGTTGGTGCGTTTTATACAACACACATCAAAGTGCATCTTTAGCGGGGCCAGGGGCGTACATACCATTGGGGCAACTGGGCTGCTATTTTTAAGATAATATTATTGCCCATCTAAAACCAAAATTTCAAAAAAATACAGTGATCCGTTTTCGAAAAACTGATTTTTCAAAAAAAAAATTTTAAGATTTTTTAAAACTCCAAAAATTATTTTTTTTGAAATTTGTTGGAGCTTTCGTATAAAAAATATCACCAAAATTGGTTCAGAATTTTAAGTAAAAGTTAGTAGAAAAGTTAGTAGAATTTTAACAAAAATTTTATTCATTTCAAAAGTATGACCCTACTAACAAAAGCAGACAGAAAAATTTTAATCAAAATCGTTAGAGCCGTTTTTGAATAAAGTTAACTTTTCCTTAATGGTTACATGTCAGGTACCATTAGTTTTCGTCTTAAAAAAAAAATTAATTTTCCCTCTAGAGAACCACCAAATTTGAAAAAAAAATTATTTTATTTATTTGTTTTTTCTAATAATCCTCTATTCCATTTCTGAACCTGGCCTTGCGCAAGCTTAGGAATAAAAAAAGAATAATATCGGAGTAATATCAGACGAGTACGAGTTTGTACCAACAGGATTGGGAAAATATGTGCACTATGGTACTTTTTGTTTACAAATTTAATTTTTGTTACAAGATAAATCTTTCTCCCACGAAAATTAGTTTCTTAGGACCAACAAGATGCACATAAAGAATGCAAGCAAGTAGATAAGTAAACATAAAAACGTTTTTCATAATTAATGTTCAACAAAAAAGAAAATGTACTTTTTATTTAATTTTTGTACCTGCTTGCATTCTTTGAGGGCATATTGTTTGTCGGTCCGAGGACAATAATTTTTGTGAATGGAGAAAGAATTATCTTGTTACAAAAATTTAAATTTTTATACAAAAAGTAGGTATACGCCAAGTGCACTTATTTTCCTGATACAGTTTATACAAACTCATACTCGTATGGTATCAATACGCTATTTTCCTTTTTTATATTCCTAAACTTGCGCAACCTCACCTTCAGAAATCGAATAGCAGAAAACAACAGTAGATGTAAAAACTCCTAAGAATATCATAACATCAAAAGGAATGAATATAAAAAATAAATAATCATTGTTGATTTTTGAATTTCTTGCAGGTAAAAAGCGCCTATTTCATCACAAATAAACCAAAAGTTGAATGAAAGTTTGTATTTTTCTTGATTACTCTCAAATTTGGGCATACGTTTTCTGGATGCCAGGTAAATTTGTTAAATTGTTTTTTCTTACACGTTTGTTGAATTTTTTTTGTCAGTAACTATCTCAAAACTCGATAAAGGCATGAGAAAAATGTACTCATCAAAATTTACGAGATATCGTCTTCCAGTGCCAGCATTGAGGTCAAGTTAACTATAACTGATTTTATTGTGTTTCCGAATTTTTATCTTCATTTTAACGTTGTTTGGAGCTTTTAGCACTAGATTATAACGGGAACAATTTTTATAAACCAAACTCAGAGTTTGTTTTTGTGCTGCTTACCAAAAATCATTTTCAAATATAGATTTTTCTTAAAAAACTACTCTAAAAACAACTCGACAATTTTTTTACCTTCTTCAGTTTGTGCAGTTTTAACACTGAAAATCTAGTTTTACTAATTTTTTTTAAAAATAGATTCCATAATCGTGCCAGTAGACCCAATATGTACTTTCAAAAATATAACTGTAAGGAACTAACCAATTTCTCAAACTCTGAACTTTAAGCAGAGAGAGTTCAGAAAAATATTTCGGGTGTAATAATATTTTCAAGTGGGTTTCTGTAATATTGTACTTATTGTACTGAAAATACCAAACTTAACATACAAATTAACATAAGTTTAGTCAAAGAAGAGATACTTTCTTGGTTTTAGTGTCAGAAAAGTTAGTTGAAATTGTTATCTAAACAACAATTCTGGAAATTTTTGTTCACAAGATATACCCGAAACACGAATAATCCAAGCAGATGCGGTCCTCTTTTCTAAAATGGTGGCCTATCTTCGCCTGGAAGCTTGTGGGACGTTTCAGAAATCAATAACAGGATTATTATAAACATTTCGAACAAATACCTGCCTCGAGAAAAATAGATCTGAATCATAATTATATTGCACTGAATTATTATAGAAAATCGTTGCTTAAAATCCAAAGTTTAAAAACATGGTTAGTTTATTAAAGCTATATTTGGAAAGTATTGGGTCTTCGGAGACGATTTTGTGAATTTAGTAGATTTTAGTAGCCACAACAATATAATTGAAAATTAGTATTGTGTTTGAAACAAGGCAAAGTCCATGATCGTTTTTTTATGGTTTTATTAATATAAAACATCGTTGCGCGGGCCATTAAACTAAAAATAAATCAATAAATTTTTACTGGATCTATTTTTCACAAAACCGTGCTGTTGTTCAACAATCACAAAAAAGCAAAACTCTCGCAAACTACTTGTTCAAAAAGTTTTGAAATGCAAGATAGTTTTGAAATAGGCCTATAATTCTTTATATCTGCTTTGTCCCCTTTCTTGAAGACTGGAGTGAGAAATGATTTTTCCAAATCAAAGGAAATTTTCCTGATTTGATAGAAAGTTGAAACAAAAAAGTAAGAGGCTGAACTGGTGAATTTCTACAGTTTTTTAATAAAATAGGAAGAATACCATCTGGGCCAGCTGAGCAATCATCATTTAATGATGAAAGAAGATCCAAGACAGTGCTCTGAAGAACAGGGATATTATTACAACTCGTTTGTGAATAGGTGTGTAGATTTTTAAAAAAGAATTCATCAACATCAACAGTCTCACTAACAAACGAATTTCGAAAATATGTCGCGAACGCGTTGCAAATATCGAGAGTATTCAATTGAACGTTTTCATAAGTTAAATTTCCCGGATAGCCATCTGATTTTTTTTTTTTTTTTGAGTTTAAGAGTTTCCAAAATGATTTAGGGTCGTTTTTTAAGGAACACCCCTTTTCAACCAAGTAGTTGCCGTAAAGAGTTTTTGAAAGAGTTTTAAATTCTTCAAATAGTGTAAAATAAAGATTATAATCAACCCTTATCATGCCTTATTTCTTTTATTTCTAAGTATTTTCAGTTCTTTCGTATACCAAGGGCATTTTTTGATTTTTTCACTAAAAGTGTGTTGGAAAGGCAATTATTCAGGGTACTATAAAAACTAGTAACTGCTTCGTCAATATTAGAAGATGAAATTATGTCAGTTATTCCAGATCTACATAAGCTTTCAGACAGCAAATGGAAATTTGCTTTTCTATATTCAAAAGTATATGAGCAATCAAAGGCATTACTGTAATCTGTAATATGACTACTCCAGTCAAAGAAAATGTCCAAAGGTGGATGGTAATTATCTACACTAGTGATTTCAGTTCTAGACTCTAGAACAAGAGTACTAATAGCGTCAGACGAAAATACCAAATCGAGAATTCGATTTTTAGAGTTTTTAATACAGCTCATTTGCTGTAAGTCAGTATAAGAGATTTCTTGTAAATTGTAAAGAGTAATAGTGAAACAGTTTGTTATAGATAAAAGTGTTTGTTAATTGGAGAATAAATAAAAAGTGAATTAGAAAAAGTAGAAATAAGTTTTATTTGAAATTTCTCTTCCAGTTTTTCTTTTGTTCGTCCTTTTGTTCCTTTCGTTGTTCTTCCAGTCGCCCTAGAACATTCTTTTGTTGGTCTTCGAGAAGCTGCTTTTGATCTCCAAGCTGGGCTAGGAGAAGGGCCATCGTGCTATCTATACCATTATCATTGGTACTTACTTAATCATCCGCCATTTCAATCTCGAACTGGAATGTGTCCAGATTCTCGTTGTGCTGCTTTAGATGTTCCTGGAGACGAATAATGAGGTAATTTTTTGTTCCAGCAGGAAGACCTCGCTTCTTTAACTACGCCTTAAGCTCAGCACATTTTAAATCATTTAAGCTCTTACCCATTTTTCAATTAATTATAACACAACACTTTCACTTTTTTCACAATTTTATCTGTAGTCAAAGATTAAATAAGCTGTATTTCACTTCTGACACCAATGTAATGTTTTTCTGTATTCAAACAAAACTTATTTCCACTTTTACTAATTCACTTTTTATTTATTCTCAAATTTACAATTACATTTATCTATAACAAACTGTTTCACTATTACTCTTTTCAATTTACAAGAATTAACACTTCCAAATTACACTTTCACAATCACTTATCTTTATCACTGTCAAAATTAAACTGTCCCGATCTCCTTCTCCAAGCTCGTATTTATACTCCTCTCATTTCTTCTCGAAAGTTCCGCAGATCTCCAGTTTCGTTAAAAGAAAGAGACAAATACACACAGACAGATAGAGACAGATATAGAGAGATTTCGTTCCGTTCCATTTTGTTCCGTTCGAAGTTCGAAAGTTCGAAGTTCGGATGAAAGCGTTCAGAGCTTTAGTTATTAATCATAACAATGGACTTACATGTGTCTTTCCGTCTGGGTGTGTTCGCTCATACATTCGTAACAGTATGTTGCTGGCAAGAGGAATCGTAGGATGAGGGTCGTTAAGGTGGTAGGGTAGGATAAATAAGGAAGGGGTAGGAAAATTGAAAAGGAACGGTTTGGAAAGAGACACGAGTGCTGAATTTCAGGGGATGCGGCCTGCTTGCGATCCTCAGCTCAGCTCGACGGAATGGGGGGAATCTTGCCCCTGAAACTCAACATCATCATCATCAGCATCGGCTCGACAACCGGGGTCCGGTCCTGGTCTCTTTTAACAAGTCTCTGCACCTATCCCGGTCTCGAGCCGACGCCATTAAGTTGCGCACCCTAAGGCTTTGGGCGCCCTGGTCTACGATATCTACCACGCTGCCGTCTATAATACAACTATAATTGCAAAACTCGGTTTCCGAAGGGGTTACCGGGAAATAATTCGATTTTGTGTCCTTGAGTGTAGTGTACCTCCAAAGAGCTCTCTAGGGGTAGGGAAACCAGAGGCTGTTACGTTTTTTTTTGTGTGTTTCAGGATAAATATGTACCACAAAGTGTATCTGTTTTCGTTATTTTTGGTACTTTGTTTGACTCCAAAAGGAACCGTTTATTTTGTATGTTATTTATTAAACCTTTTGTTAAATTCATTAAAATTCGAAACTTCGAAAGTCGACCGATGGTTGAAAATAATAGAAGTTTCACGTGTGTTTTTGTGGTTCACGTAAAACAGTAAATTATTCATTGAAAATTTTAAAATATAAAGAAACTATATATATAAACGAATTCTGTTCCAAAAAGAATGAGTTTTATCTATTTTGCCATCGTTATTGACTGTTTTCTCTAGTTTGCTAGTGTGGTTGTAATTGTGATGATGCGTGATGGTTTTGATTTGTTACTGTGCTTTTGATAAAAAGAATTTATAGTGGTGTATATTCTCTATGGGCCTCTTCACACGAAACTAATTCTTCCTGGGGTAATAGTATTTTTTTTCATTGGTGGGAGAGCGGGACTGCGCAAAATTTTCTTCCAAGTTTCAAGTGGAAGAACGGAAGAACAAAATAATACACCCACAACTTTTTTTATAGTGTTCTGAAAATAAAACATATCTGAACAAATACATTTGAATATGGTTCATGCATACACTTTTTTCTTCCGGCATAGTTCATCCCTTGTGAAGTCGAAAAGAAGAATTAAACCGATTTTCGATAATGTTCATCAATTAAGTATTTTTTCGGCAAAATACAAAATGGTTCTTGGGTGGGCCCTATTTTGTTTTGAGCAGTTTATTATAATATAATAATTTTGTCGGTTTTGTATATAAAAAAAAAATAATTGTTTTCTAAAATCGGAATAAAAAAAACAAGTTATCAAATCAAAAATTTAACCTCATTTAACCTTCAAGCAAAAGAGTCCGAGGTGGGTCCGAAATAACTCCGAGTAAGGGCCGAGCTCGGTGCCGAGAACGGCTCCATTTCGGTTTAAATTAGTATGCAAATTATAATCACCTCGGATTCAAAATGCATATGTATTAGTGAGGAGAAATCCACCACACACACACACATGCCGAAAAAAGAATTCCCATTAAAAAATGTCTGCACCAAAATATCCACAACAAACGCAAACACTTTTTTTTTGCTGAAATTATTTATTTCCATTTAAAAAAATCTATTCAAATCACACGTTAATACAAAATACCGCACTTTAACATTAAAAAAATCAATCCAAACATGATTTTGCAGCACAGGCAGATACTGGGGATGATGGTGACACAAGCCGCTCAGTCGAACCTTTCTTTGATGAGCAGGCAATTTGTGATTTTTCTTTGGTTTTGGTGATAATTTCTTGGTTGAATTCAGAAAAAAAATATGTTTAGTAAAAAAATATTTTTTTAATAGTTTAATATCAATATTTTAATATTTTACCTAGCACTTCCATCAAAAATAACTATTTCACTGAACAATCTGAACAGTGAACCGAATGGTCTATATTCATAGATGTTGTCGAAGCCATTACTTAGAAAGACTCGGGTTTATCCTATGTCATTTGCATAGGAAAAACCCGAGTCTTTCTTAGTAAAGCGTTCATAGTAAGCATACTGTTTAAATTTCATTGTACATCTAATTTTAAAACTCAAATTTGTACTACTTTATTTTCATTTTGTAATAATATCATCCAAGCGTGTAACAGTTTAACATTTTTGGATTCACGCATCATCATTTCGTAGTTCACGAATATCATGTTCAATTTAATATGATTTGCCATTCATCTGTTCTCACGCTTGGAATTTTATTGCACAGTTGCTATATTGTATTAGCACCAAAGACAATATATTGTAAAATAAAAATCAGTTCTGTAAAAACATTCAAGGTGTCCAGTCTCTCATTTTCAGGTGTCTTAAAATTTTTAGATTATGCTTAAGACATATTTTGATATTCACATTGGTGACCGTGACAGGACTACGTTAAAAAGAGTTTTAGTGGCCTGTAAGTGTTAAAAAAAATCAAGTGTTCAAAAAAAAAGGTTTCAGTGGCATAAAGCGAATTGTTGAATTAATTATAGTTCTTTCAAGTACAATTAATATAAAAAAAAACAATTTCACAATGACCATGGAAAAAGTGACCGAAGAAAAAGTTGGCGAATCAATCTGTACCATCGTCCGGATCTACAACAAGGATAGTTCCACTAGGAAGACTCTAGATTACCTTAATAAGAAAAAAGGTCAAGTAGAAATTCTGTGAGAGGAGTTTTACAAAAATGATTCGAACATCAGAGAGAGATTCTCGGACCACAAAGGCCACAAATATTTTCAAAAAGATTATTTTGAATTATTGCGAAAGGCAGCAGAACTCATGATATCGGATGTGCATCGTCGTCTCGAATTTGCATAACCACATGATACTCTCCAAAAAGAACATGATGAAGCAAGCAAGGGATCGGAGCAAGACGAGAATCTAAAGGAGAAAGCTGCAGAGGCTAATCATGGATTAATTGCAGCTTCAAAAGGACTAGGTGCAATTGCAAAACCCAGGAAGGGAACTGTCACAAAACCTCATCATTCAAGTGGAGAACCACAGGTGACATCTCATATGAACAACAAGGAAAAATATCACTTGTTAATAAATACATTGAAGAGATCGAAAAGCAAGATCGCTGAGCAATCATCTTTCAATAACAGTGATCAATTTTGCCAAATAAAAGCAAGAACTTTGGAGCAGAATTGGAATGAGATCACATGCAATTACGAAGTAGCTTGAGGAGTACTTGTTGAACGCTTCAACAATAAATGATTGCTATTAACTGCCCAGTTGAACAAGTTATTAACGCAGCCAGTTACTACAACAACAAGTTCAAGCCTAAGAAAACTCCATGACAATACGAAAGAGTGCTTGCAAGTCATAACCAACCTTAACATAGACGTTACAAGCTGGGATCCAATCGTTGTAAAATTGGACAGAGAAAGCAGAGAGAAATTTGAATTTGCGATAAAAATCCAAGAACCAGTCCCACCATTGATAAGTTCCTGAAATTTGTTGAGTCAAGATTCCAGACTCTAGAGGCAATCAACACCCGAGATGACAAGAAGAAGTTCCAGGGTCTAGAAGCCACGAGTAACTGGGATACGGGAAAGAAGTCAACCGGTTTCGTTGCCCATAAGATGGATCAGGAGCTTACCCTTATTTCCAATTTTTATAATTCAAGTAAGCATGGTATATACATACATATAATTGCAATAAATTTTGTCTCTTCCAGGTTTAGAACGAGGAAAAGCTGTCAACAGATTGATGTTGTGCAGGAATTGTTTGAAGAAAGGCCATTTTACCCAATCATGCGTATCCCGAAAATGCCAAAAATGCAACATGCCCCACAACACTTTACTTCACTATCAGAAACAACAAAAATTACATCAGCCACAGGAGAATGGCAAGCATCAGTGGGGTGAGAAAGGTATTCTAAATAAATAAACGCAGCATCAGGATCACATTTCAAAAAGCGACATGTGTACTTAGCAACAGCAATGGTCAATGTGATTTCGGCATATGGTGTGCGAATTCCATGTAGTGCTCTTCTTGATTCTGGATCGCAGTTGAATTTTGTGACAACATCGTTCATACAGCAGCTAGGAATTAAGAAGCATCGTTATTCCGATCAGCGGAATAGGCGCGCGTTATGGATGCATAACTCCCACAACATTTAATTGATTATACACCTCATTCAAATATCTTATGGATAGATTAATTAATGCATTACTTTGTTTATTGTATTATCTATTATTAATTATTTACTTGTTAATTTAATATTTTTGTTTAAATTCAGATTTGATTGATATTTAATTTTAATTTTTGTAAATAGTTTTCATATAAAAAATTGTTTATTCCAAAAGGAAAGATATACATTTTTATTTCCAAAAGAATAAACCATAACTGGCGCAGTCAATATTGTTGGTATTGATTCGGAGGGCACAATTATTAACAAATTTAAATTTATAAAAAAATCAAAAATTAAAATATACGTTATAAATAATCAAGAAAAAAAAATATAACAATTAAGGAAGAAGATCAAGAAGATATTGATTAACCAAACGTTGCAAAAAGTTAAATTGCATAGAAAAAGAAAATTTCAAAACTTGATGGATTTGAAATTGCAAAGGAATATTGCACTAACATCAACAACAAAATAAAAATCTTAAAAAACTATTATATAAACGTGAACCTCACATCAAAAGAATATTGGTGGCAGTGAAGAAATTACCAACAAAGAACAGAGCACAACATCGTTGGAGAATTTCAATTCTTTAGCTCAAGAACTCAACTCCCAATCCGAAGTATGAAAGGCTATACTCAAGAGTACAAATAAAAAAAGAAACCGAAAATATATATGCATGTAAGTCGTCAAATTGAATATTACAAAATTACTCTTTGCCCTTATTTTCAAATTATTATTAAATTTACAATCATATGCCAAAAGTAAAAAAGTTAAGAAAAAACAAACCTTACTTTAATTTTAAATTAGAAATTGTTGAAGAAGATTTAGTTAACAATAAGAATTTTAAAATGAATACCGGCACATCTAATAACTTAATTGAAGAATTACCTGGTATAAGTTTGACTGGCTTCAATACTGAAGAAAACACAAATTTCTGTTCAAATTTTCGAACCGAAAATACTAACCAAACTACCACAGCAGGAACATTAAATTATGCCAATATTAATTTAGTCATTAATGCATTAAAAATTCCTGATGCAATTAAAGATTTGCCACATTTTGATGGTAATCATAAATTATTGCATGATTTTATAAACAATGTTGAAGAAATTTTAAAAGTGATGACTACCATAGATAAAACACCTTATGCTGCTATTATCTTGAGAGCCATTAGAAATAAAATCATTGGTCAAGCCAATGAAGTTTTAAATATGTTTGGAACTCCATTGGATTGGCTTCAAATAAAAACAAACCTTATCTTACATTATTCTGATAAGAGAAATAAAACTTCTCTTATACGCGATTTACATAACTTAAAACAGTATAATGATTCAATTGAAGTATTTTACTCTAAAATTATTGAAATTTTATCAACTTTAAATAATCATATTCACATTCATGAAAAAGACTCGAACGTCTTAAATGCAAAAACTAACCTTTATTCCGAAATGTGTCTAAACACCTTTCTTATTGGTCTCAAAGAACCGCTTGGATCTACAGTAAGAGCAATGAAACCAATATCTCTTGCAGAAGCTTTTAGTTATTGCATTAAAGAACAAAATTCTTTTTATATGAAACATTCAATTACAACCTTTTATCAAAACTATAGAACACTTCTTCCGGACAAATTTCAAAATTCAAACACAAACTTAAATACTTTTGTTCGTCCTAAGGACTCATTTGTTAAAAATCCAAATTTTGTTTCTCGTCATGAAAATATGCATCCATCTATTTCTAGAAATTTTTCAAATCAAAAGCAATATAATGCACCTCAAAATCAAACTCTTTTCACACCCAACAACAACAGATTACCTTTTAACCATAAACCACAACACAATTCTTACATTAATCAAAACATTCGCAAATCAACTGTTACTCCAATGGAAGTATCTACTGGATACACACGAAACACTCAACAATCGAATTTCAGAAACTCAACAACCAACAACACTAGTAAAAATTATATTGGAAAAATGCACAATTTAAATTCAGACAACACAAATAAATTAAATCCAGAACTATTTAATTATTTAAATCTAGAACAATTTTTACCAAAAACTGAAAATCCAGAACCAGATTATGATACCTATTATGACGGATATAACGAAATTGATGATGGAAATTTTTCGGTAAATTGCCTCGGACAAATTGGATACCTTAAAAGACATAGTTCAAGTTCATTGCAATACATAAATATATTATCTCCTTCTGGTATATCGTTGAAATTTTTAATTGATACTGGTTTATCAGTTAGCTTTATTAATCCCGGACTTACCAACCCTGACTTTCATGAAAAAATAGAACCAATAACGATTACAACTATTTTTAATAAACACGAATTAGATCAACAAGTAACACTACCCGCATTTAAAGAGCTAAATACAAATGAGCAATTAAAATTTCTAGTCTTTAAATTTCATTCATATTTTGATGGCTTAATAGGATTAGAAATTATGAAACTTTTGAAATCTAATGTTAATATCAAAGATAAACTTTTGAAACTAACAATACAAAATTACCCCTTCTTTTCAAACCAAATTATATGTCTAATGTTTTCACAATTTTCCAAATTCAAAATCAATTCTTAAACTTTCAGTAGATATTGAAAATGGTGATATATATTTAAAAACTACAATTATTAATAAAAAATTAAAAATTCCAGAAGGCATTTATAATTCCAAAAATTGGCACTGTTTTTTCGAAATAATAAATTTGTCTGATCAGGAGCAAATTCTATTTTTAGAACAACCACTTAAAGTTGAAACATTTAACAGCTTCAACGAAACAAATAATTTTAACATAAAATACACAACAGACGAAACGGAACAAGTTGCATGTAATGATATAACAAATTTTCTAAGGACAGACCATTTGAATTGTGAAGAAAAGAAAGCACTTTTCAAACTTTGCAGAAAGTTTGATGATATTTTTTTCAAAGAAGGTGATAAATTGTCTTTTACTAATCAAATAAAACATAGAATAATTACAAACGACGACATACCGGTCTATACAAAATCATATAGGTACCCAGAAATTCACAAAATGGAAATTAAAAAACAAATACAAGAATTATTAAATCAACAAATCATAAGACCTAGTTTTTCTCCATACAATAGTCCCATTTGGATAGTTCCAAAAAAAAGAGATGCAACAAAAGTTCAAAAATGGCGTTTAGTTGTAGATTATAGGAAATTAAACGAGAAGACAGTTGGAGATCGTTATCCAATTCCAAACATTACAGACATTTTAGATAAATTAGGTTGATGTATGTATTTTTCTACATTAGACTTAGCATCTGGATTTCATCAAATTGAAATCCATTCACGAGACATTTCAAAAACAGCATTTACAGTTGAAAACGGCCACTATGAATTTATAAGAATGCCATTCGGCCTAAAAAATGCTCCGTCTACTTTTCAAAGAGTAATGGATGTAATTTTAGGTGAATTACAAGGAACAGTGTGCTTAGTATTTATGGATGACATCATCGTGTTTTCATCTTCACTGCAAGAACACTTAGAAAATATTACCAAAGTTTTTTCAAAATTACGAAACGCTAATTTAAAAGTTCAACTTAATAAATCAGAGTTTTTGCATAAAGAAGTAAGCTTTCTTGGACACATAGTGACTTCTGAAGGTGTTAAACCTAACCCTGAAAAACTTCGGTCTATTAAAGAATATCCTCTACCTCGAACCCAAAAACAAATCAAATCATCTCTTGGATTGTTGGGATATTATAGAAAGTTCATTCAAGATTTCGCTAAAATAACAAAACCACTCACTGTTTGTTTAAAAAAAGGAAGAAAAATAATACTGAACGATAATTATATCAAATGTTTTGAACATTGCAAAGACATACTAAGTAATGACCCACTACTTCAATACCCAGATTTTTCAAAAACCTTCAATCTAACAACTGATGCTAGCAATTTTGCACTGGGTGCAATATTAAGCCAAGGTGTTATAGGAAATGACAAACCAATTTCGTATGCTTCACGTACACTCTCAGACTCAGAAACAAAATACAGTACCGTAGAGAAAGAATTATTGGCTGTTGTTTGGGCGACTAAACACTTTCGACCTTATCTTTATGGACGTAAATTTAATATTGTAACAGACCACAAACCTCTGACATGGCTATTTTCCCTTAAAGACTCAAACTCAAAACTTATCCGGTGGAGACTCCGATTAGAAGAATTTGACTATGAAATTAAATACAAAAAAGGCAAAGCAAATACGAATGCTGATGCATTAAGCAGAATAAAAATTAATGTTAACGAATCTCTGAATAATAATGTTGATGACTTAGAAACTGTTCACTCGCACTGTTCACTGTTCACGACGATACATTCAAAACAATTCAAAAAATATATTCAAAATTATTCGCAAATAATAAACTCTTTAAATTAATCCGATGCAAAGAAAAGCTGATTGATTTAACTGATACAGACAAACAAGATCAAATTATAAATGAATATCACACAAAAAGTAATGACAGAGGAATACATGAAACACACCAACATCTGAAACGAACATACTATTTTCCAAACATGAAACAAAAAATTACAAAAATACTTAACAATTGTGAAACTTGTCAACTCTTAAAATACGAAAGACATCCACCAAAAATTAAATTTGAAACAACAGAAACACCATCCCATCCCATAGAAATTCTATATATTGATGTATATGCTATGCACAACCAACAAATTCTTACTATAATTGACAAATTCTCCAAATTTGCATCAGCTTTCATCTTAAACGCTCGCAATAGTTTTAACATCATCCAAGCATTGAGAGAATTTTTCGCTCATCAGGGAACACCAAAGAAAATTGTTTGTGATTCAGGATCGAATTTGGATCAAGTCTGTTTAAAGAATTTTGTGATCAATACGAAATAAAACTACATATAACAACGCCTCAAAATTCTACAGGCAATTCGATAGTAGAAAGGTTTCATTCTACATTAACCGAAATTTATAGAATAATTTATGACAGAAATAAAAAACAAATTTGTAAAGATATATTAAATGAAGAATTAACCTGTTACAATAATAGTATTCATTCTGTAACAAATTTAACACCAATTGAATTGCTTACCGGCAGAACTCCCAACTTTAAGAAAACTCTTAAATACACGTCAGAACATGATTATCTTAACAAATTAAAAGCCTTCCAGAATAAGTTGTATGAACAAATAAAAAATAAAATAGAAAAACACAACACAAATACATTGAAAAATATTAACAAGAATAGGAATGAACCTCCTTTGATACATGAAAATGAAACAATTTTTGAGTTCAATAACATAAAAAAAGTTAAAAGCGAAACATAATAAAAAAATAATAGTTTTAACAACTAAGAACAGAAAATCTCATAAAAACAAACTTAAAAGGCAGCGCAAATTTAAAATAGAATCTTGTAATGATTGCTAAAAACAAATATTACAACTGAGAACTTTTCCAAGTTATTTTTCAAGATGTATTTGCAATAGTAAAAATAATTAAAATAAATATAAATATACAAAATTGTTAAGTAACTGCTTTTCATCAATAAAAAAAAATACTTTATTTAAATGGTACAAATGTTCACTCCAAAGACATATGACTGTAGGTTAAAATAATAATATTTTTATGAAGAATTTAATTTTTTTAAATTAATTGTTTTGTGAGCATTTTGATATTCAATTTTTCGATACAAATATTTCAAATTTACTGTAAGAAACATACAAAATTTTAACTGTATCAGTTGATGTGAAGTCCATCTGATTTCACTTCACAATCACCTGAATCTTGGGGGGGAGAAGTTATGGATGCATAACTCCCACAACATTTAATTGATTATACACCTCATTCAAATATCTTATGGAAACTATCCATTTAATGCATTACTTTGTTTATTGTATTATCTATTACTAATTATTTACTTGTTAATTTAATATTTTTGTTTAAATTCAGATTTGATTGATATTTAATTTTAATTTTTGTAAATAGTTTTCATATAAAAAATTGTTTATTCCAAAAGGAAAGATATACATTTTTATTTCCAAAAGAATAAACCATAACTCGCGCAACAGTGCAGGTCTGAGTTTGTGGCCTCAATAACATTTGAGTCCAGGACATCAGCATATGAAGCAACGATTGAAGCGAACCTCATGTCCCGCATAAGTGACTGCCAGTGCAGCCAGGAAATCGACATTTCTCTGTGGAAGATACCCAATCACATAGAACTCACAGATCCTTCTTTCTGCAAAGCTTATTAAATCGACATGTTGTTTGGAGCTGAACTGTTCTTTGACCTGTTACTACCAGGGGAATACAGGATTTCTAATTATCTGCCAACCTTACGTAAATCGATGCTAGGTTGGATTGCAGCCGGAAGTGCTCCAGCTTCAAATTCTATCGCCCATTATCACATAGTAACAAAACCATCCTTCTGGGAAACAGAAAACCTTGATGTTTCTACCAACACTGAGAGCGAAGAAGAACATCAGTGCGAAGAACATTTCAAAAAGTATACTACTATCAATTCAGAAGGTAAATTTGTCGTTAAATAAGCATTTAAAGAGGATCCTACCATTCTTTTAGGGGATTCTCTCCAAATAGCAAGGAAGAGGTTTCTCTCGTTAGCAAAGAAGTTGAACAAGGATGAAGAAATTAAAAAAATTATATTCCAGCTTCATGGAAGGATATGAGTCATCGGGCCACATGACGCCAATCAACAAAGATAATATTCCAGAGAAACACTACGTCATACCTCATCATTGCGTCATGAAACCCGAAAGTTCTTCAACAAAACTTCGAGTAGTTTTTGATGCATCAGCCAAGACAACTTCTGGTCACTCACTAAATGATGTACTCATGGTGGGGCCAACAGTACAACCACATCTATTTTCCATAGTTTTAAAATTCAGAATGCATAGATACGTCTTTACAGCGGCTATAATGAAGATGTATCGCCAGGTCTTGTTACAAGAAGAAGATCGAGCATTTCAACTAATTTTTTGGAGATCAAGAAGTGATAAGTAGTTACAACTATATAAATTAAACACCGTCACGTATGGTACAGCATCTGCTTCTTACCTAGCAACCAGATGTCTTGTCAAACTTGCAGAAGACAAAGCATTTTATAGAGCCACACAAGCCATTAAAAACAATGTGTACGTGGATGATTGTTTGGCTGGTGCGGAGACCATTGATGACGCTCATGAATTGCTAAATGAGATAGTTTGTCTTCTCAAAACATGTAACTTTGAATTGAAAAAGTTTTGTTTAAATAATGCTATGATTTTAAAATTTTAAAAGAAATTCCTGAAGAAGATAAAGAAAAATTAGTAACATTTCATCAATCTGAGATAATCAAAACTTTAGGATTAATATGGAATCCTTCACAAGATGTGTTCAAATTCAGGTAAATACAATAAATACTCAAATAACGAAACGAACAGTTCTGGCTGATCTTGCAAGACTTTTCGATCCTCTTGGCTTACTTGGGCCTATAATTGTGATTGGCAAGCTATTCTTACAAGAGTTGTGGAAATCAAACGTGGATAAACTACATTGATCAATTTTCACATATGAACGAGATAAATATTCCACAATACGTACTTGTTCCTTCTTCCAAGACAATCGAACTTCATGCATTTTCTGACAGCAGCGTAAGTGCATTTGGATCCTGTGTTTATTTGAGATCAGTAGATAAAAGCAACAAAAGCTTTTGCCAACTTCTTCGCTCAAAATCAAGAGTTGTGCCTCTGAAAACTGTCAGTATAGCCCACTTGAAATTACAAGCAGCACTACTTATGGTGGAATTAGTCGATAGACTTATTCAAATACTTCCAAAGAAAATCGACAAAGTCTCTTTTTATACAGATTCTGTTGAGATGCGCAAATAAATAAAATGTCCTTTGTTATATTTTATAAACAATTTATTATAAACAAATTAAAAACGACTTATTTAATTGAAAGAGAAATTTAGAATGAAAAATATTATCAATCAGAAATACAAAACTGTAGTTGATTAGAAGTGATTGTGAAAATGAAAGTATCATGAATTAAAGTAGATAGTTTGTATAAATACAACAGATTCAACGACCGTATTAGCCTGGATTAAATCACCCTCATACACATGGGAAACCTTTGTAGCAAATAGAGTTGCAAAAATTCAATCACTTTCAGAATTTCATCAATGGCAATATATCAAGGGTAATCTCAATCCAGCGGACTTGGTGTCAAGAGGATCAAGTTTAGAAGGACTAGATAGATAGATAGATAGATGGATAGATAATTCTTTATTTCAATAAATTTTACAATGTTATTTATTACAACTAAAAGAACATGGCCGTGCTGCCGTCTGCCTGAATGACATTTTTTATTTAAATATGAAATATAGAATAAAATTACATACATACATATAAGAAATGGTTCTGATTGCAATTACCGTTTTGAAAAGGATACTAAATTATTTATTCTTTTATTGTAAAAAACATAAATTGAGAACTTTTCTGGTGGTCTAAGCATGTATATTCACAATTTAACATTTTTATATAAAGTAGAAAATTTGTTTCATTTTTATTATTATTTATACTTTAATTTTTTTTTTAAGAGGTTTTTTTTCAATTTTAATGATTTGAAACATAAATTTATAAAAGAAGATTTGATCAATTTTGCAATGATTTGAAACACAAAAATATCAATTTTAACATGATTTGAAACATAAATTTTTAAATAAGATTATTTAATCAATTTTGCCATGATTTGAATCACAAAACTATCAATTTTAAATGATTTGAAACACAAAAAAAGGAAAAACTATGCATAGATACTCTAACTGGAGGAAATCATTGAATATAAGAACATATTAAAAGCTGTTACGGTATAATAAAGCATGTTTACAATATTTGAATAGTTTAAACCATCCCACGGATCCGTTTAATATATCAATAAGCTGGCTTAGTGATATAAAACTTCTTTGGAAGTATAGTCCACGAATTTCTTGGAGTATTTGACATGAAATGATAACTATCTTCACATTCTCTTCTATTACAGAGGTAACAATTTTGAGAGAGATCTGTTCTATGAGTAACTCCACCCGTGCTCTAAAAATGGTACCTATAACCTCTACTGAAAGATCTTTGCAAAAATAATTAGTTTCACTTAAGAGTCTGTGATTTAACCGTTTGAAAATATTCCTGCTCTCTGACGAAGCAGCCCTATTTAGATGTTGGATATATATTCTTTCATCGATTTTAGCAATTAGACCAGCGAAAATAACCTGCCAATCATCTAAATTGTTTTCGCTTAGAGAAAAGCTTACGTTGTGAGCTATAGCCAGTTGATTCAATTCCTTAAAAGGAGTGGAATTCGTTTGAAGTAGTTTTCTCAGGTATGATTTGTGAAAACCGTTTTCTCTTCTCATAATTTCAATCAGGTAATCTGTATGGGCCTTAAGATTTTGAATACAAATTGGTGTTATACCCGCCTCCACGTGAATGGCATAAGTAGGTGTGGTGTTCGGTAGCCGAAACAGCCTTTTGAAAAAATACCTTTGAACTTTTTCAAATTCCTCAAATTGCTCAAAGCCAAAAACTTGTACACCATAACACATACATGTGTTCACTGTGGCATTGAAAAAAACAAAGCCCACATCATATTTAAAGCCAGCTTGGCTTCATGGATTTTTTCTTTCGCGTGCTTGTCGAAGTTCGAGTTTGCTGTTAACAATACCCCAAGATATTTAAATTGACTTACAATTTCAACTTGCTCACGGTTTAGATACCATCTTTCTTCGGGAAGTCTTCTTCGTTGAACCGAGGTTAAATATCATAACTTTAGTTTTACCAGTATTAATTTTTAGGCCCCAGGTTTCACAATATTCCTGTAATCGATTAATCTGCAGCTGTAATGTAGACGGATTCTCTGTTATAAATACTTAATCATCCGCGTAAAGGAGTACTTCGACCCGAGTTTCTGCAAAAATTACACCCCCCAGTAAAATATCGCAAACTGAATCAATAAATAGAGCAAATAAAATTGGGCTGAGAATGCATCCCTGAGGCACTCTTGCTGTGGTTTCAAACCACTCTGATATATCTTACCTATTCCAAACTGCTGCACTAGTTGAAACCAAGAAATTAGAATAGAGAAGCAGAAACTTTCAAGAGACACCGAGACTTTGTTGCAAAATTTTCACTTTATTATAAATTATTTTAACTTTAGGATGGTGGACTACAATCCACAGAAACACAAAAAGGATTTCCGAATCCAAATAAAACCAAATAAGCAATTATATCAAAACGAAAGCACCACCGGTGTGCTTCGCGAATTTATTTTAAAGACAATGACAGAAATGTCACCTTGACAATCAACTTCATAAAAAAAAAATGAAAATTTTACAACGAGCCGCACATTAAGTGCTGCCACCCGTAGCTCAGTATTGGGGTGGATTCTTTTTTATCGTGGAGACTTTTTTATCGAATATCAATTAATTAATTTAATAAAAAAAGGTATCAGATACAATATTATTAATGATAATGGAAGTACAAGGACGTACTTACTTAAGGTGGAAAGGGCGTTTGCCTTAACCGTAGCTGAAAATGAATCTTCAAAATTAAAGTAAAAGATTTTGTTTAAGATTCCAAAGTGGAATTTAATGGATTTATTATGTCGCAAGAAAATAAAATGTCTGGGAAACCGTGCAAAGCCGGATGAAAACCCAGAATCTTTTCAGTTAATTAAAAGTTATTAAAGAACAGCAGAGTAATTAAGTAACTATAAAACCAATATAAAACAATGTTTTGTGCCACAAAGACACAAAGCAAAACCACTTTGGGAAAAAATCCCGAAACACAAGTACAACTACCAAACGGTCGCGAGTCCCGCAATATCGGGAGAAACAAACGACGAATAGCGAAGGCCTATTCGGTTGAAATTTTTGCCCTTTTATGGCCACACACAAATGTCGAATTTTAATCAAAATTGATCACTAACAATTTTAAACTAATATACTTATCTTGACACAGAATAATATCTTTCCTTCAACCAATTCTCAAAGGGTATTTTTTGTGAACTCCTCCGGATGAAACGCTCTCCTCAGACAATTCAAACAACTCCCAACTGGAGTTCTCAATCCAAAATCTTCGCCTTCTTAATTTTCTTAAGAAAAGGAAAATTCAAAAATTGTTTAATAAAAGAAAAAAATCGCTAGTTAATTAATTATAGTTTTTCGCTCTTCAATTCTCCTTTTTCCCAACTCTCTAATTTCACAAGTTTTTCAAAAGTGACTTGCAAAATGGCAGCCTGGCTCGTTCATCATACCACGGCCACCCTACTCTGATCTTAAGGCTAAGGTGTGCGCCGAAGTCGAACAAACCATCGCATGCGATCTCATGCGTTGGTGATATTCTCACCAACAGTGGCTCAATGGACGAGTTCAGCCCCAATCCGTCAATTACAAAATAAAAGAATAAAGCGAAAAACTATTTAAACTACGCAAAGTCCCCAGCCCATACCGGCCCAACTATACTCTGGAGGAAAACATTTTCACCGGACGGAATCACCACCATTCTCCAAATAAAATCGAGAGATATGATTCGATGTCAAGCGCGAAAGTTAAATAACCGAAAAAAACCGTAGACCTTCGCGCAGAATTAGGGGAAGGGATGTACATCGCAAAGTGGTTTTACTTTTATGTACAGACACTTATGTTGGACACTCGAACATGCTAAATTTACGTTGGTGAATTATAATTCACATCCTCGTTGGACATGGGTAAATGCTTCATGTCTTTTAACCCTCTTTGTTTATTCCTCGATTTGTATTAATTGCGGACCGCCCGTCTAACAATAGATTTAAGTTGTGGGAACCATCAATCCCACCATGATTCATCGGTGACCTATTTTTGTTGCATTTCCAAGATACTCAAAGAGCAAGCTTTTGGCTGATGGTCCAGGTATCTTATCAACTCTTCAAGCATTTTGGAGCCGCAAAAGAAAGGGGGTTGGTAAAAAGGGTTAGGGAATACAGAATGGGTCGATGAAACTTGTTGTGGTAAAATTTACCGCAACAAATCCCACCCTTACCTCCTAGAAAATGTGGTTACATTTCATATGAACTGTAACACATTTTCAAAGAAGTACCCAGGCTGTGAAAAATTAAAAAGGATTTCCACCAAAAAAAATATCAAAGTAAATGTAAATTATAAATGTTAAAAAAAAATAATTGTAAAAATAAAAATATAGTAACATAAAGGTAAAATGTTAATTAGAATCAAAAATTAAACAACGTTAGAAATAAATTACTTAAGGATGCATCGGTGTACGGTTTTAAATCTTTAACATGCCAAGTTCCGCGCTCTTTACCATTACTATCTTGTAAGACGTATGTCCAAGGTGACACACGCTTCTTAATTTCAAACGGACCGACAAACTTCGGTGCTAGCTTGGCTGCATAATAATTCGTGGCATCCGACAACGTAAAATTTCGTCGCCATACCATTTCACCGGGGTGATATTGGACATCACGCCGTCAAAGATTGTATGTTTCGGCAGCTCGTTTCGAGGCTACTTGTAGTTTCTTTTCTATATCCAATCTTAGTTCTCGGAAACGTTCTCTGATCCCCTCCGGATCCTGAGCGTTCCCGGAAGTATCTCCTACTGATGGCACTACTCGACCTGAGGTTACCATATCCCTCCCAAAATTAGCATAATAGGGTGAGACCCCCAATACCTCATGTTGTGAAGTGCGAATAGCACACGCCACCTTGCTGAGTTTCAGGTCCCATACCCTGTGGTTTTCTGCAACGTAAGCCCTTAACGTAGTCTTAAGGATCTGGTTGATCCTCTCCGCAGGATTCGCCTGCGGGTGGTAATGAGCGCGTACGCCTGGCAAAGCGCTTCCAGTTCCTTTGATCGAAACTGGGGACCGTTGTCACAGACGATCACCGATGGTATGCCAAAAAGTAGAAAACATTATCCTCTAGTTCCCGACAAATAGCCTTCGCAGTGGCCGACCTCAACGCGAACAATAGTGGAAACTTCGTAAAGTAATCTACCACTGTAAGAATATAAGTGAAACCCCTACTCGACTTAGGAAGTGGACCTACAAGATCAATACAAATCATTTCCCACGGTGATTTTGTCCCTACTCTCTCACTCATCAACCCAGCAGGCTTTTCATTCGTTGGCTTTACTTGTTAGCAAACTTTACAATTTCGAACATATTTAGTGATATCGGCCCTCATTTTTGGCCAGTAAAAATTAGCCCCAATTCTGGCAAAAGTTTTTCGAACCCCCATGTGTCCTGCTAATGGACCGTCATGAAATTCTTGCAAAATCCCTCGCCGTTCGTTCCTACCTAACACTTTCTTCCACTCTTGATTGTTCTCGTGTACCACGACATGATTCGCCTTTACGAGTTTAAACAAGTGACCTTGTTCAACTCTCCAGGCTGGATATCTTAGAGGATTTGAATTGACTGTCGAAATCATTTTGGTCACCCACGGGTCTACCTCCTCATCTGAGATACCACCCAAATGCGGCACTCCTCGAAAAAGCATATCCGGAACAATATGCTCTTTACCCTTGCGGTGAATGATTTCAAAATCAAACTGTTGGAGCCGAATTGCCCACCGTGCTAACCTACCCTGTGGGTCTTTCAGATTACTTAACCATACCAAGGAATAATGATCCGTAACGACTGTAAATCGAACACCTTCGATATACGGTCGCAACTTCTCGATAGCCCAAAGTACCGCCAAG
The DNA here is from genome assembly GCA_948107695.1 of Meliscaeva auricollis. Classification (NCBI taxonomy): domain Eukaryota; kingdom Metazoa; phylum Arthropoda; class Insecta; order Diptera; family Syrphidae; genus Meliscaeva; species Meliscaeva auricollis. The sequence goes on along the minus strand of OX403619.1, from coordinate 39,335,577 downwards.
CATTCTTTTTCTGTGGTACTGTAGTTTCGCTCGTTTCGATTCAAGGACCTACTAAGGTAACAGACAACCTTTTCTCCCTCATCAAAGTTCTGTGAAAGAACTGCACTGATGCCGTAATCTGACGCGTCTGTTTGAACGACGAATGGTCGTTTAAAATCTGGGCAAGTCAGTATAGGTGCCGTCACCAAACACTCTTTTGCCTTCCTAAAACTATCTTCACACTCTTGAGTCCAAATGAACTTTCGACTCTTTTTGAGTAGATCTGATAGCGGCCTAAGCAGTTCCGCAAAGTTTGGTACAAATCGTCGGTACCACGAAACTGTTCCTATAAAGCTCCTTACTTCTTTCACGTTCCTCGGTGCTGGAATCCTAACCATACTTTCCACTTTTTCTGGATCTACATGTAAACCATTTCGATCCACTATATATCCCAAGAATTTTAGAGATGGAATGCAAAAGTTACATTTTTCCCTACTAACCTTCAGACCCGCATCACACAACCTTTTCATCACCTCCTTCAGAATTTCGAGATGTTTCTCAAAGGTTTCCGAAATGATGATGATGTCGTCTAAATAGACGAAAACGAATGGCTCGAGGTCGGCACCCAAAACTGTGTCGATAAACCTGTGCCAAGTCGCAGGAGAATTATGCAAGCTAAAAGGCATTCTTTTAAATTGAAAGAGACCCCTCCCAGGAACCGTAAAGGCAGTAAAAGGCTTAGATTCCTCCTCCATAGGAATAATATCTAGCGAAGACAAGAACCTCGCGCCTCGAAGTCTGTCCAAAATAGAATTTATGTATGGAAGTGGATAAGCATCCCTATCAGTATTTTTGTTTAATTTTCTGTAATCAACACAGAACCTAAATGAACCATCTTTCTTTTTGACTAAGAGTATTGGAGATGACCACGCACTCGTCGATCTCTCAATAACTCCTGCCTCTAGCATTTCATTTAGCTCCTTGTCAATATGGACTTGCATTGCCGGAGAAACCGGATAATACCGTTGTTTAATCGGTTCCGCCGACGTGCGAATTCTGTGCGCAACCATCGTTGTACACCCTAACCCTTCAGACATTTTTCGAAATGAATCTTCTATGGAAGATTCCAAACTTTCGATTTCCTTTACACTCAACTCTGAACGTTCTGTAATAGAACAAATCAAAACAGGACTGTTCTGTTCTGAGAAGTTCCACTCACGTGATCTTAATTCCGGGACTATACCCGATAACGCCCAAAAATCTGCGCCGAGGATCACAGTATGTGGCAGAGTTGGTATGACAAGACAGTTCGTTAAAACTGCCCTATCTTTTACGATGATTGGAAGAGAGAGTGTCCCCAAAATATCAACACCTGTTCCATCTGCCAAGCGAACGCAGTGAACAGCATCTTTCTTTAACCCTAGTCCCAAATTTTGGATTATTTTCCAAGCATCCCTTCCGATTATGGTCCTAGAAGCTCCGGAATCCAACAATCCTAAGAATCTAGTATCATAAATGCTGACGCTCAGAAAAGGCCTCCTATCCCTCCCGTTTGCCTCCAATGTAAAGCCCAAATGAACTTGTTCAGCCAACTGGTTCCCAGCAGGCAAAACCTTTAACGTTTTCGAACTTCCTGCCCTGCTGACGCAGAAGTCCGTTGCCCATTTCCCGAACAACGTTAACAGTTTTGTCTGCTGACACCTACAGCCCCACAACCGAAACAACGCCTAGAAGCAGAACACCTATTTGCAAAATGGCCTGATCCATTGCAATTGAAACACCTCATCTCAGATGACCTAGATTGATTTGAAGTTTGGGCGCGACGAGAACTTTCTTTGTTGTCGGTGACAACAGAAACCGAAGGAGTTTCAACTCCAACGTAGGCTAGATCCGGTTCCAGCTAATTTTTATTGGTCCTAACATTGGGTGGGGGAACGTACGCTTCCACATTTGCCCGAAAGGCTTCCAAATTTCGACCTAAAGCCACCAAATCGGATACACAACTTGGTTTCGCTAAACCAAGCTGCTTTTGGTAGAAAGGTGTCAGATTCCGCTGAATCGTTGACAGCTTCCTACTTTCGGAAATTGGGTCCGTCAATCTACCGAACAAATTCTGCATCGTCGCCACGTAAACACCGATGGATTCACCGTTGCCCTGTGTCCGACGTCTAATCTCATCCAAAAGCTGGTCGTCGTAATTCGGTGGCAAAAACTCGAGTTTCAAGTCTTTTACGAGTTCTTGCCATGAATTGACCAACACCCTAACTGCCCTGAACCAAATCAACGCTTTCCCGACAAAAAGCTCAACAGCCGCTTTAAAAAGTTGGGTTTCCGAAACCCCCCTAGCTTGGCACATTTCATTAACCCGTTCTAGGAAAGAGTTCACTGAAGCACCACAGCGTTCTCCAGTGAACTTCACGTCCCACTTCGCGATATTTAAAAATTTTTCCGAATTTACGATGACGCGTTGAATCGTAGGGTTGACTTCGCTCTCAATTACTAATGAACTTGTCGATGTACCGGCAGAAGTTATCACGGCCGCGTTCTTTGGGTATTCAGCTGAACGCTGCTTTTCGACCCCTGGTTCCTTCTCTTTTTCCTTTTCTTCATCAATTTCTTCCTCATCGTCGACCTCTAAAGCTGCCATAGACATGACCATCTTATTCTTTAACGCGAGCTTGATTTTATCTTCCTTTTCGTTTTCCGGTACCGATTTATCCATTCGACGCAAACCCCATTCTACCTTCGCGAGTATTTTTAAGTATTCCTTTGAAGTTTCCGACTTCGGAGGATTTTCTAAAAGTTTTCCGATTTCAGTTAATTTCTTCTCAACCGCCGTCTGATCCTCTTCAAACGTGAACGGATAAGCGGGAGGACAAAAAGAATTCCTTCGTTCTAACTTTAGGGCAACCCGAAGCGCTTTGCGCATTTCTTCCACGGTCCCGACCGTTAAACCTCGACATTCGATCTCATACGTTATTTCCTCTTGTGACAATCTATTTACCTCCATTTTGACGGTGTACCGCGAATATTTTATTTCTAAACTTTCAGTTAACACAGGCGAGAAAATTGAAAAACAAAAGAAGTCGGTGTTATTAATAAAGATTAATGTAAAATATAACCCACCACGACAAAATGGAAATTCTTGTGCGATGATAACTCTCGACCAAGAATTCAAAGTATATTTGGGACAAAAAAAAATATTTTTGTAATCCAGCGAATATCAAAATGTTGTTTTGTTGTTTTGACTAATAGTCGAAAACCAACAGTAATAATTAGTAAGGAATATAATAATCAATAACTAATAATTAATAATATTTAATAAAAAGTAGTATAAGATCAAAGCGTGACGTAAAAAAAATAATATGGTAAAAAAAATAATTATCAAAAAAATAAAGAGCTGTCAAAGTGGCAACTAAAATATCGCAGAGGCAGCCCTGTACTTGGTCTCCAAAAATAAAGTACTTAAATTGTCAGAGAAATCAATACACGAATCAGAGCGAGACAACAATATATGCTCACGATTAAAATGTTAAAAAAAAGAAAAAAAAATAATTTAATAATGAATTATCAAAAAGATAATATAATTAAAACCGTTGCAAGGAAAAAAAATGATATCCAACAGTACTGTACGAAAAAAAAACTCACTTGCCACTTATGTATGTAAATCCTTTACACTCACTCAATGGACAAACAGTAATGTGTAATTAGGTTATAATTCCCCAAGGTTAAATTTTGTTCAGACACAGGTAGAATTTGCACTTCTAGATATCACCTAGGCAGGAAAAAAAGAACACCAAGTAAATGCTTACGACAAGATATAATATAAATACACCACTTCCCTAAAAGGGCAATGCTTAAAGAGATAGATTAACACGAAAACCAATCCTTTTCAACTCAACAAAAACCACAAAGAGCCCCACGTTGGGCGCCAATTGTTGCCAAATTTTCATTTTATTATAAATTATTTTAACTTTAGGATGGTGGACTACAATCCACAGAAACACAAAAAGGATTTCCGAATCCAAATAAAACCAAATAAGCAATTATATCAAAACGAAAGCACCACCGGTGTGCTTCGCGAATTTATTTTAAAGACAATGACAGAAATGTCACCTTGACAATCAACTTCATAAAAAAAAATGAAAATTCTACAACGAGCCGCACATTAAGTGCTGCCACCCGTAGCTCAGTATTGGGGTGGATTCTTTTTTTATCGTGGAGACTTTTTTATCGAATATCAATTAATTAATTTAATAAAAAAAGGTATCAGATACAATATTATTAATGATAATGGAAGTACAGGGACGTACTTACTTAAGGTGGAATGGGCGCCAGGAAACTTTTTATGGTAGTTTGCCTTAACCGTAGCTGAAAATGAATCTTCAAAATTAAAGTAAAAGATTTTGTTTAAGATTCCAAAGTGGAATTTAATGGATTTATTATGTCGCAAGAAAATAAAATGTCTGGGAAACCGTGCAAAGCCGGATGAAAACCCAGAATCTTTTCAGTTAAAAGTTATTAAAGAACAGCAGAGTAATTAAGTAACTATGAAACCAATATAAAACAATGTTTCGTGCCACAAAGACACAAAGCAAAACCACTTTGGGGAAAAATCCCGAAACACAAGTACAACTACCAAACAGTCGCGAGTCCCGCAATATCGGGAGAAACAAAGGACGAATAGCGAAGGCCTATTCGGTTGAAATTTTTGCCCTTTTATGGCCACACACAAATGTCGAATTTTAATCAAAATTGATCACTAACAATTTTACTTTTAACTAATATACTTATCTTGACACAGAATAATATCTTTCCTTCAACCAATTCTCAAAGGGTAATTTTTGTGAACTCCTCCGGATGAAACGTCCTCCTCAGACAATTCAAACAACTCCCAACTGGAGTTCTCAATCCAAAATCTTCGCCTTCTTAATTTTCTTAAGAAGAGGAAAATTCAAAAATTGTTTAATAAAAGAAAAAAACCGCTAGTTAATTAATTATAGTTTTTCGCTCTTCAATTCTCCTTTTTCCCAACTCTCTAATTTCACAAGTTTTTCAAAAGTGACTTGCAAAATGGCAGCCTGGCTCGTTCATCATACCACGACCATATAGCCATCCTACTCTGATCTTATGCACGGAGGCGTTCTGTCTCGGTCTCACTGCAGCAACTAGCTTAAGGCTAAGGTGTGCGCCGAAGTCGAACAAACCATCGCATGCGATCTCATGCGTTGGTGATATTCTCACCAACAGTGGCTCAATGGACGAGTTCAGCCCCAATCCGTCAATTACAAAATAAAAGAATAAAGCGAAAAACTATTTAAACTACGCAAAGTCCCCAGCCCATACCGGCCCAACTATACTCTGGAGGAAAACATTTTCACCGAACGGAATCACCACCATTCTCCAAATAAAATCGAGAGATATGATTCGATGTCAAGCGCGAAAGTTAAATAACCGAAAAAAACCGTAGACCTTCGCGCAGAATTAGGGGAAGGGATGTACATCGCAAAGTGGTTTTACTTTTATGTACAGACACTTATGTTGGACACTCGAACATGCTAAATTTACGTTGGTGAATTATAATTCACATCCTCGTTGGACATGGGTAAATGCTTCATGTCTTTTAACCCTCTTTGTTTATTCCTCGATTTGTATTAATTGCGGACCGCCCGTCTAACAATAGATTTAAGTTGTGGGAACCATCAATCCCACCATGATTCATCGGTGACCTATTTTTGTTGCATTTCCAAGATACTCAAAGAGCAAGCTTTTGGCTGATGGTCCAGGTATCTTATCAACTCTTCAAGCATTTTGGAGCCGCAAAAGAAAGGGGGTTGGTAAAAAGGGTTAGGGAATACAGAATGGGTCGATGAAACTTGTTGTGGTAAAATTTACCTCAACAAATCGCCTATTGACTGTGTCGAAATCAGCTTCTAAGTCAACAAAACAACAATAAAGTTTTTTCTTTTTTTCAATGTATTTCTTTGCGATTGTAGGGAGTGCAAAAATGTGGTCTACGATAGAGAACCCTGAACGAAATCGTGCCTGGAAAATGCTTACTCGATTGCTATTCCCAATCCATTTCGTAAGTCTCTCATAAAGAATAGAAGCAAAAATGTTTCTTATTGAATTGAGAATAGAGATACCACGATAGTTTTCAGTAAGAGTTGCATCGCCTTTTTTAAAAATAGCAAAAATAATCGCTTCGTTAAAACTACTAGGGACGTTAGTTTCATTATAAATCCGATTGAAGAATTCGACTATATAATTCTTAAACTGAGTAGTAGAGATTTTATAAAACTCCGTTGGAAAACCATATATTCCAGGAGCTTTATTGTTTTTCATATTTTGAAGAACTGATTCCAGCTCATAAAGGACACTGCAGTGTCAAGCTCAGACACGATCGTATTTGAGTCAGAATATTCTCATCCGCTGTTAAAAGTGTTTTGAAATGATGTGCTAGTACATCTACTTGAAGCCCATTTGTACTATTATAATTAGCTCTAAATCGCCCCCTAGTTCCCTCACGTTATTCCAGAATAACTTTGAGTTTTTTTGAATTAACTATGTATATTCAAAGCCATATTTTTGAGGTAGCAATTTTTTTATAGCTAAACAAAGGATTTTGTACTCTTTGTTAGTACGGAGGTATAGGTTTTTGAAAAAAGATGCACTTGTAGACCTAAACAAATTTAAATAAACAAACGATTTATTCCGCATATTGAAACATTCTGTATCAAACCATTTATTGTAAGGTTTTTTCTTAACAACTAGACTTGTTGGTTGAGGAGGGAGGAAATTAATGTGGTAATTTAACAGAGATTGAAAATGAAGAGTTTTGTACGCAATCCATTTTAGCCTTTGAAGGCTATTCGGGAACCTAGGTCTAACAAGTAAGAGACAAACTGTAACTACAATTGGTAAGTGAGAAGAAAAATTTGGCGTGCGAACTTCAAAATCAACAACTGAATCCAACCATTTACCTGAAACAGCACATAAATCAATCACCGACTGTCCTTGGTCACTAATAAACGTTAACTCACCACCAGCATCACCTTTAGAGACACCATTAAGTACAAAAAAACCGAAGTTTTCTATAAGCTCTATCATATTTCTACCATTACTATTAAAAATGCCATCTTTAGAGTTTCGGAAGACATTACAAATTATTTGATATTGAGAGTGAAATGAATTTGGATTCTGATAGTTACCAATCCGAGCATTTTAGTCCCTTATCAGCATAATATTTTCTAAAGAGTTATTAAAACTATAGTCTTTCTTTCACTTAGCAATAATTTCGCGTAATATCAAAAATAAAAACGAATTTATAAATTTGCAAATGAAAGTTTACATTCATATGAACGACCAGCTGATGAACGCCGATAGTGGCAATATAGTTTCAAATTTGTTAAACTTAATTTAATGTTTGTCTCTCTTCCACTTATCGTTTAAATGCATTATTTTAATTTCTTTTAATGACATTTTTGTAATACTATGTGTTTTATGGTTTGTTTTGATTCTGTTTTTCTTTACTAAACTAAAATTGTGTATTGCTGATGATGAGGCAAATTGGACTCGAAATGCATTCAAATAAAATAAAATAATTTTGAAGTTTTTTAATTTTGTTTTGTTAATTGTTGTGATCTTTGCAGTGTAAATTCGTTTTTATTTTTGAAAGAGTTATTATTTAAAAACTATAAAGCCTTTCAAACTCATTCCGCCAGTTATTACAATTTAGATACAATGGAATAATAAAATACTTAATCAAATTATTAGAAATTTGTATAATAATCCTATTTTAAATTCGGTTTAATTCCACAAAGCTACCTACACTACTTATTTTGATGCCGCATAATACGCCGCCGCTTGCTCTACCAAATATATTGCTTCTTATAGCAGGGATAAACATAATTTTAAAACCTTTAAAGAATTTTATATAATTTTGTTCATTTTGTTCTTCTATAAATGTTTCTAAAAGAATAATAATATCATAGTTTAAAATAAAATTTAAGAAATTTGGTGAAAAAACCTTACTTTTTAGACCTGAAATATTATACGAACAAATTTTTAAATTAGACAAATTAATATTATTTTTATGGCAGACGACAGATGCACCCTATGATTTAACATTTGAAAAATGATTAGATTACTGGCCAACAGATGGCGATAAATTGGTAAGGAGCCAAAAGGTCTCGTTGTAATTGGCAGCGTTCACATAAAAATCTAAAGCTATCCAGATACCTTTCTGTTGTTGTAATCCTATGTTAACTAACAGCTGACGGAAAAAGATTCGCTAATATACTGGTAGCGAATGTATCTTGGATAGGCTATCCTACACGAATGTAAACGCGGCAATTATCTCCGCTCCCACGCTACAGTCGTCAAAGTGTTCCAATCTAAGAATAAGAAATACAGGAAGGGGTGTTTGGCGAACAAAATGCAGCACTTCCCAAAGTAGTGTGAGTTGCACAAACACAAATGCATTTACACAGGGTCGAAGTGCAGTTATTAGTTTTAACTTATTTAGTTTTAACTTTCATGTCAATTACGCGTTCGATCCCTCTAAATTCTCTTTTTGATAAGTTCGCATATTTTCACGAAATGCGCCCACTGCGTGTCAAAACGATTTTTATGGTTTTTGTCAAAAACAATCACCTGATTGGAATTTTGAAATTTAATAAAAGTTTAAAAATGTAACCCTTAAAAATATTTTGTAAATGCACAAGAATAACTTTCCCAAAAACCAACCAGCAGCCCCTTGCAAGTTTGTGTAGCAAAATCAACTGCATTGGCTACTCCGTCTAAAGGGACGTGTACAGCAATTGAATTCTCAATAGATTTTCCTAAAACAACTTCAAGTTGGGTTTCTATAGGTCACATCTTTCCGTCATCAACCTCAATTTACTTTTCGTGGCTAACTGATGACGTAGTAGTCATTTCCGAAGCTGACAATCGACTTTTGTTCAGTTTCATTGTTGTTTTCAATTTAAAAAAATGTTTTGTCCAATTCCATAACTGACGTTCGGGTGAACTGCCGATGAGAAAGATGAATATGACGTCACAAAAACCCTGCCAAAAATCTAATGAGCATACCTTGATTTCTGTTTACCATGGGTAGAAGGTACCGGTGATCGCCAAAATGTTTTTTTTTTAACTTTAGTATTAAATAAGAAGTGCCTACCTTATTGTTATATAAAGCAATCTTATTTTCCTGGATAATACAATAATTAAAATCAAATTATTAAAGATGAAGAATTTAGTAAAACAATTAAAAAAATTGCAGGAGCTTAAAAAATTGTATGCACTTCTATTTGACAGTAGAAACGTCACTCCAAGGACTATTCCAATCACCAATATGGTTGAATGGTCCAGAATTTCTAAGAAATTGGGAAACAAGTCCCTTCAATTAATACGAATTTCCTGATGTTATACCAGAACGACGGAAGACGAAATCGGTGTTGACAGCAACAATTCAAATCGGTATCAACTTGATCGAAAACATCAATTATAGAAATTCATTTTTACTTTAAGAAAAATATTTTCATTCTGTTTTAGATGCTCCTATAATTGCAGAAACACCGGCCAACTAACGGTTAACGAATTAAAAGAAGGAACCCGTTGGATTCTTGTTTACACACAAAAAAGGTCATTCCCAAAGAATATCGTGATATAGAAGGAAGGAGGCTTGTTAATAAAAATTGATCTATAGCATCTCTAACACCATATTTCGATGAAGGGACAAACCTTATTCGAGTTGTTGGAAGGTTAATAAATGCCAAGATCTCTCCAGATGCTATGCATCAGAACTAAATTAATTTTAACACGTCTACACAGAGCGTTAATAGCCATCTCCCGACAGCAATATTGGATCTTAGGTGTTGGACATGCAGCTCGACAAGTAATCAGTAAATGCATCATATGCTTTAGAGCAAAGCCAAAATTTATCAATCAGCTGATGGGAAATATGCCTCCAGAAAGGGTCAATTTGTCGAGACCTTTTTACAATTGCGGTATTGACTTCTGTGGACCGATTAAAACGCACTATAATGTCAGGGTCAAAACTCCTACAAAGCCATACTTAGCTCTTTTTGTTTGTTTTTCCACTAAAGCCGTCCATATGGAAGTAGTTGGAAATTTGTCCTCTCACTCATTCATTTTTGCGTTAAAACGATTCATTGGAAGGCGAGGACTTTGTCACATGATATTTTGCGACAATGCCACAAATTTTGTTGGGGCAAAAAACGAATTAGCAGAACTTACATGAATATTCAATACTAATGAAATACAAACAGCCATCCAGACATATTGCCTAAAAGAAGGAATACAATGGAAAAATATACCACTTCGTTCCCCTCATTTTGTAGGGTTGTGGGAGGCTGCAGTCAAATCTGCAAAGACACTCCTCGTTCGTCACTTAGGTGAAGCTTCACTAACGTATGAGCAGTTGCTAACTGTGGTCATACAAATAGAAGCAATACTGAATTCTCGACCATTGCCACCCTTATCATCCGATCCAAACGATCTGGAGGCGATCTGGACACTTCTTAATCGGAAGTCCTCTTACGGCAATAGCAGAACCAGATGTAACAACCAGCAAAATTAGCAATCTAAATAAATTCAGGCAAATACAACGCATGCAACAGCACTTCTGGAAAAGTGGTCGGATAAATACCTGCATCTCCTGCAGCAAAGACTCAAATGGAAGACTGAATCAAACAACCTCAAGCATTGGTGCTTATCAAAGAAGAAAATATTTCTCCCATGCGGTGGAAACTAGGACGTGTGGTTAAAGGAAGTGATGATAAAATACGCGTGGCTAATGTAAAAACTCAAAGTGGAACATACCAACGAGCAATACATAATCTTTGCACTCTTCCAACAGACGAACCAGATAATAAAGATTCAATTTGGAACTGTTCCAGCCCTCAACACACAACAAGCACAAGATGTTTAAGATCAAGAAATCCAAAAAAATGGCATTACTTGCAATTTTGCTTTTGGTACTTATGATGATACCCACATCCTTATGTCAGTCAGAAACACAAATGCAAGTAACTACTAACTAAGAAACTTGATGATGGTGTTGGTATTTTGTTTGAAGATGTTGGGCGAATTCGCACGGTTAGCACAAAACTGGAAAATGTTTGTCTTTTATAATCTGACAACTTACTGACAAAAATTTAATGAGCTTAACCAGCTTGTAAACAGAATGATAGACATGTCCACAAAAGAAATAGCTAATCAAATGTGCTATATCCCAATAATAAAGACACTGTGAAACAGGATCGCACTTATCGACCATAACAGTGATTTACTACACAATTATCATACGCCAAAATACGAACGTACTAGAGCAATAGGAACTTGTGGGAACTTTGGCGCATAGTTTGTTCGGCATACTTGACCAAGAATGTGCAGATCAAATACAAAGCAAAATCGAAGGCGCTTTCGAAAATGAAGATCATCTGAATGAGCTTTTGAAAAAAACAAAGTTCGATTGCAGATGCTACTTCGAATATTTTAAAGCGTGACCACATTGAAGTTCAAGAACATTTTAAAAGCTTGCCCAAACCAAAGTGCGACAGTGCGACACGACAACGCCAAATTTTATTTACACAGAGTCATATGAGAGTACCCATACTAAATGCAATTATGCGCAAAACGTTTTTCATATAAAAATCGTGTCGCACTTGGGTTTGGGCAAGCCTTTAATTGTTCAATATCCACTTCTTTTTTTTCAACTTTTAGTTAGTATAGGTATGGGGTATTGTTCAATCTCCATTTCGGTACTTTTTTAAAAATATTTAAAAAAAATTTAAATCTGAACAACTCTTGAGTATTATTATGTGAAATTATAGAAAAGTATTATTTTAAAAATACCCAGTTAATCTAACATGCATTTTAATATCTTAATAGAATCTCAAAGACAAGAAAACGTCTACCGAACAAATTGATCTTGGGTTGGTTGAACAAATGAGTTTTTACGTGACGTACTCTTGATTTACTTAAACGTCATTGTGCCAGAGTGTCGATTTGACGTTTAAAAGCTATGAGATAGAATGAAACAGAGATGTATTGCTTTTTTTCTAAAATTATTGGACTTTTTACGCATTTGTCTCTGTCGCTTCTCTTTCACACAAAAGTAGAAAAAAAAAATAGAAAACGGTAAATCTTGTTCGAAGAATGTAAACAAACAACGCATACCAAATTCAGTATTTTTGCAAAAACATGTATATTTTCTTTATATTAACAGTTTACATTTATTATTTTGTTAATTTTTAGTTGATTGCTGACTGATTTTGCACTTAATAATATTTAATTTCAATTTTTAAGCTACTAACTTTCTTCTAACTAGAGAGCTGCCATTTTGTTTGCCAAATTCAGTATTTTTGCAAAAAAGTGTATATATTCTTTATATTAACAGTTTACATTTATTATTATGTTAATTTTTAGTTGATTGCTGACTGATTTTGCACTTAATAATATTTAATTTCAATTTTTAAGCTACTAACTTTCTTTCAACTAGAGAGCTGCATTTTTTTTGCCATCAATTTTATTTTTATTTTTGCCTGACGTCTGGGGTAAAAGCCCAATTGGGCTTTTTACGCATTTGACTTTGTTTTAGTTTTGTTTTGTGTATTTTATTAGTTTAAAAAACTCTTAACATCAGATTAATACTTATAATTACAAGTGTTATCATATCACATTACCTTTTAACAAAGGTTTTAATAAAGCTTTAAATGTATTTAAGTTTGTTACAGTCTTTACGTTTCTAGGAAGATTATTAAATAATTGCACTCCTTTATAAAGTAGGTTGTTCTGCGTACCAGCTCTTCTGTATAGTGGTAGTCTAAAATCTCCCGTATTCCTTAAAATATAAAAATTATTAGTAATGAAACTTACATTGCGATGAAGATATATTGGGTATAAATTATATTTGATTTTAAAAATCATGACTAGTGCATTAAATTTTAATCGCTGTTCAACATTTAACCATCCGAGACTTGTTAACATTTCTTGTATAGGTGTTCTTTATTCACACTTAAGCACAGTTCTCATTGCCCTATATTGTAAAATTTGTAGTTTTCGAATGTTTTCACTGTTTGACATGTATATGATTGATGAACAATAACAAAAGTGTGGAAGAATTAATATATTGTAGACCGTTAGCGCACAACTATGACTAATAGTCTACGAATTCTTTTGAAAAGTCCTATCTTTTTTGAAATTATAGCACTCAACTTATTTATGTGTTCATTAAATTTAATTTTTTCATCAATAAACACTCCCAGATACTTTATTTCGCGGACACATTCTATGCGTTCACTATTTATTGAAATGTTGACATTTCTGTCTGTTATTTAAACACATACATTTAGTCTTGGTAACATTCAGTTTAAGTTTATTTTTGCACAGCCAGTTATTTATTTTACTAAGTTCTCTTTATATTAAGTATTCACAGGCACTCAAGTCTTCTTTGACAACATAAATTAGGGTATCATTTGCAAAAATTGATATCTGTACTTCTGGTAACGCTTTTACTATATCGTTTATATATATTAGAAAAAGGAACACACCCAATTTCCATCCCTGAGGAACACCTAGATTTACAGTTTTTGAATTGGAATAAGTTTCGTTCACTTTTACTTTTGGTGACCTTCCCGACAGATAACTTTGAAACCAGTTAAGTTCAACTTCTCGAATACCATATTTTTCCGATTTTCTAATTAATATTTGCCTGTCGATTGTTTCAAATGCCCGTTTAAGGTCCAGAAAAACCGCCAAAATTGATTTTCCTTAATCGATTTCTTTCTTCCACTCATTTATGAGCCAGCATATAGATGTTTTGCAAGAGTGTCCCTTCCTAAAACCTGATTGCTGTACACACAAGATGTTTTCTCTTTCCATATAAGCTGTTTGCACACTATTTCTTCTAGGATCTTTTCATAAGTGAGGAGCATGTTGATAGGCCTACAGTCCTCCGGATTTTGAATTTTCTCAATAGCTTTCAGGAAATACACCACTTATTTGATAAGTTCAGTATTTTCAATAACTGTAGCAGAATTTTGCGATGACAGTCAAGAATAATGTTGCAATTTAACCCAAAACTGTCCTTTTTGGTTCATTTCTTTTATAGTGGTTTCAAGTTCGAGTAGGTTTACTTGCTTAAATTTAAATGACACTTTACAATTATCAATAGGCGTGTTTTTTTGCACGCCGTTATACGTTTAAATATGAAATTAGAATGTAAACACAATAACAACGATATCCTCGATAAATTTACCCGCTTATGAATTAAGCGGATATAAAAAAAGTGCTTCCCATACACATTTACAATTTGTTTGCGATGAATTCTCGATAAATGTCATTAATTCATTTCGAGTTCATTCATTATATTTAAAATTTTGACATACATATCAAATTTGAAATAAAAAAGAAAACAATTTTGACTTACATATTGACTTTGAAATAAATATTTGAATTTAAAAAAAAATACGAAATAAACAAAATAGCAATTGAATGGTTTTCGGTCCTCTACGTTAGGTTAAAATTAATGTAGGAGACTTGTAATTGGAGTCCAGTATAGCTAAGAAAACATTCTGCTTAAGTGTTCAAATAAAAAAAAAAATTATTCATAATTTTTTCCTGAATTGAGGAGGAGAAGTGTCAGTGCTGTCAAGCGAATTAAACTATTTCGATTAGTTGTGATGCCCGTTTTTTTGTAACATTTTGCTTATCGCGTGCAAAAAAACACACCTAATATTATCTACGTAAGGAATTGGACTTATAGTATTATGTATTTCTTCAACACTGTTCACAATTTCACTTTCAGATTTAAGGCACCTATCATATATTTTAACTTTTTTCTTTTTTAAGAATATGTCTTTTCAAAGTTTCTTCATAAACCCTTCTGATCACCAGCATTTTCAAAAATTTGAGATTCTATGAAAGAACTTATAGCCTTTTTACACTCACATTTATAAATATTTCTAGCGTCTTTATAATTTTTCCAAGCTTCTACTGTATTTTCAAACCGTGCCCTATCATAAGAGTTTAACTTCCTTTGTTTAAGATTATATAAATCGTTAGCAAGCCACTCAGCTAATTTTTCATTTATTTTAAACGACTTTGTGCACTTAACAACGCTACTTCTATCCCTTCTTTAAACTTATTTGCACAGCTATTTAATTCATTTGTTTCTGATATAGTATTAAAGTGAACATCATTTAAAGCACTTACAAAAGAGTCATACCTGTACTTTATGTATTTAATATTTCTGTTTGTGTCCTTTGTACGCGATTTTTTGTAAAGTTTAATGCTTAATGACTCATGATCGGAAATAACCCACTGACTTCTGACAGCAACATCAACTTTTAGTTGTATAGTCAGATAACACATAGTCTATCAAAGTTCTTGAAGACCTTGTTATTCTAGTGGGTTGTGTAACTAATTGCACAAGCCCAATGTTATTTAAAAAATCATTTACATGGTTGATGGTTCACTTCATAATTACTTCTATCTGGAACGTCAATAATGAAATCACCCGTTATTATTGCATATTCATTATCCTCTATATTATTTAAAGACCAATTATTCAAAACTTCAAATAATTCGATTACACTCTTTTTTTCGGACCTATATAATAAAATAATGTTCCAAGTTTCATTCTTTTCAGAAATTTTAATTAACAAAATCCATATTTTTTTACCAATTGCATATTGTTTTTTTTCCACCGATTTTATATTCCTTTTTACGTAAATTGTTACCCCACCTTTATGCCGCAAGCTACTAAAACAATTATAACTTTTATATCCATTTACAGCCCTATTCTGCCGTTGTGAGGCTCACAGGTCACAATTTTTTGTGAGGTCGTTTTTGTGATTTTTTTATGAGGCGGTCACAATTCCGTATTCTGTTTAAGCCCTCACAAGAAAACTCACCACAGGAAGGTGAATTTTTTATTGTAAGGTTAGCCAGCTGGAAGTAAATAATAATAATGAATTCTATTGGTAAGCAAATTTGATGTTTATGTTAGATAATTATTATTTTATATTTTAGATGATCAGAAAATAAAACGCGCGTCGTCGCGGGAGTAGCTCGAACATTTTATAGATTTTGTTCAGAGAAACGCCAAACTAGTAGCAAACAAAAACGACCCCACAAACGCTCAGCGGGTGTGGAGTCAATTAGCTGAAGGTTTGAATGCAATGGGAGGTCCCGTAAGACAATCGATTAAATGGAAAGAGGTAAGACTAATACATTTTTTAAGCATGAACTTGAAATGAAGGGATTCCAAATATACACTACTCCATAACATTTTCAGAATTTATATTTCGAGTTTCGGAAAAGTGAAGAGTGAAATGGTTTTAGGTGTATTTTTGGAACGACTTGCTCTAGGAACATGGTTGATACCTTTCTTGAAAACTGCTCTTGATGTGTTAAAAGACAGTATCAATATCTTTTACTCAAACCAATGAATAGACCAAATTGTGATTGTACTGAGGTGACAAAGGGCAGTGAACTGTTTTGGTCGTCATGTGGTTTGAGTTCCTGGATAATGTCCAGGCAAAAAGTTTTTGGAAACCGAAAAAATTTAATGACAGTTGTGTTTTGAATTGCAAATGGATCATTCGTATCTCTTAACTGTCTTAGCATTCTCCTTCGCTGCAATCTAAGTCATTTATTTAAAAAAATATTTATTTACTTTCGTTTATATGTATGTAAATTAAATTAAAGTAATTTGTGATCTGCCAAGGATCAGGTCATAATTTTCAAGTTTTTATGAGGCTCACAAGCTGTGAGGTTTTTGCCAGAATACGAAAAAAGTCACAAAATCGAATTCACCTCGAGTTATGAGGTTATTGTGACTTGTGAGGCATCAGTGAGGTTGCCAGAATAAGGCTGTTAGAGCCACTTCACATTTTTCTATTTCCGTTGTAAGATGCGTTTTAGTTTGTAACAAAAAATCAAACTTATGTTTATCTGTTAATTGTTCAATCAATTCAAAGTTTCCGGTAATCCCTTGAACATTAAGAAGGATTCCATTGAAATATGGTAATATTTGTTAATTAAATAGGTTATCATTTAATTGCTTCTCTTTCACACAAAAATAGAAAAAAAAGAAAACGGTAAATCTTGTTAGAAGAATATAAACAAACAACGCATACCAACAGTTTACATTTATTATTATGTTAATTTTTAGTTGATAGCAGACTGATTTATTAAAATTTATTATTTATTATTTATTATTTATATTAAATATTATTTAATTTCAATTTTTAAGCTACTAACGTTCTTCTAACTAGAGAGCTGTCAATTTTTTGCCGTTAATTATTTTTTAATTTTTGCCTGACGCCTGGGGTAAAAGCATGATAAACAGAAAACAAGGTATGGTTATTATGAACGCCACGTCGCCATTTTGGAAAACTGATGACGTAGTAGTCATCTCCGATGCTGACAATTGGTTTTTTTTTCAGTTTCATTGTTGTTGTTTTTAATTTAAAAAAATGTTTTCTCAAAGTCCATAACTGACGTTCGGGCGAACTGCCCGTGAGAAAGATGACTATGCCGTCACAGAAAACCTGCCAAAAATCTAATGAGCATACTTGTTTTCTGCATAGATAAACCAATACCAAGATATGAAACCCATGATAAACAGAAAACAAGGTATGCTCATTAGATTTTTGGCAGCTTTTCTGTGACGTCATAGTCATCTTTCTCATGGGCAGTTCGCGCGAACGTCAATTATGGATTTTGAGAAAACATTTTTTTTAATTGAAAACAACAACAATAAAACTGAAAAAAACTCGATTGTCAGCATCAGAGATGACTACTACGTCATCAGTTTTAAAATATGGCGACATGGCGCTCATAATAAGCATACCTTGTTTTTTGTTATCATGTATGAAACCAAGCTGTCAAATGAATTTTGCCACCAAGCTGAAAAACAGATGATTTGCTACAAGGTTTGCTATTGGTTGCGTGTTTTTCGCACATATATAAACTCCCCGCAGCAAATCAGCTGTTTCTCTCCTTATAATTTTGTTGTTGGTTTTCACATTTATTCACCGACGCAAAATCGAATTACAAATACAACAATGTAAGCAATCGGGTTTTGGGGGGTGAAACGTACGAAGTTTTCGTATCTTGGTATTGGTTTATCTATGGTTTTCTGTTTATCATGGGGTAAAAGCATTCGATTTTTGGCAGGTTTTCTGTGACGTCATATTTCTCATGGGCAGTTCGCCCGAACGTCAGTTATGGATTTTGGGAAAACATTTTCTTTTAATTGAAAACAACAATAATGAAACTGTTTAGTCATCACTTTTCCAAAATGGCGACATGGCGTTCATAATGGCCGCGTTCACATTCGTATGCAAGGAATGCAAATTATGAACGCCATGTCGCCATTTTGGAAAACTCATGACGTAGTAGTCATCTCCGATGCTGACAATCGAGTTTTTTACAGTTTCATTGTTGTTTTTTTCAATAAAAAAAATGTTTCGTCAAAATCCATAATTGACGTTCGGGCGAACTGCAATGAGAAAGATGACGTCACAGAAAACCTGCCAAAAATCTAATTGGGCTTTTTACGCATTTGTCTTTGTCACTCTCTTTCACACAAAAATAGAAAAAAAAGAAAACGGTAAATCTTGTTCGAAGAATGTAAACAAACAACGCATTCCAAATTCAGTATTTTGCAAAAAAGTGTATATTTTCTTTATAATAACAGTTTAAATTAATTATTATGTTAATTTTTAGTTGCTAGCCAACTGATTTAGCACAAAATATTCTTTAATTTCAATTTTTAAGCTACTAACTTTCTTCCAACTAGAGAGCTGCCATTTTTTTTCATTTTTGCCTGACGTCTGGAGTAAAAGCCCAATAAGCATGGCTTGTTTTCTGTTTATCATGTTAAAAGCTGAATTGTTGAGCTCTTCTAAAATCTTTCCGTCCTATGCTAACATGGCGTCTTACCAAGTTTAAACAACAAGGGTCGTCTTCTGCTATCATGCAGTTTTGTTTTATATAAGTTTTCTCCATTTCAACTGATTATTTATTAATATCAAATCATTTCGTACAAAGTTAGGAGTTTGTTAAAACAAAAGTGTTTCATAAAATCAATATCAATTTATATTGTATTGCTGCTTGTGTACAGGAAATTTTTTTCTGACACAAGATCGAAAAAATTGCAAAAAGAAATGTTTTCTTGAAGTCGGTAAAGAAAATAGAAAAAGAACAACGTATACAGGAAAGTTGTGGCTGAAGGAGAATTATATTATGCAATTGCAAGGAAGAAGTTAGGTAACACAATGAACAACATGATTTACAACATTCGTCAACCTCCAGTTTATGCCACCCAACAACAGCCACGCGGAAACGGTGGCACAGGTGGCGGGACAGATCAGACCACTTCTAGTACAATTAAGCAAAACAATGGGCACTTGCTAGCTGAAAAGCTAATTATCGGGCTTGACCATGTTCCGCCATCATTTAATCTACGTGAACAGTTGACGGGGGTGGCAGGTGCCAATTTGCAGTACATCCGCAAGGAAACTGGAGTAAATATCACTTTGCGTGGAATGGGCTCATTGTTTATAGAGCATAACACTGGAACTGAATCTCAAGAACAACTGCATTTTTTTATCGAGCATCACCGTTTGGAAAATCTCAATTCGGCCAAACAACTCGCAAAAAACTTGATTGAAACCTTGCAACAAGAGTTCCTACAGTTTCAGCAGCAGCAACAGTCGCCAGCATTACCTCAGATCAACATACCACCACCCTCGCTGATAAGTATGCCGCCACCTTCTATAATACAATCAAACGTAGCCCCACCTGCTGTCACAGCTGCTGCTCCACCTCTTTCCAACGTAATTCATCAACAATTCGTGACTCAAGCAGGCGTACCAATACATATGCAACAGGGAAATATGGTCATTCAGCAGCCGCAGCAGCAGTCGGCAAGCGGTCATAACTTGAGTATGCCCCCACCAATGAAACAAATCGTTCAGTTCCATCAACCTCCGCCACAGATCCAAACCACATCTTTACAAGCCACACAGGCGTCTTCGTCACCGATTATTCTAAATCATCAGCCTCCAACTTCTATCCAGTATCAATACATACAGCAGCCTGCAAGAGATGCACAAGGAAATCAATTGACCTTGCAACAGGTTTGTTTATTAAGTGATCGTAGACGGTCATGTCGTGGTCTGAAGTCCACGAGATTTAAACTCTTTTTCATTAATTATTATTTTCTATGAAAAGTATTTTTTCAACTTCAACTATTTATTAAATTCCACTTCATTTTAGAAAAAAAATTAATTTCTCAAACTATACCAAATTAATTGTTTTTTTTAATTTCATAAGGTTTATCAACAACAGCCGCAACAAATTCAAGGAATACAGATGCAGGCTTTACCGCCCTCTAACCCACTGCAACAACAACAGCAGTATATAACTGTGCAGGGAAACACTGCTTATATGGTTCCTCCGCCAACGATAATCCAACAAGCTCAAGGGCAACCTACACAGCTATCCATAATTCAACATCCTCC
This sequence comes from Meliscaeva auricollis, assembly GCA_948107695.1. Taxonomy (NCBI): domain Eukaryota; kingdom Metazoa; phylum Arthropoda; class Insecta; order Diptera; family Syrphidae; genus Meliscaeva; species Meliscaeva auricollis. The sequence goes on along the minus strand of OX403619.1, from coordinate 39,315,037 downwards.
ACCTTTGCATATGCAGCTTCCGACTGGTTCGATCACTGTCCAAGCTCCCATAGCAGAAGCAATGCAACAACAACTTGAACATAGTCAACTAAGAGCGGACCAAGCATCTGCTGAAAATGAGGAATACGCCATTGAGAAGCAAGATGAAACTGAACAACCGCCTGCAGTTGAAGAGGACAGTAATGTACCTCCTGTCATAGAATCCGAGACGTCTATTGTTCGAAATCTAACAACATCTGTTCCACCACCTCAGCAGCAATTGATGCGCCAGCCACCGCCGCAGCCTATGACGCACGTTCCTCCACCAACCATAACTATGTCTGTGCCTCCGCCGATAAATGGTGTGCAGCAGCACATAGTTGGAAATACTCTCTATACTACGACAACTACAAATCAAGGTGGGGGCATTCAACAGTTTCAGCAGCAAGTTATTCCGTTGCACCCACAGCATCAACAGACGCAGCAGTATATTCATACTGCACCAAATGGGCAGAATTATGTAATGAACACAGCTACAGCTCAGTGGCAAGCTCGAGCTCCACAACCAACTCAATTTGTAACCCAGCAAATCTCAACTGGTGATATACATACATTGCCACCACCTGCGGTCTCAATGGGTAGCATTCCTGTTTCAGGAGCTTCTGTTCAACAGACAACTCCAATGGCAGTTACGTTTTCTCAACCAATGATGCAGCAACAGCTTCAATTACAGTTCCAGCCCCAAATGATGCAACAAGTACAAATGCAAACGCAACCTGCAACGCAGCAGTTTAATATAATTCAAACGCAACCTCCTCCACCTCAAGCATTGCTCCAACAGCATCATCACCAACAACAGCAGCAAATGGGGCTTATAAGTGTGAATCAAAATGGTTTAGCCTACACCCAAACAGCACCAAATACTCCACCAGCCTTTTTGCAGCAACAACAACAGCTACAACAACAGTTACAGATACAACAACAGTTGCAACAGCAACAACAGCAACAACAACAACACCAACAACAACAACAACAACAACAACAAAGACCTCCACCCCCACCATCACAGGTAAAACTAATATTGTTTTATTTTCAAGCAAACTCTTTAACTTCTAAAAGCAATACAAAGATAATTAATATTAATATGCTTTCAGTATGGGGAACAAATGATGGGTAGAAGCGGTCAGAAAAGAAAATCTACTAGCGATCCAACAGACGCCCCTCCACCAATGCAACCGAGAATAGGAGTCGGGTAAGTTTTTCTGCTACATATTTAAGTATTTTTTTTAATGCGAAATTATAAAGGCACATTTTTTTCATTGGTTTTGGACAATTCAATTTTATATAAATATTTATTTAGATGTTAGAAGACCAAAATTGGCGAATATATGTGTGTTAAAATCATAAAAATTAATAATTTGTAAATATATATTTATAAATAGTTTTGAGAGGAACTACATATCTAAGAATTAAGAACATTTTGCTTTTTTTAAATTGAAGAATACTTTTCATATAATACAATATTTAGAAAAACTTTTATTTTAAAATGCATATAAATACATAAATGCTAAGAAACAAATTAGTTTTGTACAAGTATTAACGTAAGCCTCCATTTTTCATTAGTTTCATTTCAAAAAATGAATTTGTTTAGTTTTACGTTCATTTCATGTCTATAGGTAGGTATATGATTTGGGTGTGAGTATAGTAACCCCAAATTCGAGTACTTCGTGCAATGGCATCAACGAACTTACAGATTTCTCTCATACTGAGTAAAACAGTACCTATATACACCAATTCTATTGCTCCCTTTTCCACCAACTTAACGTAAACGGATTTTAATGACTTTTGTTTTATTGGAAAGGTCAAGCAGTATCCTTACTTCAATTTTGTTTTGAGTGGTCGAATTTTAACCGCTTGATATTTTTTATTTAAAAAAAAGTATTTTTTTCAATTTCAAACTAAGATATTTATGAAATTAAATTAAGATCGACTTCCGCAACCGTATTTTTAACGTTGTAGCAGTATAAATTTCTTCGACATTTAAATGATCTCTATAATTTTTCGAAAATTCAGTTTTGTTGGAAATGGGAGTTGTGGGCGTGGACATATCTTTTAGGTAGAAAAGTCAGGCGAACTCCATTAGTTGCAAATTATTTTTTTTTTTAATTTATTGAACTATATTATTTGAGAAACTGAATCGGTTAAGTCATTGATTATTTAAACGAGAATAACAATAAAATGGACAATTTTTGAAAAAAAAAAAGAATAATAATAATAATAATGATATGCATATATTTTTGTATTAGAATTTATTGATTCCCTCTAATGTGGAAAAACTATCTCAATATAAAAATAGTTTCTCCATCTTTGGAGTTTGATTAAAAAAAAAACTCGAATAACGAACGATGTACGTATACATACGTTCCTCTCTTATTTGAAATTTCAAAAAATTTGTTGTAAAAACAGAATAAATTCAACTTTTTTAAACTTTTTTATCAGAACAATTTGTTTACTTAAATCAATAAGATTGTCATTTTATCTATAGGTCACTTATATCAAAAAAGTAAAATAAGAAGTTATTCAGTTTTTTGGGGTTTTCTCAAGTTTTCTCAAATCAGTTCTTAAAACTGATGATTCAGTGAGGATAAAATAAGAACAGAACAGAACGTGGGGAACCACAGCATAAGATTTTATTCTGTATTTAGCTTTAGCGTTTATTTACAATATGAAGTTAAAAAAAAAACTAATTAAAGTAAAAAAACTTGTTAACTATAATTCGATTATACATCTGGAATCATTTATTTTTATAATAACATTATTTTGTGATTTTCTGTCGTTTGGCAAATTATCATATTATCGGAAACATTTATGAAACAATAGGTAATCATGAACCTGGTACACTTTTCCATCTGGTCAAATGAGAAAGTTTACCACGCATGTTTCATGAACTCCCCTAAAATCGACTTGGGTAAATATTTGTAAATTATGTATTGATACTTAAATTATTTTGAGAAAATTATGGTCACTCCTTGTCTTCGTCAACTAGCTAGTTGCTGGTTATATCTAAAATGAACAAAACGAAATGTAAGTTTTCCACAATTACCGTTTCCAGATGGTAAACTTTAAGTAAACAAATTTGTGTTTACCATATTCTGGTAAAAATTTCCTATGGAAAATTTTACAGTTCATTTGATCAAACAGATAATTCGGAAACATATTTTTACTTGCTCTATAGGACAAGTATTGGTTTCGTGTCAAAAAAAAATTCAGGTTTTAATCAAAACCAACATTACGATAATGGAAAATCCCAAAAAAGTGGTTTTCGTCATGGCGTCCGTCGGTCTGTGTGTCTGTACGTCTGTGCGTCCGACTGTATACATCTCCACTGCCCAACGCATGGACGCATTTCTTCAAATTTGGGTACAGATGATTTTTACGTAATTTCGAAAGTCGTTTTTTTTGTTTTTGAATATCTCATAATATCTCCCATATAACGGTTGTTGGATTTCCCCCCAAAATGACTAACGATTTAGTTTAAAATTTGTGTATGTGTTGTGTCTAGTGATTGCAACAAAACTGCATTTTTAGTTTTTTGTTTTTTTTCAAAAAAAATTGCTTTGTTTTTGGTGAATATCTCGTAAACGGTTTAAGCAATTTTCACTAAAACTTATGCACAAATATTTCATTATAGCGTTAAACAATATAATTAGGTTTTCAAAAAAAATTATATTCATTAAAAAACTAAAAAAAAAGTTAAAATTAGTTTTATTTATTTTTAAACATGTTCCACTTTTCTTCTAAATGATGAAAAATGAACAAAACGAAATGTAAGTTTTCCACAATTACCGTTTCCAGATGGTAAACTTTAAGTAAACAAATTTGTGTTTACCATATTCTGGTAAAAATTTCCTATGGAAAATTTTACAGTTCATTTGATCAAACAGATAATTCGGAAACATATTTTTACTTGCTCTATAGGGCAAGTATTGGTTTCGTGTCAAAAAAAAATTCAGGTTTTAATCAAAACCAACATTACGATAATGGAGAATCCCAAAAAAGTGGTTTTCGTCATGGCGTCCGTCGGTCTGTGTGTCTGTACGTCTGTGCGTCCGACTGTATACATCTCCACTGCCCAACGCATGGACGCATTTCTTCAAATTTGGGTACAGATGATTTTTACGTAATTTCGAAAGTCGTTTTTTTTGTTTTTGAATATCTCATAATATCTCCCATATAACGGTTGTTGGATTTCCCCCCAAAATGACTAACGATTTAGTTTAAAATTTGTGTATGTGTTGTGTCTAGTGATTGCAACAAAACTGCATTTTTAGTTTTTTGTTTTTTTTCAAAAAAAATTGCTTTGTTTTTGGTGAATATCTCGTAAACGGTTTAAGCAATTTTCACTAAAACTTATGCACAAATATTTCATTATAGCGTTAAACAATATAATTAGGTTTTCAAAAAAAATTATATTCATTAAAAAACTAAAAAAAAAGTTAAAATTAGTTTTATTTATTTTTAAACATGTTCCACTTTTCTTCTAAATAAATAAATAACTTTAGCAAAACCCTAATTTTTTTTAATTTGTAACATAATTATTTATTTTTATAAACTTTTGAAAGAGGCTTTTAAGACTATTGCAACTATAACCCAAAGAGCAAGTACGTGCGATCCAGTCGTGTATTTTATTTGTTTTAAATATAAAATATGTAATATATACTACAATTTAGAAAAAGCCTACGTTAAAAATTCTAAAAATAGGTACACTATCAGCATAGTGCCTATTGCATTTCGCGCGTCTTAGTGCATTCCTGTGTGCAATAGTTTTATCGGTATTTTAGGTACGGTAGGCCTTTGCAGCTAGAAGCTCGTTATTATTAGCTTGTAGTTGTTAGTTTTTTATATGTAATATACAAATCAATCGCCGTGTGTTAGTCTCGCCTAAGCTCAAGAACGGGTGGACCGATTGGGATGATACTTTCTTGATATGTTTTTCTTATATCAGAGGTAGTTTGGGTTGAAAGAAATTTTTGAAAATCCTCAAGAAAATCAGGAAAATTAAAAACAATTAAATTAGGTTTTTATGTAGGAATTAAATATAAACAGATTCGTATATGCATACATAATTCACATTCGATTATTCTGACACACATTTTAGAAATTGGATTATGCATTGGATTCAAAAAATGGGAAATCATGAAGGAAAAATGTTTAATACCACCGTAAAATCATATTATACTGAAAAAAAATGAAAATTGACGAAAAAAACGTGAAAGGCTGAGTTGAAATGCGAGAAAAACCGTGAAAGAAATCGATGGTTGAATACCGCGAAAATAACATAGGAAGTTATAGAAAAACACTTTGGTACCGAGGTAAAAAGCGTAAAATACCTTGGAAAAAGACAAGCAAAGGGTGGAAAGCCGCCGAATAAATCGTAGTCACGAAAAATTTACACTGGAAAAATATCTTGAAACTCGCGGAAAATATCATGGGAAGGTGATAAACAAAGGGTTTAGTACCACCGAAAAAGCATATCATACCGCAGAAAAAAGGGTGAAAATACGGACAAAAGTTGAATAAAAAAATTGGGAAAAAGAAGCAACAACACGGAAGAAGGGTAGAAAAGCGTGGGAAATTCCGAAATGAAGCGTAAAAAGTCAATGATATTTTCAGTGAATTTTGTGAAAAAAGGCTCGGAATACTGGTAAAATATCGCGGAAATTACCATGGAAAGTTATGAAACAAACACAAAGTATACCGTAGCAAAAGCGATGAAGGTCACATAGAAAAGCGTGGAAAGTACGAGAGTAAAGTTGAAAAATATACGAAATACCGCGGACTATGGCGGTGAAATGCGCGTAATACTGGTAAAAGACCGCGGAATTCCGTAAAAAAAAAAGTTATAGAAAAAACGTACCTAAGTAATATGCGCAGAATACCGCATAGAAAATAAAAAAAAAACATAGAGAAAAGCTTGGAAAGGTGCGAAAAATATGCGTCTCACATGAACAAGTGTATGTGGCATTCTAACGCGTCAAAAAAAACTTCAAACTTATTTGCCTATGCTTTCAGACACTAAATATAAGTACAAAATAAAAATCACTGTGCAGGACAGGACAACGTCTGCAGGGTCAGCTAGTAAATAAATAATAAGCACCAAATAATAATTTGCCTTAAAGTAGCAACGTTTTTAAGGTTTCAAATTGCTCTCCTGCATAAGCTACTATCTGTAGTCTCGAATTCCCTTTTTTTTTATACTGCCAATACATCCATTGTGAAATAACAAGATTAAAAGTGTTTGCCGGCTGTGTTGTTGTCGAAAACCCTGGCTAATAAATAATGATTTTTTGTGACCTTTGTATCGTTATAGATATATAAAATGTTTAAGTGGGCTAATATTGACCTATAGCCCACTTAAACATTTTATATATCGAAAACCCTGGCTAGTATTCACTCAAAAAATTGTTTGTTTTTCCCATATAGTTTCGTAGTTATTTTATGTATTAGATATACAGCGGATCGGATAAGCATTGGATAATCCTAAAACGGCGTAACAACTTATGACTGTTCTGAAACCGGAAATAAAAAAGGGCTATCTCAAAGGGTTATTTTACTTACTTTAAGTTTTTGAATACCACGACTATAAATGGTTAGGTAACGTGGCTACCGGCAGTAGTGCCGATACATTTAGACCAAAGTTTGGTCCATTGTGATACCACATTGAATCTAAGGAAACTTTCCTCCTAATCGTTGAACCATTTCGAGCTCCAAGCGAGCGAGATTACCATATATATATATGAGAGATCGCTGGGGTCGTTATAGTAGAAGTCTCCCAAATAGAGTCTTCGTCTTTGCGATAGAACAGGGCATGTACTTGTACAGAGAAAGTGGGGAATTGATTCCTCTTTTTCTTCGTCCATGCAGCTTCTGCAGAAATCGTTGGTGAAAACTCAAAGCCGTGTCGCGTGCCTGCCTATTAGACAGTGTCCAGTTATAACACCTATTACGGAGCTGATTTGCGATCTGTTCAAGGATATTAAACGTTTGAAGCGCTTCAGATCTAGTCCTGGCGAGATCTGCTTTGTCGCTAAGCATGTAGCGATATTATTCCACCTGAGGTTTGTTTTATGTATAGCATCATGTTTGCGCAACAGCTGAAGTCAAAACAACCCTAGCACGTCATGTTTTCGATATATGCTTGGTTTGTTTCTTGTTATGCGGATTGCTGCTACTCCAGTGATGTAAATTGTGGAAATTTGTTACTCCGTCTCTGGTAAATTGAGCTTCATCCGTCCAGAATATCCTTCGAAAGTAATTGTGGTCAGTTTCATATCTTAGCAATAATGTTCGGCAAAATTCAGCTCTTAATATCTTGTCGTTGGCAGTTAGCTCCTGACATCATGATTTGACATCGTGATATGTTGACGACTTGACATTCAAATTAGAATTAATTTGTTCAACAAAACATTCTTGCATTTTATATGTCCTTAGGTTAGACATATTTTTATTTTAGTGTACAAAATTACGCGACGTTTTGTTCTTGAACTCAACAGGCAGACCTCGCTCGCCAAACCGACCCCACCGCAATAAAAACAAGTTGGCAGGTCAATGTCAATTCAATGCTCTCACGCAGGTTTTTTCATTGAAAAAAGGGTGAAATATGGTTAATCCACAAACTCCAACAAAGACTGATAGTAAAAAAATAGAAAGTTAATCCTTTCTTTCATAAATTAACCAAGAATTAAATAATGTAAAAACCCCACCGTAATAAAAACAAGTTGGCAGGTCAATTTCAACCCAATGCTCTCACGCAGGTGTTCTCAATGAAAAAATGTGTGAAATGTCGTTAACTGAGTACTTTGTCACTTTATTGTATGTTTTGAAGACTAATAATAAAAAAATGAAAAAGATAAAGTTAATCCTTTCTTTCGTAAGTTCATCTAATTATCCAATAACGTAAAAACTAAAAGAAAAGGTTTTTCTCAGAAAAAAGTAGCTTTGGTCATTTTTGGTTTTCTCAAAAACTACAGGTTATTTCGACATCCGGTTTTTTGTGTTTGATCAAAAATAAATAAGAGCATTGAAAATAAGCCAGAAAAATACTACTTAATAACGTATAATTTTGAAAAAAAAAAATGGTTTAAATAAAAAAATTTATGTTTTTTTCTCAAAATTTTGACTTTGAAAATTAATATTTCAAAAACTATTCATTTGAACAACTTATTTTAAAATTTAAATTAATGTATAGGTTTTTGGCTTTTCAAAATGCTATAGCACGACTCTGTATGTATAACCGTTATTTTTAAATAATATTTTTTCCGTTTTAAGTGATTTTTTTCTTAAATTGCCCCTCCCGCCTAAACGGGGGAAAATGGACCCCCCGCCCCTCCCATACGATTTTTTGCTTGTCTAAGTCCAACCTACACACAATATCTTTTTGTCACACCTTATGCAAATCACCCTGTATAATGCAATAAGAATGTTAGGTAAAAATAAATATTATCATCACAAAAGAAGTAAGTATATAAATATAAAAAAAAAGTTTAAATGATTAGTTATAAAGCAAACACGTAATTGATAAGTCATAGACACTACTTCTATTTAAACAAACAAATTAGTTTAAAAGAACTTTAAAATGGAAATTTCTACAATAATCTATTTGAAATATTTTCGATAGAAAGCATACAGAAGAAGATTTCATCACAGGTGTAAAAAATAAATATAATATTTCAGCTGACAATTGGTCACTTTAAGGAATAGCTACATTCGATAAAAAGTTGTCATCATTTTATCGAAACCTTAAGTCAAAATGATATGCAGTCAATAGAACGAAACTCGTATTTTTAAAGAAATATGAATGTTGGTTGTCAAATGTTCTTTGCATTGATTTTGTAAGGACAGATGAAACAGATAATTTTCCAAGTACATCAAATAATTCTAGAGGAAGGCCAAGGAAATCTCTAACGGAGTGCTAATCATTTACCAAGAAACAGAAATTGATCACTGTTACTGAAAACATCACCACTGAAAATCTTTCAACACCCTTAGTTATAAAGTATAATAAGGATCATGAGAAGCGTAAGGCCGATATAACCAAGGCAGTATCAGTAGCAAGTCCACTACGACTTAAAAGGATCAGAGAAAGCATTCGTACTACTCAAAGAGATCATGTCAAATATGATAGCGCAAACGCCTTAGCCTTGTTCCTTGTTATCTGGGACTAACAAAAGAAAAGTATAGAATTTTAAGATGTTCCTTAATGAGACACAACGTAAATGTTCTCCTATTTTATAAGACCATAACACTCACGAAAAAAGCATCAGTTTCAGATAATTGTGAAGTAACAGAAACATCTGCCAGAGCCAGCCTTCAATACACTTTGGATCACACACCAGGAAGAATTTTGGAAACCAAGAGCGAAAAGGAATTAATTGGACTTCCAATAAGGCTGACGTTACAACGCAAGTGGGGCTGTGATGGATCATCTGCCCAAAGTGCCTATAAACAAAAAATAGTAACACATGATGGTAAAACAATAAGGGATGCAAACATGTTTATGGCATCAATTGTTCCCCTGAGACTTAAGTGTTCCAATAGTGAATATTGGAAAAACCCTCGCCCATCATAAGTTCATTTCTGTCGACCAATAATGTTCCAGTATGCAAAGAAAACTGCAGATCTGATTAGGAGCACAGTGAATGACATCAAAAACCAAATCGCTGATCTTCAACCTTTTGAATATAAGGTAAATAAAGAAGTAATTATTCTTGTAAGCCACGAACTATTCTTAACGATGATTGACGGAAAAGTGTTGAATAAAATCACTGAAACAAAGTCGACACTGTCATGTCCCATTTGCAAAAGAACGCAAAAAAACTTCAACAATGAAGAACAGTCAACAAATGATGAGCATAATTACGAATATGGAATATCTCCATTACATGCCAGAATCAGATCCATGGAATTCATTTTGAAACTTGCATATACACTCAAACAAGATGGAGAAAATATTGATGAAAGTTTTGAAACTAAGGAGGCAGAAAAAGTAAGGAAGCAAGATATCCAAAGGAAATTTCGCTAGGAAATGGGACTCGATGTGGAACCACTAACGATGGAAATACATCGAGAAGATTTTTCGCAGAACCAGATGTAACAGCTCGTGTAACTGGAGTCAATATGGAGGTGATAAGAAGGCTTCAAGTAATACTTGACGTTCTAAACTGCAGAGAAAATGTTGACGGTTCAAAGTTTGGAGTTTATGCAATGGAAACAACAAATTTATTCAAAGAAAAATATCCCGAAAAGCAACTTACACCTACTCTTCATAAAAGATATATAATCGGGTATCAGTCGTTACCAATCGGAGAACTGCCAGAAAAGAAAAATATCCCGAAATGCAACTTACACCTACTCTTCATAAAATTTTGGCTCATGGCCAAAGTATAATCGAGTATCAGTCGTTACCAATCGGAGAACTGTCAGAAGAGGCCCAGGAATCGAAAAAAAAAATAGATACCAAAATACGTGCAACAGAAGGATGCAACAGAATGAAGACCTATTTAGCATGTTTTCAGCATCATCGCACCCTCTTATTTCTTCGTTAAGGCATGTCAGAACTTAAAAAGACCTCAAAGCAAATGATAAGTTTATTAGAAATTACAACGAACTTTGACGAAAGTTTCCAAGAAATTTTGTTTTTTTTTATATATATATTATAACTTATTAATTTATTTATTCTCCACTCTGTTAAACTTGAAATATATTATTGAAAATTGAATTGGCAACCCTGGTATTGCAAATGAAAGCTGTGCTGACTCCTCCTAAATTAAAAATTTTTTTTATACTTAAAATAATAAATAATAAAAAAAACTATCTTAATTGTTACATGATAACTATTTAAAGTTTCAAGCACCTCAAAAAATAAAAAAAATACCATTACCACTACCATTTTTGTTAAACAAAAAATCAAACTGTCATGAATCTGAAAAGAACACCGATAAAAGATAATAGCAACTATATGCAACAACAAAGTAAACGAAAACTCGTCGAAATTTCACCCGAAAATTGCCAAAATATTGCTTTGTCCTTCCACAAAAAAATGCCTGTAGGTGATATGTCTGTTGAAGATCTCGAACATCTTATACAAAGAGCTATGTCACCAATATTAGATGTGAAGCTTAAGGATCTACCTACGAAGGCTGATATAGAGGATGTAAGTGTAAGGCTACAAACGCTGCAAGAAAGCAATAAAGAATTGCAGACTCAGTTGAAGACAGTTGAAAACCGATGTAATGCATTGGAAAGACAAGTTGAATTCTTAGAGATGAAGGCTAACTAGAAAAACATAATTATTCAAATGCCCACGGTAGAAGGAGAAAATGCTGCTGAGCAAGCGAAGAGCCTGTGTATGGATTTGCTGCAAACAACAGATACAAGCACAATATCATCAGTGCGTTCACTTTGTTCAAATAACAACCAAAGAACTAGCTTAATTGTGAAGCTAAGCAAAAAAAAAGGATATTGGGCGCATTTTAACAGCAAACTCCAAGATTAGGGGAACTGGAGTATCCATTCGTCGAGACTACCCAGCAGCATCTCGAGCAAGAAGGCGGCGATTACAAGAGTTGAAATCGGACATTAATAATAAAAACAAAGCGCTAAAAACCGAAATTCGTGGCCATTTTTTATTAGTAAATGGAAAAAAGTTTTATTTTGACAGCAACTTGGCATTGCAATGTGACGGCGAATGTGGATTGTCATTGTTACAGCAGCTGATTGATGACAGCCCGACGATAAGTGTTCCGGGTTGTAGCCAAAACCTAGCGGCGAACAAAAACAATACGTTACGTTACGTTGCGCCGCCTCAACAAAATCTTTAATTGTAATGCCGTCTGCCCTAAAATTATATATAAGAATTTAAGAAATAATAGTTGCTTAAATAATAAAAAATATAAAATTTTATCATACAATGTCTCAGGATTAAGTAACAAATCGATTTTCACAAATTGTTATAATTTTATATGCATGTTTGATATAATTACTTAAACGAAACATTTATTACTGATTTAAACCACCTTGGGTCACCTTGGACTAACCAAGGTGACCCAAATGGAGAATTGACATTTGTTGGAGGTCAAGGTTCTTCTGTCATTGACTATTGTCTTATAGGACGTGAATGGAACAATCATTTTGTTGACTTCGAGGTGTTAAACGAGCCCTATTCAGATCACATGCCAATTGTTGTAACTTTTAGTCAAGCTGAGGTAGTTAATACCGACACTGCAAAAATGAAGCTCCTTCCTAAAATTGTTTTGAATAGTAGCAAAGAACACGCCTATAAAACGAAATTAGATGAGTCCCTACAAAATCAAGAAGTAGTGAATTTCAACGACTTAGAAGGAATAATAAAGCTAGCATATCCTCACAGCATGTTGAAAACAAAACGCTTAGCATTTAAGGAGCGCTGGTTCGATGAAAGCTGCAAAAAAGCAAGAGATGTGTCGTATGCCTGGCTAAAACTCTTTCGCAAAATCAGTAGCCGGTTTGCAAAAGAATTATATTTAAAGCAAATCAGAGGTATAAGACACTATGTAAAGAAAAAAAGAAGTTGTATTTTGAATCTGAAGCGAGTAAGCTTAGTCTGGTTATGAGCTCTTCAGAATTTTGGACCTTAGCTCACAATCTAAATGGTAAAAAATATACAATTGACATCAACCTAAGTCCCCAAGTCTTGAAGGACCATTTCCAGCAACTTTTAAACCCAACCTCAAACGAGATCTCCAAGTTTCTTTACGCACCACCTTGCTTTTACGATGCTATTTTAGATTCGCCGATCACGTTCCAGGAGGTGTCTCTTATAGTCAATAAATTAAGTAATGGGAAAGCAGCTGGGTCGGACAGGATACCTGTAGAGTTCTACAAGTATGGAACGAATAATCTCATTCAAACGCTGACCGGCCTAATGAATAATGTTATGGAAGATGGTACAATACCTGAACAGTTTACGGAAGCTTTGGTGTTCCCTATATATAAGAAAGGTTGTGCAACGAATCCTGCGAATTACAGAGGTATCTCCTTCCTCAACGCCAGCTACAAAATTTTCACCGCAGTACTGCAGAATCGCCTCAAAATGTGGATTGCATCTAAAAACCTGATAAGTGAATTTCAAGCGGGCTTCAGATCGGGATACTCTACTATCGACCACATTTTTGTTTTGAAAAGTATAGCTGATTCATTTCTTGCAAGAAGTAAAAAACTTTATGTCATCTTCGTGGATTTTAGAGCAGCGTTTGACACGGTTGACCGCGATGCCCTAATGTACAAACTGTACGGGCTTGGGATGTCCTGCAAATTTGGGCAACTTATTGAAAATATATATCGAGAAACGAGATCGTCAGTATGGAATGGTGCAGATAAATCTGATTGGTTTGAAACCAAAACAGGGGTCCGACAAGGTTGCTCACTAAGCCCTGATCTATTTGCACTTTTTATAGATGACCTGGTCAATTATCTACCTGGTGGCATAGAATTTGCGGGACTTCAAATTAAAGCCCTTTTGTTTGCGGATGATGTTGTGATGATGGTATACTCACCTGAAACTCTGCAGCTAATGATAAATAAGCTTCATGAGTTCTGTAAGTTGTGGAATCTTGTGGTTAATTCGGACAAGTCTAAAGTTATGATTATAAAAAAGAGAGGAGGCAGAACGAGCGTGAACGAGAAATCGGTTTATGATGGGAATGCTGTTGAAGTTGTAAAAGAATACAAATATCTTGGTGTACTGTTCACACAAAATATGAAAATGGATAAACATTTAAATGAAAAACTATCTAAAGCAAAAACCGCATTAAACTCTACTTGGAAAAATTGCTTTAACAACAAATACATAAGTCACAGCAGCAAATACCGTGTCTTTGAAGCTGTGGCGAAATCAATCCTCTTTTACGCTGCACAAGTATGGGGAGGTTCAAAATATGAAACGGATGAAAAACTTTTAAGGTACTACCTCAAAAGAGCATTTCATCTTCCTTCCAACTTGCCGAACTATATGCTTATGATTGAAACTGGATTGTCTCCCTTGTTTATTAAGACACTCAAACTACAAATAGACTATGTTCTCCGTGTCATGCAAATGCCAGATCACCGGCTTCCTAAAAGGGTGGCCATTCAAATGGTGCGAAGCAAGAGAGGATACTTCAAGGAATGGGAAGATATAGCTGAAGAGTGTGGGATAGACATAAACATAAATTTAGATAAACCAAGTACCTGGAGACATTTATTGTACGATCTAATCAAACAAGTTGACCTAAAATATAGAGCAAAACATGACGAAGAAGCTACAAGATCACTTCACCGATCGATTTATAACCGCCTGGATTACTCTCTCAACGAAAACAACTACTTCAAAGACGAAAACAGTGTAAACGCGATTTCAATGATATTTCGTGTACGAGGCGAGTTGCTACAACTCAACTACATACCACATAGAAGCGATTTACCAATTATATGCGATTTATGCAACAGGAGGGAACGGGAAGATATCATTCATTTCTTGGGGTGCTGTCCAGTTTTTCGAGAAATAAGAAGAAACGTATTGGGAAACGATACTTTAACAGAAGAATATTGCATATTTTTATTAAATCAAATTAATGTAAAAAAATTGTATGAATTTCTAAATATTGCTCCTAGATATAGGTACAGAATTATAAATGGTGATTTTTAAATAAGTACGAGTACAAAAAACCAAACAAAAAATAAAAAAAAGCAACAACAAAATATAATACTGTAAATTTATTCCAAACTTAAAACAATGTTTAAAATACTAAATCAAAAATGTAACTGCAATAAACTTATATAGAGTATAAATTGGATTGTCAATCTGGCAGACGGCATAGCGCCATGCTCAAATAATTTTATGTAACTAATACATTGTATACAATCTCTAAAAAAGTGAACCAATAAATATCTAATCTAATCTAAAAAAAAAAAAAATCTATTATTGAAAAAATTTGATATGTTGATGTGCCACTAAATAAAAAAAATAAACTTTTTTCAACACAAACTAAAATTAAATGATTCTTTTTTTCTCTATTCCTTCAATTGAACTAGTTTTTTTAATACTCTGCAAATACTGCAAATCTTAATATATGTGAGATATATCCTAAAGTAAAATACTACTTTTACCTTTTTGGATAAAAATGTTTTTTTTTTTTTTTTTTTAATGAAGTTATGGAACACTCTGTAAGGGATTTTCCTTAAATTTTATTATTATATACCACTTTACACACTACCTTGACTAAAAATGTACCACTGAAGTAGTATATTTTCACTCTAATGTTCAGTAAAATAATATAAAAAGGCTTTTGATACACATGCAGAAATATTAAAAAAAAAATATTGTTTGCTTACTTTTATGCAGCACTGTGACTTTATTTGATTTTAAGGCACCTTGTTCTTACTTCAGTTATTTACTATTGACATTTTTTGAGGTAAAATATTAAGTGCATTTCCTATTGGGAGAAAGTCGTATTTCAGCAGAAAATTCTGAAACATCCTGTAAATATTTTTTCTTTAAATTCACAATATTTATAGCTTTGGAGTTTTCCTTCAAGCTGAAAAAAAAATTATCTCGATATCTTTATTTGTTTACGAGCTATGATTTTCGAAACCAAAAAAGTCAATATGCGTCTGCCAAGTTTTTCCAACCAAGAACTTTGAGACCTTATAACTGCGACTGTTATCTTTCTTGCTATTTTATCGGTGTGTGTGGCTGTTCATAAGTTTGAGAATGTAGTTAAAATGTAGCTTAAGTGAAGTGAGTTACAGTGGTGAAAGTCCGGTTTCGATGATCAGCATGTAGTTTGGTGTTGTGTCTGGTAGACGAAATTGTCGTTTTAAAAAGAATAGCAGTTCCCCATGATCCAGCAGCATAGAACATGTAGATTCAGAAGTTGCAGTAAAAACTTCGTATGTTGCACTGAATGAAAGATCGGTATTTCCATACATATTTTGCCATACTGCACCAATAGTATTTTTGGAAGCGGATAGCTTTTTCTATAAGTGTTTTTCTGTGTTAAGGTTACTCGTTATAGTGAAGCCCCAATTATTGGTATTCCTTTACATTTTCGATTAAATCTTCTCCATAGTACCATTTTTCGTTTGCTGCCAAACGTCCAGTTCCTCTCCCAAAGACCACCGTTTTTGATTTGTTGAGATTTAGAGTAAGGTTCCACTTCCAGCAATAATCCCGTAATCATATATTATATCATCAACTGCAAGGAGTCGGGTGATTCCGCTAGGAGGACAAGGTCATCTGCGTACATCAATACTTTAATTAAAAGTATATTGATTGTTATGCCACATAGCATTCTTAATACAAAGGCAAAAAACTGAGGGACTAAGATGACATCCTTGTTTCAGTCCAGCGAACGCTAGGAACCAGTCTGATACGTTTTGCCCGCATAGTTTGTTTCGCTATAGATGTTTTTTATCATCCTTCCAAATTTGGTAAATCCCGTCTTCTACAATGTTGGTCAGGGTAAAAATATGGTCAACTCTGGAATATCCTTTCCTGAAATCGATTTGCGATTCGCTGAGAAGGTTGTTGCTTTCGACCCATGTTGTAAGGTGGCAGCTAAGGATTTCCATAAAAAATTTTTTTTTTTTTTTAGAAAAAGGAATACCTCGATAGTTCGCTCGGTTCATCTTATCTCCTTTTTTATATATGGGGAATATAAATGATTTACGAAAAGCTTTCGGTGCTTCCCCTGTTCTAAAAATATCATTATATACTTTTGTAAGATGGACTAAAAACTCTTTTGTTGTGTACTTAAAAAACTCGTTTGTGATCCGAACATCTCCGGGAGCTCTATTATCTTTAGCTATAGCTACTGCTGATTCCACTCCTGAAAGTATTATTTCTAATATTTGATTTTCGAGATTTGGTCTTGCAAATTGTATTAGTTGAGAAAAAGCTCCACATTCAATTGTTTTTTTAAAATGATCTCTTAGTGTTAAAGAAGGTACAATTATTTTCGATGCAAACGTTTTTTCTTTTATGTTTTGTATAGCTTACCAAAAATCTGCAGAAATTTTGCAATTAGATATCGTTTCTGCTTGTTTCTTAGAAAAGCTTGCCTTTTTGTCTCTGCATAGCGCTTTAAAGGCTCGATCCGCTTCAACGTAGTTTTTTTCAAAGAACTGGCGTTGAAGATTTGGAGTTTTAAAAAAGGAAAAGATCTTTTTCTGGCAGTCTCGCAGTTCTTATCAAACCAGGACGATTTCATTTTGGAGCCCACGGGTTTCTCGTGATATGTAGCCGCTGTCAATAATATAACGCTCTGCAAAATTTCTATCCTCGATATGTTTTCATTTAAGCCTTGGGCTATCATATTACGGTTTAAATTCAATTGATACAATTCCACTCGGTTTTTCTGCCATTTTAATTTTGGGAGAAGGTATTTTCCTGTTTCCAATTGTAGTTCGTTATCTGATTCCGAAGTGTTCAAAGTGGTGATCAATGGCATATGGTCTGAATATATCTGACTATCCACGTCAAAATCAAATAGATAACTAGATATATCATTGGACATGAAAAGGTAATCTATTACAGACTAGCCTGCCCTTTTTTTGTACCGTTTATTATGGGCAGATCGAAAGAATTTCCCATTTCCAAGAGTATTTTTCCCCTTGCTTTTACTTCCTTATCTCTGGATCTGCTTAGAAATGAAAGGCTACCACCCCATACGCATTGTTCTTGGCCGGTACGCGCATTGAAATCGCCAATGAGGATGCAATATGAGGACTTTAAATAAAATGAGACTACATTTATCGTTTTGTTATCTAACGAAATCTCTAAGTATTTAAATTCATCGATTTCTTTAAAAGCATGCCGCATTGTTGTAAAAGATTTTTTGATACCATAAAGTGCTCCATCTGATGTTTTTACTCTCTTCGCTCCATTCCTTTTAACAGCTCCTACCCAACACAGTTCATAGTCCGTAAAGAAATCTTCAAAGTATTTTTGGTTTTTCTGTATGATATGAGTTTCATAGAGGAAAAATATTTCAAAACTATTGACATAACTACAAAAGTAGTTAATGTATAATGTTTAATGTTTTGTTTGATAAACCATTGATGTTGTAGCTTAATATTTTAACTTTCTTATTGAGACTTGGTAAGTTGCGTTCCACGCCACCTGCATGCACGAAATCGTTTATGCATTCAAAAGGACCTACTTGAAAAGCTAATTTGTAATGTATTTTTTGTTAGAATTAATTGTGCTTGTCCAAAAGAAAATGAAGAGTGCGAGGGATTTGTATTCAAAGTACAAATTTACGAAATTGTTGAGTATTTTGGACAGTCAGTGCGAATATTCAGGGATTTTAATGTGACTGAAATATGTTCAATTCCTTTTTAATAGTTTAAATAACACAATTACTAATTCTCTGCACAAAATTTGTATCACACCAAATAGAAGTGTCACAGAAAAGAATGTTGGTAATAAAAAATGGCATTTCATCTCGACAGAATGGTTTGTTTACCTTTTTTAAATACAGACAAACCACACTTAGGAGTTTTTTAAAATTATTTTTCACTTGTTTTAGAAAAATGCACTTAAGTCTATTATTTAAGTAATATGTAATAAAATGCGTATTCGTTCATATAAAATTAAATTTTAATAATTAGATTTTCAAGAGTCTATTTTGGGTTTTTCTTATGGGAAATACATTGAATGCGAAATCATGACATTTGCAGGTTGTTGTTTTGGTTAATGAGATTTTCTTTTTTAATTCGACGAAAGAATACCAAATCCATCCAATCTCCCACAAATTAATCTACTTTCATCGTTCCAGAAGAAATAATGTTCCTGAATGCGCAATTTATCATCCATCAAGCTATCTTTGAGATCTGGATTTTACTGCTTTACTTCTCGTTTCAACTTAAGCAATATAGTTCTTTTTCGGTGCATTCCCACTGGATAATCTTTATGCATGGATATGCCAGTGTTAGCAAGCTTTCTTCCTTGGCTCAATATATCCTGTGCCAACTGCCCATTTGCTACTTTGACGCGGTACGTTCGTCGGTTTTAGGACTTGGTGTTTAGTTGCTGGAAGTGCTCTAATGCTTCCTTATTTGAACCATTTATTATGCTGGTGAAACTATTTTGCAGGCGCTGTTTTGGGTCATCGTTATTCGTAATCGGAAGATGGAATATTATGTTTTGATCTCTCAACTGCAGATCAGAAACTTCAAAGCGCCTCTCGAGCTGATCGCAACTTGCTTCCAACATTACCTGTGCTTGTAGATTTTGATTGCTCTCTCGCAGTTGAACTAGTTCGGTGATTACAAATTCGATCGAGATCTTGTTTTGTTGCCATGTTTTTTGAAATGGTAATCCGATAAAAAAATGAATATACTTAACCACGTTTAAAAGAGATGCCCTCGATATCTTAATATGACTTTTCTAATTTCGTATTCAAATCGGATGTAAATTGGAATGCAAAAACAAAAATGCTAGTTTGTTTCTATACCGGAAAATAGGAAATAAAAAATACAAGATTTCGTATATTTTCTTAATATGATTCGCAAAGTAAGACATTTAATTATTTATTTGAAGTTCCTGTTCATATAAGATTATTACATACATAATAAGATTAATATATTTAGACTCTGTTATGGAAAAAATACATTTTTCTATGTAAACAAAAATAATATATAGTATTCAATTTTCTTCCTTTGTTTCTAGGTGCCGTGATGGCAAATTTTTAATTTATTTAATTGATCCAAAAGATAGTTTTTTGTTGTTTGGCTTCTGTTGGCCTTATATGGACAAACAATATAGGAAGACGGGCATTTTCAAATTCATATTTTACACAAATGTTTCAAATACTGCTTGATTATTTTAGTGTTTTAAAATGTATACATTCATATATATATTTACATACAGTCAGTGTTGAAAGTGAGTGCACAGTTAACGTTAAAACAGTTTTTTTTTGTCTCGTTTCGTTATCAACAATAAGGATTTAGATTTTATCATTAAAACTTTTAATGCAAAATTTGTCACTGAAAAACAGTCGTTATGAAAAAAGAGTTCTGATTGAAAACGCCAATTGGTGAAATGATGAACAATTAAATTAAAGATGTCTCTATCGTAATTTACTTGGGTGTTTTTATGTTTTATTTTCTTTTTCTGTTTAACATTAATATGATATTTTACATTTTTGATCGTAACTTTTGAATAATATATTTTCAATTGAACTTCATATGTATTTAAATCTGATTAGATTAACTCTCAAGCCTCATACTTCAAAAAAAAAAAAAAAAAAAAAAAAAACAACATAAAATCAGAGTACTGAACGATTTAAGGCATAAATATGTTTTATTATACATGACTATACACATATATTTTTTTAATAATTTTTAAAATTTTAAATTTTTATTTACATAAAACAGAAGAGTGATTAATTAATTAATTTAAAAATGTATATTAATCATCGTTGTTTTGAATTTGCAAAAAAATTAATAGCTACAATCAAATGGTTTTGCAATTCAAAACTAATATAATTAATATAAAATGAATTAATTACAAATAAAAAATGACCGCATTTCGGTTCTATTTTCATGAAATTATATTTAAACTTTATAAGCATATTTAAATTATAATAATATATAAATAAATTATAAACAGACAACAACGGGATCTAGCGGATTATACCCAGGCACCTCCACCACCACCACCGCCAACAACATCTAGTTCAAATTTAAGTTCAGCCGGTGGTGTTGGCATCGGTCAAGGTTTGTATTTTTCAAACAGAAATACACTGTTTTCTTCCTTTTTGTTTAAAGTAGATTTTCGACAAAGGGAAACCAGTAAATTTGTTTTTTTCTTGAATGATACATTTTTTAAGTGAATTAGCACTGTATAATTTAATGGACGACCCATTTTGACTGAAGCCACCACCTACAAAATTGTGTGTATTTTTTTTCTCCAACAAATGTTTTACTTGTTTCTCTTTTAATTTTGGAAAGCGTTAAAGGATACAAATATATCATCTAGAGTGTGCGTGTTGTTTTAAATTAAGTCACTCGAATGAACAAATTGAATTATTTAAACATTTTTATTTATAATTAACTTGTAGACAACACTATATTATTCATACAAAAATTATTGTTGCATTCAAATTCTTTTAAGATAATTTCATTTCTGTCCAAGGCAGATTTAATATATGTATTTCATTTTAAAAGAAAAAAAATATTTGTTTTAAATATTAAGAAATCGTACTCACATTACTTATTTTGTGTTTCTTCTTTTTTGACTTTAAAAGATAATTCAGGTTACTTTTAAACATGCATCGTTGATCTAAATTTTATGTCGGCCTGTACAGAAATATTTTATTTCGTGCCTTTTTTTTTTTTTTAATTTGCTTTCATATATATGATATCCTTTGTTTAATTCAGAAATAAATACAAACCATTTAAATTACTAATTTATAAAAAGGCAATAAGCATGCACAAATTGTTATTCGATTATTATTGTAGTAAACTTTTAAGATTTAAGAATAGAAAAAGAAGATCAAGTTTTTTTTACAGGATTTGATTTGTCATCATAGCAACGGAACAACAACTTTCAACGATGGCATTTTGTTTTTTCAATGAGAAATTTCTAAATAAGTAAATTTAAATACACAATATTTTAAGATTTATTTATATATTAGATTAAACGCTTAAGAACATTGATGCAGGTTTTCTTTTTAAATAACATATTTCGTTAATTTTTCTTTGTTAACATAATGTAGATAGCGGTAATGAGCCACCAACGACAACAACAAATCCAGAACCTAACCAGACCGCAGCACCTAGACACACAACTCAGAGTCAAAAGCCTGTGGGACACCATCCTGCTTATATAGGTATGATGCGCTACAACTCTGATGTGCGCAGAATGGACGGAGGAGGCCCACAGCCACCTCGTCCTCAATACTCTTCGGGGCCGCCACCAAGGGGAAGAATGATGTACAATAATAATTTCAATAATATGAGACCCACATCACAACATGAAGCCAGCTATCGTCTGGGATTCGGGCCGCCACCCTATCGTGGGGAAGGGTCTGGTCAAGGCATGAACTATGGTCCCCGAAGGATGCAGCGGTAGTGATAAACTGAGTTAAAATCAATTTTATCTTCTTTTTTTTTTAATACACAAACCAAATAAGCTGAAATAAGCAAAAACTTTTATTTCTTTTTGTTTATATTCAACTAGATCAGATATATTTATATATGCATATTTATTTAGAAGTAAGAAATTTGTTGACTCAAATAAATTAAAAGAACAACTACCAGTACCCGATGAAATAAACTGTTAAAGTAGTGCTGTGACAAGGTTAAGAGACACTCACTTTTAAATTATATTAAACAATTAATTTAAAAAAAGTATGTGTATTTTTGGCATACCTTTACGACTTTTAAAGTCCAAACTATGATCAAGGTCATTTTTCAAATTTAATTTTAATAATATACATACATATTATAGATAAATATATAAGAATATCTTTAGTATTTTAGCGCAATCATAAAGCTTATAGTATATAAACAGTTTCTTTTTTTTTTTAAATAAAGTATAAAATCAAAAAAAAAAAAATTTCTTGTGATAATTTCTTTATAAATGTAATTTTAAAAAAATCTAGACTATAAACAAATGCATTTGTGGTATTGTGGAAAGTAATGAAGAAAAACTAACACACTTAAAAACATACGTCTTTGATCATTTGATTCTACTATTTAGATTTAAATCAAACGATAAGTAGAATTAACACTTACCGTTTGCACTTCTAAGAAAATATATAAAGGAATATTCTATAAATTCCAGATCAGAATAAAAATAATGTATTCTAAATATTCTTTTTTTGATTCGTTTATATAGCGTTTGTGGGCTTCTTGAAAAAAGTAAGACATTCAATTATGCCTGATAAACGGTTAAGGTACGGAACAACGCCTTCAGGGGTCATGAAAATGAGTTTTAAAATGGTGGAAAATATAAGTTCCTTGCGAAAGCTGCAGAAAGAAAATTGAATGGTGCGCATCACGCTTGCGAGCTATGCAACAAAATATAGTAAATCCTAGTACGCTGCTGATGCAAAACGAAATTTTTCGTTGGTCCTTGCAAAGAAAAGCAAAAACTAAATTTTTCGTTTCGTTGTGTGGTTTTTGTACAGGAATTTTCGTTTCGCTTCAGGGCTTTAATGCAGAAAGACAAAACTGCTTTGAAAATACTTTTGAATAACTGACTATGAATTTATTTGAGCTTTTTTTAAAACTATATTTATGTATTTTTAAAATAAATATTTGTTTGTTTCTTTTATTCAACATTAAAAGAATTATTTACTTTGTATATTTGCTGCTATAAATTTTAAAATGCAAAAATATTAATTTATTTGATTTATTAAAAAGTTTTTTAAAAAATAATCATGCCTATTATGGAAATCGCAATACTTTACTCCCGGGAAGTCAACGTGATTCGAGGGGTTTCGCATTCGCACTTAAAGCAATTTTAAACTTGCCGGGTGAGCTATATTATCACTACGAGGAACTATCTAACCATTTCCACTAAGACACTTCCTCATCTGCGATTTTCTTGAGAGAAAATATTTCTGAAATAAGTTCGTATCCCGCACCCCATGCATTGAATATGAACTTAAATGTGAATTGTTTAGTTATATTGTTTTGCTTTCATTTATGTTAAATAATTTTTAAAAGCCACAAAGGCAGCGTTTTTTTTGCGTTATGTTGCATTACATGGTCGCTAATAATAATAAAAAATATCGTTATAGAATCTGAAATTACCGTTCTTTTAAATTCAATTAAAATTTGAATAATTCCTACTTCCTTTTCGAAAAATCTGAATTTGAAAATTACTTGGAAATTATTTCGCATGCATATTAAAAAAAGGTTGACAAACGAGTTTCTTTGCGAATATCTAGCAGGTATATAGCAGGTGTATCAAATTAATGAAATTGCCAAGTTTGGAATCAGTGCAATACATTATATGATATAATGCAGTGTTTTCACGGGAATTTCTTCCCTTTTATCTCCAAAACTAGAGCTGATACAGAAAATCTAAGCACTTATTTTTACTAGATTTACTCAAAATCAGGTCTTAATTCTCTGGCACCAAGAACAGTGTTGGCCTCTTTATTTGCTTTAACGAGTAGCTCACACATATACTAGCTTTAATATTATTAAAAACTATTCACTCATTTTATTGAATAAAATAAAAATTAACACAATTTTATCATAGCATTCGATTTTTAAATGACTATATATCAGGCCATGAGAACCATAGTGGCCTAACTGATTTTAGAAATTTGTTTTTTTTCAAAAGGTGAAAACTTGTAATTATGGTCAGGAAAACTGATTTCTTTTGAAACAGTTTTTTATATGCCATGTCAATAAGTACAACTTTTTCAAAAAGATCCGAATGCTTCTAACGTAAACATTAGTTTAGGACTTTACTAAAGTAAAAAAAATCAGTTAGGCGTTAGCCCACTATGGCTCTCACGCCCTGATAAGTTGTTAGAGGCTGAAGTATGCATTTTTTTTTTGTATAAAAAACAATGAATAGAAAAAAAATTGAAAATCGATTGTCGTTTTTCTTTTTTAATAATTTTATGCATACTTACTTACTTACAGGATGGATTAAGGCCTCAACCAACATGCCTCTCCACCAAACTCTGTCCTAAGCTAGCCGCCTCCAGCTACGACTGCCAAGTTGGTTGAGGTCGTTCTATACTTGTGTGCGCAACCTGTTACGCTGTTTCCCTCTGCTGCGTACACCATGAGGGTTGGATTCGAAGACTCGTCGGGCTGGTGCGTTGATGGCCATACGCTCTACGTGTCCCAGCTATCTCAGCCGCTGTATTTTCAGCTTCTTTACCAGGTCAACGTTGATGTGCAGGCCGTGAAGCTTGTCGTTGAATCTTCTTCTCCATACTCCTTCGATACATACAGGACAAAAAATCACTCAAAGAATCTTTCTCTCAAAGCAACCAAGCAAATTTTCATCCGCATCTTTTAACGACCATGCTTCTGCCCCATACAGCAGGACCGGGATTATTAAGGTCTTGTATAGCGTTTCCTTGTTTCTATGAGAGAAGGCTTTATTACTTAAATGCCTTCTCAGCCTGAAGAAACAGCGATTGGCAAGAGTAATTCTCCGCTTGATCTCTGAACTGATGTCGTTGTTTGAGTTTACAGTGGATTCCATTTAGACAAAATCCTTGAGTGCTAAGTGATGTTTTGGCCGAGTCGTCGATGTTGAGATTCCCTTCTCGTTGATAGCATATACTTCGTTTTGTCTTCATTAACAGCCAATTCACATCAAACGGTTCAGTGGTGTTCTTACTGACTTTGACGGAGCAGCGAGATTTCTCCATTGTCATCCTGCACAAGCGGACGAGTTTGGCAGGGATGACGAGATAGTTTTCAAAGTGGTAGGTATATTTTTAATCAATTTAACGGCATATTATCTCTTATAACGGGAAAGGTAGACAAGATTGTTACTAGAAATACTTTTCATAATATGAAGGATAAATAAAACGAATAATTCTGTATAATGATGCAGAAAAAATCCGTTTTTTTAGTTATGCCAGTCTTCAAGTAAATGAGCGATATGTGGGTATAGAACATCCTTCAGTTTTATTATTGTTATATTTTCTTATTAGAAACTAGCAAGAAAACTGTAATAATTCCACTGTGCCGAAAATGCTATTTTTTTTATCGACTGCGCTCTTATCTACTAAAGATAATTCGGGTGTGCTGAACACAATGTATGTGTTTTTAGTAGAATAACAATTTAAAATGCGCTTATTCGGTAATTAACGACATATTATTTTGTTCAGTAATACGAATTTTTTTCATTACATTGGGTATTTATAATTTTGTTATCTATTGTTTCTATAAACAAAAATTAATAAGAAGCTATTTCCTACAAAACATCATCGATTAATTAGATATCCATTTCAATTTTTGTTCTAAATTTAAGTGTTTTTTGTCAGTTTTTTCTTTTGTAGGGCTGGGTTCAATGACCTACAGTGCTGTGCAATACATTTGCAAATTTTATTACCTACCAGAAAAGCCACATATTCTTCGCCAATTATTTTCATTGTTCTAGATTTTATATGTATCATTGTAACAACTGATCTAAAGACAATTGCAACAAATGCAACTGCATAACAAAATAAGTAATGAATTTGTCTGTGCAAAACACTTGCAACTGAATTCATTCATTTTGAAATCCGTAAATTTGTTTATGTAGATTGGTGCGTTGAGTAAGACCGCTTACTCACTTGTCGGTATGGAATCGTTTCGGTAAACTGGCTCGGTACCGATTTGTTACTG
Source organism: Meliscaeva auricollis (assembly GCA_948107695.1). Lineage (NCBI taxonomy): Eukaryota > Metazoa > Arthropoda > Insecta > Diptera > Syrphidae > Meliscaeva > Meliscaeva auricollis. The sequence goes on along the minus strand of OX403619.1, from coordinate 39,288,664 downwards.
AGCGCGGACAGTTACCGAGTCCCGAAACCGCACCGAGTACAAAAACTTACTTCACCTGAGGTGGGTCTAGAACTGGCAAGCCAAAGAAACAAATTACCATTATTATTTGTTGAAATGACTCGAATAACAATCTTTAGCTCACCACTAGACACTTTATTATTTCGAATCATTTCAAAACTCCAGTTTTTGAATTTTTCTTGTTCCTCATATAAGAGAGACCGCTCTATCATTGGACAGAAGAATTATCTTGATATGAAAATTATTTCGAAAATCGATGTTTTGCATTTTCTTCATGCAGGCAAAATACCCTGATGTAAAAGGTCTTGGACCCTAGTTTCTGTAATGAGGAAGGACCTGTATATATTTGCAAAGACGATTAATATATCTTGCTAACACAATTACTTCGATAAAATTGATTAGCATATTTTTAGTGTGTTTTGTAAGCAGACGGTCCCATGGAAAGTCTTGGACACCAAATTCTTCTATTTAAAATATAATAGGTATACTTTTAGCTTGAAGTTTGAGGCAAAATTTGCAGGCGCCCCGTCAAGTTGAAATTCTGATTCGTATATGAATATTGCATGAAGAATAGAAGGTGCATCGCACTCACAGACCACATTAACATTACCGAATTACGATTAGTTGTTGAAATGCTTCGAGTAACAAGCTTTTACTAAACTTGATCTTCCATTAGAACATCAACTATATAAATTTTGGTTAATGTAGTTGCATTATTTATGATGGTAGCTGTTGATAAATCACGGGACATTGCTTATTTTTATAAAAAAAAAGTTGGTGATGATGGGAACCCAGAACCCAGAACCTCGAGCGTCCGATACTCTACGATTTTTCTAATTTTTTTGATGGCTTTGCCGCTTGCCAATCACTGCGTGGCCGTACCCTAAGTATTAGCAGCGCGTTTGATCGGGGCAAGGCCTTTTTATGATACAAAGAACAAACAAAAAGGAATTTTCATTAAAATGGCCGGAAGCAAGTATTGTTCGGAAATAAAACTAATTATTTTGAGAGACTTCTAAAAACAAACATATTCCAGAAGAAAATTTTTGTTAAGTATTTGATACTTAAATCTACCAAGAAAGTTGGTATCTTATCATAGAAGACGAAGACCTCATTGTACTATAGGAAAAGAAGACAAGAAAATTATTAATTTTTCTTGAAAAATATCAACAGCATCTTCTAAGGAAGCCGAAGTTGAACTGCAGTTACCCATTGACTCATCAAAAATAAGATGCCGAAAATTGCAGGCCTGGTTGCTTGATTTCCAATATTGAAAAGCCATTTATTTCCACAACATAAATAACTCTAAAATCTTGTTTGAATTTCGAACAAACTCATCCCAATTAGAATTTCTAGAATCTACAGTGATAACTTGTTATATTAAAAAAAGTTTTCAAAATTTTACTGTTTTTCTTTATGAAAAACCAAGAGCTCAAAATTTGTTTTGATTTCAAATTCCATATAAAGTTAGCACGGCACACACTGTATTTTCTTAACTACTGCTCAAAATCAATTTTTGCCGCATGATGAAAAATTTTATAACAAATTCAATATAAAGTTATCCCGACGCAGCCTGCTTTTTCGACGAGAAAAAAAAGAAATGTATTCTTTACCTTAAGCCAGGGTTGTAACATAGCTCAAAAGTGAGCTCTGCTCATTAAGTTGAGCTACCTCACATTTGAGCTTAGGAACCAGCTCAAATTAATGAGCTAGCTCAAATGTGAGCTGAGCTGTGAGGTGAGCGCATCTCACTTTTGAGCTGAGCTGAAATTTGAGCTTTTTGTATCTCTGCCTTAAACACATATAGAATAGGTATGTGATGGTTTTAGAAACGATCCTAAGAACACATTCGGTAAGGTGTGAAACGTCTTTCTATATTCTGTCTTCATACATGTTTTTTTCTCACATTTTTTGTACGTACATATGTAAAAAATACCGAAAAACCAAAATTTCGAAATCGGAATCATTTTATAGAATTTTTCGGCATTCTGATCTCGGAAGGTCTGTTTGTTTACTTTTCGGGTAAATTTGAGAAAAAGTTTGGACTCTAGCTGATGTTGTTGTAAAGTGTTTCTTGAAATGAAAAGTAAAGAAAGGCATTTGGGATGTTTCTGGGTAAATGTCATATTTAACTAAAGAGACCACTGATCTCTATAAAAGCCTGGGTAGGGTTTTCTCTGGAAATTATAACATTTTTTTGAAGCAAATTGAATTTGACAGTCGATCGCCCCACACTTCTTTTCTCGCTCTGTGCTGCAAAAAAAATAGAGATAGGTAAGATAGGATGCAAGTCCCCGGTACTGGAGAGGCCACGGGTTCTTGTTTCGGAATCTGGAGTTGATAGAATAGTGTAGGGTACGAATTGCCGATTTTTAAAATGTCGATTTAAAATAATCGACCATCATAATGTCGACTTTCGAAAATTCGATTGGTAAAAATGCCGACTGATCAAAATGTCGATTTTTATATAGTCCATTGTGAAAATATCGACTGGTAAAACATCATTAATTTTGCCACTGTCAATAAACAAACTACTCTTGAATATCTGTTAATGCTTACAATTACATCATTTTTTTACTTGCGATATAGGTACTATATAATAAGTTATGCATTCGTACAAAAAAAAAGTTGAGATAACAATCAAACATGACATTAAGATGATAGAGAATGAGAAAAAAATGGGTCCGACAATTCTGTCTGTATGTATCAGAGACCACAGCCTAAACGGATGGGTCGATTTACTTCAAACTTGGTACGTGGCGTTTTTTGGAGACTATCCCCAGACTATTTTTGATTTTTTTTTTACCAAAAATAACGGTACCTGTCATATACCGGTTTAGTTTTCGCAAAAATGATTAAAAAAAAAAATCAAACTTTTGTTTAAAATCCAAAAAAAAAATTTTTTTTACTAAATATTATTACGGCAACTAGAAAGCATCCATGTAAAAAAATGGCTGAAATTGATTGAGTCATGAAGGAGAAAATCAGAATTAAAAAAAAAAACGGTTGTATGGCAGGTACCGTTAATAACGGTTTTTGAAAAAAAAGGTTCTCATTTAAAGATAGACCTTACCCAAAGAAATTACCATATTTTTTTAAATCAAAATCGAAAGCACCGTTTTTGAGCAAAATGAGTGTTTCTAAAACCGCTATATGACAGGTACCGTTATTTGGGGTCCAAAAAAAAATTCAAAAAAGGGTCTGGGGATGTTCTCTAAAATACGACACATACCAAGTTTGAAGTAAATCGACCCATCCGTTTAGGCTGTGGTCTCTGATACATACAGACAGACAGACAGACAGACAGAATTGTCAGACCCACTTTTATATCATTCTCTATCATCGTAATGTCATGTTTGATTGTTATCTCAACTTTTTTTTTGTACGAATGCATAACTTGATATATACTACTAAATTAAACAACAAATGACATTTGTGTCACAGCTTAAATTAAGGTAGGTACTTGGATGTTACCTTGTTGTCAAAACAGACTGTTGACAAAGTTATGAAAGAAGAGAGAAGTCGACATTTTTACCGACGAATTAACAATCGACATTTAGATAGTATGCATTTACAATGTCAATTTTTTTTGTCGATCAAACTTCAGTCGACATTTTAAAATTCGGCCTAATTGCGCTCTAAGCCTAAAGAAAAGTAGGCCTAAACACTGCTGGTACACGCAAATGCAAAAACACCAGCATTCAGTTGGCCTCAGAAATGGAACAATACAAAACCGTAAGGCTTGCCGCCGATTTCTGAGGTCACACCGGCGGGCGGCGAACCCCACAGGCGGATCACTAGTGTAAAGCAGATACGTGGGACAGTTATGATCCCCTCGACATCGAGATCATAACAGCGTCGATTAAAAGGAAGAAGAAGAAGAAGTCCAATTTACAGTTCAGCGCAAAAACAAAAAAATAAATTTACAAAACTGTTTTCTGTCTTTTCTATCCATCATATTTATTATATAAAAAAGCAAACTTGTTTGCCATTGCCATTAATTTATGTATTGGTTACGGTGATTGGAAAATATAAATATCAAAATATGGTACAAATTATGCCCAAAGCAGACTAAAATGTGCTTTGAAGCTGAAAGCTTTTAACAAAGTCAAATAACACCGAATTTCCGCATACGGCCTTATTGCTCTTTGTCAAATTGAAATAACTCGGATTCGGCGTTATTACAATTTTTCAGTTTTATTTTTGCATTTGCTTAGGAGTCTTTCATTATGTGCAGGGAGATAAGCCCATGGGACAAAAGCTCATGGTGGACTAATGTCCCACCATGTTGGGATATAACTCTATAATTCAATTATGGACTTATGTCCCATTTTAGAGGGACATAAATCCATTCTTTGTTCTCAATAAAGCCCAGTACGCTGCTGAAGCGAAACGATAAATCCTGTACCAACGAAATCGTAAACGAAACTTTTGTTTTGCTTTTCTTCATTTATGGACTTATGTGCCATCTCAGAGGGACATAAATCCATTCTTTGTTCTCAATAAAGCCCAGTACGCTGCTGAAGCGAAACGAAAAATCCTATACAAAAATCACACAACGAAATCGTAAACGAAATTTTTGTTTTGCTTTTCTTGGTGGAGACCAACGAAAAATTTCTTTTCGTATCAACAACGTACTAGGCTTAAGACGGGACATAAGTTCATTATTTTGGCTTCATTGTTATTAACAAAAAAAAAAATACAAAAAGGGAAGTTCAGCATAGAAAAGGGAAAGGTATTAACAGTGAAGTATTGGGGGGTCACTATAGGATTTGTGATAGGTGCAAGGTTGGGTGTATCCAAAGTTTCCTTCACATTTAAAAAATCTGGATTTAAAGAAACTGTTTTATACGCTCATGGGTTGGGGCCCTTGCCTTGCATAAATAGTAATTGTCAGTTTTATTCTGTTTGTCCTTTGGTAGATACCTAGTTGTTTTCTTTTGAAAACAAAAAAAAAAACCTTTTAATGGACTTTTGTCCCAACCAGGTGGGTTATAAGTCCATAATTGAATTATGGAGTTATCTGCCGTCCTTCGAAATTTCAGTTTATTACAAGAAAACTTGATTTTTCTTTAAGGGGACGGTTATTAAGACCGAAAGCGGAAATTCGGCGTTATTTCACTTTGTTAAAGTGCAATAAGGCCAAATTTGATTTGAGAAATAAGGCCGAATAACCTCCCGTTAAAGAAAAATCAAGTTTTCTTGCAAGAAAATTATAGAAATTCGGCGTTATTTCGCTGGGCGTTATTTAACGACACCTACCTATACCAGGCTCCCACATCATTTCAAAGAAATCAGGAAGACGACATTGCAATTGGTTGCAATGGTTTGTTTATTAATTTGAATTCCAAATAATAAATTTTGTTATTTGTTCGCGAAAACAAGAAAAAAAAAAAGAATTTTTTTTTAACTTCACTCACTTATGTCTGACAAATAAATAAAATAAAATTATCCCACGCCTCTTTGCCCCCATACACGCGCTGGGGTCCATTATCACCGAGTACGATGGCAATTTCGATTTGCTTATCATATCGGCACTTAATTAGAGTTTTTTTAAGATGAAAAATAAAAAAAGTTATGGCGATATGCGAATATCATTGGAAGATAAGTGTTTGGGACTGCAGTTACAAAAAATAAAAGTAAAAATGAAGTATTTAAATAAGGGGAAAAAATAAATATAATTTTGTAAATAGGATCATCACTATAAGGCAAAAAAAAAGTAAAAAAATTAAGTTAAAAATTAAAAAAAAAAATTGTAAAATTAAAAAAAATAACAAAATAATTAAATAAGCATGTTCATGTTCAACACACTTGTTAAGTATGTAAAAAACAAAAAGTTTCAGTTTCAGTTTCAGTTTCTCTTTTTCTCTCGTTTTTTTTTATTTTTTTTTTTTTGTGTTTCTACTTCAGGTAGGCTAGGAATTACTGTATAAGTACAAATTTTTTTTTTGTGATCTTGTTATGACTGTAATCGAAAATATTTCAATTATCATTTACCCTTGTTAACATCCTCGTTACTGGTTCATTTCTACCGTAATGAGTTCTGTGAGGTGCTTGATGAAATTGAAGTACTGATCTAAGAGAATGAGAATTAACGTTCATACTCATTGCCTGAAGGAGGGATGGTGATTTTGTTACGCCAGATAAAATTTGGTGGACAATAATAACATCAGCAACTTCTGTTGCGTTTGACTTAGGTTAGAGGAACTAGAACTTCGTGTAAGATTTGAAATTTTTCGCATTAGATGAATCCAAGAAAAAACAATTACCTTACAATAAGGCAAAACTGAATAAAGCCAATATAAGTTTAAACGTAAAAAAAAGACATTAAGGTACATATTTATTATAAGCATGCTTCAATAGATAATGATTAAAACCTCCATTTTGTGTCTATCTGCGTGTTTAAAGTTATTGTTACGAATGTACCAGCGAAAACACATAAAAGAAATGACAGAAATGGCTTAGGATCAGGGCAAGGATTATTATGGAAATACATATTTTTTTCCGCATAAATAGAAGCACTCGAAGTATATTTTTGCATATTTTGCTATAAATGCATATAAATTCATATTTCGATTTTTAGTGCATATTTTAATAATCAAGAAATATTTTTGCGTCATATTTTTGAAAAAAAAGGGTATTGAGCAATGCTAAAAAATCATTTAATATTTTTAAATTATTATTATGGCTTTCTCCGTGAAACTTTAACTAAGCTTCAGGGTTGGAGTACATTAAAAACCCAATTAGATTTAATGGAAGATGCTTTCAAAAAAGGAAGTGCAGTTGAGGGTTCCATTGGTCGACTTAAGTTGAACGGTCCTTATCCATGTTCAAAAGTTTTTTGAGGCCAAACAAGCAGAATTATATTTTTGAAAATTTCAGGAAGTATAAATTTGTTCCAATGACTAGATTTTTATTATTGTATTCGTCAGTACGAATATATATTTCTTAAATGCAATAATAAAAGCGACCAACCACGTTTTATCTTTCAGATACTTTTATTACTCTTTGAAATTTATTTTACAGCAGCTGTAGGTTTTTCTTTTAAGCGTTTTCTTAAGGAATGAACACAATACAAAAGTGCTGCCATCTGCCAAACAGCGAATTATAACATGTATGTATGTTAATGTTTTGTTTGCTTTTTTCTGACAGATTTTATGTTTTGTTTTTGTGTCATTTTTTTTTTTTTGATAAAAAGTTGAATTCTGTTAATTCTTTTTTGGTTTTAAATATATTTTTAAACTTTTTTGGAGCTTTTTCAGATTTAAGGAGCATTTTTTATTCACATATTTTGAGTTTTTAAGTGCATAAAAATACTTTCCCTGGTTATGATTAATGACTAAAGCTCTGAACGCTTTCATTAAAACTCCGAACTTTCGAACTTCGAACGGAAAGGAATCTGTCTATATCTGTCACTATCTGTGTATTTGTCTTTAGAAACTGGAGAACCCTAAGAATAAGAAATACAGGAACGGGTGTTTGGCGAACAAAGTGAGGCACTTCACAAAGTAGTGTGAGTTGCACAAACACAAATGCATTTACACAGGGCCGAAGTGCAGTTGTATGGCAACTCGCAAGGCTCCAAGATTCATTTTATTTTGTTTTAACTTAACATGTTTATTACACGTTCGATCCCTCTCAATTCTCTTTTTGATAAGTTCGCGTATTTTCACGAAATGCGCCCACTCCGTGTCAAAACGATTTTTATGGTTTTTGTCAGAAACACTCACCTGATTTGATTCTTGAAATTTAATAAAAGTTTGCAAATGCAACCCTTAAAAGTATTTTGTAGATGCACAAGAATAACATTCCCAAAATATTTAAAATTAAATGAAAAATCTGTTAAAAATTACATAACTCCGCGCTAACAAGTTGCAGTGCCTTACCAAAACCAAACAAAAATTAGTGCGCCCCTGAACCTGAAATTCGTAATTTGACATGTTAATATCTAAAATGTGATTGGTTGATTCGATGAAAAAGTATACTTTTATTTTGAAGAAAAATATTATTTTGGTTGTTAATACTTATAAGAAAACAATTTTAAATGGCTCTAAGATATTTACTTTATTTTTTTAACATCACTTTGCATAATTTAATATTGCAAATAAAACAGTACGGAACTGTGGAAAATATAGTTAATTGTGCACTCGACAAAAAGACATCTTAATATCTAATTTTGACAGCCAACCCAAATAAACTGATGCCGCACTGCTATACACTGAAGATGTGATATACACCCATTCCTTATCTTCTTATTCTTTGGATAAGAATAAGTGTTTGTGAAACTGTAATTTGGAAGTGCTATTTCTTGTAAATTGTAAAGAGTGATAGTAAAACAGTTTGTTATAGATAAAAGTGTTTGTAGAATAGAGAGTAAATAAAAGTGTATTAAAAGTGGAAATAAGTTTTATTTTGAACCCAGAAAAACATTACATTATTACCTATAATGCAAATATATAAACAAAAATTGAGAATAAAATTTGGCGTTTAGTATTTAACGTTGGGAGTTTGACAGTTTACCAATATCTATACTCTGTCCAACAAAAATTGTCAGTGCAGGTCTTATGGGAGAGCTGTTTTCTTACAAAAGGTGACGGTCAGTGGTTATATTCCCAAATCACTTACTGAAAAAATATACGCAACCACTGACTAACCCTTGAATTGTTGTTGTAATTTCGCTTTGACGATCGTACATGCTCCCATAACCTGCACCGTGAGCAGCCTAAGCCACACTGAGTATGTGACATAATATGTGTTCCCAAACAACATTATTATCAGAGTTACCATTCCCACGTTAATGCAAATCATGGTGTATTTTTCTTTGAATTGTGCTTGAGAGCTTTCAGAATGTGAGCTTTTTTAAAAGCTTATTAGAACAAATATAGCAATGGTGTTGTCGCTTGCCTTTTTTATTGTATTCGTGGTTTAAATGTTCTTTTAATCTATGGAGAAAAAAAAACGCTTAAGTGCAGTTAAGAAGATTTTGGCTGTTTTCTTTAAGGAAACAAGCTTCTTTGCGCGAATTTAAAATTAGGTGCGGTTTGAAAAGTGAAGTTGATTTGGTATTCTTCGAAATTAAATGAGTTTAAGTGAAAATAATTATGAATTAAAAACAGGATAAAAAATAGTGTTTTTGTTCATACAAAAAAAAAAAATACTCTTGATATAATATAATCAGTGCCAAGAAAAACTTATGAATTTTGTTAAATTGGATTTTGATAATAACCCATTTTCAATTTTCAAATTTAAATCAATAGTTGGTAACTCTATAAATATCTATCAGAGCTTTTTCGAAATCTATAATGTGCAATACGGAAACCCTGTAATATTTGCGCTCTCTTACAGCTTAATGAAATTTCACTGCAGTCAGAGTGAGAGGTAAACGTCCTATCTTCTCTGTACTGACTATTTTTGTTGGACAGAGTATAGATTTTATAGATAGGGTAGACTCATTAGCACACACTCTAAATACGTTTGATGAGGGTTCAATTACATTGCTTTTAGGTTACATCAGGGATAAGATAGTAGGTAAAGCTAAGATAGAACTTCAAAAACATGGATGAAAAAATTCATGGGAAGAAGTAAAAACTATTTTAAAAAATGCCTTTAGCGAAAAACTTTCTTCTGAATTATTAATAGATCAAATGAGAACCATAAGAGTAAAAATAAACATCAAAGAATTCTATGAAAGCATTACTTATTTACAAAGTAGAATGAATAATTTGTACCTTCTTAACAACAACCAATACGACCAACATGTTATTGATTCGAACAACAGAATTGCGCTAATCGCCTTTAAAAAGAATCTTCCTGAACCAACTAGGTCAATTATTTTGAGTAGAAATCCAAAATCTTTGAATGAAGCCTACAAAATTATCGTCGAAATAAATCATCAGTTTTTTGGTCCTAACGGTTATCCTCAAAATTCTGGACAATCGAATCGGATTTTTAATTTTAATGATAGACAAGAAAATAATAACTCAGCTTCAAATAACATAAACCGCAATAATTCTTATTCTAGAAATTTTAACAACTCAAATAATAATTCTTTCTATTACAGTAATCAATCAAGACAAAATCAGAATTATAACAATCAAAATAATCGTTATGCACCACAAAATCAAAATAACAATAGCCAATCTTTTCGAAACAATAGTAGGTAGTAATAATTTGCGTAATAATAGTAACACACAAACAAGTCAATCCAGAAGGTCAAGTGGAAATGTCCCTCGTACTTCGAATTCTGAGCCAATGGATATAAGCCTAAACGAAAACAGAAATTCTCAAAGTGAAAACTCAAATCTTAATCGCCAAAATTTTCAGAGAAGACGTCAAAACGACTACCTTATATAGTGATAGAAAATCACGTCCGAAAACTTAGATTTATTATTGACTGTGGTGCGGAACACAGCATAATAAATCAAAATTTATGTAATCCGAAATGGAAAGTCTCGTCTAAAAACCATATTTTGAGAGTCCTTAATAGAAACGTAAGTTCTTGTGTGGAATATAGAATCCCAATTTTTAAAGAATTTAATAAGGGTAGTGACTATTATGTTAATTTTTTGGAATATCAATTGACCATGACCGATTTGACGCATTAATTGGAAACAATATCCTTCTTGGTCTTAATCCGATAATTAACTAACAAACTAGACTTCTTATAACAGAAAACGCAATGATTAAAATATATTTCGACGAAGAAAAAGAAATGTATGAAAATTTTATTGATCAAAACGAAGATGTTTTGAACGTTTTCTGTAGTGAAAGTGTCATCACTGAAGTCCCACAAAACCTCTTTGCAGATCATTTAAATGAAACAGACATTTCAAAACTAAAATCATTATTAAATTCTTATAAGAGTATTTTTTATAAAGAAGGTGACCCATTATCTTTTACCAACCAAATTAAACATAAAATATTAACAAAAACTAATGTCCCCATTTACAGTAAACTTTACCGTTATCCAGAGATACATTCGAATGAAGTTGACAGACAAATTTCTGAAATGTTAGAGCAAAAAATCGTTATTCCAAGTAGTAGTCCATACGATTCTCCAATTTGGGTTGTTCCTAAAAAGGATGATAGGAGTGGTCAAAAAAAGTGGAGAATTGTCATGGACTACCGGAAACTGAACAGTGAAACTGTAGAGGATCGATTTCCTATGCCTAACATAGATGATTTGTTTGACAAACTCGGTAAGTGTAACTATTTTTCTACAACAGATCTGGTAAAAGGATTCCATCAAATTGAGTTAGATCCGTGCGATAGAGCAAAGACAGCTTTCTCTACTAAAACTGGTCATTATGAGTTTCTGCGAATGCCTGCTACGTTCCAGAGACTCATGAACCATGTGCTGAGAGATTTTATAAATAAAATCTGCGTTGTCTACTTGGATGACATTCTCGTGTTCTCAACCAGTTTTGAAGAACATCTCCAATCTTTGAAAAAAAAATTTCAAAAGCTGAAAGAGAGCAATCTTAAAGTCCAAGTAAACAAATGTCTTTTTGCTGATCTATCCACTAACTATCTAGGTCACGTAATCATTAATAATGGAATAAAACCTGACGACAGAAAAACCAAAGCCATTAATGAAATGAAGTTACCATCAAATGTAACGGGAATTAAACAATTTTTAGGTATTACCGGTTATAACCGCAAATTTATTAGGGATTATGCCAAGGTGGCATATCCAATGATTAAATATTTGAAGAAGTCTACAAAGTTACAAGTTAATGACCCCGCGTATATAAAATCTTTTAAAACTTTAAAAACGTTGATCACCTCAGAACCCATCTTAAAAAGTCCAGATTTTTCGAAAAAATTTACACTCACCACAGACGCATCCGGCTATGCAATAGGAGCCGTGCTTAGCCAGGACAACCACCCCATTTGCTATGCATTGCGTACACTTAACAAGCACGAACTTCATTACTCCGTAATTGAAAAAGAGTTATTAGCAGTGGTATGGTCTGTGAAATATTTCAGAACGTATTTATACGGACGAAAATTTGTTGTGCGAACGGATCATAAGCCTCTTGTTTGGCTAAACGGCATTAAAGAACCGAGCATGAAACTGCAACGTATGGAAGATCATACTTAACGAGTTTGATTTTGACATCGAGTACCTAAAGGGGAAAGAGAACAACGTTGCAGATGGACTTAGTAGGTATATTGAGAAAAACGTAACCGAAGAGAGTTTGAATGATCCAGATGAAGTAAGTTTGATCAATATCTTCAATAATGAACGTGATGGCTATGACGATGAAGTCAAAACCTCCGCAGACAATAACGAAGAAGTTATGTATACTGGTGCCACGATTCATAGTGCCTTAGAAGATGAAACTCGACATATTTACATCACCCAAAAACCGATAAACCTTTTTAAAAATCAAATCTATTTATTCTACGGTGCCCAAGAAAAAGTTTCATTTAAAATTGTTCACAAAAAAATTCAAAATCTTGTGCAACTCAATAAAGAAAATAGTAATTTACTTCAAATAATGCAAAGACTATTAACGTCAAAAGGAATTTTCTGCGTATATTGCGAAGATGTACCACTTTACCTCCAGTTTCAAGACCTATACGTCAAATATTTTTCCATGAATAAAAACTTAAGACTATTAAAATCAATTTAAGTTTAATTAAATTTTACGAAACTCACCGCGTATTTATAAGAAATATTTAATTTTATTTCTTCGCCCCGACGTTTCGAAGAACTTTCAAACTTCGTGGTCACGGGAAACGTCGGGGCGAAGAAATAAAATTAAATATTTCTTATAAATACGCGGTGAGTTTCGTAAAATTTAATTAAACTTAAAATGATTGATACCCGCGAAAAGCATAACTTAAAATCTTATATTAAAATCAAGTTATAAATTAATAAATATCACAGATACAAATGAATTAATAACAATAATTCAAAACGAACACACAACTAAAAATCATCGCGGCATAAATGAAATGTTCTTAGAATTAAAAACTGTTTATTACTACCCGAAATTACAGCTTGAAATTCAAAAATTTGTGGATAATTGCGAAATTTGTATTATTTCAAAACACGACCGATATCCACTCCAAATTCCCATGGAAATTTCTGAAAGTCCAAAGCATTTTAATGACATCATGCACATGGACATTTGGCTTCGCCAACGAGGAAAAATGTATCTAACCACGATTGACAAATTTTCTAAATATGCTAGCATTCACTCATTAGAAGATAGAAATTGGATTTCGGTACTAAGTGCAATTAAACAGAGAATTCAGTTCCTCGGAAAACCGAACAAAATAATTTCTGATGGTGACACCTGTATATTGCACTCAGCTGTAGACCAATTTCTTAAAGAAAACAACATCCTTTTTCATAGGACCACAGCATCCCTTAAAACCGGCAATGCCGATGTCGAAAGATTACATGGCACCTTTAATGATCACCTAAGAATTATGAACGCAAGCAAAGATAGTTCTGATCTAGACGAAAAATTATTTAAAATTATTTCCATTTAAAATTCTACAATTCACTCTACAACCAAATCAAAACCAATTGATTTCATTACAAAAAACTTGAGTAGAGATGAAATTGAATCCTTGGCACAAAACTTTCAAACAGAAAAAGAAACGCGAATTAAAAACAAAAACAAAGCAACAGGTACTCCGTTGAATCAATGTACAGACATAGTTGCAAATCGTACGGTAATAAAATGCAGACCAAAATACAAGAAACCAAACAATTTTCAGAGGAATGGTAATTACATCCTAGACACATCAAATAAACGCAATATCAAGTATCACAAAAAACAATTAAAAAGAAAATACAAATATCAAAATCCATAACTAAGGCTAGGTAGATGAAATTATTTTGTTCTACGTTTATGAATGTTTGCTAATGGGAATACACTTAATTCAGTAAAATTATTTAGGACTATAAAAGATAAAACAAAAATGCATAGGAAAATGTATTGTTTCATGAATTGAAATTGAAAAATAATCTATAAGCAATTGATAAATGACAAATAAAACATACAAAAATTAGATAAATAATTTGAGAACAAAAAAAAAAAAATATTGTTATAACTGAAAATAAGCATTTTTGTAAATTGTAAGAACGTAAATCGAAATGACATTTAACTGTTATAAAAAAGTTCGAAGCTTAGCTTGTGTAATGTAAATTCTAAACGTTGATGTATAAAACTATGAACTGTTATAATTTTGAAATTTCTAAAACGAAATTTTCGACATTAAACAATAAAACTGCTATAAAATTGTTTCTTAAATAATAAAGAACTGTTATAAAAATTTCAAAACTTAACTTATGTAACTTAAATTCAAAATTTTGTGTATGAGAATCGTATATTAGTTTGTAGAACTGTTATAATTATGTAAAATATTTGGAAACTTAGACAGTATGTCAGTTATTAACTATTATAAATTGGTTAAAATGTTATCTATAGCATAGGTATAAGTCTGAAATAAGATAAAACTAATATCAAAAGCGATTTCATTTATTTGTCATTCACAGTGTCATATTTACTGTTTGTTATAAAATTTGCCTTTCTAAATTGTTTTTGGAGACCAAAAAAACTTAGTGGGGGAGGTGTCATATAATAGAATATGCCTATGTTTTTACCCTAAGTGCTTATTCGCAAACCCACTAAGATAGATGGTCATAAATCTAAGAATAACTTCACCACACTTGCTGTTTGCAGAGCAAACATCATGTGTGATAAGGTTTGGAGACATTACTCTCTCTCCAACTTTATCTCCTGTAGAAGATAAAGGTGGAGATATCGTTCGTCTGAGTTGTATTAAGCTAGTTTGTAACTTACTTCTTGTAAGGCAGTCTTTAAGCTAACTTGTTATATTTCGTTATATTTGTTCTTTTGTTTAAAAATATAGCTTAAAGTTAATTAAACATAAATGTGGTTTATCTCAATTACTAAATAGGACATTGACCAACCACATAAATATATAAAAGAATATATATATACAATGTTGCCATTCAGCACATCAACCACAATTATATAATTTCGCCCATGTTTTGCAATGATGCCAAATTATTCCTTTTGATATCAGTGCAACCAGGTTCGGTAACACTAATGTTGGTTTTAATAAAATCCTAGAAATTTTTCTAGTCTATTGGAAATAAGTTTTTGTATTGTAAAAAAATGAAAATACACAAAATGAAATAAACAAAAAACAAATAACAAAAATCTTTTTCTGATTTGTTGAATTGTTTGCATTTTGTGTTTTAATAAATTCAAAAATATATTTATAAAGAAATTTCAGAGCATTAAATGCACACACTTAAAAATTAAAATGAAATAATTTGTAAGAGTTAAAAAAAAAACTAACAATTTAATTTTTGTTTTCTACACCAAACGTCATCTTTTTGTTTTCATGTATACATGCAATTAATCTATAATTTTGGTGTTTTCATACAAATTATCGATGATTTAAAAGAAAAATGAGTTGGTAGCAGAGATTTTAACCCCTTCAAAGAGAATTCTCTGGCTTAGTTCCTTAGCCCGAGGGGCTAAGTTGTTGTTGTATTTAACATGTAAAGTGCTTAGCCCGGAGAGTGTTTTTTTTTTGTTCAGTTTAGCCCAGGCGTACAAAAAACACACCTAATGTGCTTATTTTCAATACATACGAAGAGGGTTGTTTGGGAACACATAATCAGTGTAGCTTAGTGTAGCTTAGCCTTTGGAAGAAAAAAAATCTACCATAAGATCTTTACTGACAATTTTTGTTGGACAGGGTATAAGTCTTTTCTTTTCTTTTTACATATATTACATTTGTCTTTTTCTTACACTAGGAATATTGGGCTTTTACCCCAGACAAAAAAAAAATGGCAGCTCTCTAGTTCGAAGAAAGTTAGTAGCTTAAAAATTGAAATTAAAGAATATTTTGTGCTAAATCAGTTGGCTAGCAACTAAAAATTAACATAATAATTAATTTATTATAAAGAAAATATACACTTTTTTGCAAAATACTGAATTTGGAATGCGTTGTTTATTTACATTCTTCGAACAAGATTTACCGTTTTCTTTTTTTTTTCTATTTTGGTGTGAAAGAGAAGTGACAAAGACAAATGCGTAAAAAGACAAATTGAGAACTGTTCAAGTATGGCTCTCTTGTTTTAATGAAATTTGCTACAGATGCTGTTTAATTTATATGTTTTGTCAGCTCTTGCTCATGGAACTATTTTACATTTATTTTGACGTTTTAGTAATATGAATACTTAAACTAACTTAAAAATAACCTAAGATAAAAGAGATACATTGTATAAGTAGTTTTATTCCCAGGTACCTATAGCTGAACTCTTTATCTTAATGGATAGTTTTCAATTTTTCATTCATATACATAGCATATGACAAGATTGACAAGTACTAAAAAATATCTCTTCTATGGATTTACATTTGTAAATATTTTTTTTAGTTTTGTTTTGTTTTATTTAATTAAGTGGTAACTTACTCTAAATATTATTCAACATTTATGTATTTTTATTAATAACTTTCTAATGACAATTTGATGTGTTTCAGATTTTTGTTGTTTGTAATAACAATAGTCAGTCTCTAGATTTGTTTATATGTGATAATATTGATAGTAATTCTATTGTTTGAACATTGATTAATTGTTTTCTTTTAACTTTCATTTACTTTCGTTTAATTTTAGATTATGTGGTTGTCATGCTAATGGTTCTTTTTCTATTACGCCACATCCCAGTCGCCCTTCGGACCTACACAATTAACCTGATGCACCGAATAGTGCATGAAGCAAAGATGCGACTCCAACAGTTCAACAAGGTGCGGCGCAGGTTAGATCATGTTGTAACCTCTTCTTAACCACTTTCTGTCCTTGGACAGAGGGCACACTCCAGAGATCCACTACCTTTTCCTCTAGAACAATACCCACTAGAGACAGATACAAAGAGCTGTCCCCAGAGATATTTTTTTGCTGATTGTTAATTTCATTTATCAAACTGTTTTCTGAATAGCTCATTCTATCTGGAAACCTATTCTTTAAATTGAATGTATAAGTCATCAATGGTGTGATTTTCGCCTCATTGTAGACATATTTGTTATACATTTTTTTTAATTATTGTTTTATAATTTTTTTTTATACAATATATTGGGATTTTTCTTCCAAAAACTTCTAGCTCCTAAGCCACGGATGGAGAAATTGAGAACCAGCAGGGGGAAGCATACAGCACAATGGAGTTTTGTAGAATAGAAGTTTTATTTTTTTTTGTAACCTTTGGTGTCTTAAGTAGGGTGTTAACATATTTGATACTTTGACACTGCTTTTTCTTTGACTATTCTAGCATGAGCGTTAAATTTAAGTAGATTTGAGAACTGTATTTCGATGTAGTTTAGCTTGTTTTTGACGGAATTTCTATTCCATCGATCTTAAGGGTTAAGTTTTTGCTTTCAGTCATAACTCCTAATCTACCTTTAATGTAAGAGTTTCTGAAGCAAATTGCTTTAGATTTAGTTTTATTCCCCATTTCAATAATATTGCACTATTAAGTCCGTGTGCTTGATAAGTATGTGGGTAATGAGCATGAACCAAAACTATGGTATCGTCCGTTATTACATGTGGAAAGTCATGCATGAATATATTATATAGTATTGGACCCAGAACGGATCCTTGTGGAACTCCTGTGCATATATTTACTACATCGGATTTTATTGTTTGAAGCATTATATAAAATGTTCTATCTGAAAGGAAACTCAATAGCATTTTAAAAATTTCTGCTGGAAGCCCTATTTCTAAAATTTTAAATAACAGTCCTTCTACCCACACACTATTGAATGCCTTTCCAACATCCGAGCTGCAGGCAATTGTACATTTCTTTTCTCTAAGATTTTCAGTAATATCATTTGGAATCTTAACCAGAGCATGGGTGGTAGAATGTTCGTTTTTAAATCCCAATTGATACTCAGAAATAAATTCGAATGAACTATCTATATGACTATCTATATCATTATTTTTTTTCAGAATTTTACCAACATTAAGCATGGATATTGGTCTGAAGTTGTTAAGTTCAAAATATTTCATTTTTTTTGTGCTGGGAACAATCTGGCAACTTTTTCCAATCTAGTGCAAAGTACCCATTGTTCAGACAATTATTCATTGTTATTGTTAGTACTTCGATTGCAGTTTAAGATACTTTTTTAAGTATGAAATTCGAAATGTTGTCTGGACCAGCTGATTTTTTGCAGTTCATGTTTTTTTATAATTACTGAAAATTAAGAGAGTTTTCACTGTCGTACAAAAAAATTTATCTGGAAATAAATTAATCGGTTTTTTAATCCTATTTTAAACTATGGTTTTCAATTCCTGAGCCTGGTTTGTTGTGGTGATACTATAAATTTACTTTTAGTAATCACAGCTTTATCATCTTCTACATTTATTAAAATATTGTTGATAACTAATTTCGTACATTTTTTTTTAGATTTGCCTGTAAGGCTATTTTTATATGCTTGGGGTCCAGATTCGATCTTTTTAGTCTCTTTTTAGTTCCTCAATAATCCATATAGCAACTTTTTTTTTATTTTCTGTTAAAGTAGTGCAATTCTGGTAGATAGTTCCTTATACTCAATTGAAGTTCTATTATAGTGGTTATGGAATATTTGTTTAAGTCTTTTTTGCCACTTATGCTTATTCTCAAACAGAGTTTTGAAGTTATTAGGTAAAGACGCATATTTTTTAACCGTAGGTGAAATGGTATTTGAGTTGGATTCTATCGCCGAGAGCAATGCCCTATTAAAATTTGAAATTGGTAGATCTATTTCTGCATTTGACAAACTGGTAAATCGGGAGGGCATAAAAGTATTTAATTCCAGGTCTTTTTGATCTTTTTGGAATTTATTCCAATTCGTTTTTTTAAATGATCTTACCATCGTGGTTTAGCATATATGTAGGAATTTCCACCTCAGCCAATCCAACTTCAAGTAGAATGGGTAGATGATCAGAAAATAATGGTAATGGTTTTATTTTAAAATTTGGATTTGTACCCTAGTCAATTAAGAATTGGCTAGGGTGGGAACTGGTCGTTGGGTAAGTAAGTTGGACAATCAGTCCCCTACCATTTACATTTGTTATGCCATCCCCCCATGTGCTTTTATTACATTATAAATCTATGCTGTATTGTATATATAATATTGAACCTTGAATTTCAAATTTTCATTATTTTTTCATAACTGAATTTATGTTATTCTTAGTTTGCGAAAAAAAAGTTTTTTTACTTCGGGAGTTTGTACATTTGGGATTTTTTTCTTTTAAACGGAATTTTGATACCAGCCCATTTTTAACATTCAAATTAAAATCAAAAGTTGGTTACCATATTAATATTTATCAGAGCTTTTACGAAATCTATAATACGCACTACGGAAACCCTGTAATATTTTCGCTCTCTCACAGCTTAACGAGATTTTACTGCAGTCAGAGTGAAATGTAAACGTCCCCTCTTCCCCGTACTGACAATTTTTGTTGGACAGGACAGAGTATAGTGCATTGGTTTGCCCCACTGAAGGTTAAGTTTTGAAATGTTTAGCAAAAGATGTTTTTGACTACACTAGATTTCTACAGTTAGCAAAATTCTGAACAAAGTTTTTCATTTCTTATCAACGCCCTCTGGTTTGACACGTACTTTTCATAAAAAAGGACAGCCCTTATAATTTGCAGGGTGTTCGTATTATTTGCAGTTAATGCAGTTTTTTTTTAAATTTGCAGTCTCCAGGCTAGTGGTATCCCTCACATTTTACACATTTGTACTTACATGCACAATTTTTTGCAAGGTGACCCCGAGCCTGGCACTGCCTTTACTGCATAACCCCTTGATTCCTCTTGGTCTCTCCCAAATCACTTTGGAGTAACAAAGGTACTTAATTCTAAGTACATCAGTTGCTTGCTTGTTGATTTTATTAAAAATAAGTTGTAATTAAAACTGTTCCTCTTTTGATCGTATGGTTTCAAACCTGACAACACTCTCAACCACCTCTGGAAATTGATTTTCAATCTCATCTTTTATTCCGTCTTCCGTTTATTAGAAGTTTAGTCCTCTCAATATAAGGTTTACCTTCTTAAGTTTTTTTGGCGTGTAAGAGTGAGCCTCAAACTCCCCTGGCTCCCTCAAAATCTCCATTTATCTAAAATGTGCCCTTACATCGTTTACGAAAAGTTTACTTTTCTACCTATTTATGTTTTCTTCGAGTTCTGGAATAGATGACTCAAGGTTATCTACTAGCTGTTTGATATTAGCTTTATAAAGAAAAATTGGAGGAAAAAATTAATTAATTTTTTTAGGTATAATATCAGTCTCCCTTATGGGATTATTTTTATTAAATTCTGTTCTAGAGTTGACAAAATTTTTATTGCTACTTAATATGACCATATCTTGAAGCAGGTGGAACTGGTTTTCGTTGAATTCTTCTACTTCCTGAGGAATTTGGGATGACTCCAGAGTTTCTCCTTTTTTTAGATGTAACAGTTGACCATCCAGTTGGCCTCGTCCATATCAATGTCATTATTATTTCATTAACTGTTTGGCTGCTTCCATAATTGCTGGGCTATCGTTCTTTGATTTGCCTTTTGTAAATCTCAACGTCGTTCGTCCAGTGTAATTTTGTTTCCACTTTTATTTGGTAGTGGAGGTTACTTCGGACCCACTTACATCGAATATACGTACCAAAAGCTCGCATAAACCCAAATATTGATCAATATTTAGTCAGTAATAATTCAGAAGTCGTAACATTGCCAATTGATATAGATTTGAACAATGTTGATGGGACACATCAGAGAGCGATATACAGGGTGATTTGCATAAGGTGTGACAAAAAGATATTGTGTGTAGGTTGGACTTAGACAAGCAAAAAATCGTTTGGGAGAGGGGGGTCCATTTTCCCCCGTTTAGGCGGGAGGGGCAATTTAAGAAAAAATCACTTAAAACGGAAAAAATATTATTTAAAAATAACGGTTATACCTACAGAGTCGTGCTATAGCACTTTGAAAAGCCAAAAACCTATACATAAATTTTAAAGTAAGTTGTTCAAATGAATAGTTTTTGAAATATTAATTTTCAAAGTCAAAATTTTGAGAAAAAAACATAAATTTTTTTATTTAAACCATTTTTTTTTTCAAAATTATACGTTATTAAGTAGTATTTTTCTGGCTTATTTCTTCTTATTTATTTTTGATCAAACACAAAAAACCGAATGTCAAAATAACCTGTAGTTTTTGAGAAAATCAAAAATGACCAAAACTACTTTTTTCTGAGAAAAACCTTTTCTTTTAGTTTTTACGTTGTTGGATAATTAGATGAACTTACGAAAGAAAGGATTAACTTTATCTTTTTCATTTTTTTTATTATTAGTCTTCAAAACATACAATAAAGTGACAAAGTACTCAATTAACCACATTTCACACATTTTTTCATTGAGAACACCTGCGTGAGAGCATTGGGTTGAAATTGACCTGCCAACTTGTTTTTATTACGGTGGGGTTTTTACATTATTTAATTCTTGGTTAATTTATGAAAGAAAGGATTAACTTTCTATTTTTTTACTATCAGTCTTTGTTGGAGTTTGTGGATTAACCATATTTCACCCTTTTTTCAATGAAAAAACCTGCGTGAGAGCATTGAATTGACATTGACCTGCCAACTAGTTTTTATTGCGGTGGGGTCGGTTTGGCGAGCGAGGTCTGCCTGTTGAGTTCAAGAACAAAACGTCGCGTAATTTTGTACACTAAAATAAAAATATGTCTAACCTAAGGACATATAAAATGCAAGAATGTTTTGTTGAACAAATTAATTCTAATTTGAATGTCAAGTCGTCAACATATCACGATGTCAAATCATGATGTCAGGAGCTAACTGCCAACGACAAGATATTAAGAGCTGAATTTTGCCGAACATTATTGCTAAGATATGAAACTGACCACAATTACTTTCGAAGGATATTCTGGACGGATGAAGCTCAATTTACCAGAGACGGAGTAACAAATTTCCACAATTTACATCACTGGAGTAGCAGCAATCCGCATAACAAGAAACAAACCAAGCATATATCGAAAACATGACGTGCTAGGGTTGTTTTGACTTCAGCTGTTGCGCAAACATGATGCTATACATAAAACAAACCTCAGGTGGAATAATATCGCTACATGCTTAGCGACAAAGCAGATCTCGCCAGGACTAGATCTGAAGCGCTTCAAACGTTTAATATCCTTGAACAGATCGCAAATCAGCTCCGTAATAGGTGTTATAACTGGACACTGTCTAATAGGCAGGCACGCGACACGGCTTTGAGTTTTCACCAACGATTTCTGCAGAAGCTGCATGGACGAAGAAAAAGAGGAATCAATTCCCCACTTTCTCTGTACAAGTACATGCCCTGTTCTATCGCAAAGACGAAGACTCTATTTGGGAGACTTCTACTATAACGACCCCAGCGATCTCTCATATATATATATGGTAATCTCGCTCGCTTGGAGCTCGAAATGGTTCAACGATTAGGAGGAAAGTTTCCTTAGATTCAATGTGGTATCACAATGGACCAAACTTTGGTCTAAATGTATCGGCACTACTGCCGGTAGCCACGTTACCTAACCATTTATAGTCGTGGTATTCAAAAACTTAAAGTAAGTAAAATAACCCTTTGAGATAGCCCTTTTTTATTTCCGGTTTCAGAACAGTCATAAGTTGTTACGCCGTTTTAGGATTATCCAATGCTTATCCGATCCGCTGTATATCTAATACATAAAATAACTACGAAACTATATGGGAAAAACAAACAATTTTTTGAGTGAATACTAGGCAGGGTTTTCGATACATAAAATGTTTAAGTGGGCTATAGGTCAATATTAGCCCACTTAAACATTTTATATATCTATAACGATACAAAGGTCACAAAAAATCATTATTTATTAGCCAGGGTTTTCGACAACAACACAGCCGGCAAACACTTTTAATCTTGTTATTTCACAATGGATGTATTGGCAGTATAAAAAAAAGGGAATTCGAGACTACAGATAGTAGCTTATGCAGGAGAGCAATTTGAAACCTTAAAAACGTTGCTACTTTAAGGCAAATTATTATTTGGTGCTTATTATTTATTTACTAGCTGACCCTGCAGACGTTGTCCTGTCCTGCACAGTGATTTTTATTTTGTACTTATATTTAGTGTCTGAAAGCATAGGCAAATAAGTTTGAAGTTTTTTTGACGCGTTAGAATGCCACATACACTTGTTCATGTGAGAAGCATTGAAATAGCCCGGTGTTTCAAAGTTCTTTTATTCACCAGTATTACGCGTTTTTTTCTACGCTATTCCTCGCATTTACCGCGGTAGTCCGCAAAATTTCGCATATTTTTCGCACCTTTCCAAGCTTTTCTCTGTGTTTTTTTTTATTTTCTATGCGGTACTCTGCGCATATTACTTAGGTACGTTTTTTCTATAACTTTTTTTTACGGAATTCCGCGGTCTTTTACCAGTATTACGCGCATTTCACCGCCATAGTCCGCGGTATTTCGTATATTTTTCAACTTTACTCTCGTACTTTCCACGCTTTTCTATGTGACCTTCATCGCTTTTGCTACGGTATACTTTGTGTTTGTTTCATAACTTTCCATGGTAATTTCCGCGATATTTTACCAGTATTCCGAGCCTTTTTTCACAAAATTCACTGAAAATATCATTGACTTTTTACGATTCATTTCGGAATTTCCCACGAAGGGTAGAAACCCTTCTTCCGTGTTGTTGCTTCTTTTTCCCAATTTTTTTATTCAACTTTTGTCCGTATTTTCACCCTTTTTTCTGCGGTATGATATGCTTTTTCGGTGGTACTAAACCCTTTGTTTATCACCTTCCCATGATATTTTCCGCGAGTTTCAAGATATTTTTCCAGTGTAAATTTTTCGTGACTACGATTTATTCGGCGGCTTTCCACCCTTTGCTTGTCTTTTTCCAAGGTATTTTACGCTTTTTACCTTGGTACCAAAGTGTTTTTCTATAACTTCCTATGTTATTTTCGCGGTATTCCACCATCGATTTCTTTCACGGTTTTTCTCGCATTTCAACTCAGCCTTTCACGTTTTTTTCGTCAATTTTCATTTTTTTTCAGTATAATATGATTTTACGGTGGTATTAAACATTTTTCCTTCATGATTTCCCATTTTTTGAATCCAATGCATAATTCAATTTCTAAAATGTGTGTCAGAATAATCGAATGTGAAATATGTATGCATATACGAATCTGTTTATATTTAATTCCTACATAAAAACCTAATTTGATTGTTTTTAATTTTCCTGATTTTCCGTGAGGATTTTCAAAAATTTCTTTCTACCCAAACTACCTCTGATATAAGAAAAACATATCAAGAAAGTATCATCCCAATCGGTCCACCCGTTCTTGAGCTTAGGCGAGACTAACACACGGCGATTGATTTGTATATTACATATAAAAAACTAAAAACTACAAGCTAATAATAACGAGCTTCTAGCTGCAAAGGCCTACCGTACCTAAAATACCGATAAAACTATTGCACACAGGAATGCACTAAGACGCGCGAAATCCAATGGGCACTATGCTGATAGTGTACCTATTTTTAGAATTTTTAACGTAGGCTTTTTCTAAATTGTAGTATATATTACATATTTTATATTTAAAACAAATAAAATACACGACTGGATCGCACGTACTTGCTCTTTGGGTTATAGTTGCAATAGTCTTAAAAGCCTTTCAAAAGTTTATAAAAATAAATAATTATGTTAGAAATTAAAAAAAAATAGGGTTTTTATGTTTTTTTCTAAAAAATTTTGACTTTGAAAATTAATATTTCAAAAACTATTCATTTGAACAACTTACTTTAAAATTTAAATTAATGTATAGGTTTTTGGCTTTTCAAAATGCTATAGCACGACTCTGTAGGTATAACCGGTATAACCGTTATTTTTAAATAAATAATTTCCTTTTTAAGTGATTTTTTTCTTAAATTGCCCCTCCCGCCTAAACGGGGGAAAATGGACCCCCCTCCCATACGATTTTTTGCTTGTCTGAGTCCAACCTACACACCTTATCTTTTTGTCACACCTTATGCAAATCACCCTGTAGATTAATTTTTTATTATTAATTTATAATGCTTATGTTTTGTTTTTATACCTAAAATTGATAGCATAAAGCTTGAACTTTATTAATCAATAAAATTTGTTTCTTAACATTAAAATATACGCAAGATAAGAAAAATAAAAATTGAGCTCCAAAAAAAAAGTTCGCTGCTCAACTCTTTTTTTCCGAAAAAAGCTGGTCGGGGCATTTATTGCTGAGGTATGCATTTACTTTTCAGTTTATAACATAGATATTTAATGTTTTAAGTGATTACATGCAAAATAATAACGTTTCAGTATTATTAAAATTAATAAAAACTGGGCGTGGCAGTAGGCGGAAATTAATAGTGTGAGACATTGTTACTTAATATCATTCCTGAAAATTTGAACCAAATAGGTCAAATGGTTTAGATTTTATGGAGTTTTTCCGCTCTCCCATACAAGTCTCCCCACTGTGCGGCATGATGAAAACCACTTTTTTGGACTTTTCCATCCCCGGTTTTAATTAAAACTCGATTTTGTTTTTGTAAAAACAGTCTGAAGCGGCCCATAAACATAACACTTGTACATGCACCGGTGTCAATTAACCGGTATGGCATTTCGGCATACACGCGACACCAATCGAGACACCGACACAAAAAATCAAAAAATTTTGATTTTACGAGCGCACACTATACACAGAACACATTTCAGAACACCAACACCGGTGTGGGCACAAGTGTCGTTTGTATGTAACGCTTGACAGCTATTCAAATGTTCTTTTACCAAGCAACATCGAACTGTTGAGAAAAAGAAAAGTTAAATTTTTCTGCCAATAAATTTTATTTTGTCTAAAGATAAATAAAACACTTGCTAACATATTTTTTTCTAGGTCAACGTCAATTTTAGTTCTCCAGTTGTGGTTTTTTGTTTGTTCTTATATTTTTTGTATCTATTTCATTTTTTCGGAAATTTGTTCAGCACCATTTTTCTGTCGGAGAGAATCTGTGAGAGAAAATCGCAGTACCTAGTAGGTAGGATTTATTTTCTCAAGCGATGTAGGTACACATTGCATACAAAAATAAATCTGAGAGAGTAAATCGCATAAAGTCGAGGCGCGCTGCTGAGATTTTGACATTTACAACGCAAACTTTTGTTTTTTTTTGAAAAGTCATCCGATATATCAGGCGGAATAGTTACTATCATACAAAATTCTTACACTTCGGAGAAAATTGTGTTCCGATCGGAATACCGATAAAATTCATTAATTTGTGGCCGTGGTGCACAAAAACGTTAATTACGTATGTGAAATACACTGAACAACAAAAAAAGCTTTTGTATACCTATGTAGGCTCTCACTTTTGTTCTATGTTGTTAGAACGCTCACAACGTCAGCTTTATTGTGTTAAAAGATTATACCTTTTTTACCGGACACCCTGTACGCCAGTTAAAGTATCGACATTTATAACATTTCTTTTTTATTATTGTATAAAAAAAATAAATTTTATTTCAAGAACAACCAATTTATGTTCAAAATGAATAACATAATATAATAACATAAATAAAAATTTAATACATATTTATATAATTACTTATTTATACGTGTTGGTATACATGAAAAATATTCAACTAACCATATATTTTTAAGTACATATATGAATTAATATTTTCTAAAAATTAATATTTTTTCAATAATTTTTTACGAAAAAAAAAAAATTTGAAATAAACGCGTGAGAACTCTGTATTATTATTTTTAATTTTGAATATGGCATTGATTTAGCATTATTTATTTTTACTAAATTAACCGAGACCAATCACCCGACAAAAAAAATTCGTTGTATAAAATTCTCTCACGCGCTAAATAGTTTCTTATTTTTTTTTCAGCAGATAAAAGAAAAAAAATAATAAGTGGAAGATGTGCTTAAAAGCTTTCAACCAAAGTTTTTATACAATAATATGAGTATATATACTGCAGTGCTGGAGCTTGAGCTCAGGGTTCAAGAAACTGCCATTAATTAAGCTTTTCTCGCTGACTGATCTGTGCCATAGTTATGTACTGCCGGACAAGTCGAGATATTTCATGAGCTTGTTCTGTTTGTACTCTGATGACACGCTGTTGCATTAGGTTGCCAACTTTCATGTCTAAAAAGAGTGCACCATCCTCGGAACGAACCTAAAACCATACATAAATTTATCTTTTTCAATTCTATACAATATTCAGGAAATAAAAACCTTTCTTGTTGATATGACTTCCATAAATGGCCAATGCTGAAGCGTTTCATGTGTGTTAGGATCGAGGAAAAGCACACCTGATCTATTGAGTGCCAAGATAAGATCACGCCACATAGGATTGCTCTCCTCAACATTTGGCCCCTCTTCGGCCCAAATACGTTTCACAGCGAAGAAACTACTACC
This sequence comes from Meliscaeva auricollis, assembly GCA_948107695.1. NCBI lineage: Eukaryota > Metazoa > Arthropoda > Insecta > Diptera > Syrphidae > Meliscaeva > Meliscaeva auricollis. Next base: position 39,261,145 of record OX403619.1, on the reverse strand, counting down.
AAATAGTGGCCAGGCAGACAACACATTCAAAAATTGCGCTTTTACTTGACCAGGACTTAAGTTAGAGACTGCGGGCCAAGCTGATTGCACTAAGCTAACCCATTGAGCTGGACGAATTTCTCGAATGCCAAGTGCTGGCTTAGGCAGGAGGAATTTGATCTCTTTCATCGCAGGAACATGGTTCAAATCGGCAGCACGATGCAAAAGGGCGGCTATTCTCGACATGTCGCGTACTACTTCTGGGATTGGCCCACCATTACTAGGGACTTCCAACAAAAGTCCTTCTAAGTAATCAGGAGCTACTTGATTAAAGAGTACTTCGATATATAGTGGAGTAGGTGCTGGGTCACGTTTCAAAGAGAAATGCCATACGGACCGACAAAAGATTAAATAGAAAGGTTGTCCAGATTTAAGCAACTCTGTAGTAACATCTAAGATGTATTCGTCAGCCGCCAGGGGCATTGTAAAGGCATCTCCTTGAACAATACAGTACAGGGAAAATTCTTGTTGTTCTGCCTCTGAATCAACACCAAGTAACGCACATAATTCTGAAATAACATCTGCAACCACTGTTGAACAGCGGGTGTTGACAACTCTTTCGGCACCACCTGGAAGACGGTAGATTTGCCGTCGAGCGGATCGCCCAGCAGAGACAGCTGTAACTTCTTCCACACTTGGAACGTTCTTACGCCCACCACAACGAGCAGTTTTACGCAAATTTGTCAAACATACCGCTGCTGTTCCATGACAAGACCGTCTTCGATCTGAACCTGCAGATGTTAGATGTTCCATCAAATAGGGTCGTAGGGCATCTGAACAGCCAAAGTAGGCTGCCAGTATGCTAAGAAGCCGCCAAGCTCTTTGTGAAGAGTCCGGACAAGGTGACCTATTTGCTGTTGTTTGTTTCATCAGTTGGCAGTATACTTCGTCTCGCAACGCCAAATACTTGTGGCAATGCTGAAGAAAAATAGTAACGTTAATAATTTTAAGGCTTTCTCATAAATACTCTTACCATTAGAACTGTGTAAACACATTTGACTTCAGTAAGTTCTGGGTCCAGCGGTACATCACCACAATATCGGAGAATACAGTCGAAACACTCCAAAGCAAGTGGAGCTAAGTCTGTTGGCAGGCGTAGAAGTGGCGTCCTGACTGGAGTACCCTGCCATTTGACAAGCTCTGCATATAAACGGTTTGATGAAGCTCTTCGGTCCCCACGTTCATTTGGTCTGTGATTTATCGTATGAAAACAAATGTTTTTTTTTTGTATAATAGAAGTAATTGGTCAAGTCCAAGAAAAATAAAGAACTCAATAAGCAGTCAACATAAATTTGATTAAGGGAACTATACTCTATCCAACAAAAATTGTCAGTACAGGTCTTATGGGAGAGCTTTTGTCTTACAAAAGGTGCCAGTTAGTGGTTGTATTCCCAAATCACCTACTGAAAAAAAATATACGCAACCACTTACTTACCCTTAAATCGTTGTTGTCATTTCGCTTTGACGATCGTACAACCCCCATAACCTGCACCGTGCGCAGTAGAGTGACCGCAACTCTCGAAGAATTTTTTTTTTCGAATTCTTTACGGGGGAACCCCATAAAATGATCTGACTTTGCAGATTTTTAGATACCCAAAATTTCAGCTCGATTGGATAACGCTAAATGGTGCCGATACTCGCTCAAAGTTTAAAAAATCTCTGTTTTTTTCCTGTTTTTCGAAGAAATCTAGGTCTAGCTCCCAAACAGCTGGCCAAATTCTAACTATTTATACATTAAATAAAAGGTAGTACTTTTTTCAATACTCAAAAATAATATTATGAAGTAATTTAATTTTAATTTAAGAAAAGTCGTGGAAAATTGATAGATAGGTAGGTACTGTGCTTAAATTTCTTTTTTTTTTATTATTTTACAGAACGAAACAAATAACAGCTTTTTTGAACAAAAAATACTATAACATAGGTGTTTGACATAACTGAAACATAATTAATAAAATACTAACTAATATTTAAAAAAAAACTAATCAAGAGATTTACATAAAGTGGCTTTCGAAACATTTGGAGGATCTTTAAGAAAATCAAACATTTATTTTTAATGGTTAAAATAGTACATTGTTAACAATGTTTCTTAACCCAGCTGTCACAAATTGTTCAAGTTGATTTTGTTGAAGCTTTGGATTTATAATTCGGTTGTTCTCTGCCTCGTTGCTTTGCAAAAGTATTTTGAACATTTCTGATTTCTCATCGTTAGATAAAGTTGGGTCAAAGAACGCCAGACCTACCTACTCCGAACTCCAATCCCAAAAATGGCTTGAGAATTTTGCAAGAGCTTTCTCAGAAATATCTGTCTATCTCCTGGTACTTAATGCAGAAGATGAAGATCTTGTTTAGGAGCCAGAGAAGCCCGTGGGGCATTAAACCAAGCTTTGCAATAAATTTGTACAATGAAAACGCAGATATCACCGAGAGCTTTTCTTTCCTCATTACTCATTCTAAACTGGCTTCGGAACACAAATATTTTTAAACTATAAATAGCTTTTTCCATCCACCTAGCATGATGAGTAGAGCCTGGTGTTCTAAATCCAACTACGTTTCCATCTAGCACTCCAACAAACACTTCAACTAACTGAAGAAATTCGTTGTAGTCATCTCTAGGATGGTTAAGTGTTTATTAATATTCTTATCACAGAAACGGGGGTCCTGTGGTTGAACCCAACTTGCAGTCAAAAATACCTCTCAGCAAAACTTCAAGAACTTAGTGAAGGCAGGCCAGGTAAAGTAACTCCTTATCCAACATTTGCTGTTAGATTTTGCAAGCTACTTTCAGCCTTCAAGTGTTTGAAGCAGTGGTGTCAAAACACATTGCTTTTACAGCAACTCCCCATTGCTCCACAATCTCATACACAGCTGCGGGCTGCTCTTTACCAGTAGTATTTTCTATAACCGGGGCTCCTAGTAAAAAAAATAGCAATTCGTTCATTCTGCTCTCCCTTTAAAACACCAGGCAACAGTTTCCCATTCCAATGAACAACCACAGCTTCATTTTCTGAAATTATTATTCGTTTTCGGATGTCCGCAGTGTATTTATCCCTAAAGTTTTTTCTTCTTGAATGTAAGGCTGATTTTTAAACTACAAATTCAATTGGATTCTGCTCTAGTGCTTCTGTTGTAGATATTATTATGCGAGAAGCATTTCTGTCAGATACCTTACATCGATCTAATACCATGGAAAGCTTAATTGTTAAAAGCTCCTTCACCCCACGACTATACCTCATTCCTTTACTACAAGACGGTCCAGAAACTTGTGTAGTTTCCTGATATGTAGAAAAGTCTATTTCTTCGCAATGCGCAGATTGCTAATTATTTTCTTCCTCTGGAGCTTCCTCTTCCTCCTGTGCTTCTTCCTCATCGTCAGTATCTTTTAAAATCAGAGCAAAAAATCAAATACCTAATAATGAAAGGAAAGCTTACCGATGTCAAAAGAGGGGGGCTGGAACAAAATTTGGGGGGGGGGGGGGGGTGTTCTCTAGGACGTAAAAATTCCGTAAACCATGTAAATTATGATGAAAATTACCTAGATAATATCATGATTTTGGAAGCTGGAGGGGGGGGGGGGCTTGAGTCCTCTGAGGTTCCCCTTAAATACGCCACTGTTCTGGTTCCATTTTGGTCAATGGTCATGTGCTACATCAAAAAGATCTTCCATTTTTGAGGCAAATTCTTTAATTTTGTTTTTTGTACTTTCAAGCGTTTTGTTTTTATTTCGTTGGTGATTTCTCCACCTATTGTAAAGCTTCTCTAGTTTTGTGATTGCATCTTTTTCATATTTTGAATTAATATATAAATAGTAATAATAAAATCAGTTGTTAAGGAGCTAGAGCTGATTTTCTACGCAAAATAGCGAAAAAACGTAGATTTTTGAAACTTTGAGTGAGTATCGGCACCATTTAGCGTTATCCAATCGAGCTGAAATTTTGGCTACCTAAAAATCTGCAAAGTCTGATCATTTTATGGGGTTCCCCCGACCAAATTTCGAAAATCGATTTTTTGCGGTCACTCTAGTGCGCAGCCTAAGCTACACTGATTATGTGTTCTCCCAGACAACCCTCTTCGTATGTATTGAAAATGAGCGCATTTTTATCAGAGTTACCATTCCCACGTTAATCCAAGTCACGGTAAATTTTTCTTTGAATTGTGCTTGAGAGCTTTCAGACTGTATGCTATTTAAAAAACTTATTAAAACAAATATATGAATGTCGCTTGATAATTTTCTGTATTCCTGGCTTTAAATTTTTTTTAATGTATGCAGAAAAAAAACGCTTGTGCAGTTACGAAGATTTTCGCTGTTTTCTTTGGAAACAAACATCTTTGAGCGAATTTTAAATGAGGTGCGGTTTGAAAAGTGAAGTTGATTTATTATTCTTCGGTATTAAATGATTTTAAGTGAAAATTATGTTTAATATACGATAAAAAAAAAGTTTTTTTGTTCATACAAAAAAAAAAAATTCTTCAAAAAGTGTTTATTTGCTTGATGTTTTATAATCAGTGCCAAGAAAAACATATGAATTTTGTTAAACTGCATTTTGATATCAACCCATTTTGAATTTGTAAATCTAAATCAATAGTTCGTAACTCTATAAATATTTATAAGCGCTTTTTAAAAATCTATAATGTGCACTTCGGAAACCCTGTAATATTTGCGCTCTCTCAGCTTAATGAAATTTCACTGCAGTCAGAGTGAGAGGTAAACGTCCTATCTTCTCTGTACTATTTTTGTTGGACAGAGTATAGTCAACTTTAGATATGCCATTAGTGTCTTTGTTTTTAGTTGTATAAACTTTTCTCGTTTTTATTTGCCCATATAAAGTTTTCATTTTACTATACCCATTAATATGAATAAACAAAGAATTTATTTTACTCTAATTCCGCATTCTTAAGCGGTTGCCATTTGTTTGTTGTAAATAGAAGCAAAAGCATGTTTCTCCATTACAAAGCTAACATTGTCGTGTTAAGAATTTTGCAGTTTTTATATTGCGTTTCCAAAAAATTGTTTTGTGTACTTCATTCACTTTGCATTGTTTTTATATTTTAAAATTTTCAAGAACTAAAACATGTAAAACTGATTTGGAAAGCAAGGAAAATAATGAAGTTCAACTTTCTTATTAGTAATAAAATATAGTCAACTGATATATTGAGCAAAACATGCCTTAACTTGTAAGTTCTATATCTCTCTGAACCTGCCCATTGTGGACTTGTGGTTTAAATTAAACTTACTCGTTCCTAAAGTGCTGCATGGCGAACTGCAAAAGTGAGTATTTAGTAACTGATGGAGAAGTTTCTGGATGTGATTCTTCAGTGATGTAATTCGTCTCTATAGTTGATTGTTGCTGTTGTTGTTGATGCATGTGGCTAGCTGATGACTTACGAGAATGTAGATAGCTCTGTTGTTTTATTAAGTGGTGACGCTCAACTTGTTCTGCATGATTCTCCAAAACTATTTGAGATTCGTTTAGTAATCCAATATTAGATAAATGACCAGAATTTCCGCTTTCTGCATTTAACTGCTCATTATGAATCGTTTGTAACTGTTGTTGCTGTTGTTGATGTTGATAAGAATGATGATTAATAATTTGACTATCAACAACATCTTGTCTACTATTCCTATGGTGACCCTCGGCAGCATCTCGACCTTGTGAAGATTCTCGGTGGTTGGATTGACGTGATTCCAAACGTTCAATTGGAACATTAAGTGTTTGTGCGGCAGCCCTAGCTCCAGATGAAATCGTTGAGGACTTTGATTGAACCTGTGGAAAAAAAAATAATTAAGAAATTGCCATTCACATAATAATATTAATTGCGTACAGAAAATCGAAAGTGGTTCGAAGTTTAGGAGGCACACTCTATTGTGTGTAGCATTTATTTTTTTAATGACTGAGCACTTAACTCTTAACCGATGTGAAAGTTACCTAGCACGAATAGAAAATACCTGTTCTTTCATATGCCATTGACCATCCACCATTACTACCTAACTACTATCATATAAGACTGAAAACATTTGTTACACAAAAAGCCATAAACTGGTTCAGCTGTATGAAAAATTTCACATACTGCCATTTCATTTCTGCATACCATTAGCTTGAGGCGCACTTTTCCCGAACCAATGATTAGATGCTATTAGTTGGTAACAATTGATGTGAATCAAAAAGGATTATTCAAATTGTTAAAATAAAAGAACATTTCTAAAATTGCAACTTAAAAGTGCCTTAACATTGATAGTACAAATTATTTTATTATAGATAAAGTATGAAAGTTGATCTACCTTAGCCCCTTAAACGATTTTCTTCAAAAATAAAGATTTTTTCAAAAAAGAATGTTTGGATTTTGATTAGAATTTTTGTGTGTAGGTATATATTATTATTATTAATATTATTATTATTATTATGATTATTAAGGCTGTAAGTAGTTTAAAATTTGAAACAAACACTATTCAAAGTTTTAATTACGGTACCTCATGGTAGGACTTGTAAAAAAAGTCACACTTATCAAATTGTTAATAATCAGACATGCCGTTACGATGATGGAGAATGTCTGTCTGAAATTCTGTCTGTCCGTCTGTATGTCTGTCTGTGTATGTATATGATTGATATAGGAAAAAAGGTAATTTATGAATTGGTTACGGTGTTTGGAAAATATAAACATCAAAATATGGTACAAATTATGCCCAAAACAGATTAAAATTGGGTTTGAAGTTTTTTTTTTTTTTTTTTGTTTTTACACGCTGAACTCTAAACAAGCCCATAACCATTGAGGAAAAATTAAGTTTTTTTCAAAAACGGCTTTAACGATTTTAAATAAAATTTTTGTGTCTCCTTTTGTTAGTAGGGTTATACTTATAAAATGAAGGAAATATTTGTAAAAATTCTGCCATAGAACCGTTTTTTACAATTTCTCGTACACGACTCAACCCGACTAATTTTAATGATTTTTTTTATACGGAAGCTCCTCAAAAACTTTAAATATATTTAATATCAAAATTTTCAAATATATAATTTTTGGATTTTTAAAAAACCTTTCAAAATTTATCATTGAAAAATCAATTTTTCGAAAACGGGTCATTGTATTTTTTTGAAATTTTGGTTTTAGATGTGCAATAATATTATCTTACATATCAATTTTATTTTTAAACAAGTCTTGAGAATTTTTATACATACAAAATTATTTTTTTTTAAAACGGCTGTAACGATTTTCATTTTTTTTTTCTAAAAATTTATCTTTCTTACTCAAATTACTTAAAATACTTTGTTTAGAATTTAAAACAATTAAAATGGTGGTCTATGTCATTTTAGCTATGAATTTAATTCATCTTGCCGTTATAAATGCACTGTGCCTCACGTACTTGCCCTTAGGGTCAAAGTTGCTGTGGACGTAAAATGTTCTTATATAAAGTTTTTAGAAATAAATCATTTTGTAAGAAATGTAAAAAAAATTAAATTCATTACTAAAATGTCATGAACAACTTCTTAAATTGTCTTGAGCTCCAAACTAAGTATGTCATTTGATTTGATTAAGAAATATACATTTTTAGAACATTCTTTACATATGTATATACAAAATTCTCAAACATTGTTTGAAAAAAAAGTTATTATACCATTTTCAAGAAAATATAAATGCACATCTAAAACCAATATTTAAAAAAATACAGCGACCCGTTTTCAAAAAATTGATTTTTCAAAAAAAAAAAAAAATTGAAAGTTTTTTTAAAAATCCAGAAAATGTTGATACCAAATAATTTGAATGTAAATAGAAGGAGGTTCCGTATAAAATTCATCAAAATTGGTTCAGTTTTTTTTAAAGAAAGTCAAAAATGAAAAAACAGATTAAAGTTTAAATATTTTTACGAATTGCCTTATCACAAGTAAAAATTACATATTTGTTGGGTCTTTGGAGGGCTGATAAGATCGCCATTTCAGATTTTATTGCAGTACTCGTTCGCAGTTCATTTTGGCACAAAATGTCAAGGCGAAATTTGAACTTATTTGTGAAAGTGTGAGACATGATAAGGCAAGCTCAAGCCCAAATTTGCACCACTTTATACATTTCTTCTTACCAAAGTTATGGACAAAAATGCTTTTTTTTGTTTTTTTTTACTAATATTTCATTTTCAGTATAACATGAAGCAAAAAATTAAAAATTAAATGGTTCATAATAATATTTTCTGTCGTTAGAGAGCAATTTCTTTTGGTTCAAATGCATCCGTACAAAAATGCAAAGTTCGTCAGTTCTTTGTTTTAAAAAGCGCTTTTTCGTAATTACTTAAAAAAAATCTCATATTGTGGGTGCCATTGTTTTTACGAAATTAGTAGCTCTTAACGAATTCCAAATATCCAAGATTGAACACAACAATGTCGTAGCGAAAACGCAAGCAAGACTTCGTTTTTGGTGTATATCTCGCCTCCAACATGTTGCAATGGGGCGATTCCATTATCGTGGATGCAACATTTTGCCTCATTTTTACTTGCTCTATAGGGCAAGTATTGGCTTTGTGTAAAAAAAATTGAGGTTTTAATCAAAACAAACATTACGATGATGGAGAAGACTAAAAAAGTGGTTTTCGTCATGCCGTCCTGTGCGTCCATCTGTATACATTTTCACTGCCCAAACGCGAAAACGGATTGTCTTCAAATTTGGTAGAGGTGATTTTTATGAAATTTCAAAACTTTGTTTTTTTTTTATTCACCTAGAACGAGTACCTCCCATACAACATTGAGCTCTTCGAGTGTTCTTGAAAACGGCTTTAACGATTTTGATTAAACTTTAAGATATAATTTTTTTTATAAAGACAACTTTTTAGACTTTTTTTTATCTAGAACGAGTACCTCCCATACAAAACATTGAGCTATTCGAGTGTTCTTGAAAACGGCTTTAACGATTTTGATTAAACCTTAAGATATAATTTTTTTATAAAGATAACTTTTTAGAATTTTTTTTTTTGAAAAATCTATCGAGTCGTTTTATTTAAATATTTTTTTATTAAAAATGTTTCAAGCGATTTCAAAAAAAAATTCGTATGCCAATTTGAAGATATTTTTTATTAATATCTCAAAACTAAATTTTGAAAAAAAAAACATTAATAAATAATAAAATTTAAAAATAAATATTTATTTTTGCTGTTTGTGTATATTGTATACCTCAATACGATGTGTGTAGACATCTGATAGCCAAAAGCTAAAATTTTCAATCTAAGTTAATACATATGATAGCTTTGAGCTACATGAGCAAGTTCCTGCGATCCAATCGTGCATTTTATTTGAAAAGGATAAATAAACAATTTGAGTTGTTTGTCAAGAGTTTGATAGTGGGATGTTCCGCTAGACAATTAAAGGAAAAAATTACCGTTTTTAGAAGCTTAGTTCGAATCAAATAGTTAACGAAAAATAGAGTTTAACAACTTCATAAATTGTAAGCTATTGCCTAGATCTTTATTCTTGTTCCAAATAAGTGCATTGATGACCAAAGTTGATTTTCACTTAAGCTTATTTTTTTAACTGAAACAACAAAAAAAATCAAAATTATGATCTCAGAAAAACACTATGGAGCAGATTCATTAATGTTGTTTAAGTTGTTTCTAAGATAAACTGGATTTTACCCAATGGTTTAACCCCTCTTCTCGGCAAAATCTATATTGTCATTTAGTCCATAAGTCAAAAAGTCTATGGAATAAATAGACACTCACCACTTCTTTTAACATTCTGATGAAAGGATTTTGAACCACACGAAAAACCCAGACTGATGGCGATGACCGGATCATGGATTGGATGTTGGATTGTTAGTCTCCATTCCATTTTATCTGATGATAGACCGCTATTTTTGGCATGGGAAATGTTCAATATCATATTTTTATTTAACCATAAGACGTCCTGAAACTCAAGGAAAACCCGTTTGTGAGAAATTTGTCTGCTCATGCTCTGTGGTCATCGTCGCACTCGACATTGGAAATTTGTATGAAATTTAAAATTAAAAAATTTAACAAAAATGAGGAAAATTTAAATTTTGTACTGGGGTCTGAGGATGTTAATTTTTTCCATTGATTTTTTCGTATTGATTTTTGAATCAACAATTGAAGTTTATATTTGTGGCAACAGAACGAAAAAAATTGGAATTTCCAATGTTAATCTAATTTTCGTGTTATCGTTATATCTTTTTTTAAGGTTAAAGGTTAAACATTTTTGTACTCTTTTTTCGAAACAGTTTTAATAAAACCAAAAATTTCCATAAATGTTGGTTACTCACTCGTCCAAAAATTAAAGAACTTCGTTCCAAAAAAGTTTAAAAAAAAATCGAAACAAAATTGTTTTTTATTTTTTTTTTAATTTTCTTCTTGAGTTTCATTGTTTAAATAACTTTACTTGAAGCTTATACATAAAATGATAAACTAGCATTTAATATCGATTGATCTTCAATAGCTAGTACGTAAGCACCAATAGTGAATTTCACTTGCATTCTTTTTCAAAAACATTTTATATGGAGGTAAAATTCCCATATATATGTGTTATGCTCCGTCGTTTTACTTCAGTCTTGAAAAATTAATTATCTCCAACGTCATTGAACTTTAAAAAAAAAGAATTGAATTATATTATATTAAATTGAATTATTTTTTTCTACACCAATTGCCATTTTTGTGTTTTCATTCTCATACATTTAATCTTTAATTTTTGTGTTTTCAAACAAATTATGGATGATTTAGCAGTAAAATGAGAACCACAATTCTCGGAGCTTAAAGGGGGGGGGGGGGCAAGGTTGTTGTTGTATTTAACATACAAAGTTCTTAACGCGTACAAAAAACATACTAAGTGATATCTCCTATGAAACAAAAAAAACAAAAACAAAAAACATACTAAGTGATATCTCCTATGAATAAGAAGTACAGGAATGGCCCTTACTATACAACATTGAGACATCAAGATTTTCTTTCTTTATATGGACTTTGAAATCATGATATCTAAATTAAGGGGTAGCAACGTTTTTATTTATACTTGTTTTAACATTAAGTACTTACTGCTTCTAAAATTTATGGAAAAACTACCGACCACGATTGCACTACATAATTTATCGACACCTATTCCTGTACTTCTTAAAAGGATAACTCAAATGATGACATAAAAATGCTGTCAGATTCGCATACGTATGCGACTTTTATTATATCGTGTGCACGTACAACCGTCCTTAAATAAACATCATTAAGAGAAACATTTTCAACCATTTGAATTATGTTTTTCTTAGTTTTAGCAATCTTGTTTTACAATTCTTCGATTTGCATAGATCATAGACTTAACCACTTACTTAACATGACGTTCAATGATGTAACGCAAGTTTCGTATGTACGTCCGAACCAATTTCTCTTATTATAATATTATAAAGGTTAACTTTCACACGAAATTAAAATTGTTTATAGGTATCTTCAAGATCTCGTATACATTCTCTATGTCCAATTTTATGATTGAAAATCATTTGTTAATACTTTGAGAGTGCAATTTGTAACATAATCCAGTCTAGTATCTTAACATTTTTGTGTTCATGGAAAAAGTTTGCAGATAAAAATGAAATATTTAAAGATCAAAATTATAATGGAAAACTTGTGTGTCCACATTGACGTAGATATTCCGCACTAAGCTATGGCAATGGAACATCCCACAACAGCAACATTGAAGAAAGAAAACAAAATAGAAAAAACAAGTATCTGCATCTTTGCAACTATCCCAATCAGCTTTGATCTTTACAATTTCACAATTTCTAAAAAAATTTTTATGACTCACAAACCAATACAAAGAAATATCACTAAAACGTTTTCCAATGTTAGGAATTAAATTACTATTCTGTGATTGTTCGTGAAATTCCTTCCTATTACCATAACTATCTTGCCTATTTTTTTGTTTAACCTATCTAAATATCAATAAATCATTTAGATGATAACTACAAAAAACAAATAGTTCTTATGCTACAATTTCAAATGGTCAATTAGGTGAGATCCGAAAGTATTAACAAAATATCAATTGGCTCGATTAGAAATAAATAGCACCCTATACATATTATTGATACACCCATACGTATATAATACAATAAGTATAATCTTATATTAATTTTATAAGCTTAAATAAAAATTGGAAAAAAGAATACAATTAAGATTATTAATTATATTTGTTGTATCAATTGGTAGATACCTCAATCTAAAATATCGAAGGAGAATTTTTAACAGTTTATTATTAGACGTATTTAATTATCCTCATGATCTGATCTGGATTAGATCAGAATTTGTATTATAAAACTTTCATTCAAGAATGAAGAATATTTTTAGATTTATTTTTTTATTTATATTAGAATTACTATAGTTTTTCGTATATGTTAAGCCTGAAAAATGATAATGATCATTTCATTTATTTGCAACTTTTACGTGACATAAAGTTATATTTATCATCTTTGCGATTATTTAAAAAATTAAGGAAACTAGAAAATTATTTCCCCCGTGATTTCTTTTGATTTTTTGTGAGGTTTTATTGTTCAAAATAAACAATAAATTACCACCACTCCGCTTTGACGCTGCGGTTCGTTGATCTTCATTAAGTGTGTAATTCATAAACTTTATCTGAAGTAATAAAGTTTCTTCAAATGTTTTTTTTTTATTTCTGAAACCATGAATTTTACCGTTTCCAGCAAAACAACCGATTGACGCTCTAAGCCCCGATCATGGTAATTAGAGCTCACTGCTTTGATTTAATTAAGTATTTAAATGCATGCAATTAGAAAAAAAAACACTTTATAAGTTTTTTTTTTTATTTTTCTCATACCTATTGTCAGTTACTGCAATGGACAATGTTGCACTTAGATGACCCACATAAAGGTTTTTCAAAGATAGCATTTGCATTTATGTACATTAAAATATGTACGTTTCGGATTATTTAAAAGAAAACTACAAGGTACATAATAGTGTTGTAGTAAGAAGACTTTTCTGTTGTAGTTACGGAATATATTGCTTTAAGGTGCAGTTGTAAATAAGTACAGTATCCACTACGCATTTATAGTCAAATTAGATATTCAACCCAGAAACAAATTCGCATAGAGCTGAAAATTGGTAAATAACATTGTAAAATCAATATAAGTAAATGTGGTAAATCGCTCCTTTTTCACTTTTTACTCATTCTCCATACCAGAGCAACAAACAACAGTGTGAGAGTTTTTCCTAAAAAAAGAAATATTTGGAAGGTAGTGCGCTTTAAAACTCTCCAGTCTCCACTACCTTTGCTCAGATTTGATCTTCTTCAGAAGATCAAGACATACATCACATTTAAGCTTTTCCTAGTTTCAGTCATAGCCAGCTATCGTTTGTGTCAACATCTTATTTAATAAAATCAATAAAGCGTTTAAGAAACTGTGACACTACTTTTATTTGAACATTAAGAAGACTTGAGATAAAGACTTTTCTGGCGCAGTCGGAAACAAATTTTTTTCATTTTTTTTGAGAATAATGTCTACAAAGCAAAGAGTGTTCAAACCTAATTAAAAAAAAACTATTACTACTTAAAAAAACTATAGTAAAGATTCGTTGTGCAACTTAACTTAATTAATAGTTTTAAATAAAAATCACTTAAAGAAAATGAAAAGTACGCGTTTCAATTAAGAAAAAGTAAAAGTAAAAATTAGGTAAAAATAAAACATACTATAAAGTCTGAAAACTACAAACTTAAATTCTCAAATTTCTAAGTGAAAAAAAACATAGCTCTTCAAAAGAACAAAGGTAAAATAAATAAATCGTGTATCGAATCATCGCCTTGACGATCAGTTAACTTTCGTTCGATAGCTAAATAAAAAGCTCTTTAGATAAGAGAAAAATATTCGTACAACAAACCATCGCCTTCACGATCAAAACATTTGGAGAGATAATTGTACGAGTAAAAGCAAAGTTATATTTTCGACCAACAAGAGACCACATACGACGACGACGACATGCTGCGACAAAAAATTATTACACCTAGAAATAGTCCCTACAATTCACCTATTTGGATTGTACCGAAGAAGGATGACAACGACGGCAAAAAACAGTTTAGATTGTAGTAGACTATAGGAAGCTGAACGAACAAACCATCGAGGATAGACTTCCTATGCCCAATATCGATGATTTGTTCGACAAACTTGGAAAGTGTAGTTACTTTTCAATAATTGATTTGGTGAAAGGATTTACCAAATCGAGGTATATCCCAGAGACACAGCAAAAACGGCTCTTTCAACAAAAAACGGACACTACGAGTTTTTGAGAATGAGAAATTCATCAGCGACATTCCAAAGACTTATGAATGATGTTCTCAAAGATTTTATTAACAAAATATGCGTAGTTTTTCTAGACGACATTTTGATTTTTTCTACAAGCTTTCAAGAGCATTTAGACTCGCTTAAAAAAATAAAGGAATGTAATCTAAGACTACAAATAAAAAAATGTATATTTTCCGACACATCTACAAACTATTTGGGTCACGTAATAGTTAACAATGGCATAAAGCCCGATGAAGCTTAAGTAAAATCCATAAGCGCATGGCAAATAGCATCCACGGTCAAAGGCATAAAACAGTTTTTAGGAATAACCGGTTATTATCGGAAATTCATAAAAGATTACGCGAAAGTCGCTCATCCTATGATAAGGTATTTAAAAAAATCTGAAAAACTTAATGTCGCTGATCCGCAATATAATAAAGCATTTAAAACACTAAAAAACTTGTTGATATCAGAACCTATTCTCAGAAGACCTGATTTTGCAAAAGCATTTTGACCACAGATGCATCGAACTATGCACTTGGTGCCGTTTTAAGCCAAAATGGTCACCCGATCTCATACGCTTCCCGAACTCTAAACAAGCATGAGACAAAATACTCAACAATTGAGAAAGAGCTTTTCGCTGTTGTTTGGGGAGTAAAATATTTTAGAACATATTTGTATGGTAGGAGGTTCAAAGTCTGTACAGACCATAAACCACTCGTTTGGCTTAATGGAATAAAAGAACCAAATTTAAAACTCCAACGCTGGAATATTATTTTAAACGAATATGATTTTGAGGTAGAGTATTTGAAAGGTAAGGAAATCTGTATCGCTGATAGTCTTAGCAGATATATTGAAAAAGGTAATGAAAACTGCGAGGAGTTGGACGATTCAACTTCCATAGCAAATATATACAATAACGAAATCTCTTGTGAAGGTAACTATGAAGTGACCTTATTACCCAACTTAAATCTAAGGGACAATAACGATGAAGTTTTGTGCACGGATGCAACTATCCACAGCGCTATGGAAGATGAAACAAGACATATATACATAACCGAACGGCCGGTTAATCTTTATAAGAACCAAATCCACTTATCTTATGGTAAAAAGATAAAATTGTTATAAAAATCATTCACAAGAAAGTACAAAATCATGTCCAGGTAAAAAAAGATTGCGCTAATTTGTTAAAATTGATGAAACAATTATTAATAAATAAAGGAATAATGTGTGTTTTTTGCGAAGATGTAAAACTTTTCCTCGAATTCCAAAATGTGTACGTTCAAAACTTTTCTATGAACCAAAATCGTAAGTTATTAAAATCAAGTTTATTACTTTCGGACGTTACAGATAAGAATGTATTTTTAACAATCATAAAAAACGAACATCTTAGCAAAAATCATAGGGGGGTGAATAAAATGTTTTTTGAATTAAAAAAATATTACTATTGGCCTAACATGCAAATATAAATTCAAAAATTCGTTAGCAATTGCGATGTTTGTAATATAGCCAAGAATGATCGTCGCCCACCCAAAATTCAAATGCAAATTACAGAGACAGCTCAATTCTTTAACGATATCGTTCACATTCACATCGGGTTTCCAGAAAGAAATAAAATGTATCTTGCTAGCATCGATAAATTTTATAAATACGCAACCATACATAAGTTAGAAGATTGGAACTTGTTAGCAATTTTAGTTGCAATCTAAGAACGTATAAGATATTTAGGCAAACCTCAAAAAATTATCTCAGATGGGGATACTTGTATTCTGCATACAGCCGTGGAACAATTTTTAAGAGAAAATAAAATCACTTTCCATAAAGTTACAGCCTCATTGAAAACAGGTAATTCTGATGTGGAACGATTGCACGACACTCTTAACGAAAACTTAAGGATACGAAATGCAGACAAGGACGATTCGGAAAAGTTGTTTAACATAATTGTTATTTACAATAACACAAAATATCAGCAAAAAAAAGAGAACCGGATTCTGTATTATTATGTTATTATATATTATTATATTATTATAAACTTCATCTATTTTTAGTTAACACTTCACTTTCTTATTAATATTTTCATTTCACATTAAGCAATTTGAAATTAAACTGATTTCATTTTCTAAATTATATTCTTTTTCTCTTAAATTCCAAATCTTTAAACACACCGTTCCGTTGTTGATGCTTCCGTTTATATTGCATTCTTTCTAATTATTTGACATTCAAATTTGTTTGACATTTACGTTCAACCCTATTTGACATTTTGATCTATTCACAATAAAGCCTAGTACGCAGCTGAAGCGAAACGAAACGTTGGTCTCCAAGAAGACAACGAAAACCTCAGCGGAAAATATTGATGTAGAGTTTCACAAATTGCAAAATAAAAAAACAAAGACGAATTCCAACAAAATCACACATAAATAACAAAAAACAAATTCAAATGTCATTTTCCGCACACAAATAATGTACCCGGCAATTAATTGTATGCGAAAAGAGAATGAACCAGTGTTCAGGAATAGTTATTTTTATTTGCATTAAATATCTTAATTTTGTCATATTATTTAATTTCTTAAAATCATAATTCTATAATGTTTCATTTTTGCTTATTTTTTGTTTAAAATACTTTAACTATCAAACATATCACACAATACCCTATGTTTTATGATCTTGTTATTCTCAAAGGTTAATCCCTTTTTATGATCTTGTTTTTCTCAAAAGTTAATCCCTTGTACCGGAGCATAATTATTGTATTTTTCGTAATCATGCAATGTACTTTTTGTAATATGCAAATTAATGCTATATTGTGGCGCATTAGGTTTATTGTAAATCGACCACCAAGCTGAACACATCGTCAAGTTAATTTCTTTTGTCTTGATCATTACAATAGAATTGAATTGAACTTGTAATAAAAAATCAATTATAATTATTATATCGTGTTAAGAGATTGTTTTATTTTTTTTTGCTATTGTTCTCGATCAAAGTTGGTCCTTCGAGCCGGATATAAATTTTGATTAAAAGTTAATTAAATTGAACAAGTTAATTTGAATAATTTTGATGGTCGCTACATACATTTGGGAAACGAAACCGTTGGACACAAGCTACCCACCTATACCTAGCTGCTATCGGTACACTTTGCTGCAGTTTTTGGTGATTGCTACATATTTCGAGACTACTTTGGACCTAAGTAAACTACCTAACTTTGTGAAATACGTACACGTTGGGTGAAGGTAATCTGTATCGCATTTATAATTATATTTTTGGTCATTTTGGTCATTTGCTGCTGCTGTTTTTTGACTTCTTGAACAAAGTGCGGAGCTAGGCTGTGTTGCTGTTGAGTGCTTTGTCGTTGTTTTTGAGCTAATTTAGAGAAAAAAATTAAATTGTGTCGCCTTTGGGGTAAAAATTATTGAAATTTTGTATTGTATACCCACTTGTTTGACCATACCGTAATGAATGTATTAAAGCAGTCACGAGGACATTTGAAGGGTGCTATAACGCGAGCACATTCATATATTTTAGATGTCGACGTCGAAGACATTAGTATTTTAGAAACGCGTCTAGAACGATTAGAGGAGGTATGGAGATCTTTTTGCTTAAACCAAACTGAACTCTATCAATACTCTGCGGAAGAGGGATATGTTGATCCCGAAATAGACTTTGAAACTACCGAAAATAAATATTTAGATGCAAAAAGTGCTTATGTAAAAGCAATTAAGAAAAATTCTCCTTCGATTCCACCTCCTCCGCCCCCGCGTAGTGAAAATACAGATGATTCAGCAAATAAATCGAATGCGGTTTTAGAAACTTTTTTGAATGAGTGCTCAACTTCTAAGCGTTCCGATGTTGAGCTACCCAAATTTAAAATACCATCTTTTAGCGGCGATTACCGTGATTGGCCCGAGTTTCGGGATCTGTTTCTCTGAAGCATTGATTGTTCGAAAAGACTTTCGGGTGCGCAAAAAATGCGTTATTTAAAATCGTTTCTAGAAAAGGATGCTGCGAATCTCTTAAACGGTATCGAAATTACTGATGATAATTATTTACCAGCCTGACGAACGCGTCATTATAACAAACCTTTATGTATTATAAACGCTTACATCGAAAGTTTCTTGAAAATGCCTTCGGTATCTACCCCAGATAGTGGACATTTGCGTCGTTTATCCGACAAGGCTGATGAAGTGATTCGAGGTTTGAAAGCATTGCAATCCGAGACTAGAGATCCGTGGTTAATATATCTTTTGTTAAGTCGAACGGACTTAGAAACGCGAAAGGCCTGGTCGTTGCATAAAGATAATTGCGAGAAATCGACTATTAGTGAACTTATAGAGTTTTTAGAATAAAGATGTGATGCTTTAGAAGCATGTTCGTCAAAAGCAATTGAAACAAAAACTAGTGGAAGTAGAAACTCTTCGCGTTCTGGCAGCTCTTCGAACAATATAAAAAGTTTCGCAATTAGTAACCCCCAATGCAAAATGTGCAAAGAAACACATTTCTTGCCACAGTGTCCCCAATTTCTCGCATTATCTATACCATCGCGTCGTAGCTTTGCTAGAGATCAAAAACTATGCTACAACTGTTTAGGTAGTAATCATTCGTCTTCGAGATGTCGTTCTAAAACCCGGTGTCCTCATTGTCGTGTCCGCCATCACGTTCTCGTTCATCAGAATCAGCCGTCTTCTGGAGAAGCAACCAACAACAATCCAAATACTGAACCACCCGCGTCACCCAGCTCTTTTGCAATCGTTAGTAATTATTCACAAAATGAATTCCGTCCATTTGGAATTTTGCCTACTGTAGTCGTGAAGGTAATTGATTCGTTAGGTAACAGCCAGTTTTGTCGCATATTACTTGATACCGGTTCGCAAGCATCTTTTGTTACCGAAAGATTGGTAAAAAAATTAGGGTTACGTCGTCGTCATGCGAGACTTCCCGTTTCCGGTATATCTTCGTTAGATGCTGGTGTTACTCAAGGGGTCGTGAATATAACCCTGCGTTCTCGTTTCGAATCAAATGCAATTGACATTGAAGCTTACATTTTGAAGCAAATAACTTCGAATACCCCGTTTTTACGTTTTGAATACGACAGTGCTTCGATTTTGAAAAATTTAAGTTTGGCTGACCCAAGCTTTAAATCACCTGGACCAATCGATATTTTATTGGGTTCTGATAAGGCTTGAAACATTTTGAGTGATGGTCGTCGGACTGATGAGAATGGTAAAATAGTTGCTCATAATACCATTTTTGGGTGGGTTGTAACGGGCAGCATTCCAAATCAAAAAATTGTTTCCTTACGTGTTGGGTTGGATGTTGACTCTTCACTGAGAAGGTTTTGGGAGATAGAGGAAGTGACTCAAATAATAGGTTCATTGGATACAGACGACCTTGGGCACACATTACATTAAAACTTTCTCTCGTGCGCCTGATAACAAATATATTGTTAAATTTCCTTTCCGCCAAAAGGAAATCGTCTTTAGCAACACTCTCTCGGGGGCCTTGTCTAGATTGTTTTCCATGGAACGTCGTTTTTGTCGTCAGCCAAATCTTCAATCTGAATATTGTCGTTTTATGAGAACTTATCTTGAGTTAGGCCACATGGAAAGGATTCCAGAAAATGAGATTGAACCTTCATCTGGGAAGGTTTACTATTTGCTGTGGTAACAAATAAACTACGGGTTGTTTTTGACGGGTCTCATGAAGATAGTAAGGGTGTTAGCCTGACTGAAATGCTCTACCCAGGACCTCCACTCCAGCGTAATCTCATAAATGTCTGTCTGCGGTTTAGGGTTCATAAATACGTTTTTTGTGCCGACATTGTGAAGATGTTCAGGCAAATTTGGATTGACGAATGTCATCGCGATTTTCAACGTATTGTGTGGCGAGAGAATCCGAATGAACCAATTGGACACTACCGCCTGCGTACCGTCACTTACGGAACTTCTCCTGCTCCCTTTTTGTCAATGCGTGTTTTGAAACAGCTCGCCTTGGACTATAAAGATCAATTTCCAATTGCTTCTCACGCTGTTTTGCATGATTCTTATGTGGACGATATTATGACAGGGTCAGATACCGTAACTGAAATTCTAGAGCTAAAAAATGAATTAATAAATTTGATGTCATGTGGAGGCTTAGAATTGAGTAAATGGAGTTCTAACTGTTGGCCAGTTTTGCAGGCGACAGGGTCCGAATCATCAATCTCTTTCGATTTTGATGCCTCAAAAAATTGGACAAAGGTGCTTGGCCTAATTTGGAATCCCCATCGTGACATTCTCACTTACAAAATCTCCATAGAAAAAGATTCATCGTTGAAGCCCACTAAGAGGATGCTGTTATCAGAGATTTCAAAAATCTTTGATCCCTTGGGTTTTCTGGCTCCTGCCACCATTTTGTTTAAAATGTTGTTTCAAGAGTTATGGGCACATCCAACGAAAATCGGATGGGATGATCCGCTGCCTACTGAGATAGCCAATAAATGGATATCCTACCGAGAAGAACTATTCTTATTTGAAAGGGTTGAGATTTTGCGAAGGTGTACCTTGGATTCTAAAAGTTTTGAATTGATAGGCTTTTCAGATGCATCCGAAAGGCATATTCCGCGGTTGTGTACGCTAGAAGCGTTTTTGAATGCGGAAAAATTGAGGTTCGATTGGTTGCTGCGAAAACTCGCGTCGCACCCATGAAACAACTTACCATACCGCGTCATGAGCTATGTTGAGCATTGCTGCTATGTCGTTTGGTTCATCTGGTTCGGAATGCGTTAGACCTAAAGCCTGTTCAAACATTTGCCTTTTGTGATTCTCAAATTGTGTTAGCCTGGTTATCCTCTTCTCCCCGTCGTCGGTGGAACACCTTCGTGGCTAATAGAACTTCCGAGATTCTTGACGTTCTACCCCGTTCAAATTGGAACCACATTCGCTCTGAGGAGAACCCGGCGGATTGCGCATCACGAGGGGTTGAGCCTAAAAAATTATTGGAATTTGGTGGAAGGGGCCCAATTGGATTTCGAGAAGTTTTTCGTCTTGGCCGATTCTTGCAGAGAACTCCGAATTAGAGGAGGTACCTGAAAGTAAAAAGGAAATTGGGGTGGCCAATGTATAGTGTACTCCAGAAGATCCTATAGATCTATTAGGCAAGCGCGTTTCTTCCTGGGATCGTGCGATTCGAATTATAGCGGTTTTTGTGCGGCGTGCAAAAAATGGCCAACTTCCTGCAGAGGAACGTATTCATGGATATCTTCGTTCTTCAGAATTGCTTTGAGAAGCAAAAATGTCTTAAATGGGCTCAGAGAGAATTTGAAGACGACATTAAAGCTTTGAAAAAGGAAAACTGTGTTTCCGAACGCTCAAAACTATCATCTTTGGCTCCTTTTGTAGACAATGTTGGGCTTCTTCGTGTGGGGGGCAGAATCTCAAAGGCCGTCGATGTCACGTTTAACCTAAAACACCCCATTATATTGCCAAAGGATCACCCTGTTTCTAAACTTATCCTTCATGATGCTCATATAAAATATCTTCATGCGGGTGTATCCGAACTTTTTTCCCTGGTGCGTCAGCAATTTTGGATTATTGGAAGCAGAAATCTTATAAGGAAGGTCGTTCATGATTCCATTAAATGTTTCCGTCAACGACAAGCCACTTCCCAGCAGCTAATGGGAAATTTACCCTTATCTAGACTTTCCCCATCCTTTGCCTTTGATCAAAGGCGGGGCCATTCACTCTTCGTTTAGCCAAAGGAAGAAATCCTAAATTTGTAAAGGGCTACTTCGCGCTTTTCGTGTGCATGGCGACAAAGCTGCTTTAAGGCGATTTATTGCTAGAAGGAGAAAGTGCAGTATCATCTACTCCGACAATGGCACTAACTTTCGGGGAGCTGCTAACAATCTATCAGAATGGTACAAGTTAATTCGGTCCGAGAGTAATAATTCTAAAATTGTAAAAACGTTAGCGGCTGATAGCATCAGATGGGAATTTATTCCGCCTCACAGCCCGCACTTTGGTGGGCTTTGGGAAGCGGGGGTAAAGAGTGTGAAACAGCATCTTCGTAGAGTTATAGGGAACCATATTTTAACCTTTGAAGAAATGACTACTTTGCTCTCTCAAGTTGAAGCCTTATTGAATTCTAGACCACTTTGTGCTACATCTGATTCTGACTTAAACCCTCTTACTCCTTCTCATTTTTTAATAGGTAGACCATACACCGCAATTCCCGAACCAAGCTATCTAAATGTCTCAGTGAACCGACTTGGAAGATGGGAACTGGTCCAAAATATGCTTCAAGGTTTTTGGCGACGTTGGCACTGCGAATACCTCACATCACGTCAACAGCGTCCGAAGTGGCAGAAGAAAACTAAAAATTTTGAAGTTGGCGACTTAGTGGTTGTTAAAGAAGCAAATATGCCACCATCAAAATGGGCCCTCGGTCGAATTGAAGTACTTCATCCAGGAGAGGACGACCTTGTACGAGTTGTGTCAGTGCGAACCCAGAATGGCATTTTTAAACGCCCAATAACCAAACTTGCAATATTACCAATATCCTGAAATCCTTCAGGGGTGGCCGGCGTGTTCAGGAATAGTTATTTTTATTTGCATTAAATATCTTAATTTTGTCATATTATTTAATTTCTTAAAATCATAATTCTATAATGTTTCATTTTTGCTTATTTTTTGTTTAAAATACTTTAACTATCAAACATATCATACAATACCCCATGTTTTATGATCTTGTTTTTCTCAAAGGTTAATCCCTTTTTATGATCTTGTTTTTCTCAAAAGTTAATCCCTTGTACCGGAGCATAATTATTGTATTTTTTGTAATCATGCAATGTACTTTTTGTAATATGCAAATTAATGCTATATTGTGGCGCATTAGGTTTATTGTAAATCGACCACCAAGCTGAACACATCGTCAAGTTAATTTCTTTTGTCTTGATCATTACAATAGAATTGAATTGAACTTGTAACAAAAAATCAATTATAATTATTATATCGTGTTAAGAGATTGTTTTATTTTTTTTTGCTATTGTTCTCGATCAACCAGTATAAACCAATTTCGCTGGTGGCGAACTGCGTACTGTAGAACGAAAAGCAGAACGAAATTTTTCGTTTACGATTTCGTTGAGTGATTTTTCTATGAGATTTTTCGTTTCGCTTCAAGCCTAGTACGCACTGCACACATACTTTGTGTGCATGTAAATATTGCGGGCAGTTGGATACAAGAAAATCAACATACAAGAAATATCTAGCTTACTAGCAACAATTTTTTTTGGTATGTGTTGGTATGCAGTTTTGTGGATAATTATATCCATAAAACTGCATTGTTGTTGCACTATAACTTTTTTCACCAATGAAATGCAATGAAAAGTTAGTGAAATAACAGATCTTTCACTTGACACCAAAAAAAAAGCTTGATTTGTGATTTTTCGTACTTGATATCATTGAATACATTGCATTTCTGAAAGAGGACTATATCGAAAATATCGCTTACTTTGTCTCTTGTTCTTTAACGATTGAGGCTCTCAAAGGGTATCTTATAATGTCTTCCTCTAAAAAAAACATTAATTTTACATTTCTATATGCCATCATTAAAAAACAAATTTTATTTGGTAAAAAATCAAAAATTTCTTGCTTACGCACTTTACTATTAAAAATGTGCTCTTTGTTAAACATTATTAATAACCTTTATAAATTAATATGTTGTCTATAAACTGAGTTGATTTTTTTTAACATTTTACCTTGAATAACTTTTTATGCATATGATTTTTGGAGACTTTTGACATTTTACTTTTATCGATGTTTCAATGTTATGTACCCATTTTCATCCCTTTGCGATTTTTATCTGGAATGAATGTCTGCTTTGAAAAATATTTAAACTTTTTTTCCCGAGGTAGAGCGGTCAGCCGAGATGTACATGACGCATTTCAGTCGAACAGAAATCTGGACATCGGGGGAAGAAAGCAGAATTTTGAAAGCGACATTTAGCGACACTTTTCGAAAATGACTTTTTACTAAGTTCTAAGTACTTTGTACTAAGGGCCACGTTTTGGCCTGGGTTTCGTTGCCCTTTGCTCTATCGTGCATACAAAAGAAACCAGAGAGAAAATGCGATTAAAGACCTCCAAGTTTGCTCACTCTAATAATGTTATTCCCCGAAATTTGTATTATCCGCCAAAAATTATACTAAGCGACATATGGAAGGCTAAAAGCTGAAGTGAACCAAGTCACAAAACGTCAATTCGGAGATATAACGAGTTATCCTTATGGTGAATGTTTTTTTCGAACAAATGAAAATTTGAAACGAAAAACTTTTTCACCAAACTAATGACAGACCTTTATAGAGCTAAGCCTTGCGCAGATTTTGGCACTAGATTTGGGTGTTGACTTGGTCCGTTACAGCTGTGAGACCCCCATATACATATGAAAGTTCCATTGTCGTATGCGACAAGACATCCAGGCAAAAATTTGGATACATTTCGCTTAGTTTAACCGAAATTGTCGCTTAGCACAACGATGCGATAATTTTGTCGCTTAACATTCGTTCCAGACAGATTGAGTTTGATTTATTTTGTATTGTTTCCTTGTCTCGCCAGCCTTCTGAGCTTTATTGTTTATCAATTAAAACAAATCAAAATAATGGCGACACAATTTATTCAAACCTTGTTTTTGTACGATCATGAAAATGGTTAAAGTGCCAATTATACTAAGCCATTGTATTAAGCTAAAATATTTTGACCGCGTAAATGTACTTAGCGACAAAAACTTCTTATCTGATTAAAATATTGGTCTTCCAACGATCTCAAATTGTGTATTCTCAAAACCCTTTTTGAAATTTGTCAACTCGAATTAAATACACCAATAAATAACTAAATGAGACGTTTTCTTCGTTTCCTAAACATTTAAGAAAATGTTAAATGTTGTTTAATACATTCTTACGGGATGGAATCGACATATAGACTGTTTATTAATTGCATTCAACGAACAACAAATTTTATAGAAAGAATTAAATTGGTTTCCTAAAAGTTAGGTCAACCTCAGAAAGTGCTCATTAATACGAGGCCTTATCATTAGTTCAATTTTAATAAATAGTGGACATGTGCCGTTTTTCACTTGGACCTTTCAAGTGTTATTTATTTATTATACCTAAACCAAAGAATTTATTTAAAAAAAATATACAAAAAAAATAACATTGTATTAGAATTCTTGTGTTATATTCTAAAACTAACATAAAATATTATTAGTAAAAAACTTTCTGAAGCAATTTAATATTGTTCATTAATATGCTAATAAATTAAAATCTAATTTTTCAAAAAATTGACAGACACACACGTTTTCAAAATGATTTTCTCAATCTCCCACCTGGTTTCATGTAATGCCATACACACAAATATAGTGACTTCAAAAATTAGCAAGCAAAACAGTTTTGTTTCATACTTTAAAAGTGTAAAAAATACATTACATTTTGACTCAATTTGCAATATTATTAACTGGCCCCGAAACTCTAGTAAAGGAATTTATATCCACAAATAAACGATTATATAATATTCCACTATCAAAAAACTCTTCTACCAAAACGTAAGTGGGCTTCGTAGTAAAACCGCTGACATCTTTATGAACTCTCAAGCATTTCCACATGATATATTTGTTTTGACAGAAACTTGGCTAAATCAAAGTTTCTTGGACACCCAACTTTTTTGTCAAGAGTTCTTAGTTTATAGAAGAGATCGCCATGTTGGAAATACAAATCAACTGGGAGGAGGTGTCTTAGTAGCGGTTCGAAATAAATTTGTTTCTTCTTCTGTTGTATTCCCTTTTAAACTCTCAATTGATTTGATTTGCGTTAAACTATCTGTAGAAAACAAATTTGTATATATTTTAAACGCATATATTCCATTGCATTAGACTTCGTACTTGACCTGTCTTGCTCCAACATCAACATATTACTTCTAATAGACTTCAACTTACCACACATCGAGTGGTTTCCATCTGAAGATGAAACATACCAAGAAGCTTTCTTGACTTCTTCACAAACGGAACTTACTTTTTTAGATGAAATTTGCTATACTGACTTACAGCAAATAAGCTGTATTAAAAACTCTAAAAATCGAATTCTCGATTTGGTATTTTCGTCTGACGCTATTAGTACTCTTGTTCTAGAGTCTAGAACTGGAATCACTAATGTAGATAATTACCATCCACCTTTGGACATTTACTTTGACTGGAGTAGTCATATTACAAATTACAGTAATGCCTTTGATTGCTCAAAAGTATTTTGACTTCAGAAAAGCAAATTTTCAGATGCTGTCTGAAAACTTATGTAGATATGGAATTACTGACAAAATTTCATCTTTTAATATTGACGAAGCAGTTACTCGTTTTTATAGTATCCTGAATAATTGCCTTTCCAACACTCTTTTAGTGAAAAAATCAAAAAATGCTCTTGGTATACGAAAGAACTGAAAATACTTAGAAATAAAAGAAATAAGGCATGGAGAAGTTATTTAAAAACTCTTACTCCAGTTGATCACACTCTTTATTTTACACTATTTGAAGAATTTAAAACTCTTTCAAAAACTCTTCACGCCAACTACTTGGTTGAAAAGGGGTGGTCCTTAAAAAAAGACCCTAAATCATTTTAGAAACTTGTAAACTCAAAAAAGAACTCAGATGGTTATCCGGCAAATTTTACTCTCGATATTTGCAACGCGTTCGCTCCAAATTTTTGAAATTCATTTGTTAGTGAGACTGTTGATGTTGATGAATTCTTTTTTAAAAATCTACACACCTATTCACAAACGAGTTGTAATAATATCCCTGTTCTTCAGAGCACTGTCTTGGATCTTCTTTCATCATTGAATGATGATTGCTCAGCTGGCCCAGATGGTATTCCTCCAATTTTATTAAAAAACTGTAGAAATTCACTAATTCAGCCTCTTACTTTTTTGTTTCAACTTTCTATCAAATCAGGAAAATTTCCGTTGATTTGGAAAAAATCATTTCTCACTCCAGTCTTCAAGAAATGGGACAAAACAGATATAAAGAATTATAGGCCTATTTCAAAACTATCTTGCATTCCAAAACTTTTTTTTTGCATAAAATTAAGTGAGATTCTAATTTTTGCTGATGACATGAAGATTTTTAAGGCAGTAGATTCAAATCACGACCGCATTCTTCTTCAATCGGATATTGAAAACTTAAGTGTTTGGTGTAGGTCTCTCAACATTACATTCTCTAGGAAGCGTTTTGCGAATGCTTTTGACTACTGCATTTCGCAACACAAGCTTGTATTTAGTTTCAAGGACCTAGGTGTGGTGTCCAATTCTGTTCAAATTTAGAATTCACGGTAAATAAAGCGAGCTCAATCCTTGGTTTTATAAAACGCTAGGCAAAGGAATTTAACGATCCATGTGTTACTCTTTCTTTGTACAATTGCTACGTGCGATCCCATCTTGAATATGCTTCACAAGTATGGAATTCCCTTTTATCAAGTTCAACATAACTTTATACGCTTTGCTCTGAAGGGCCTTCCCTGGACTGACCCTTATAGCTTGCCTCCATATGAACATCGAATCCAACTCCTTCAGATGGGAACTTTATTTCAAAGGCGTGTTAATAATGATTTGGTATTTGTACTTTGTACAATGTACATATATACTTTATATGTATATGTATAGCTTATATCGAGTTGTTTTTACTTAAAACGTTTTTGTTTATTGAAAATAAAATACTTACTTCATTTTGGAATCTTAAAACGAAGATTCAACCCATGTTTTAAATGAACGAATACCCACGCCAGAAAATGAAGAAACGGACTCAGAAAACAGTTTCACGGATGCTCAAGATGATTCCGTTGGTGAGGAATCTTCTCAATGCATCACATCTTCTACACAGCTAAGACGTTCTACTGGACCAAGAAATGCGCACCTGTAAGAGACGGATATGTTTCGTATATTGCCACCAACAACGATGAAGATCCGAAAACTGTGGCTGATGCTATGAATAGTACAAACAATTCTCGTTGGAAAGAAGCAATGAACGAAAAATATTTAGCTCTTGGGAGTTAGTAGAATTACCAAAAGGGAAAAAAACCATTAACTGCAAATGGACGTTCAAAACAAAAAGAGACATGCACGGTGAAATAGAAAAGTACATAGCAAGACTAACTATCATTTATTCGCAACGTCAAGGATTCGATTACCAAGAAACATTTTCTCCCGTCGTAAGGTACACATCGATAAGATTGCTGTTAAGTTTAGCGGTACGTTATAACTTGGACATAGATCAAATGGACGTTGTGACTGCTTTCTTGCAAAGTGAACTTGAAGAAGAGGTCTAGGTACATGAAACCCCCGGAAGGATTTGACGATGTTCAAGGAAAGGTATGTAAACTTAAAAAGTCACTGTATGGTCTCAAGCAAGCTAGCAGAGTATGGAATAAAAAACTGGACGCAACTTTAAAAAAAATCGGACTTTCACAATCTAAAACGGATCCTTGCATTTGCTACGAGACAAACAGCGAAGAAAAACCTCTTGTGGCTATCTACGTAGACGATGTTCTTATCTTTACTAATAACAATTACAAGAAATCAAGCATTAAGGATAGTTTGGCGAAATCATTCGAGATGAAGGATTTTGGAGAATTAAGTTTGTACTTGGAATGCAAATAACTCGCGATAGAGAAAAAGTAAAGTTGTGGGTTGACCAAGAACCGTATATCAAGACTATGCTTAAGCGTTTTAATATGAACGATTGCAACTCAGTTTCCACGCCGATGGACATCAATCAAAAACTTATAAAAGAGACATGTCCTAAAACAAAAAAAGAGATTGAGTACATGAACACCGTGCCATATCAAGAAGCAACTCGCAGTATATTATACGCAGCTCAAGTAAGTCGCCCTGATTTATCTTTTGCAGTGGGGGCTTTGTCTAGATTCAAAAACAATCCATCAAAGTCTCTTTTCCGTTACGTCAAAGGGACTAAAAGTTATAAACTAGAATTTACACGTGATGATAAAGGTCTTCTAGAAGGATTTTCAGATGCAGACTGGGCCAGCGATGAAGATTATAGAAAATCAACAACTGGTTACATCTTTAAATACCAAGGAGGACCTATGTCATGGAATGCAAAGAAGCAACCAACCGTGGCTCTTTCCACAACAGAAGCAGAGTACATGGCTTTGGCTTCAACGTCCCAAGAAGCACTATGGCTTCAATCTTTATTAAAAGAACTTACTACCTGGAATGAAGAATTGATATTGCGATGTGATAACAAGAGCGCAATAAATCTTTCTCAAGACAATATGCATCATGCACGTTCCAAGCATATGGACATCAGACATCACTTTATACGAGATCTTATAGACGAAAAGAAGATAAAGATCGAATACTTAAAAACAGAAGCCATGCTTGCAGACGTTATGACCAAAGGACTTCCAGCTCAGAAACATAACCACTGTTGCAATTTATTTAGTATAAAAGTACCAACATCTAGTGGGGGTGTTGAAATTTGAGATATTGTACTTTATACATATGTATATACTTTATATGTTTATGTATTGCTTATATCGAGTTGTTTTTACTTAAAACGTTTTTGTTTATTGAAAATAAAATACTTACTTCATTTGGGAATCTTAAAACATCAGTATTTATTGATCAACTTATTAACGGTCAAATTGACGCTCCTGATCTATTAGCCTGCATTGGCATTAATTATCCGGGAGGATCTCACCTGCAACGAAGATTTAAACTACTACATGTTGACTTCCATAGAACAAACTATGGTATGCATGAACCTCTTAATCGTATGAACAAACTTTTAATTTAAACCATTCAAATATTGATTTCAATACGAGTAAAAGTGGATTAAAAAGATTGTTTCGGATCAGTGCTCCACTATCGTGACTGTCATTCCTTGTTTAAAATAATTTATTTGTCTTATATTGTTTATGTATGTTTTTATTTATATATTGTGCATGTGTAAGGTTGTAAGGGTTTTCCAATAAGAGGTGTTATTTTGATAATCAAAGAAAAATGGCATTTTTGGAGATAAATGATCGGATGTTTATTTCATTATAAAGAGGAAGGTATGCCGTTAATAATGGAACACAACATCAGCCAAATGGCCGCCAAGACCACGCTTACAGGACCATATGCTTTTCATGAAATTTTCCATAACCAAATCGCAAAGTGGCTGCCCTATGTCCTCGATAGCCTCACGAATTTCATCTTTGAGGTCTTGAATCGACGCTGGGCTGTTGGCGTAGACCTTATCTTTCACGTGGCCCCAAAGGAAGAAGTCGCAAGGTGTTAAATCACAAGATCTCGGTGGCCAATTGTGATCACCTCTTCGAGAGATAACACGGTCCGGAAACTTTTCCCGTAAAAGATCGATGGTTTCATTGCTTGTGTGGCACGTAGCGCCGTCTTGTTGAAAGTAAACGTTGTCCAGATCAATACCATCCAATTCAGGCCATAAAAAATCATTAATCATCTCTCGATAGCGCAATCCATTGACCGTAACTTTTGCTCCAGCCTCATTTTCGAAAAAGTAAGGTCGAATGACCGCGCGGGACCATAAACCGCACCAAACAGTCACACGTTTAGGATGGAGAGGCTTTTCAACAATAACTCTTGGGTTTTCCGAGCCCCAGATGCGACAGTTTTGCTTGTTGACGTAGCCTCCGAGGTGGAAATGGGCCTCATCAGTCAAGATGATTTTTCGATGAAATTTCGGTTCATTTTCATGCATTTCAAGGACCCAATCAGCAAAGACACGACGTTGTTGATGACCAGCCGGCTTGAGTTCTTGTGTTAACTGAACTTTATGAGCCTTAAGACCCAAGTCTTTATGCAAAATACGGTGTAATGACGTTTGTGGAATGCCTAATTCCAAAGAACGACGAGGAATGGACAAACCTGGGTTTTCTTCAACACTTTGGGCTACAACAGCAATATTCTCAGTTGTTCTTGAGCGACGTGCACGGGTTTTATTCTTCACATCACTAACTTGTCCCAACAGCTCGAATTTGTCCACCAATTTCTGTATTGCGGTCCAACAAGGTGCTTCACGACGACCCAAAAATGTTTTAGTTTTACGAACCGTCTCTGCCAAATTTTCACCATTTTTATAGTGAATTTTAAAAATTTCAATGCGTTGTTGAAGCGTGTATCGTTCCATTTTTATTAATAGCGTAGTTTCTACTTGTCAAATGTCAAAAAATGACAGCTTCAAAAGTGACAGCTACCGAAATAGCGGACTATTCAAAATAACACCTCTTATTGGAAAACCCTTCATTATTTTATTTTACTAACTATTAACACATGCACTTATGATGAGCCGTTGATTGTAGATAATAGCTTGCTCTAAGCTCTCTACATCAAATAATCTGAAGTGTAAAAAAAAAAAAAAAAGAACCTTGAACAGAATCTTGAACTAATTTTTAATTATTGTTATACATAACGTTTTTATTGTTAGATGCTATTATTATTTTATTATTATTATTATTTCTCATTATTACTAGAGTACTAGGTCCATATCCGCGGGTTTTTATTATAAAATCACATCAAAACTCACAACTTGTAATTTGTTTTATTCAAAAGTACTGTGCCGTCAGCCTCAAACCAACAGTTTTTTTCTTATCGCTGTGCTATTTCTAAACAAAAAAACAACCCATTTAACTGACCTCCCATCTAGACCGACTGAACTCATATAGTCAAGGATTTATTACTAGAACACAAATGGTTAATAATTGTTTTAACGGATTATTCATTTTCATCTTTGAACACTTACATAAAAGCAAAAAATCTCCACGGAAGACAAATCATTGTAACCACGTAATGTATAGGTTACTTTGTTTCAGATGATATAAAATAAAATACACGACTGGGTCGCACGTTCTTGCTCTTATAGATAAAGTTACTCTATGTATGTATATGCTAATTTTAATTAAAAAAGCATAATATTCGATTTTCAAATAACTAAAACAGTTTCTTAGATGAGTTTAACATCAAAACGAAGTATGTAATTTGATTTCTTGTACATTTTTTGAAAAAAAAAAAAATTGAAAATCGTAAAAAAAAACTGTTTTTTCCATATAAAACTTTGCAAGTACATACTTTTATAAAAAAAAATTGGTACGCCATTTTTAAGATATTATTTATCAACATTTAAAAACTAAATTGTGAAAAAAAAATTCAATTTTTTTTTTTTAAATCCAAAAAAATAATTTTCGAATTTTTTTTACTAAATATTATTACGACAACTTAAAAGCATTCATATAAAAAAAATGATTGAGTTATGAAGGAGAAAATCAGAATTTAAAAAAACCAACCTATGGCAGATATGTACCGTTAATAAAGGTTTTTTAAAAAAAAAGTTTACATTTAAAGCAAAATCGTAGGAACCGTTTATGAGAAAAAGGACTTGTTCTAAAACCGGTATATATAACAGGTACCGTAATTTTTGGTAAAAAAAATAAATCAAAAATGGTCTGGGAATAATCTCCAAAAACGCCACATACCAAGTTTGAAGTAAATTGACTCATCCTTTTAGGCTGTGGTCTCTGATACATACAGACAGACAGAATTGTCGGACCCACTTCTTTCTCATTCTCTGTCATAGTAATGTCATGTTTGATTGTTATCTCACCTTTTTTACTTGCGATATAGGTACTAAAGGGCAAGTTTAGGATTCGTAAAAAAATCAAACTCGAGATAACAATCAGACATGACATTACGATGATAGAGAAAGCGAAAAAAGTGGGTCTGGCAATTCTGTCCGTCTGTCCAGTCTGTCAGTCTGTCAGTCTGTCAGTCTGTCAGTCTGTCAGTCTGTCAGTCTGTCAGTCTGTCAGTCTGTCAGTCTGTCAGTCTGTCAGTCTGTCAGTCTGTCAGTCTGTCAGTCTGTCAGTCTGTCAGTCTGTCAGTCTGTCAGTCTGTCAGTCTTTCAGTCTGTCAGTCTGTCAGTCTGTCAGTCTGTCAGTCTGTCAGTCTGTCAGTCTGTCAGTCTGTCAGTCTGTCAGTCTGTCAGTCTGTCAGTCTGTCAGTCTGTCAGTCTGTCAGTCTGTCAGTCTGTCAGTCTGTCAGTCTGTCAGTCTGTCAGTCTGTCAGTCTGTCAGTCTGTCAGTCTGTCAGTCTGTCAGTCTGTCAGTCTGTCAGTCTGTCAGTCTGTCAGTCTGTCAGTCTGTCAGTCTGTCAGTCTGTCAGTCTGTCAGTCTGT
Source organism: Meliscaeva auricollis (assembly GCA_948107695.1). Classification (NCBI taxonomy): domain Eukaryota; kingdom Metazoa; phylum Arthropoda; class Insecta; order Diptera; family Syrphidae; genus Meliscaeva; species Meliscaeva auricollis. The sequence goes on along the minus strand of OX403619.1, from coordinate 39,227,642 downwards.
CAGTCTGTCAGTCTGTCAGTCTGTCAGTCTGTCAGTCTGTCAGTCTGTCAGTCTGTCAGTCTGTCAGTCTGTCAGTCTGTCAGTCTGTCAGTCTGTCAGTCTGTCAGTCTGTCAGTCTGTCAGTCTGTCAGTCTGTCAGTCTGTCAGTCTGTCAGTCTGTCAGTCTGTCAGTCTGTCAGTCTGTCAGTCTGTCAGTCTGTCAGTCTGTCAGTCTGTCAGTCTGTCAGTCTGTCAGTCTGTCAGTCTGTCAGTCTGTCAGTCTGTCAGTCTGTCAGTCTGTCAGTCTGTCAGTCTGTCAGTCTGTCAGTCTGTCAGTCTGTCAGTCTGTCAGTCTGTCAGTCTGTCAGTCTGTCAGTCTGTCAGTCTGTCAGTCTGTCAGTCTGTCAGTCTGTCAGTCTGTCAGTCTGTCAGTCTGTCAGTCTGTCAGTCTGTCAGTCTGTCAGTCTGTCAGTCTGTCAGTCTGTCAGTCTGTCAGTCTGTCAGTCTGTCAGTCTGTCAGTCTGTCAGTCTGTCAGTCTGTCAGTCTGTCAGTCTGTCAGTCTGTCAGTCTGTCAGTCTGTCAGTCTGTCAGTCTGTCAGTCTGTCAGTCTGTCAGTCTGTCAGTCTGTCAGTCTGTCAGTCTGTCAGTCTGTCAGTCTGTCAGTCTGTCAGTCTGTCAGTCTGTCAGTCTGTCAGTCTGTCAGTCTGTCAGTCTGTCAGTCTGTCAGTCTGTCAGTCTGTCAGTCTGTCAGTCTGTCAGTCTGTCAGTCTGTCAGTCTGTCAGTCTGTCAGTCTGTCAGTCTGTCAGTCTGTCAGTCTGTCAGTCTGTCAGTCTGTCAGTCTGTCAGTCTGTCAGTCTGTCAGTCTGTCAGTCTGTCAGTCTGTCAGTCTGTCAGTCTGTCAGTCTGTCAGTCTGTCAGTCTGTCAGTCTGTCAGTCTGTCAGTCTGTCAGTCTGTCAGTCTGTCAGTCTGTCAGTCTGTCAGTCTGTCAGTCTGTCAGTCTGTCAGTCTGTCAGTCTGTCAGTCTGTCAGTCTGTCAGTCTGTCAGTCTGTCAGTCTGTCAGTCTGTCAGTCTGTCAGTCTGTCAGTCTGTCAGTCTGTCAGTCTGTCAGTCTGTCAGTCTGTCAGTCTGTCAGTCTGTCAGTCTGTCAGTCTGTCAGTCTGTCAGTCTGTCAGTCTGTCAGTCTGTCAGTCTGTCAGTCTGTCAGTCTGTCAGTCTGTCAGTCTGTCAGTCTGTCAGTCTGTCAGTCTGTCAGTCTGTCAGTCTGTCAGTCTGTCAGTCTGTCAGTCTGTCAGTCTGTCAGTCTGTCAGTCTGTCAGTCTGTCAGTCTGTCAGTCTGTCAGTCTGTCAGTCTGTCAGTCTGTCAGTCTGTCAGTCTGTCAGTCTGTCAGTCTGTCAGTCTGTCAGTCTGTCAGTCTGTCAGTCTGTCAGTCTGTCAGTCTGTCAGTCTGTCAGTCTGTCAGTCTGTCAGTCTGTCAGTCTGTCAGTCTGTCAGTCTGTCAGTCTGTCAGTCTGTCAGTCTGTCAGTCTGTCAGTCTGTCAGTCTGTCAGTCTGTCAGTCTGTCAGTCTGTCAGTCTGTCAGTCTGTCAGTCTGTCAGTCTGTCAGTCTGTCAGTCTGTCAGTCTGTCAGTCTGTCAGTCTGTCAGTCTGTCAGTCTGTCAGTCTGTCAGTCTGTCAGTCTGTCAGTCTGTCAGTCTGTCAGTCTGTCAGTCTGTCAGAAGTGTCAGTCTGTCAGTCTGTCAGTCTGTCAGTCTGTCAGTCTGTCAGTCTGTCAGTCTGTCAGTCTGTCAGTCTGTCAGTCTGTCAGTCTGTCAGTCTGTCAGTCTGTCAGTCTGTCAGTCTGTCAGTCTGTCAGTCTGTCAGTCTGTCAGTCTGTCAGTCTGTCAGTCTGTCAGTCTGTCAGTCTGTCAGTCTGTCAGTCTGTCAGTCTGTCAGTCTGTCAGTCTGTCAGTCTGTCAGTCTTCAGTATCTATCTTGAGATACAGTTACAGGTATTCGGATTTTTTTTTATAAACTTAACAATAAGATTTGGGCAAGCAAACATTTTTTTATCAACAAAAATTATTAAAATTTTGTAAAATAAACTATGCCAAAGCTTTCCGAGTGAAGTGAAATGACTCGCCTACTCGCCCTACTCATATCACTTTATTCCCAAAATCGATTAAGCTGTTTCAGTGAAATGAATAAGTTCGATTTTTTTCGAACTCATAATTCATCTCATTTTTGTCATTTCTTTAATTTAAATTTGGTTTTTCTTTTTGCGGAGAAACTAATTTAAATACAAATAGTACGAGTAAAATAGTATCTACACAAAATCAATGTAAAAAATAAATAATTCGTACCCTCATGAAACTTGTCAAAAACTTTACGTTTGCAATAAGATTGAAGAATCAAAAGAGTCCATAAAAATATATTGGGTGAAAGGGTATTTTTTGGTGGTAAGGAGGGAGGAGGTGAAGACTAAAAAAAATAAATTAAAAAACTGGTGTTGCAATATAAACATATGACACATGATTTTGAGGTACTTTTTGATGCTGAATATAATGATATCAAAACTAAGTTAATAAGCCTACTCCATGAAAAGTTATACTCTATTTTAAGCAAAGGGGTCTTTATTTTTGCCTAAAGAGGTAAAAATGGAACCATAAACTCTTGAAATTCGGTAAGAGTGTTTCATTTGAAACAAGAACAAGGAATCTAGTTAATTCTGAAAAATATTTTTTGGTAAAAGGGTGTTTTTTTGAGAGAGAAAGTTATCGGTGAAAAAGGTAGTACAGTATCTGACTGAAAAATTATACATTTATGAAACTTGGTAAAAATGTTACATTTAACATAGAAACCAAGAGTATGAAGAGTCTATAAAAATATTTTGGGTGGAAGGGTGTTTTTTTCAAGAGGATCGAAAATATGGGATAAGCAGCTATAAAAACTATATTAAAAATGTTACCCTGATACAAATTGGTTAAAATATTTTATTTGCCATTGGAACCAAACGTCTAAAGAGTACATACAAATATTTTAGGTGAAAGGTTGTTTTTTTCAAGAGTAATGCAAATCTGAGTTTAGTCCCAAGTAACCAATAATTTAAATGGTACGTTCATACAAATCAATATTAACCATTCCTTTGTCATAATAACTAAGAATCAAATGAGTCTATCACATTGTTTTAAATAAAAGGGTGTTTTTTTGGGGTGGAGGTAATATACGGAGTAAATGCTTAATATCTCTTACAAAATTGGTACCCAATTGAAAACTGGTAAAAATGTTACATTTGGCCTAGGAACCAAGAATCTAAAGAGTCCATAAAATTATTTTGGGTGAAAGGGTGTTTCTTCGTGGAGGAATAAAATGCACGAGTTCAATAACTTTTACACTGAAAAATTAATACGTCTTCCTTTAAAGTAACTAAATGTTAGCATTTCTTACTATGGGAGGGGTAGGTCTATATCACCTTGTTTAGGCAGGAGGGGCAATTTTCAAAAATATGACTTTTCAAAAATATGACTTTGAAAAGAAAATTATTTAATTACAACGGAAACACTTACAACCAAGAAATATACCATTTTTGAAAGAAAACAATCTGGACCTTATTTTAATTTTTAAATATTGTTATTTCATGTAGGCTTTTTGAAAAAAAAAACAATTTTAAACTAAAAAATTGATAAAAAAATATGTGAATAAGAAGATATACATACTATTTTTTTCAAGTTGTAAAATGCAAAATAAACTCTTTATCCAATTTCAAAAACCAAATGATTTTATGTTCTTAGTTCTTAAGGAAATTGAAAATCATAATAGATACTTTCTTTTCAAAAAATAAAAGAAATCTAATAATAAAAGTATTGTCTGAAATTTGTAATCTCCTCAAAAAAACACAATTTCACCCATAATAATTTTATGGACTCTTAAGATTTTTGGTTTCTAGATCAAATGTAACATTTTTACCAGTTTTCAATTGGGTACCAATTTTGTAAGATATGTTAAGCATTAACTCCGTATATTTCTTCCAACTCAAAAAAACACCCTTTCATTTAAAACAATGTGATAGACTTATTTGATTCATAGTTACCATGACCAAGGAAATGTTTATACTGATTTTTCTGAACGTACCATTTAAATTATTGGTTACTTGGGACTTAACACAGAATTGCATTACATTACATTACATTTTTATGGCTACTTATCCCATATTTTCGTTTCTCTTGAAAAAACACCCTTTCACCCAAAATATTTTTATGGACTCTTTATACTCTTGATTTCTATGTTAAGTATAACATTTTTACGAAGTTTCATAAATGTATCATTTTTCAGTCAGATGCTGTAGTACCTTTTTCACCGATAACCTTCCCCCTCAAAAAAACACCCTTTTACCAAAAATATTTTTCAGGTCTGTCTAGATTCCTTGTTCTTGTTTTAAATGAAACGCTCTTACCGAGTTTCAAGGGTGTATCATCTTTTTTTTATGGGTTTTGTTTCCATTTTACCTCTTTAGGCAAAAATAAAAAATAAAGTATAACTTTTCACAGAGTAGGCTTATTGACTTAGTTTTATTGTCATTAGATTCAGCATTTAAAAGTACTTTAATATCATGTATCATAATGTTTATATTGCAACACCAATTTTTAATTTTTTTTTTTTTAGTCTTCACCTCCCCCTCCTTACCACAAAAAAAACCCATCCACCCAAGAAAATTTGTATGGACTCTTTTGATTCTTCAATCTTATTGCAAATGTAAAGTTTTTGCCAAGTTTCATGAGGGTAACAATTTTTTTTTATTAAATAACTATTTTACCCGTACTAAAATAAAACTCACGGCGGCCATAGGGAGTGATTGATTTAATTTAGAAATTGAATTGACTGTTGGAAGTTTATCGACCGTAAGAAAAAATTAGACACATTTATTGGCAACTTCCTGCTGCTACTTTATTGGCAAGTCTGTTTTGCCCATTTCTTTGGCACCACCTCGCTTATTGTATTCCATCGGGTCTTGAATTTCTCACGAGCATTTGCAATTTTTTATATCTACTCGATGGCAACGTTAACTATTATGTAGGGCTCGTCCGAAATTTTTTTTCCAACTAAAACTTTTTTTTGACGTTTATTTCATTTTCTTTACATTTGATTTTTGACAAAAAAAATAACGCATAAAAGTATAAATTTAACACACACATTCAAAACTCGCCTTCCATCAGGCGAGTAATCTGACGTTTCATTCCACTCACCAACTCACTCCCTTTTGCTAGCTAAATCGATTTTCTACGAAAAGTGACCTATCTCACTTCGAATTAGCTAAATCTCGGCACAGATTTGCTTAAGGAAAACAACAAAAAACAATAGGGGTCTATCAGAGATGCAAAAATTTCAGCTCAGCTCAAATTTGAGCTAGCTCTTTTTTTGAGCTAGCTCAGTGTGAGCTAGCTCATTTTTTTAGCTAGCTCAAACTTGAGCTGCAAAGTTTTTGGGGTTGTATTTTATATACAACTAAGCTTCTCCAGTCATATTGTCAATATTGTTTCTAAAGTTAGCTCCATGCTTGGTTTTATTAACCGCAATTCAAAAGATTTTTCAGATCCTTTTACGTTAAGATCTCTTTATTTTAGCTTCTTTCGATCTATTTTGGAATACTGTTGTATTGTATGGAACCTCTTGTATATAACTTATTCTTTGAGAATTGAAAGGGCTCAGAAGCGTTTTACTAGAATGGCTATCAAAATTCTTTATTGGAATGCTGATATGCCTTTTTATAGTTCAAGATGTCTGTTATTGGGTGTTAGATCCCTTAAATCTAGAAGAGATTGAAATTATTTATAAGAGATATAATTAACTTTAAAATCAATTGCCCTTTCTTGCTTTCGTTAGTTTGTTGGTATGCTCCCTAACGTGAACTTTGTTCTCGTTTGCTATTTGAGATTAACTTTCATCGAGTAAACTATGGTTACAATGAGCCATGACCCGTTGTTTAAGACAGGCTAAGTCATTTTGTAACGATCTCGATTTCACTATTTTTTAAGCAGGGATTGTCTTAAGAAAAAATTATTTTCATTCTTGAAATCTGGTGGATAGAATCTTATGTATTATATTTATAAATAAAATAAAATAAATATCTATGACGCTACAACAACTAGCAATTTAAAATAGCAAGAGACCTCCAAAACTTTTGCTTCCCACGTTTCTCTTAATCTTTCGACCAGCCAGCCACGAGCAGCAATCATAGACGACCAGTGAATCAACGAGCCATCAAAAGTGCAACCACTGATGTGCTTGGTTTCACCAAGCGACCAAAACTAAACTGTTGTTTCGACGAAGATTGCCGGCTGCCGCATGCAGCTACGGACACGGATTACCAGACAATGTCGCAAACAAGAACTAGAGCCGCTGAAAGAGCAGCCTGCAGCCCTAGACTTCTCCGGCCAAAAAATTAGTTCGAATTCGCAAAATCGCATCTCTGTAATTTCGCAACAAACGAAAATTCAAAAGCTCTAGAAATATTTAGTAAAAAAAATTTCGAAAATTATTTTTTTGGATTTTTAACAAAAGTTTGAATTTTTTTTTTTGAAAAATCATTTTTTTGAAAACTATTCAATATTTTTTTCAAAATTTAGTTTTTAGATGTTGATTAATAATATCTTAAAAATGGCGTACAAATTTTTTTTTATAAAAGTCCTTGCAAAATTTTATATAGAAAAAATAGTTTTTTTTAGAAAACGGCTCTAACGATTTTCAATTTTTTTTTCTAAAAATGTATCAGTATAGAAGAAATCAAATTGCGTACTTTGTTTTGAGGTTAAATTCATTTAAGAAGCTGTTTTAGTCATTTGAAAATCGATTTTTATGCTTTTTTAATTGTTTTTTTTTTTTCTAAAACTGCATTTACAAATTAATTTAATTAAAAGAGCTTAGCATAAATAGTAACTTTATCTTCAAGAGCAAGTACGTGCGACTCAGTTGTGCATTTTGTTTTTTAAGTAGTAGGGAATATTATGGGTTCCAAACTCACTTTAATATTAATAACCATTAGGTTCGTCATTTGCAAAATAATAACAACCAAAGTGAAGAAAAAAATTACTTTAACTAACTGTAGTTTATTATTGAATTGTTTAAACAAAAAAAAAAACGCACTCAAATTACAGCAAATCTTCTATTAGTATTAAAGTGATAGTTTTTTCTTCTGATTGGGGGGGAATGAAAAAAACTACTAAATTAGCAAAAACAATGCCTACCACAATATGATAAGAAAAAGTGTTTTTTAAAACAAAGAATGCATTTGTATAAAAATAAGTTCCACTTAAATCAAAGGAATTATTATAGTGAACATTCGGTTCTTTATTTTTTTGCATTATATCACAGTGAAACGGAGATATTAGCAATGAGCTCAAATGCATTATTGTGCATAACTTTGGTAAAACGAGTGGTCGGTCAGGTGGCGCAAATTTGGTTTTAAGCTTTTCAAATGAATCTTTATCGATCCATGAAAAAAAAACTGACAGTGCCTCTGCGCGCAAGGTCAAGCAGTTTTTCAAATCACTTTAACTGAACTAGTTCTCATATAAGTTAGTATTTATTTCTTAGTTTGCTAATGCTGGAAAAAAGACAAGACATTATTGCGCAACGAGGCCCATTACTGTTGCATTCAAAAATAGCCAAAAGTTTGATGGGTACTCTATACTTATGTCAAGTTATGCATTCGAAACCGAAATAATAATCAAAAGAGATAGCGAATGCTAACAAATCGGGTCCCCCAATTGTATCAATTAGCCAAATTGTAAATGTAATTTCATGTTTAATTGTTGTCTGGAGTTCGGATTTGTATAGATAAGGGAAACAAAAAACATAAAGAAGGTGAGTTGGCTTAGTTGTGTGTGAGCGTTATTTTTTTTTACAAGTAAAAATTTTAACAAAAAAGAAACCAACAATCATTCGACTTAAAGCGGTTAAAAAATGCTTGAGAAATAAAATTATTAAATCGTTAAAGTGGATGCAATTAATAAAAAAAATAATTCATCTTAGTATGTAATAACCAAAAGTATACAATAATTTTAAATTTTATCTATGAAGTTATTTCTTACAAGAAAATTATGTGAAAACAATTTAAAATTTAAACCTGGAAGCAGATAAAATATTTATCATGCTACACCAACTTCACAAAAGGAGAAGGTTCTCAATTCCACTTTTTTTTTTTTTTTTGAAGATTTGTTATTGCAGAACTTCAACCGATTTTGGTGATTCTTTTTATTTGAAAGCAGTTGGGACCATTGCAATTTGGGTCCAGTTTTGACAATAGCATCCATTATGAGTCTTAAATTTGAAGTCGGTGGTTTTTTCTTTTGAAATGTATTATTGTAAATTCATTCTTAATAACGGTTTAAAAAAATGGTTTCCATTTAAAGATAGAACTTATCCAAAACGTGAGAAAAATGAGTTTTTCTAAAACCGGTTTATGACAGGTACCCTTATTTTAGGTAAAAAAAATTCAAAAAACTTTTGCGGATAGTCTAAAAAAACGCCACATACCAAGTTTGAAGTTAATCGACCCATCCGTTTAGGCTGCGGTCTCTGATACATACAGACAGACAGAATTGTCGGACCCACTTTTTTCTCATTCTCTATCATCGTAATGTCATGTTTGATTGTTATCTGAACTTTTTTTTTTTGTACGAATGCATAACTTGATATACATATGTATACTATATTATAGTACCTATATCGCAAGTAAAAACCATACATACGAAGCAAAAAAAATATCAATTGAATGGTTTTCGGTCCTCCACGTTAGGCTAAAATGAGTGAGCAATCTTCTAATTAGAGTCCAGTCCAGCTAAGAAAATATACCTACTGCTTAAATGTTCAAATTAAAAAAAAATCTAATTTATTTTTTTTCTGAATTGAGAAATTAATTTTTAATTGTTTAAATGACAACTTTGCATTTGTCATTATCTAAAGTGTCAGTTTTGCCAAGCGAATTGAATTATTTTGATTAGTTGTGATGTCCGTTTTTTTTGTAACATTTTGTTTATCGCGTTCAAAAAAACACACCTATTATAAAGTTGAAAAAAATTACATTTATTTTTCAAAATTTTGTATAGGCACTATTTTCGGTTTTAATATTCAATGGAAGTATAAATTTTTAATGAAGTATGAACAAAGAGATGCTTATGTTTATTATTTTTTAAATGTTTTTCTTCGAAAATAAGTTCACCAATACAAAGAAAATAATATTGTAAATAGTTTTATTTTTGAAATAATTTTTTTTTTATTACTATTATTATTTATTTTACTTTCAACTATCAGAATACAGAAACAAAAACATTAACGCCCAATTTCTTGACAAAGTTCTAGCTCTTAAAACTCAGTTTAAGGAAAAATTAGAACTCAAATCGTTTCATATTTATTTTCTTTTCTTAAGAAAAACTGAGAGCTAAAAATAATAGTTTTAAAGTGATTTTAGAACTTTGTCAAGCAAGCCAATTTCTTGGTAGTTATATAAAGTTCTATTTATCACTTTGAAAATAAATGAGGAGTGTTTTTTCAAAAGGGGATAAAAACACTTTTTGTCATAATTTTCCATAGATTTCAGGTTTTTACCTATTTGTAGAGTCGGATTTAAAGGTAAGTTTTTTGTTTTAACTTTACTTAAACCCACTAAATTAAACATTTGAATATGATCGATAAAACTGCATTCTTTGGTAAAAAAAAATGAAAACTGATTTTATCCCCTTTTGAAAAGTCACTCTCAAATGTTCACCTTAAAAAACCAAACATTTCATCTCATTGACCCGACTTTCTGTGATTAGTGCTAAATAAGATAGAAGGAAAACCGTTCACATGAACAAAATATTTTTTGAACTCTGCTGCCCTTTATCTTTTTTTTTTTTTTTGCTCTAATTACAAAAAAGTCGGCTCTATGAAATGAAATGTTTTGCATATTCATGCTTTTGGCATGGGGATCGATATATTATTATATTTACAACAAAAAAAAACTGTTATACTTACATTACATGAAAATGGGATAGCTAGTTGCAATATCTTGATTTTCATATAATTTTTTTTAATTCGATTTCCGACCGAATATAAAAACGGAAACGAAAACTGAATCCATGCAAATTGAAAAAGGATATTTTGATTTCCAGCCGGTTGAATATGCAGTGCAGACAACTTAAAATCAATAAAATGTTTTCGAAATCAGCTGTGAAAGTTTTTTGGTCAGCTTAAGATTCTTTTATAATAAACAATAAAACCTTTTGAAGATAAAATTGGTAATGTATAAGTACATAAATGAATTTAAGTGTTTGGGATTGTTAATTGACTCTAGAATGAGTTTTAACAGCCATACAGAAAATCTTAGACAGTATTTCCGGTGTACTCTTAGAAGTTTCTTTTTCTTGCGAAAAGTTTGCTCTTCTTAACTACTGTTAAAAATATGTTATGGAATTTTTCATTCGAAATTGCAGTATGGAATTTCTTGTTGTGGAGGTACATATTATAACAAAATACAGCCTCTTTTAGTTCTGCAAAAAAGTGTATGGTTCTACCTGATGTTTTCTTGAAATATTTAACTTTAAGTTTACATAATTAAATTGTTTGTAACAAAAAGGTAAATTTTTTTATATTAGCAGTTTTTTCTCTTATTTTAATAGATACCTTTTCTTATTTTTTTTTAATAATTCTTTTTTTAGAGGGTCACCCCACCCATTTAAATTATTTATCTTAAATTAATTTGCTTAGAGTGGCAAAAATTCTATTTTTTATAAAAATATATTTGTCACTTATTTCTTTTTTTTTTTCATAAATATTGTATTTGGGTTTTAAGAAATAAAATTGTTAATTTAATCTAATCTAATGTTTTGGTTCAAATCTTAAAATAAATCCCTAATCTTACACCAAGTTGAATGATTCTGTGTCTCTGAAGTTGAATGATTATGTGTCTCTGAAAAAATATTATCTTGTTAAGAAGTTATTTTCCCGAAAATAAGTTTCAAGTGTCTCTTTGGAAGTCTTAAATTATTGAAATCTTTAATCTTATTTGTTCGCATGCTCGGCCTTTTTGTCTGCCTTACCTTACCAATCCTCTTCAGGATACTTCTCTATAAAAATACAACTAACATCGTAAATTTTTCCTATGTGATATGCTATCCCCGAAATTTATTGTTTTTTTTTATGAAAATTATGTTGGATAAATTTTTGTTTTATTGAATAAAAACTTACGTTATTGATCCAAAAGTTCTATTAAATTTACCTCAGATGTGCTCATAGTTTCGAATCGGGCCAAAATTTCCTTAACTGAAATCTTCGCCTCAATGGGTTCTTCCAAAATAGTCTCCATCCTCCCAACTGAACCGCTACTAGTGATGCTTGTTCTTCGATTTTTATTCGACGATGTCACAGATGATGTGACAATTTTTGAATTTGAAGTCTTATCATTGTCCCCCATAAAGTTTATATCATTGTAATTATTATTACTATCTGGTTTTCCAGTTTTGCTATTACTCGAACTAGAACTACTACTACTAACACTTTGGCTTTTGTTACATTTAAAATGATCATTTTTACACAAATTATCCATATCGTTCTCTATCCCAACATCATTGCTGTATTGCTCATCATCTTCGTCAATTACACTCCAAGCACTATCAAAATCGAAAGTTCCACCGTTTGCGCAGTTTTTTATCGAAAGATCATTAAGTTCATCAAGATCACTGCCCCTTCGTTTGTGGGTTCGATAACTTTGTGATTGATGCGTTTGGTTATGCGGTAGGTGATGATTTTTCATATGTTGTTGATGAACTTGAGCAGATGTTTTTCCCGTAATATGTGCAATTTCTGCATCCGAGTCTGAATAAATGGCATCATTGTCTTCGAAACTATCCGGATCCGTTAAATTGTTTAAACTATCCAACGATGCAGAACGTTGAATGAAATTATTGCTTTTATCACTGTTATTACAATCAGTTGGATTCTGATGCTGTTGATTATCAATGGATGCATTCATATGGTGTTGCTTACTATTATTGTTGTTTGTTTGGCAATTTGTTGCATTATTTAATTTATCATGATGCATTCGATTTATTAATGACTCCATTTTGTGAACAATTCCTGATAGTTTCCGAGCCTGATTTGTGGAAGATTTGGTTGTTGATGATGATGAGGAGATTTTTGATGATTTCGTCGATTTTATGGATTTGATGCTTTTTGCATTCTGCGACATTTTAATTGTTTTGTTTTGTTATATTTTCTTTTTGAAATTAATAAAAGTATTTCCTAATGGTATGTTCGTACGTAAGTCACCCTTCTATTTATTTGAATTGCGCTGTTTTTAAATAGTAAAAGTCTGAACTCAAAACAAATCGCATCTCATTTCCCTTCAATATCATCGATATCAACTAGTATTATTAAGCAAGACCAGATTTTTGTTTAAAAATTAAAATCAAAATAACATGAGCAAGACTCACTATTTAAATTAGCATTATATGTTTACCTTCATTTGCATTTTATCTATTAATTTTTAGTTCACATTATTTGATTCAAATCGTTTGATATAACAAATATTTATTTTGCACTTCCTATCCACAGAGGGTTTGATGTAAATACATCCTGTTTTTGCCTCACAGTAATATTCCTAGTATTATTATACTAAGGTGGTAGATATACATAGTGGTTATAATTATGAAGGCAACATTATGCAAAGCCATCCATTTGCTTTATTACATATATATTACGAATATTAACTAAGCATATTTACAGTGCTCATTCAAGTAAATACACCACGGAAACTTTATTCACCAGACCGTAATGATGTTCTTCATATGTTTTAAGAAATTATAAAGAGTGGATATATCGTATTTTAAAAACTTTTTTTATTCCAATGTCAACAAAGAAAAAAAATATCAATTAAGTTTCAATTCATTTAAAATAATGAAAGATACAGTTAATATCTTTAGCGAAAACTCATTATTAGATGTACCAGGATTGGTTTGTATATCACAAAATACTTACATAATGAACTCATATATTTTATACATACACTCCCAAGATTGTAAGAAACGGTACTGATTTTCTTAATTTTTATTTGATTTACTTTATTATTACTACACTTCTCCAAAAAAATAATCAGTTGAACTATGCCAATAAATAGCAACATTCACACCAGAAGAAATAATATTATTATCATGCTTTTATTAAATAATTTGCAAGTACTTAAATCAGTTTTACTTGAAGACATTTTTTTTTATAATTTCCGGAATTCACAGTGGAGCAAGTAATTGTGCTTCAACGGCCTACAGTAAGTATATATCCAACAACTAAAGTGATCCACACAAATTAAAGCCCCCTCTACTAGATTTTATCATCATTAGGTAAAAAAAACATTTTAACCGACCGACGACGAGCGATTAAAAAATCTTCTGCAAAGCAGTTGAGCTACTTTAAAAAAAAATCACTACGCGACCGTGCTGCTTGTTCGACCCGTTCTTATAAACTAAAAGTCGTGCTTGACCATTTGGGTAGTATAAGTCGTTCATTTGATGATATTACTTGTATTGCGGTACTATGGATAGCCATTTAGGTTTTTCCATTCGAATTAACCAGTATCTTGAAGTTATCCAGGTATCTTATGGTATGAGCATTGAATTTATAGACAGGTGAGTGTCTTGGATTGTACATTAGATAAACAACAACATCACACTGGTGCTGTTGGTGTTTATTCTCTTGGTTCGAAGATACGTTAGTATCACCGTTCGTCAGTCGTAGCGAACAGGGATTTAATGTATAGTTGTATACACAATTACAAATATACCTATACACTGCGGGTCACTTGCTTAGGCGAGTCTTTTCTGAAACACTTTTCTTCGCCATTTAATCCTTATCAGTGCATAAAGGGTAATTTAGAAAATCCATTTGAGAGTGATTTTGTAGTTTAAAATATGAGACAGTTAAAATATATATTGACAGTTGCCAAAAATTGAAAAATATAGACTTTTATGGAACTTAGGCTCTCAGGTGGAGAAACAGGAAAGAGACCTACATATAATGATCCTAACCGTTGTAACTCTTGTCTCAAGCACTCAACATTTTCACTGAACTAGCCAGGGGCGCACATACCATTGGGGCAACTGGGGCTCTGCCCCGGGCCCCCGACCGTCTACAGGGCCCCTACTGGAGATTATGCAAAGTAAAAGTCTGTCGCAATCAGAAACCGCATAGCAAAATAAAATAGATTTACTTGAATTTCTGAACAACAACAACAACAGCTTAAAGGCGCTACCACTCTTGTTTGGCTGGAGATATAGCTATTTCGTGCTTTGCCACTTATATGCACTCATCAGTCTCCTTTTTTGTCGTGCTTAGCTTTAATCCAATTTTATTATTAAAAACTTTCCATGCACACCATGGGAATCGAACCCACGCATATCAGATTTGCTCAGTCTTAGAAGTCGTGTGCACTACGCACTCCACCACTTTAGACCACTGACGTTACAGGTTGAGATGTGTTTCTTGTTTATCCAATGCATTTGGAGTCACAGCATTTTTAAAAATGCATTTGGAGTCACAGCATTTTTAAAAATTCTGTGACTTCAAATGCATTGGATAAACAAGAAACACATCTCCCCCGTGTTTGTGTACACTATACAAATGTACATTAGGGTGTCCCGTCGATGTATGAGGAAAAAAAAATCGAGCTATAATATCAAAAGGGGTATCAAAATTTGCGTAATTTTACACAGATAAAGAAAACGTCAAAAAAGCTGAAAGAACATGTTACCTTGGGGGTGCTACCGGGATTTGAAGACTTTTAAATTTCCTGTTCTTACATGCTTTAACCGTTAGAATAAAACTATAAAAAAATTAAGTTTTAAACGTTTTTTATTATTAATATTATATAAACAAAGCACATAAAAACAAAATAAGCAAGAAATAATTTTTAATTAATGACATAACCTTAGAATTTAAACTTATTTTTGTGTCTAAAATTTGGCATTTCTGCTCGAGATTTCAAGTTGTTTCTAATAAAGCCATCTTTAGAAGATGGGTCAGTTACACTCTGTGATGCCGCTGTTACCAGTTAAACGCATCTTTCCACAGATTGGGTGTGACAGGGAAAGTCAACAATTTCCAAGCTCTTATCTTTTGCCATGATGTGAAGGTCTTCAAAAGAAATATGAGGAAGAACCGGGGGTGATGTTATCTGACATTCGTTCCACAAAATAATTTCGGTAAAATCTTTAGCAGAGAAGTTGATCTCTGGTGGTTTATATATCCTGCGTTTGTTGATACTTTCAGCTTCTCTAGCTTTTTTTATTCTTCGCAATGCCAGCTCCCGAATATGGTCTTTTTCATCAAGCAACATACTTATAGGCAGGTTTTCTGGATGTGCAAATTAAGCATTTCTTTCTCAAATTTTCGGGTAAATATCGAGAGTCCATAATTAATTTTAATATATGTTTGGTTCCAACCTTAAAAGACGCCTGTCGCTTGATTGGGAACCAAATTGGAGCGTATAATTTGACGACGTAGTTGACAAGCAATAGCAAATTCTCTGATGGACGAAGAGTACTAACATAAAGTCTCAGTATGCGATTAGCTGAAGTAAGCCATCTCGAGTGCACCATTTTTCCAATTTGAAGGTTTGCTAGCTCAGGAGAACAGAAACCAGTAGATACAGCTTGCGTATCTCATAAAGATATTTTTGATCCGTACTTAGTTCATCAAACACATTTTTCGGCAAGTCAGGCATATTACCAGCCACTGCACAAAAGGTCACTCTTCTCAGATAACTCTAAAATAACACTTCAGTTTGTTCGCGAAACTAGCATTTTGTTTGCTTTTCGAAACAAGATTTAAATAATTGAAAAACTCTTTCCTTAGTTACAATTGGAATCGAAGCTTTGGCCTAAATATTGTCGATTTCTTCAAAAACAATCGCATATATTTCTGAATGGGAAGGATCCTTTCCATTGAAATTAAGTTTTAGTTCGTTTCTTACAAACAAAATGAATTTATTGACATCCCTTGTAATTGGTAGCTGCCGATCGTCAAGTTTTTTGTATGATTCCAATATAGCACAAGTAGTCCCACTACGTCTTGAACTCAATATTTAAAAAAAATCACAAAAAATGTTTTAAAACTGTTACAACGCACTTTATAAAGGGTTTTCCAATAAGAGGTGTTATTTTGATATTCAAAGAAAAATGGCATTTTTGGAGATAAATGATCGGATGTTTATTTCATTATAAAGAGGAAGGTATGCCGTTAATAATGGAACACAACATCAGCCAAATGGCCGCCAAGACCACGCTTACAGGACCATATGCTTTTCATGAAATTTGCCATAACCAAATCGCAAAGTGGCTGCCCTATGTCCTCGATAGCCTCACGAATTTCATCTTTGAGGTCTTGAATCGACGCTGGGCTGTTGGCGTACTTATCTTTCACTTGGCCCCAAAGGAAGAAGTCGCAAGGTGTTAAATCACAAGATCTCGGTGGCCAATTGTGATCACCTCTTCGAGAGATAAACGGTCCGGAAACTTTTCCCGTAAAAGATCGATGGTTTCATTGCTTGTGTGGCACGTAGCGCCGTCTTGTTGAAAGTAAACGTTGTCCAGATCAATACCATCCAATTCAGGCCATAAAAAATCATTAATCATCTCTCGATAGCGCAATCCATTGACCGTAACTGTTGCTCCAGCCTCATTTTCGAAAAAGTAAGGTCCAATGACCCCGCGGGACCATAAACCGCACCAAACAGTCACTCGTTGAGGATGGAGCGGCTTTTTAACAATAACTATTGGGTTTTCCGAGCCCCAGATGCTACAGTTTTGTTTGTTGACGTAGCCTCCGAGGTGGAAATGGGCCTCATCAGTCAAGATGATTTTTCGATGAAATTCCGGTTCATTTTCATGCATTTCAAGGACCCAATCAGCAAAGACACGACGTTGTTGATGATCAGCCGGCTTGAGTTCTTGTGTTAACTGAACTTTATAAGCCTTAAGACCCAAGTCTTTATGCAAAATACGGTGTAATGACGTTTGTGGAATGCCTAATTCCAAAGAACGACGAGCAATGGACAAACCTGGGTTTTCTTCAACACTTTGGGCTACAACAGCACTATTCTCAGTTGTTCTTGAGCGACGTGCACGGGTTTTATTCTTCACATCACTAACTTGTCCCAACAGCTCGAATTTGTCCACCAATTTCTGTATTGCGGTCCGACAAGGTGCTTCACGACGACCCAAAAATGTTTTAGTTTTACGAACCGTCTCTGCCAAATTTTCACCATTTTTATAGTGAATTTTAATAATTTCAATACGTCGTTGAAGAGTGTATCGTTCCATTTCTTCTTGTCAAATGTCAAAAAATGACAGCTTCAAAAGTGACAGCTTCCGAAATGGCGGGCTATTCAAAATAACACCTCTTATTGGAAAACCCTTTACAACCCGTTGAGGATCTCGAGTGAAATCTAAGGACTTCAAAGTGTGGCTTTTGTATAAGATCAGGTTTACAAATTATGGAGTTCAACAACCCATTTAGTCATAAACAAATGGTGAATGATATGTGTTTTTTCCCATATTTGTCCACAAACCGCCCACTTTTCAAATCCTTGCGCTTTAAATCCGACTTTACTACTGGATTGAATTGTGTAGATTATGGTAGAAAACAGCCTTAAGTTTTAAATCTGACTTTATCACCGGATTAAGTTATGTATTTTACAGGCAGGAAACAGGTAAAAACCCATATCCTTAAAGGGCATCAATAAATTAAGTAATTTGTGCAGGTAAGGTAGGTCTCAAATTTGTGCCCTGTTGTATTTGTTTATAAACAAATTTTTCTTCAAAATCGGATAGGTATAGATACTTTAATTCAAATCATGTCAGATTGATAGAGCAGTGGTTTTAAGTTCCAGGAAAATGATAACAATAGCAATATGCGCCAAAAATTAAAAAAAACAATTTTGGTCACCATATTGGGCGTATTTTTAGCTTTAAACCTTATGAATTGGAAACGTATTGTTGAAAACAAATCGAAACGTCAAATATGTTCTAAACCTAATAAGATCAAAAATATAATATTTTATAATAAATAGTAGCTAGGAATAGTAGGAACCGAAATTAAGGAAGGGAAAAAAGCATAAAAATATCAATTTGTCAAAGAGTCGGTAGTCAATCGGGTCAATTTGAGAGTCGGTAGAACCCCCAAGACAAATTTTAATTTTTCTTTTTTATATATTTTTGTAATTTTGTCGGGACACCCTAATGTACATGCTATACCGATACTGTTTCAGTAGTGTGTAATTGAATTGTCTATCCTCTCTTATGTAGCAGCAGCAGTATTATTGTACTTTGTTTCCATTGTCTGGGTATCCGTTGAATAGTCAAAATTGCGTTAAAGATTTTTGTTAGGATTGGTGTTACAGAGTCTTTACCATATTTCAGCATTTCGGCTTCAATTTCGTCACAACCTGCACTTTTTTCGGCTTTTAAACTGTCTATAGCTGATGATACGTCGGTTTCGTTGAGGAGAAATAAAGTGTAATTTTAAGAGCTGTCAGATGAAATGTCCGAATTTGTGTCAAAAGCTATGTCATTCGTTGATTTGAACAATAATTCAAAGAAATTTGTTGCTGTTTCGTTAATATCTTTTCTTTTTGTCATATTAGTATTTTTTTGTTTCAGTGAAACTATCCATTCTTTCTCACTACTTATGAAGTTTTTTGTTTTTTTGATCGATTTTGTGTTCGTAAGAATCTCTTTGATTTTCATTTCCTTATATTTTTGAATATCGTCTTTTGTTTTATTCTTTATAGTTCTTCTGATGTTTCTTCTTTGTCATTTCCTGTTGGATTCATCTTTTGTCTCAAAATTTCTCTTTGGTTGATAAGTGCTTTGGTCTCAAGTGATAGTTTTTCAATTTGTTTGGATTTCGGTTGCATCAATTCGTTTTTCGGTGTAGTTTTTATAATATGCTCTAACTGGTTGTATATGGTCTGGACATCGTCATCAAAGTTGGTTAAGTTTGTGGCTTCTTCTATTTTTCTTGTCAAAGATTCATTGTAAGCTGTGATGGATAAAGAAGATATGGAATTGGGAAAGAATAGTTTTTGATGGTTTCTTCTTAATGTGATGTGGTCAATTTTTATTTTTATTCTCACCAATCTATGGTCACTTTCAAATTTTAAGTTATTTATTACAGATACATCTGTCACTGTGGTTATTTTATTTGTCAAAGCGAGGTCATATTCATTTTTGTGTTGTCCATCAGGTGTTATCCATGTTCATTTATTTTTATCTTTTTTCTTAAAAAAGGAGTTTCCAAAACTAGTTTCATTTCTTGCATCCAATTCATAAGCCTATTCCCAAGCTTGTTTCTTCGTCCATACCCAAAAGGTCCAAAAAGCTGCTGTTCTTCATCTTCCATTGACCCGAGTTTTGCATTAAAATCGCCTATTACAAACATAACGTCGGTCTTTGTTTCTTTGAAGGCATTATCTGAATTCTCGTAAAAGTATTCAATTTCTTCGTCAGGTGCTTTCGTTGTTGGTGCATAAACTTGGATTATGGTCATTTTTGTATTTTGTATGTCAAGACTTATTGATCAAATTCTCTCGTTAAATAGTTTTATGTCAAGAATATGTTTTTTCAAATGTTGTTTTATAAGAAACCCAACTCCATAAAGTCCTTTAGTTTGTCCAATATAACAGAATATAACAATCTAGTTTCGCACAGTCCTATTACATCATAGTTTATGTTTTTTATTGCAAGTTTTAATTCTTCTTGTCGTTCTTCTGTCATTAAAGTTCTAACGGTCTGATGATATTTTATTTAACAGTGGTTTCGGTGATTGATTTGGGGGGTTTGAGCCTACATTTCTCACGGTGGCTAGCCGGCTTGAGAAAGCAGTAGTTGATAACAAAACTGTTTTGTAAAATAAAAATTAAAAATCATATTTAATTGAAAAGAAACAAAATAAAAACTACTTAGGTATTCAAAATTTTGGATATCGAATTGTTAATAAAGAAGAATAATCAAACCGACTTTTATATAAATTTCTATCAGTACGTATTCAGACGCATTTACCTAAAATCGATGGATTCGACAGATCCAATCGATTACCCACAAAAACTTCCAAATTTTAGGAAAAGTAAAAATTCTTTTGCCTATTTCCTGATACAAATTAATTTTTCCTGACACGAAAATAAGTAAATAGGTTAATTTTTCACAAAAACTACCAACTGTTCAATTGTAAAATTTCTTTTCACAAAATCTTCTTTGAGTTATTTGTCATCGATAAATATTTTAGGTATTTCGTTTTCCTGATCGCTATAACCGGCCCCTAAATGACAAGAAACAGAAGCCTAATTATCCTTAGTTGTAAAGTTTATCATTATATTTATTTAGGTAGGTATGTACATTAGGGTGTCCCTTATCTTCTGACTTTTGAATATCAAAATGTATACCCCGGTTTTTTTTCGTTTTGGTCCAAGAACATCGTATGCGAAGTTTCATCGCCGTAGGATGACATTAACCCGTGCCGAACTTCTCCAAAGTTGAGATATGTCAAATATAGCTTTTTCTCAGATTTGAATCACATTTATCGACATTAAATATTTTCTACAATAATTCCCTTGCGTCCGTTTGACTTGAAATTTGAAAAAGATGTTTGGAAAGGACCAAGAAAGGTCTGGTATAAATTTGAACGGAAAGATTCAACGCTAAAGTTTATTTTTTTTTCTTAAAAAAATTACGTGCAAAGCAGCTGTCAGACATTTTTATAAGGCCCGATTTTAGTCCAATCTTCAAACATTTTATCTTGCTTCCAGAAGACCATCGTGTTTATTTTGTATGAATTCTTAGTCCACAAAGTGAAAGAAAAATCCCTTGTTATGCCTTAGGTATGAATAAACGCAATAAATACATAAAACAGAAAACCAGTTGATCAGAATAATAATATTTTATTTTTAAAATTCAGTCAAACTATTGTGTTACTACATTATTATGATGGATATCTTCTTTTTAAAGTTTCCTTCTTGCAGTCTGTATACATTTTCCTGTGATCATTAACAAACTGTAATATAAATTTCTTTTGCTCTTCATCAGCAGTGAGTAGTCCGTGTAAATCTTGCATTATTTTCACAGCTCTCTCTGCTGTGTCATTGACGGCTTTTAGACAGCAAACAATATCATCGGAATCAATAAAATCTTGACCAGTTTCCCACGAAACTACGGGTTTCTGAAGAAATGTGTCTTTCAGTTTCAGGCAATGGAATATCTCCTTACTTTTCGACGAAACAAAATGTTCTAGACCTTTCTCTGAAAAACAATAATAAAATAGTTAATATAAATCAACTTTAAGTATACGAAACTTACCATATAATGAACTTGAAAGTTCCTCCAGGGTTGGTGAGTATCTCTTTCCTGTAGAAACTCGAGCCTCTTGTTCAAGATTCTGTACCATTCTAGTTTTTGTATGTGGATCTACAGCTTCGTCAAAAAGAGCCAAGACTGCCACTTCATCCGTAAGGTACCATAAATGCTGGCAAAACTTTTTGGTAGTGGCTTTCGAAATGGCTTCATCGACAGTCTCATAGGTCTTGAGGAGTTTTTAAAAGGTCAAATCCTGGTAAGGTGCTTTCACAGCAGCGGCACAATTGAGCCAGGGTTTCACGTAACACATAGCTACGAAAGTACTTAGTTCAATTACGGCTGATTTTTCTGTAGCTTTCAGGCTGAACTGGGAACTGAGTAAAGCCATTTTCAGGCAGTATAATGCTCTCGCCATCCACCTTGCTTGATGCATTGCACTTGGTGGCCTGATTTTCAACGGTCGCCCTATGTCTCCTCCTAGAAATATGATAGACAGCTCTTCTAATTCACGTTAATCGTGTCTCAGCTTTTCATTCGTTTTAAGTTGACATGAATAAAAATTCACCATGGAATCGATTTCATCAACATTGTAAACCGTTTTCACATGTTCAGCGCAGTGGTCGATTTTGTCTGAGTCCATGTTTCCCCAATTTTCTTTGAATTTTTTTAACAATGGAATGTCCGGGCTTGATGATACCTGGCGGATTTTGGCCTCGAATGCGCTTTTTAGTACAAGTTCGTAAATGTGATGGCTACAACCAAAAACCAACATCTCTCTCTCTAGTTTCTGCTCCAACAAGATACAGGCGCCATTTATTCGTCCTGTGTTGGAAGCTGTTGTGTCACAACAGAGAATTTGAACTCGATCTTCCAGGTTCCACTGAGTTATCGCATTCATAACGGCTTCCGCCTGATGTCTGCCCGTTGATCTTTGCATTTTTGGAACTGCCAACAACTGTTTATTTAGGCCAAACGAAACTAGAATCGGGGGTCTTTCTTCTTTCGTGTTATTAACATCCACTGCTGGTACCAGTTTTCCATTCCAGTGTACCGTGACAACTTCGGGAATCTTATCGTTGAAATCACTTTTGATTGTTCTTTACGGATTTTGGTTCGGACTCGTTGGATGGTGGACTTGTTTATTGGAAAATCATCAAGATCAAGTGGACTAAGAAACTGCTGAGTCTCTTATGCTTAACCTATCAAGAGCTGTAACCAATTTAGGAGTGATGAAATCCTTTCTTCCACGTCTTGCCTTCGTTGAAGATGCTTGTTCCAAAACTTCGCATTCTTCCGCTGGGATCTCACTGTCAGTAGAGGATGAATCGTCCGTATTCCAACTTATAACTGTGGAAGACGTGGAAGCTACGGTTGCTACGTGCTTACGGTTTGCTTCATCAATAGCTATTTGACAAGCACGTTTTTCTTTATCTGCAAGCGTTTTGTCTATCCCGCCTAAGGATCCAAGCCGCCCTGGCTCCCTTTGGCGTTGGAGAAATAATTTATCTTCTTCTAATTTTATCATATCCATAGCGCTTGCGATTTCAAAAATGTTATCAAGCCTGCTTACAAAATCTTGCCGACGACACTCGAATATGTCCTGTATTTTTGTTCCATCTTTTTGTAAAACTCTCCATTCCTCGTACAGCTTTTCTAATTTTTTTACGGAATTAAGGTCAGCTTTCGTTGGTATTTTTGCTTTCTCCCAAAATATATTGCACTCACGTATCACCAAATGAGCACTTTTATTAACGGTTAACTTCACTTGCCATATGTTATAAAATAATACAGCTAGCACTTGAAGATTGGATGGCAATTTGGAACCTACGATTTGATGGTTCACATTACCAACCAAAAATATCGATTTCTTAAAGCTACGCAAACCAGACATATTATTGGAGTAAGGAAAGAATCGCAGAATGATCTTCAGTAATACTAAAAGAGATTAATTTTCCGGGATAATTGGAACTTTATGGCGCCTTGCTCAAATTTGACGTAGGGACATCGAATTTATACAAAATTAATACGACGCTCTTCTTGGAGCGTGATAAAATATTTGAAGTATTTAGAGCGAAATTGGGTCTTATAAAAATGTCTGACAACAGCTTTAGAGGTATTTTTTTTTTTTTATAAAAAGCCAATTTTAGCCCGTTTGACCCTTCCTCAAAATTGCCCAATCTCTTTCAAATTTATACCAGACGTTCAATGGTCTTTCCCAAACATCTCTTTCAATTTTCAAGTCGATTGGACGCAAGGGGAATATTGTAGAACAAATTTACTGTCGATTAATGTGATTTAAATCTGAGAAAAAGCTATATTTTACATACCTAAATTTTGGGGAAGATTCGGCACGGGTTAACGTCATCCTACAGCAATGAAACTTCGCATACGTTGTTTTTGGACCAAAACGAAAAAAAACCGGGGTATACATTTTGAATTTCTTCAAACTAAAAATTTCCCCCATATAAGGGACATGTACAATAATTAGTACATATGTACATAATTAGTAATTATGCATGATTTGTAAAAGGCCGCCAGTAATTATATAGGTACTTAAATACAATAATATACTCAACTACCTACCTGCCTATTTAATTCAAGAAAAGTTTACGACGATGCATATAAACATAATCACGCTTCTTAATATTATATATCGTTTATACATAGCTATATGAACCTCTATAATTTGTTGGATAATTTGGGTCTCTTTCCTTTTGTATCGAAAATATCAGAGCTTCTTTAAAAACGTCAGGTACCTGGGCTTTCGCACATATTTAAAGAAATTGAATTGGTACATTTTTATAATTTTTGTTTGTTGAATTTTTATAGTTACGAGTATCTCAAGTAACGATGTGTCTGCATTAAGAGGCCTCCGGACAAAATTTTGAGAAAAACGAGAAATTAGGAAAATGGTATATGGTTTTATGACGTACATATAAAACCTATTGCAAAATACTAAATTGCTTATGAAAGAATGACATTTTAGCTTTAAAATCATCTAGCTACTTTTTGAATTTTTTGATTTTTTCCTTTTCAAATTTTAATATTAAGATTACACATTTCGCAAAATTCCCCAAAACTGCTTTTGGTTGGGGTTTTTGTGAGGAATTGAAGTAAAAAACACTTATTATTTTTACGTCATCTTACAGGTAATGAATAAGACTTTAATTTCATCGGTTTGGATTTCTAAGTTTGGACCCTATTTTTGAATAAACATCTCTTGAAAAACATCAAAACATCATTTTCTAATACATTTTTGAGTATGTAGTTATATACCATACATGTTTTCTAAAACCGTTTCAACTAAAAAAAAATTCCAAAATATAACTTATCTATGCAAAATAACACATTTTCTAAAGGTCTTTTATCCAATAAAAAGCCGTTATTTTCAAATATTTCGAAATTTTAGTACATCTTTTTGCCACAAGATGACTTATCTTCGAAAATCAAACAAAAAAAGTATTGGAAGTTGGAACACAAAAAAAAAAATGACGAATATGAAATGCGAAAATGTGTGAATGAAGTATGAGTCGTTCATATAAGAGGCGGTGCCAGTGGAGAAGGGAGAAGAACCACGGTGGTTGATTGATATTTCGATTTTTTGCGTCAGGTTTTTTTTGGATTTGCTTAGTGAGCTATATGCGAGAAAAGAAGTAAACACATATGTATAGTACCAAACATGATAAACATTTATCATGAGTACCAAAGTGTACATAAGCTCAGCTGTTTGCGTCGTCATCGTTGTCAACCATGGAGCAAGGGATGTATATTTTTTGCGGGAAAGAATTATTTGTATAGTTTGCATTTGTGGGTATGCATTTTTTTTATTATCAATGGTTGGTAGGTTGATTTTTATGCGGAAGGAATAGCAGGGTCATGTGTAGGTTAGGTTTACTTATGTAGGTATGAAGGTAGGCAATGGAGGATAGTTTTTGGTACGGAAATCTTTCAATTTTAAATAAGTGAGAATTTCTATGCAATGTTGGGATAGGTAAGAGTAAGTGTTTTATACAGAAAATAAAAAACAAATTCCTTGTTTAGTTAGCTATGGCTTGAAATTTGTTTGTTTGTTTTATCTATGTAGGTTTATTTGCGTTGACTGTTAGTTAATAATATCATGTGGGCGATATCCCTAAAATTAAAATTAGCATTACCTAACTATGCCTAATCTAAAATATATCTAAAATATAGATACCTACCTACCTACCCATCTTATCCCTTACCTACAATAACAATACCTATCCTAAAATTTAAAATCATTCAACAAAATAAGCAAACAAATTTTCGGTACCTATGTACACTGTCGGACAAAATAAAGTGCAAAGTCAAATTTTTATTCTTATTTGTTTATTTTTGGAATGTTTTAATTCATTTTCAGTTCAAAAAACAATTAATTTTTAATCTTAAGCCTATTTTACGATCTTATAAGTAGTAATGAAAGGTTATATACAAAATTAAAATAAGAAATGAAAAGATATCACAACATCATGAACACATAAAGAAGTCAAAATAAAGTGTAAATTCAAAAAAAAAACAAAAAATATCAAAAATTCAAAAAAAAACATTACTAATGTAAAAAACTTAATAGCTAGTGGCTCCTCCTTTATTCTTTATAACTGCTGCAAGACGTTTGGGCATGCTATAGACCAAATTTTTTAAGATGTCAGCTGGAATATTCTCCCATTCATGTTGTAGGCTGTCCCAAAACGATGTCAAATTTCGACGCTCATTAAATGGAATTCTGTCGTCTAAAATGGACCAAAGGTGTTCAATGGGGTTAAGGTCTGGGGTTTGTGGTGGCCATTCTAGTACGTCAATATTGTTTTCGGAAAAAAACTCCTTGGCTACTCTGCTCGTATGTTTGGGGTCGTTGTCTTGTTGTAAAATATAATTTTCCAAAGACATTTTACGAGCAGAAGTAGGTAAGTTTTCTCTAACAATATTGACGTAACTAGCGCCCGTCATTTTGGTGTCGATTTTGACGATATTTCCGACGCCACTGAAGGAGAAACAACCCCAGACCATAACCGACCCACCTCCATGTTTGACGGTTTTTTGAATACACCTTTGGCTGAGTCTTTCGTTTGGCTTGCACCAAACGCGCTTTCTGGCTTTTGAGTTTTTTAGTTCAAATTTGGACTCATCTGACCAAATAACACTTTCCCAAAATGATTGCGGCTTTGACAAAAACTTTCTAGCAAAAGCTAGTCTTTTTCGAATATTGACTGCTCGAAGCAGTGGCTTTTTCTTTGCAAAATAGTTTTTTAAACCGCTTTCATATAGTCGCCTTTGAACCGTCCTTTGAGTAATGTTTAACTGGAGGTCTTCCTTAATATTTCTGGCTGATGATAAGGGTTTTCTTTTAGCCTCAAGCTTGATCCTGCGGTCATCAACTGCTGTGGTCTTCCTCTTTCTTCCGCAAGAACTCTTAAAACTGGCAACAGTTCCTCGTTTAACGAAGTTAAGGCAGATTTTTCTTGCTCCAGAAATTGATATTCCGTATTTTTCTGCCAGTTTATGGAATGTCAACCCATGTTGACGGTCCAAAACTAGCAATTCCTTCACTTCCAGCGTCAGCGGTTTCATCCTAAAGTCTTTCACATATTAATTGAAACTATTCACTCAAATAATTATAAATTTATATTAATGCTTCTACCTTTGAATATCTCTTCGATTTGAAGTTTTTTTCTTAAAAATTATTATTTTCTTATCAATAAATAAGAGAAAAAACAGAAACTGCACTTTATTTTGTCGCGTTTCAACTTCATGTGTTTCAATATTCAAGCAATTCATAACAAATAGCCAAAGCAATTAACGGGATAGTTTTTACAGATCGTCAATAAATGACATTATGTCATGATCATGAAAAGGAGCGATAAATGATCTTTATACTTAAATAACAGTGATAAGAAAAAGAGAAAACTAATTTTGCACTTTAATTTGTCCGATAGTGTAGATACCAACCAAAAACTATCATCTACCCACTCTTCTCTTGGTGCTGCTAGGTAGAGTAAATACTTTTTTCAATGCTCAAATATTCCATTGATTTTACAATGAATGGCAAAAAAAATACTACCCAATACAACACACACAACGTAAACGTTGAATGTACAAGTACATCACAAAGAGTAAATATGTACCTAAACATTTACATACATCTCTTTTCGTCTAAACTGTGTACACATCAGAGATCAGACAGATCGGACGCCGACCGACGACGACGCACGGTTGTCCAAAATGACTTATCTCGTTGCAAAAATCATAACTTTTGAACGGATTGAGTTAGCGGTACCATTTTTTTTTTAATTTGAAGGAAATTTCTAGGGCTGTTATACCAATGAATTTCAATAAAATTATTTCACAGGGTGTTTCGGAATCATCGGCAGAAAACAGATTTTCTTAAAAAACGGAATTTACAGAAAAAACAATTGAAGTAAAACTTTAAAAATTGTCTTTAGTTTTGCAAATTTTGGTAAAAACAAAATGATGACCCCCTAAGTGTTTATAGGGTGTTCTAAAATAAAATTCATCACAACAGTGGATGCTAAAATTTGGCAAAGAAACTTTTTTTTTGCTTTAAGCGGTCAATAATAATGGTTTATACATTTTTAAGTGACATATTTTATGTGAAACAGTAAAGGGAAAAAATAAACGGACCAAAAAATTAAAAAAAAATCAAGTATAATAAAAAACATATGTATAGGTATATATATATAAAATAAAAATATATACATAAAATATCTTAAACAATAATTATAAATTTTCAGTAAAAAGTTCACTGCCATCATCATCACTTTTAATATTTAATAGACTAATCAGCTCTGGACAGTAGCTTTTTTTAAGCTCTTTGTCGGATCTAACGTGTCTTGATGAAACAAGTGGATCTGATGATATGGATAGCATATTAAATAAATCTTCATTTTGTCGTTTCCTTGAAACCTTGCAAGTATTAGAGTATCGATATCGCTTATAATCTTTATTCCTTGCTTCCTGTGCTTCCTCTGAAAGTTCCCCTATTGGTAGAATTTGATGGCTAATTAGTTCTCCACCGTGGTCCAGAATCTTGTGAAGTGTTGGGGTCAAGATTTTGTGACTATATTTGGATTTTAAAAGATCCGAAGTGCTTTTTGTATACTCGTTAAATTTATCTATATTTATAGATTCCATAGATGATAGTGCATTCAAAATCACTTGCAGTTTCTTCAAAAGTTCTTCGTCTACACGGGTTATAGCTGATGTAACTCCTGGATTTTCGAAAAATCTTCTTGAAGTATTTCCATCATTTGTATTACCGAATCCTTGTTTTGGGGTATCAATAATTAACCCAAGCTGCTCCCTAAATTCCTTTTGTATCTCAAGTTTTCTTCTTTTTTCGGCTTCCTTCTTGTCGGTGGCCTCGTTTTCTTGGTTAAGTCCATATGCTAATTAAACATATCCTTCAACCTTTAATATAATTAGTAGGTAATAAAGAAATTAATCTCTTACTTTTGGCAAGTTAACTCGTGTTTACCTAGTTTAAGATTTATAATAGGTAATCCTTTTGGCTTAGTAATAGCAGGAATCTACTTAAATAGGAAAATGAAAGTAGCAGATTATAAAAACTGGTAGATATGGTAAAAAATTTTGCAAAACCTATAACAATTTATATTCGTAATAAAATCCAAAATAATATTTTTTTTTATTCTTAGCCTTTTAAATTAAAAATTAAAATTTCATCCGTTGCTGGTTTTTACAAGTATCATACAATGTGTGGGTTTTTCGACAACCTTATGAATGACTTTTTTATTCATTATTACTATCATTATAAGAATAAAGTAAGAAAACGTTATGTTTACGACGCATTTTTCGAAAAAAAAACTGACATCAAAGTCAAAAATTATCACGGACAAGAAAAAAAAAATATCAAAAAATATCTGACCAATAAAAAAAGATAAAAAAAAATTGTAAACGCAGTTACAATGGATAATATTTCTTCTAAAAATTAAAACCTTAAAATCGTTGCTAGCATTACTATTAACAGAGAACTAAGCGTTTACGTGGGTCAAAGTATGCCAAAGTAAGCGTTTTCTCAAGCCTTTATTTTTTCAAAGTACAAAATCTCGGCAGTGCGCAAGCATGCGCAGCTAAATATTTTTATTTTGGGTCAACAATTGGTTGGTACACATACCCTATTCGGCTTAATGCATGGACACGAATGGATTATTAACGGTACCTGCCATAGAACCGTTTTTTTTCAAATCCGATATTCTCCGAAATGGCTTGTTCGATTTCAACGAAACTTTTTGTGAAGAAGCACTTATATAACTCAAATATAAGCCAAAAATAAAATTTCAAAAAAAATAAATTTTGGATTTTTAAAAAAAATTTGAAATTTTTTTTTGAAAAATAAAATTTTCGAAAACGGGACATTGTATTTTTTTGAAATTTTGTTTTTAGATGTGGATTAGGGATTTCTACAAAATGGCATACTAATTTTAATTTAAACTTTTTTTTTTAAGAAAATCTGTTTTCGGCGGATGATTCCGAAACACCCTGTGAAATAATTTTATTGAAATTCATTGGTATAACAGCCCTAGAAATTTCCTTCAAATTAAAAAAAAAATGGTACCGCTAACTCAATCCGTTCAAAAGTTATGATTTTTGCAACGAGATAAGTCATTTTGGACAACCGTGCGACGCGACGCTACGATGCAAAAAAAAAAATGAAAGAAGGTTGAGTGTGCACTGTGTGACTCTGTCGCTCCTTTAATTTTGTGTTCTTTTTTCCTCCTCTTCAACACAAACGCAACTCTTTCGAAGTTCAAACATGTTGAATGAACACATACGAAGTGACTTTTTTTTTGTTTTTATTTTAATTCGAAGTTTTGAATCTTCGAATCTGAGTTCGACATTTTGTCCGGAGGCCTCTTAAGAAAATTAAATATTAAATTGATTCCTCTCAACAATTTTTTTATGCATTTTTTTCGATTGTAGGCCAAAGAACCAAAACAAAAGAAAAAAAACAACCCCTATTATTTATTTCTCTCCTCGCTATTCTTCAAATTCTCATTCATAACATTCCACTCCTTAAAATATATAAAAAAAAACAAGCATTCTTCTTCTTTACTCATCAAACCAGTTAGGTATAAGAATAAGAAACAAACAAAAAGAAACAAAAAAAAGTGAACGGATTTGATAAAACAGAATCCTTTTCCACTTCTTCCCTCCTATTTCTTTTACTTCTTAACGTTTGTTGATCATTACATCTCCCTTACTCTCATCTCACGAAAAAAACCCTCTTTTTCCAACTGCAAAATTAAAATGTTGACGATCGCAGCGCCTCCAAACTATGGAACACACGTCGCAAATAACTCGCTCATGAGAATACTATAGTGTTTATATAAATACAATGGTTGCACAGAGTGCATTGGAAAGGTTGTATCAAAGATGATATAACTAGTTATATTATCTTTGGTTGCATTCATTTTAACCTTCCGAAGGCAAGGCTTTTTTTTCCTACGTGAAAAGCAAGTGGGGTTGTTCATCACCCCACCACCTTTTATTGTAAATAAAACAATATTTTAATTGAAAATTCTTATTTATTATGAGGAAACTAAAAAAAAACTTTTTTGGAGATTTTTTAAAATCTCTTACATAATTTTTTATATGAAATGCAGTTAAGGCAAATAAAAAAACAAAAGATACTACAAGTAGTGGGGTGATGGGTCAGCCCGCTTGCCATCGGAAGGTTAAATGGGGTTTTCTGAACTCGAAAAATGTCACTTTGCGTAAAAACCTGTATTCTTCGGTGACTTCCCGATTTTTTCCGCACGGGCGAAAAAAAAGATAAAAACTTGTTTAGAAAACCATTACCCATAAACCAATGAGTTGCACACAGTGATTTGAAAGAAAAGTTCAAAAACGCTCCACCCTAAATAAAGCCGTGAGAGCCATAGTGGCCTAACTGATTTGTTCACTTTTTTTATGTTTACTCTAGCAGTATTCAATTCTTTTTGAAAAAGTTGTACTTATTGATATGTCATATAAACTACTATTTCATAAGAAACTAACTTTCGTGACCATTTTGAAAAAAAAGTTCAAAAATTATTTAGGCCACTATAGTTCTCACGGCCTGAAATATACAATGTACCTATATTTTTTTTATTCTCACAGGAATATAATTATGTAACCTTATTTCTAAACGCTTCTTATTTATTTGTCTTCTTTTTTAAATAGGAAGTTTTTTTTATTATTTAGTAAAATCCCAGTTATTAGCAGGAGTGTGCATTAGAACTTTTCTAATGCCTTCAATTTTATTGAGTTTAAACTTTTAAAATAAAAACTATCCAATTAAAATATCTTCAGTAAATAAGTTTGCTATAAAAGTATTACCATGGCGATTTGTTATAAAAAAAGTGTCAAACATTTTTAATCTTAGCATACGAAATAGAAGTGTTCGTTAAATTATATATTTTTAATGTATGTATGTGCTTAGGAAGAATATCTCTTTTTAATAAATCAAACTTTCGTTTTTTTAATACAAAAAATAATAACTCAATAAAAAACGAAACTCCCAAGTTCAAAATTTATTTTACTTTTTCGCTATAATTTTATGTTAACTGCACATAAATCTAATTATTTTTTTATCTAATCGAATTCTGTGGATTGATGCAAGACATGTTGAGATTCCTATCTTACACATGAAATAAATGATTTTTTTCTTCTACATATTTCACTGAATAAAAAAATGCATGAGTTTTATTCATGAGTGAAAGTTTATCAATTATTGCAAATGCAATGTGATTATTTATTTTAGCATGGCGATTGGTATTTAATTTAAATCAAAAAGATTTTGGTTGTTCTTATCTGAAATGATTTTTTGTTTTATAGACTAAATTGTTTAAACGCTTCAGTTCATCAAATCACCAATAAAACATTAATACATTTTTGTTATTTGTTGTCTATTTTTCGAATTGATTAGCGGGTTTGTACAATTGAAAAAAATGTACTTTCCTTTAACTTTGAATGTAGTAATACAGGGTGTCTGGCGGCAGATTTATATTTTCAAAGTTAAATACAAAAAATACCATTTGACATATCGTTTTATTTAAAATATTTATTATAAATAATTATGCGGACTTTATTTTTTGAAGATTATTTCATCCAAATGTCTTCCATCGAGTTGCACACGCTGTTCGTGTTCTGCGCCACACGGTGCAGTAAACTAGGTTCAATTGTATTGATTTCTCCACGAATATTTTCTTTTAGGTTCACAAGAGTTCGGGAATTGTTAATGTAAACCCTATCTTTAAGGTAGCCCCATAAAAAAATCCATTGGGGTTAAGTCCGGGGACCTCGGTGGCCATGGGATGTCCCCAAAGCGACAGTTTCTGAGGGAAAGCTTCCCGAAGCAAATTCATCGAAGCTCTGGCCGTGTGTGCGTTTGCACCATCCTGTTGAAACCACGTGTGCGATGAGAACGATGGGTGAGCTCGCAGGTCCGGCAAAAAGAAACCCGTAATCATGCGTTGATATTTCTCACTATTGACATTTGTCGCCTGGCCCCGAGCATTTTCGAAAAAAAATGGTCCAAATATTCCATTCGTGGATAAGGCGCACCAAACAGTTACCTTGGGGTAATGCAATGGTTTTTGGTGTTTCAGTCGAGAGTTATGGGTTCTTGGAGACCAGTAACGACAGTTTTGCTTGTTGACGTGCCCGTTTAAATAAAAATGAGCCTCGTCTCTCCAAAAAATGCGATTCACAGTTCGAAAACGCTCCAACATCGTTTCACAAAATATTTTGCGTAGAACAAAGTGACTTTCCTTAAGTTCTTGAACGATTTGAATTTTAAATGGATTAAACTTAAGATCATTTTTTTAAATTTCATGAATAATAGCTCTTGGAAGTCGCAGTGAGGCTGCCCTTTTCCGTATCGAAAGTCGCGGATTTTCACGTAAACTCTCTTCAACCAGTTCAATGTTTCCGAGAGTCCTTGAAGATCGACTGGGCCCTGGCCGTGCCGAAGCAGTTGTGCGGAACCTTTGCACCCAGGAACGAATTAAATTCACACTCGGCCCGTCACTTATCCGCCGAATATCGAAGTTTGAACAAAATTGTCGACGAGCAATTACGTACGAATCGTTACTCTTGAAAAATGCCTCGATGGCGAACGCGTGATACTAAATTGACCACTGCGACATAGTGACTTAAAAAATCCGCACGATCACTGATTCCAACGACACCACCCACTCCCCTCACCGTTTATTACTTTTTGAAATATTCGTATTTCAAAACATAAATCTGCCACCAGACACCCTGTATTTCGTTATTGATCAGGAGCATCGATCTCATGAAACATCTTAGGGAGAATACTGTTATCTATAGAGTTAGCATGCGTTATTTTTTATAAACTTTGCAAAGAGAAAATAAGACAGATTTTTCGGCTTTGACCAATTTTAGAAATAACTGCATCTATTATACAATTTTTTTAATGTTAATTTAAATTTTCTAAAACCTAAAAATATACTTGAGACCATGAAGAACTAAAGTTTTTAATGTAAGTGTTTTATATCGGATTTATATATATTTTTTAATAGTCGAGGTAAGTTTTTGTATCGCTGGCACTATAAATTCAATAAGGAAATAAGATTTTCTTAAAACTGTGCATTGCTATCGAAGTTTTATATCAATTATATTGAGTGTTATGTATTTAAAATTACAGACGACTAAAGAATTTATCAATGTAAAATAATAGCATGTGTATCAACATTTTATTCAACTTACCTGTTTAAATTCCTGTGAAAAAGACTGTATCATAGCTTGTATTGCAGAAGAACGGACAGCGTGAAGTATCAGATGTCCACCATTGCGCATGTTCAACTGTAATGCAGCGGGGCGTGGAAGAGTTACTGCGCCTTGCAAATCGTTAAATGGAAGCGATTGTACCACTATCAAATAGTCTGCATCACGTCTCGCCAAATAAACGCCATTATGGGATATTCCCATAATCGAAACGTCAGGAAATTGAGGAGCCCCTTGAACAGCAAACAAGCGTGAAAAATAGAGCGGCCAGCTGCGTGCCATGTCAAGCAAGTGTCGTTTGACTATTGCACGAATATTTTGGTTGCGTGCACTTTCAACGGTTATACCATGTCCATTGAGCATGTTTACAGCAGCAGACTTTTCCTGTGGCGTAACTCGTAGACATGGCGTTAATCCAAACACATCACATACAATTTGCGCAAATAAAAGGTCTAAGGCGACTGGTGGGCCAATTGGTTCGCTAGGATGAAATACCTCTTTGCGGACACGTAGTTTCCATGCGACGCGATTATAGGTAAGACATGCAGTGGCGGGTGACTTGAGTGAAGGGGGTGCTGGAATAGGCGCTGGTATTGAGGGCACTGGCCATTCTTCACCATAATCGGTTTCATCATCTCTGCGGGTTCCCTGAGAAACCAAAGTTGAGCTCGATGTTTTCCGCTTGCGTTCTTTTTCTAATTTTTGAACCATGTGTGTTTTAAATGTTGCAGTAGTTGTATTGGCTGTTGTTGAGCCAGATGCATAATTTTGGTTTTGTGATTGCTTGCGATTTAAAACTCCTCGATCTGCTTGAGCTGAAAAAGCCTTAGACGGAGGGTGATATACTTTATTACCCTCCTTTTCTCGTTCGACCTGACGCATTTCATAAACACGTTCACGTTTTTCTCTTTCTTTCTCGCGTTCTCGTTCAGATCCAGTAGATGGAGGACCTTCGACCTCAGCCCGATCCCATACGGACTCTGAAAAATCATCGCGATCTCGCGACCGAGATCTCGATCTAGACCTCTCCCTGTCATTTGGAATTTCTTTTTTGAAACTTGTCTCGTAGACCATATCTAGCTTAGCTGCCTCAGCGCGACCCCATGAATCATAAGTGTCTTTTGAAATCTCAGATCCATTCCAATTGTGCCGTGCGCCGAATGTGTCCCGCTCCTGTCGCTGAATAAATGCGGGGATGTCTTGTTGCATATGCGAACGATATTCACGTTCATTCATGTGATCTTCACGCACAGGTGGGCTTTTTGGAACGGGTGGGGGTGCTGGCGGTGCAGTTGTTGGAGGACGAATTGGTGGGGGTGGCGCTGGAACCGATGGAGCTGGAGGTACAACTGCTGGCCAACTGGACTGAGGAGGAGGTGAAAGTTTACCTTCCATCCGTTCTACTTGGGATCTTACAGATGAAATATCATTCGAAGCTCCCATAATTCCAAAATGGCCACTTAGCTGTTGCTGAAGCATAAGTTTCCTTGTGTCTTCTAATTTTGCTGGTGCTCGCTGTTCGGATTTTGTACTTATGGACGATCGTACTGAATGTCCCGCAGTAACTTGTTCCAACCTTTGTCGCATTTCAGAACTCAATTTAAGCTTGCCAACACTTCCCGGTGGCGGACGATCCGCGCCAATTTCAAAACTCTTTCTAGATACCTTTGTTGAGGAGCTTGCCTGGTTTAATTCTGCTAAGTCCTTCATAAGCTTACCGCCATTCGTTTCAATTTTGATATGAGTTCTCATGAATTGAGATGTATGCATTACTGTTGGAGGGGATGGTGGTTTCGAGGAGTCTACTTCAAACTCTTCCCATTCGATTGCTGATCCATTGAGAGATCCATTTGAACTGTGCAATTGTGATTGTGGTGTAGTTTTCCTTTGGCTTTGACGCATTTTGAAAACAAAGAAATCCTCTTCGCAATCTGGTTGAGGGCCGTCTTGCGGTGGTGGCCAACGCCACTTTCCAATACGAACAGTTTTAGCTCGCCCATATGGGTCAAGAAAATGACGAGTTTCTGAGGGATCTTTTGACTCTATTGGAGGTGGCATTGGTGGAGGAGGGGGAGGGGGTATAAGGGATCCTCCACTTTCTGAAGACGTCTTACGGTTACGATCTACATCAGTAAACTGAGAAATTCGATTCTTGAAACTTTGCCTACGAACTGAAGATGGAGCGTTGTTTTGCAAACTAATTTTGCTGGTTGTAGTATGAGTTGTTGATGATTGTATGAGTGGCGGCGATGCAGGGGAAACAGTTGATGTATCCTGTTGACTAAGTAATGTTTGTAGAGCTTGGTTTTGTGCCAAAAGTTGTTGTTGAATCTGCAAATTTTGAGCCATAGCCGATTGAAGGAAAGCCCGTTGTACCTGGTGCTGATACATAGAAGGATCTGCGTCTTGAGGTGTATTTATTAAATGCATTAAGTTTTCAGGTTTGGCACCAGTTATTAAGGATCCACCTACGGGACGATTCATACTTGAGTTGGACACAAACCCCGAAGTTGTTGCGGAAGTATGATGAGCTGTTCCCCCGCCCTTGATTGTTTCAATTAATTCTGATTTTTCTTGTAAGTTTTTTATGGCATCGCTTATAAAAATCGGCTTGAATAAACCAGAGATATAGTCATCAAGATTGCCGTCGTTGCTGCCGCTCTCAACTAGTTTATCTCCACCGCCTTTGATCTTGTCAGATAATAAATTTGCATTGGTCAAACCATATATTGAATCATCTATTAACGGTGCCTCCGAAAAGTCAATACCTCCCCCGCGAATACTAGCGGCTAAAGAACGAGCATCGGAAAGTTCATCTAATGATCCATCTAGTACTGGGCTAAAAAGATCATCGAGAAACTGGTCCACATCCGAAGCCTGTGATGGAACACGTACTCTTCGAACATGACTAGCCAATGAAGGTGCTTCACTTGTGTCTGACATAGCCGAGGATCTTGTGGCGTACTCTGATTTATCCATATATTTACTTGAGTGAGATCCTGCATGAGATCTACGAGCTGCATTCTGTGACTTTTGATACCGTGGACCTGTTTCCTTACCCGTTGGAGCCAATCGTTCTGCTGAATGATATCTGTCGTTAAGTCGGCTCTCTGATAGCCCTAGATCAGTGAGCGGCTCTGGCTCTGGGGTTGTTATCATGTCTGCATCGTCTCCAGCTAACAAATCATCCAATGATTTTGATCGTGATTTATCGGTTTCAAAATAGCGTTCGTTTAAGGCTGAACTTCTAGATAGAAGATCTCGTGAATTTTTTCGAACTGCGTTGTATTCAATTTTTTTCTCTACAACTGGTTCAGGAATAGGAGCTTCCATTGACTTTGGAGAAGATTTGGCCTGTGGTGGCTCGGGAGGAGGCACTTGAGGACGTTTTGGACTACTTGCTTCTATTTCTGGAAGCGATGTACGAGAAAATTTTGAATCCGTCTTAAATAAATCGCTTCGAGCAGCTGGAAACGCAGGACAAAGTTCTTTTTCTGCAACTAAATCCAGAACATAATCCAGACCGCATGAGTCTGTGAGTAGTTTCCCATCATCAAGTACAACTGTCCATCCACTATAGGAAATGCCCAGTGTGGAAATTGCCAACGAAGCTGCCTCTTCACATGTTGTCCAAGAGTCTATAGCAACAGTTTGAGTTACATCATCGGGGAGTATCAAAGCGACAGCAATGTCTGATGTTCGAGAAATTGCTCGCCACTCAACCCAAGAAGGTGTAAAGCTCCTGCATGCATTAGTTTGAGAAGAACCAGAATTTCGGAGAATCTTTTTAAGTAAAAGTTCTTTCATGCTAGCAGGAGCAATGTCAGCAATAAACTTCATTAAATACTTGCTGAATGCAGGACCTGGTTGGAAGCAAGACAAACAATGTGCCATTAGCTGCCATATTCGTAAAGATTGATTTTCTTCAATTCTATAAACTTGGTTGCAGATTTGTATAAGAATTTCATCACGTAGGCCCCGTGAAGAGAGTCCTTTGTGGACAATGTAGTCAGATAGAACTTTTTCTTTGTTGCTGTCTAGTGAAGTGTCATTAGTCCAGCGTAAGATTAGTTTGAAAACAGCGAGAGCATCTTGAAAATCTTGGTCTCGTGAAGCTGCTCTTGTCAAAAAAGGAGCAGTGATTGGATCGCGTCTGGGAGAAAGTCTAAGGCCATTACAATAAACCGAACTGAATTTTCCAAAAGAGAACTGATCCAAATCTTTTGGTAATTCACCCGCAACTGGAGGTCCTGGGACGGTTCCAACCACTTTAACCAAATGGCGGTCCCCATGAAGTTGTGTCCAGCCTTCTGTTTTTGAAAAAATAAAAGCCAATTCTGCTGGAATGTCCAGGTAAGCAACTTGACTTCGTTCAATATTTTCCTTGGCTACCTTCTTTGCCTCACGTTCTTTCTGGATCTTCTGTGCTTCTAAACGACGTTTATAATCTGCTTTGAGTTTAGTAAAATGTTTTCTTGCCATTTTTCCTCGCCAACATGCTTGGGCTCTAATGGCACCATGTCGAAGTTCTTTGAAATGCTTCCTCTCTCGATATCCACGCCATTTAGATTGAACACTTATAGCGGCTCTATTTTCTCGTAAAAGTTTTCGTCGAACCAGCATTCCACGAACGCACTTTTGAATAACGATGGCAGCATTCTTTAGGCGATCTGATCGGCCACTTTCTAGCATTCGATGCAATGCCTCCCGAAGAAAAACTCTGGTAGCTCCCAGTTGGAAGTCGGGGCCCTCAATACCGGTACGTGGAAGAGAATCCAAGACTGTTCTACAGAGTTCACGGTATGGTGTTCCTCTCGGCAAAGGTACTTTCATGAGATGGCGGTAGCGTTCTACAAAATGTTGAAACCTTAATCGAACGGGATAGCCCCTTTGACGAATTTGTATAGTATCTAACATTCCTAAATAGCGTAGCTGCTGGAGAACACATGGCATATCCATTTTAAGAGCGTGTTTCTCATTGTTTGGTTTTACGCATCGAACAAACCAGGGATTGCAACGGCCCATAGATTGCAATAGCTGTTGTAACGAGTCTGAAAATCTAGCTGCGACGGTGGGCGTTCGGGGTTTCATGGTTACAAAACGACCATTGGACCCTTTTGGCAGTGTCTTTCCAGAATCACGTTGTGCTCGCAATTGCTTGGTAAGATCCACAACAAGTTGAAGTTTGCTTGAAGCAAGCAGTTCCAAAACATCGCTTCGAAGAGCATCTCGGTTCTTATCCAAAAACCCATCGACGCAGTACCAAACTTGGCCCGCATAGTGGGTTATGCCAAATTCTTGTGCTCCAATTCTTGGTCTGGAGTATAATTCGTTAAGTGCATGATTGTAGTGACACTTTTCCAAAAAGCTCATATCTGAAGCCCGTGGAAAATTTGACTCATCATCTAAAAGATGAAAAACTCCAACTGGTTTCTTGGCTAACAAATGAATCACAGGCAAATTATCATCCCAGTTCAAAGGTGTCCATTCCAGCCGTTCTCGGGCGTATTCAGCTTGTTCCAGCTTGAAAACATGCTTATTAAAATAGAGCTGAAGATTTTCATTGGCATAATTAATGCAGAGCTGCTCGAATGAGTTTTCCGCCAAATCTTCAAACCCAAATATGTCAAGAATTGAAATTCTATGTGCATCATGAGTGCCACCTTTCTGTACAATAGAGTTAATTCGAGAAACCAGCCAGTTGAAGAGACCAGCGTATAGTGCCTTAGCAAAAGCATCTCTTGAATCTAAAGCTTGATCAATTCCTAAGGGTGTGTGTAAACGTTCTGATCTTGCTTCAGTCGTGCGGCTAGTCAAGGACCGATGGAGCCCCTCAGAAGATATGTGCAACAAATGGGCAGCCCATTTAATTTCAGCATCTGATCCAACTTCAACACCTTCTTGGCCATGCCTTAGCTGACGTCTATGAAAGTAAACATTTCCAAGATGAAGCACTGAAGCTAAAACTCTTATAATTCCTTCACGTTCTACTTCTGATACGCCAAGAACTTGCATAGCACTCTGTAGAGAACTCCAATCCACTCTTCCTGGAGCACAATCAGAACCTCCCTGATTAAGGTAGAAATATTTGTCAGCTTCTAGCAAGCCGTACTTTGTTCTCTCTGCCTCCGAAAGACCTCCAAGCATTTCATAGAAGACATGATAATTTCGTTCACCAGGCGCTTGTGTCACGATCCTTGATTTTTCAAGTAGATATTGTGTTATTTTGGCACCAACAATGGCACCTGACTTGAAATAAACTTCTAAATATTTTCCAAATCGAGAACTATTATCGTTTCTAGCAGTTTTTGCATTTCCGAATGCCTCCAATAATGGGGCTGCTTCTAGAATCTGCTCTGTAATGACTGCCGATGCAGATCCACCTCCTGGTACGACTGCTGCCAAGTATTGCATCACCAGCTTTGTAGATTCTGTTTTTCCAGAGCCAGATTCTCCAGAAATAACCACAACTTGAGGAGACGGTAAGGCCGCATGTGCTGCTGCACCAATTGCAAATAAATGTGGAGCCAATACTCCAAGTGGCCTGCCTGCATACTGCTTTGCTACTTCTAAACCATATGAATCTGGAAACATTTTGTAGGGATTTACGGCTATCAGAATACTCCCAGCAAATGTGTAAATGAGGCCGTTATCATAACGTAAGCGCAAATTCCATAAAAGTGATGCTTCATGTAGGTCATCCAATTGAGTCATGTCATCTACTCCACTGCTGCCAAGATCTTGTCGGGGGCGTAGATTGCCCTCTCCGGGTTGGAGTGCAAATGTCTGTGGCTGAAAGAAAAAAAAATTGTTTAACAATTGTTTTTCTATTATCTTATAATTTTAAAAATTAGTAGAGTAGGTGGTAAAAACTTCATTTATAGAAATATAGAAAAACAGAAAGTTTATTTTATTTTACATAAGTAGTTTGGTATAGGTATGTTATTTGTCATTAAAAAACTTAATAAAATTTCTCAAAGAAGATTTTATAAAAAGAAATTTTAAAAAATATATGTGAAATTTATTACATTTATTTCTAAGGGAGTAAATGGGAAAATTAAGAAAAAACTTCGATTTCATGCCCTATTTGCTACTTCGGATTTAAATTTAAGATAGTTTGGCGTAGTACAATTCAAATTTGAAAACCTTTATACAAACCCTACACGCACTTTCACACACGAGTGAAAGCACTGGAAAAATGAAAACTACAATATGACAGCAGATCGCTTTGAAATGCTCCGATAAAAAATGACGAAAACATCTTAATTTAGGTAT
Organism: Meliscaeva auricollis; assembly: GCA_948107695.1. NCBI lineage: Eukaryota > Metazoa > Arthropoda > Insecta > Diptera > Syrphidae > Meliscaeva > Meliscaeva auricollis. The sequence continues at coordinate 39,186,253 of OX403619.1, read as the reverse complement.
TAAAATTTCTTAAAAGAAATTTCTAAGGATTCTAAATAAAAAAAATAGTAGTACGAATGTGAAAGGAGGATTACGGTAGTACAGAGCAGCCGAGAGTAGTAGAAATACTACTATAGTAGTACTTTCGGCAACACTGATGGTAAAAGTAAATCTGATAATAATGTGCTTGTTTTCAATCCATACGAAGAGGGTTGTTTGAGAACACATAATCAGTGTGGCAAAGGCTGCTCACGGTGCAGGTTATGGGGGATGTACGATCGTCAAAGCGAAATTACAACAACAATTGAAGGGCCAGTGGTTGCGTTTATTTTTTTCAATAACCACTAACCGGCACCTTTTGTAAGAAAGAAGCTCTCCCATAATACTTGTACGGGAGACTGTTTGTAACTTTCAAATAAGACCACCATTATTAAAATCCGTTGCCGTTAAGTTATTAAAAAAGAGAGCAATAGAATTCGTGTTTGCGTATTTATATAATGATGATGATGATAAATTGAAACTACTTGTTGTCCTTATAAAGATTTAATTTTTAAGAAATGTAGTGGCCCAGTATTACAAGCTGGAAAAAATGTGGCAAATTGACGCTAAAGTGGAACAACACTGATTATGATGACAGTCTTAAAATGTTCACATTGGTTGATCGCGCAAGGGCACAGAATCGCTACTTTAAATCGCTACTTTATACCATAAACCAAAAAAAAAATCGCGTTAAAAAGTATCTTCTTACTCTGAAAAAAAAAATCATTCCACCCTAAGGAATTTTATGAACTCTTCTGATTCTTTATTCATGACCAGAATTGAATATGACAAATTTTACATCCGTGTTTATCCACTTTCACACTTCTTCCCCATCCCTCCGTAGGAAAACACCCTTCTGCAATAGATATTTTTGAATAGGCTCTGGATTCCTAACCTTCACATGAGAAAGAACTTCACCTCTAGTGGGAAACAACTTAACTTTTTTCTGATAAAGTGGTTTGCCACTCTTGAGAAATAATTTAATCTGAAATTTGTATAAAGTTATTTCCCACCTGTAATTTTAAAATCTTATTCACCTGGGTTGGCTTCATTTTCCTAATATAGTGTTAACCGAAGAAAAATATTTTAACGTGATTTTCTTATGGAAAAAAATTTCAACCCAGACAACTCGCTCATGCTCACTTTTTGCATATTAAAGATCTAGGGAGTGCTACCTTTGATGAGAAAAAGCCAAATATAGAATTTTAGATTCTCTAAGGGGGTTTGTCTATCCAGGAATCATGCTTGATGAAAAAAAATATGTCCACTTTGGAGGGTCTAGAGCCCATAGTTTAGTCACAAATCGTGTTTAAAGATATACATTTTTTTTCGTTTGAAAGGCTTTTTCGATTGAAAGGTATGTTTGGGGGGCACGTACCATGTGGTACGGCTAAACGGTCCGGTTTTCCTATTTTTTCAGTGACAGTACCCATAAAAGTGTTCCCGGCCGTGAAGCCGGTTTCCGGCTACGTGTGAAATGGGCCTAATCGTTGAGCTAAAACGATTACCGTCATTTTTATACATAATAATGTATAGGTCCTCAGACTTTGATAAGTCCGTTGTGATCCTCTTAAGGGGCATAGGGCCTTCACTACTCCTACGCGCCATTGTGTACGGTTTCTGGAAATATATCGTAGTTCTCTCCTATTCTTTCCCAGCTGTGCAGATTCCCTTTTGTGTGTCCTGCGCGATGTGCTTCTCGACCCGACCCTCTACCTGCCTGTGTGAGTGGGTTCCATTGCATCGCTTAGCCAGCAATGCAATCGTTGCCTTTTCGAAGTGTATGACCAATCCACTGCCACTTAAGTCTGCGTATAGTACAGTCTATAGATTCTTGACAGGTTCGCCTAATATGGCCTAGGGTGCTTTTTTCGAGGAACTTTTACTTTAAGAACAAAAAAATTCACATATAAAATATTCATGTGCCCACATTATACACACAACACATTTTGGGTACAATGCTTAACCTCGTTTGTCGTCAGAGGGAATAAGCTCGAAAAAACGTGTCAAATATGGCCTACCAGGCCATTGGCCCACAAATGGGATAGGCCATATAAAACATACTGCGATTTTTTCACTTAATCCAATTGTAAACACACTTTATAAACTTTGTTTTACATTATAATATCACGCAAATAAAGTTACTATATAACACTATTTAATTTAGGAAAAAAATTTTACATTTTACAAAAAAAATAATTTAAAAACATTAAAGAAAACTTGCCAAAAAATAACAATGAAAGCAAAGAAAACCTAATGTCGCGTGTATCACACTTACCGCGAAAGGCTGAGGCTCATCCGGTTTAAACATACTCGCAATGCAATTGTTTTACTTTTTTTTTTTACAGTGGTAGGCCACATTTGCCGAACTTACTCTATGCAACCCAAAAAATATTAAAAAGTACCCCAACGTTTTTAACCGTGTACCCTTATATTTTTTTAATAATAATAGTCTAACAGCCGATTTCACCAAGCCCTTTTAAAAATTAAACAGGCTTTTAAACCTTAAAATAACGTTTTTTCAATACAAAAAACGTCATTTTAAAATTTAAAAGCCTTTTAAATGTTCGTGCAATCGGCCATAAAAGAGTTATCTTTCAGTTGAAAGTTAAGTCAAAAAATTAACAAACGTTGCAGGCCTTGATGGATTACGAATGTGTGAATTATGAATTTACTCATAATTTTTCTTTCTTTTAAACAGCAGAAGCAAGTCAGAACGATACAAACACCAAATGTACGAAACAATTAATATCGAAGTAAAATACGATCTCCGAAAGCAGTCGTTTTACAAAAACAACTATCAGACCAGTGCCAATCCAGATTTCAGAACAGAATAAGGGTGGGAAAATTTTGGATAAATGGTATATGGAAGGGAAAACATGAGATAACAATCATAAAAAACACGATTTTCGACAACCACACCACTTTTTCGCCCCACCCACCCCCTTTCTCCGAATATATTGGTGTGCAATTTATTGTTCCCCTTGCATATACCATTTTACCTAATTCCCACCGCATCAAAGTCGAGAAATACATTACGAATGGGTGTATGTCTACTATCCGTTTTCTGGTATGCCTACATTTTAATGTTAGCATTGTTTGAAAGCACTTCAGAAAAACTAAATCATTTGTAATGATTATGTATTACACATATTTGTCGGTTTTACTCGGAAAAAAGAGGAAATTATAACTCCTATTAGGACATAAAGTTTGTAAGACCAATCTTTAATTAGTCTTTCCTTGTAATTAATATTTATTGATTGATATGAAAGAAATTTCTAAATTTACCCAAAAATGGAATTTGTTCTGTTAAAATGTTTACATATATTTTATCAACGAATATAACTTTTTTGTTGTAACAAACTGCCATTTGTTTCAAGATGATATCTATATATCTTATATAAGCTATAATTTAGATATAATAAAAAAGTAGGTATACCCTCATATAAATTTTGAATTAGAAAATAAATTAACTTCAAGGGTTAAAACTTTCACAGACTTTCCCAACATACAAAATAAAATAAACCAAAAAGCAAAAAAAGTACAACAAAAACACCCGACTTCGAAATCGAATAATATAAGCTACAACCTACAACAACGCTGAAATTTTGTATTTTTTATTTGTTAGATTATTTATCTGGGAGATAAATAAAACTAGCAGTTACGCGGGTTTTGACAATTTGTACAATAATTTTTGTATTTCAACTTCATCACATCACCAATTTTTACTTGCGATACAGGTAGGTACTATAGGGCAAGTTTAGGATTCGTAAAAAAAATCGAACTCCAGATAACAATCAGACATGACATTACGATGATAGATAAAGCTAAAAAAGTGGATCTCGCAATTCTGTCTGTCAGTCTGTCAGTCTGTCAGTCTGTCAGTCTGTCAGTCTGTCAGTCTGTCAGTCTGTCAGTCTGTCAGTCTGTCAGTCTGTCAGTCTGTCAGTCTGTCAGTCTGTCAGTCTGTCAGTCTGTCAGTCTGTCAGTCTGTCAGTCTGTCAGTCTGTCAGTCTGTCAGTCTGTCAGTCTGTCAGTCTGTCAGTCTGTCAGTCTGTCAGTCTGTCAGTCTGTCAGTCTGTCAGTCTGTCAGTCTGTCAGTCTGTCAGTCTGTCAGTCTGTCAGTCTGTCAGTCTGTCAGTCTGTCAGTCTGTCAGTCTGTCAGTCTGTCAGTCTGTCAGTCTGTCAGTCTGTCAGTCTGTCAGTCTGTCAGTCTGTCAGTCTGTCAGTCTGTCAGTCTGTCAGTCTGTCAGTCTGTCAGTCTGTCAGTCTGTCAGTCTGTCAGTCTGTCAGTCTGTCAGTCTGTCAGTCTGTCAGTCTGTCAGTCTGTCAGTCTGTCAGTCTGTCAGTCTGTCAGTCTGTCAGTCTGTCAGTCTGTCAGTCTGTCAGTCTGTCAGTCTGTCAGTCTGTCAGTCTGTCAGTCTGTCAGTCTGTCAGTCTGTCAGTCTGTCAGTCTGTCAGTCTGTCAGTCTGTCAGTCTGTCAGTCTGTCAGTCTGTCAGTCTGTCAGTCTGTCAGTCTGTCAGTCTGTCAGTCTGTCAGTCTGTCAGTCTGTCAGTCTGTCAGTCTGTCAGTCTGTCAGTCTGTCAGTCTGTCAGTCTGTCAGTCTGTCAGTCTGTCAGTCTGTCAGTCTGTCAGTCTGTCAGTCTGTCAGTCTGTCAGTCTGTCAGTCTGTCAGTCTGTCAGTCTGTCAGTCTGTCAGTCTGTCAGTCTGTCAGTCTGTCAGTCTGTCAGTCTGTCAGTCTGTCAGTCTGTCAGTCTGTCAGTCTGTCAGTCTGTCAGTCTGTCAGTCTGTCAGTCTGTCAGTCTGTCAGTCTGTCAGTCTGTCAGTCTGTCAGTCTGTCAGTCTGTCAGTCTGTCAGTCTGTCAGTCTGTCAGTCTGTCAGTCTGTCAGTCTGTCAGTCTGTCAGTCTGTCAGTCTGTCAGTCTGTCAGTCTGTCAGTCTGTCAGTCTGTCAGTCTGTCAGTCTGTCAGTCTGTCAGTCTGTCAGTCTGTCAGTCTGTCAGTCTGTCAGTCTGTCAGTCTGTCAGTCTGTCAGTCTGTCAGTCTGTCAGTCTGTCAGTCTGTCAGTCTGTCAGTCTGTCAGTCTGTCAGTCTGTCAGTCTGTCAGTCTGTCAGTCTGTCAGTCTGTCAGTCTGTCAGTCTGTCAGTCTGTCAGTCTGTCAGTCTGTCAGTCTGTCAGTCTGTCAGTCTGTCAGTCTGTCAGTCTGTCAGTCTGTCAGTCTGTCAGTCTGTCAGTCTGTCAGTCTGTCAGTCTGTCAGTCTGTCAGTCTGTCAGTCTGTCAGTCTGTCAGTCTGTCAGTCTGTCAGTCTGTCAGTCTGTCAGTCTGTCAGTCTGTCAGTCTGTCAGTCTGTCAGTCTGTCAGTCTGTCAGTCTGTCAGTCTGTCAGTCTGTCAGTCTGTCAGTCTGTCAGTCTGTCAGTCTGTCAGTCTGTCAGTCTGTCAGTCTGTCAGTCTGTCAGTCTGTCAGTCTGTCAGTCTGTCAGTCTGTCAGTCTGTCAGTCTGTCAGTCTGTCAGTCTGTCAGTCTGTCAGTCTGTCAGTCTGTCAGTCTGTCAGTCTGTCAGTCTGTCAGTCTGTCAGTCTGTCAGTCTGTCAGTCTGTCAGTCTGTCAGTCTGTCAGTCTGTCAGTCTGTCAGTCTGTCAGTTTTTTTTCAAAAATCAATATTTTGATTTTTCAAAATTATGGTTTTAGTTGTCTATTAATATTTTATTGAAATTGGCATTCAAATTTTTTTTTTAAACAAAGTTTGAGAATTTTTATTTTTTTTTCTTATGCATTTAGTATCAATTTTTTAACAATCGTTGATGTAATGAACCTATGAAAGGCAAGCAACAATTTTTGAATTTTGTTTTTATATATGTGTATTTGTACTGCATTATGCTCGAAAAAACTCATTGCACAGCAAAAAATCGACATAAAGTTTCTGATTTATTTAAAATAAATTTTCTATTTCAGTTGAGGCCAGTGGCCTATTTCATTAGGTAATTATAACAAATACACGGTAACAAAATTTACTAATTTTTAATACTTTTTGGGTTGCATATACGTCCACATCAAAAATTTAATGCACGACAAATATTAAAATTTTTCATTTAATACAAAATATATTAAAATTTAAGATATGGAACAATATTTTATTTCAATTATATTACTTTTCAATAAAATTTCATAATATTATTCTTTCTCTCTCTTCTCTCTAAATTCTTTAAAATGAAACCCGTTATTTTGTAAAATTAATATGGTGATATTAATTTCTTTATTATTTTTTTCGTAAATTATGAGAAGTCATACATTGTACTTCGAAATTTATCAGGTGAAGGTTACCTGAAATCATACATTAGACATTAAAAAAAAAATGGCTTCTTTTATCGTCTATGCCTGGCTTGCTCTTTTAATACAGCTTGATTAAAAATTAATTTCCCTATAGTAAAATGTAATATTAAAGTATTAGATTTTAATCCTTGAAATTAAATTTTAATTCTTTGGATCTAATCTTCTAATCTTCTTCATATTGAAAATGTCAAATTTTAATACAAAACTATTAGAATGTAATACAAAATAGTTTAAAAATTCTAATATTTACAGAATATTAAAAAGTAGTATTCACTGTATTGCATACGGCTGTAATACAAAGGCTGTATTAATAAGTAAGCCAAATTTTTAACCGGGTATCAATATATCTTTTTCAATTAAAATTCGGTTTCACCAAGGTCAAAATGCATTAGAAAAATTACACAATTGGTAAATAATGTAGAAATACATATTTGTGATAGTCATTTGTAGTGGTGAATAGGTCACAGGATAAAGCTCCAAATTTGAATTTGGACTGGAGGCGTAAGGCGTGAATTAATAAAAAACAATGAACAGAATTTGTATTATAAAACTTTTTTTTTATTTTTCATTAAATTTTTTTTAGAATAATTTCTCTTTTAGTCAATGTGTGTATGCAAAACTTAAAGTAAAATGGGTCACAAATTATAATGATTTATTCTACTTGTTTAAGAGACAGTCTCCCAATTCTTATATATAATATGTAACATTAAGTAGGTAAACAATTAAAATATACAAACTTTAATACAAAAACTAACATTTTCCGCGATACAATTACTGCACAGCATGGAAAGTTTCTTCACAACTTGTGGATAGCGATTTCGGATTTTGTCCCTGCTGATACGTTTATTCTTGTTGGGCTCGGAATTTGGTGATGATGACATGTCCTCAACGCTTGGCGGACGTTGGCGTCTCAGTACATGTGGAGATAAAATTTGAATAGACGGCGATGATAATGGACTAGGACTCACTGAACCACATTTCTGCCACGGATCTAAGTGGAAGCGTACGATTCGCATCGACTTTAAGAAATTGTATACATTTTCAGGAATATACAAACTAATACGAAAACTCAAGGAGCACTAATATACGCTACCAGGATGAAGCTCATCTGGATAGAAACTAATAATCACTCATGCGCCGAACGATGTGAATCGCTTCCAAACAAAACTCTTTACATGCAACATCAGAAGTAGAAGCAGCAGCGCTTTCTGGAAAAACTCGTTCGTGTCTATGATTTTCTATCGACCACTACAAGACGATCAGCCGACCGAACAGCCAAAGCAACATTGTAAACAATTTGAAATGAAGGAAAAACACACGATTCCTTGATGCTCCACATTTAGAGTTGGAGATTTAAACGCGCTTGCCGAGCCGCGCGCCGCCCTCTACAGAGACAACTTTCTACTCAGAAAATATATAAGGAGGCACATACATAGATACACATAACACTATTAATGAAACATAAAATTGCGAATAAAAATCAACTTTATATAAATTTACTTGAAAAAATAAATAAATATATAAATAAATTAGATTATTAATTTTAATTTGTTTTCAAATTACGTTTTCAATTTATATTATCAATTGAGAAAAAAAACCATATAAAACATAAATAATTTAAGTTGGTAATGGCGTTGTCGTCTGCTTGATTGCCGCGCTAAAAAGTTTAAAAATAAATTAATACAAAATTTTAAAAATTTTAATGATTGAAAACCATGACATATAACTAATATTTTTTTTTTCATGTTTCGTTTTTGTTTATAAAAATTCGGTTACAATATTATTTCTATACGCAGATGCAGTCTCAATAAATTTGTGAAGTGCTACCCAGTTTTCACCATCAAGAATGTTTTTTGTTTGCTCCATTGTTAATGATAGCTTCCCGAAGTAAACAAGCCTAAAATCTTTATAAATTGGACATATTGCCAAGAAGTGGAATGTGTCTTCTTTCATTTGAAGGTTACATGTAGTGCAAAGATTTCTTGTTGTTTTTTTAATGGGGCACCATTCAAATTCAACGTTTCGCATCTTGGCCGGCCTACATCTAATAGCTTTATGTTATGTGTTTGGAGGCAGTGAGTGATGAGCAAAGTCAAACATTAGCTGTTTTTTTTTGTTTAGGATAATACAAATTATTGTTAATAAGTTATTTAAAATAATGCATTCCTAAAATTTGTTGATATTAAGTTATTAAAAAAAGTTCGAAAGTTGTTATAACTTTATAAATATTATACCGATGATAGACATCGGACAAGCCTTTTAAACCTGAAGCTGCACTTTTTTCTGTATGAAATGAACATTTTATGTTTGAATATCTTTCTACTACAGGTTATTTCAAACAATTGCTTTTAAAAAAAAATAAATTTAAGCTAAAAATGTAGGGAAGCAAAATTAAAAAAAAAAAACATTTATATCTACATATTATTTTTGTCAAGACTGCAAAAAATGCTTTGTTTATATCAACTGTCCCTATTAATTTCTGATCGACCATTGAAAACTAAATGATTTTATTTCTATTTAGCACAATCATACAAAATGTTCATACTTATGTCCCTACATAAAAGGAACTACGAAAGAAACTGCATTTAATTTTTCTTGTAGAACATTTTAATTAGAGATAAGAGTACCTACCTGGTAAGAAGAGTATTAACGCATAATCTTTAAGCTCGTTGAGCGCCCAGTTCCTATTGAGTTAACTAGCTGGAATTTACATATTGAATGCAAAATAAACGTGCAACAAATAAATAGGTGGGGAACACCGAAAATGTACAAACTAAAAAAATGGACTAGGTACCCTAATATACATATATAAATACATATTTGAAAAATTGTGCATTTTATTTTGAGTGCAGTTTCCTCGCTGTTATAGCTTATCAACTTTTCTTTCTGCTTTGGAATTCAAAAAATGTTGTTATGTTAGTTACCCACATATATGAGGTGTTCCATCCGGTTTGAGGAAAACTGAACTGAATGGGAATAAATAATACGCACACATGCTCTTTGCATTTACGACCGTAGCATATCAATGGAAAGTTATACACCGGTGACGACGTTTGTAGTCAGATATAATGAAGATGGTGAGGTAAGTGAAACAGGTTAGTAAAATTAAAGCATTTTAGATAGTGTGGACTTCATGTTCTTCTTCGCATTTCTATTATATTTTTTATTCAGGGCTTTCCGATCCACAGTCAGTGGAAACATATATACACTGCGTTTCATTCGTATAGTCTTTTTTCAGAAAATTTTAAGCTACTGCTCTTGTAAATCTATCTTGTTAAAGAATTTTTTTAAGACATGAGGATAAAGCTCCGTTAAGAACATTGAATCTTAGTAAAACAAGTCCAATAATTACAGTTATGAGATTTATTTTTTAATTTCATTCATAAATATGTACCGCTTTTTTGTTATGTCCATTAGTTTAAATACACCTTTAATACAATTTAATACCATAAAACAATAATTGAAAGTAAGATGCGGGAATGCAAATAATAAACAGTCTTTAGACAACGTTCTTGTCTCTGATAAAGCATCGGTTCCCAGTTGATCATCCAGTGGTAGTGGCTCGGCAAACAGTGCGGAAGGTCGTGGGTTCGAACCTCAGCCGGACCGAAACATTTTATTTGCATTTTTACAAAATCAGGAGGTTCAAGATTTTATTGATTCGGAAGACCGATTGATGGAAGAAGGTGTCATAGCGGGGACATCGCAAGGTGCCCAGACAGCGGTACCAGACATAACCGCAAGTCAGCCAGCGGCAACAACAGCTGATATGGGAAAAAATCAGAAGGGGAAGAAGATTCGTTACCAGCCGAATCTTGTGAAGAGCCGCTCCACAATTACTTCAGCCCAGCTGCCTGCTGAAGTTAAGAAGAGGGTGCGGAAGCTACGGCAGCGGCAGCGGCAGCAACAACTAAACAAAAACAACAGTCCAACACCTCAGCAGACGATGAGGAGATATCATATATGCCCAAAGAAGGATGAAGGGCACTAGTATACGGGTGACAGCAATAAGTTTTCGGACCTCGCATCAGAGGCGTCATCCTAAGAAGATGAAATTGATTAGCAAACGCTCCAAAGCAAAATATCTAAATTCGAACAGCAGATGCAGCGCCTCAAGGCAGAAGTAGCACCCCTTCTACTACTTCTGAAGCAAAAGCAGGAGGCGCGTCAAGTTAAGGAGAAAAAAGAGCTCGAGGAAAAAAGGTGCTACAACAGCAGAAGCAGCAACCAAAACAGCAAGCCCAGCAGACAATACCAAAGCGGGTGCAGCAGCAAAAACAACAACTGTTACCAGCACAAGTGCAAAACGAGCAAAAACAGCAAACAGAACAGCCACAGCAGCAGGAGCAACAACAACAACGTCCACAGCAGCAAATGAAGCAGCAACAGGCCCAGGAGCAGCAGCAGGAGACCCAGCAGCAGCAGCGTGGGGCACACCAGAAGCAGCCGCAGCCAATAACCAAAAAAAAGTGCCTCCCATCAATACTTATAAGATGGATATTAAGTACACCATTAAACTATGTAAGTCGGCCATAGGTCCTAATTTTATGATTAAGCATATTAATAAAAGTAGACATGCAATCCACTGCTTCACAGTGGAGGATCATAAGAAAATTAAATTTTTATTGAAAGAATCCACCACTGAGTTTTTCAGTTTCAACCCCAAGATGGATAAAATCCAATCGGTCCTATTAAAGGGCATAGATTGCTGCCCGGAAGCCCAGGCGCTCTATAATGAGCTCTGCCAAAAAGCGAGTGATGATCTCGAGTTCATCAGTGTCTGGACAGTGCCTTTCCAAAATGCTTTGTCCAGACGGGAGATGCGGAAGTTGCCAATCTTCTTGGTACACCTCTCACCCACAAGCAAACTGGATAGTTTGAGGAGTATCTTCGTCCTCAACTACCAGGTTGTCACTTGGGACAAATTAAAAAGGCGAGTTGACATACTTCAATGCGTGCGCTGCCAAAGGTTCGGTCACGCCGCAGCCAACTGCGAAATGCAGTCGTGTTGCGTCAAGTGTGGAGAGAACCAAAATAAAAGAGAGTGCAAACTCGAGGCAGAAAGGGTATAAGATAAGACCAAACTCAAATGTGCCGTATGCGGAAGCGATGGGCACCCCGCTAACTATCGGGGCTGTCCGAAGTTTCAGCAGACGAAGCATCAAAAAATAGCGAAGCAGACTTTCGAAGAAAAACGTCCATCAGGCCGTGCTCCTACAGCAACAATCGTAAACCCCCAAATTTCTTACACCCAAATGGCGTCAGGAATGGGAAGTATGAGACAGCCTCCACCAAAGGTAGCCAAACAGGCCCCGTGGCAGAGGTGAATATTTTGACTTTGTTGCTGAGCATTCAACGCCAGTTAACAGGGCTTCAAAGCCAGATAAGGGAGCAGACAGAAAGGGTGGACCATATCTACCCTCTTCTGCCTAGCTTAGCGCAACTTAGGTCGTAGTGTTGGAGAGGTCCTTTAGGCTCCTTGCTGTGAATGAAAATTCACTGATTAGGATCGAACACAGAGCCAATCTACTCCAGTTGTTGAAAGACCTCTGTCCTGATGTGTTGATGGCTACCGAAACCAAGCTAATGCAGAAGCATAAACTGACAAACAATAATTACAATATCGTAAGAAGAGACCGGCCTGACTCCACTCAAGGGGGAGGCGTTGCAATCTTCGTTCGAAAAGGCATTAGTTATAAAGTAATATACAATAGTGAAAAGCTCAGATTTCGGTCGCTTGATGCTTGCATTATAAGCGTCCCTCTCCAACAAGGGAAGCGGGTGTATGTAGTGTCGGCCTACGTGGCAGAAGCACCTCAGCCAACCGACTTTACGTCAGAGCTCGAGAAACTTTTCCAAGTCCTACGCCAAACACCAAGATTGGGGAAATCGAATACAAAATTCTTGAAGTAGCCATCTTTATAAATGGATGGGTCAATACAATATTAAATAAAGAATCGATAAAATAAAATCTCAGTGAAAACAAATTTTAAACAAAATATTGAAAAAAAGAGAGAGAAAAAAAAAGAGAAAAATAAATAAATAAACTCTTCCCAAACGAATATTGGGAGAAAAAAGACAAATTAAACTTTTCCGTGAAGCCGAATTCTTGGAGTTTTTAAGGACATTTTGAGGACAAACAAAAAGAACCTAGATCATCGTGGGAAATGATAATGAAGCTGATACTCATCGTTACTACGTTCATGTAAGAAATTTAGTTACTTTATATATACATATATACAAAAAAAAATTTTAAATAAATTAAAATCAAATTATATTGCTACTTGCATGTATAAATTTTAAATAAAAAAAAAAAAAGGCTGTAAACTTAATTAATTTGAAAACTGAATAGAAAGATTTAAAACAATAAATAAATAAAAAAAAATGGCTTTACCAAGCAGTAAAGTTGAGAAACAAATTAACCTGACAGATATTAGCACTCCAGATCTGCAGATAGCACAAGAGATCTGTCAACCTTTATAAGATCAGTAGACAGAATAGAACCGATACTCAGTCAATCGAGTACAGATCAAATTATTCTAGGATCGTGGCTTCAAGCTATACGACAAAAAATAAAAGGAAAAGCGAGTGAAAGACTCCGCCTTCATGGCGAACCCCAGTCATGGGCCGATATAAAAAACTGTCTTGAAAAACATTTTTCTGATCACAGAGATGAGAGAACACTCTATAATTTGCTTAGTACTCTGATACAAACAGGTTCAGTAACATATTTTTATGATCAAATTTTAGAGCTGGTAACAGCTTTAAATAGTAAAATTAAAACAGGTCCACTAATTAGGGACATACTTACAAAGAGAAACCTTGAAGAAGGCTTAGACGCATTTATAAAAGGAAGCAAAGAACCCCTTAAAACTATTTTGCTTTCGAGGAACCCTTCTACCTTAGAAGAAGCCTTCGATATAGCCTTAAGTATCGAACCAAACAACTATATAAATTATAAGGCAAATAACGCCTTAAATAGAAATCCATCCAATTCAGGAAATTATAATAATTCCTATTATAAATCTTACAATCAAGGAAACCAAGGAAATTTTTTCCCCACAAAATTATCATACTGATTCTAGTTATAGATCTCGAAATAATTCTAACAACTATAATTCCTCAAATCAATATAACAATCAAAGAAATCCCAGGTATTCCCAAGATAATTATTCTAGTAATTATAATAATTTCAATCAGAATGACAATCAAAAAAATTCCCGATCCTCTCAAAATTCGATGGAAGTAGATAACTCGCTACAATTTAGACAATCCACAAACTATAAACCAAATTCTATAAACATATAATGATAGTAATTCTTCCCAAAACGCTTCGGGCAGATCTAAGATGCAAGTAGACGAATTAAATTCAATAGAAGCACAAGATCAAGATATTTATGAACCCAGAATTCCAGCAGAAGAACTGTTTGCATACGAAAATTTTCAAGAACAAGCCTCGGATCAGGAAGATTTATAAATAGATTACCTTACATCAATATAAAAACACCTAAGAAGACCCTTAAGTTTTTAATAGACACAGGAGCCTCTAGCTCACTACTAGATCCATCATTAGTTAAACCCGAATATATTTCCAAAATAAAACCCTGCGTAATTAAAGCTTTAAATAAAAAAGCTATTATCTCAGAAAAAGTAGAAACTACACTTTTTAAAGAATTTGGAGCTGATTCTCCACCTGTTACCTTTTACCTATTTAACTTCCATGACTATTTTGATGGAAAAATAGGATACGATATTCTTTCCGCATGTGGAATACAAATAGATTTAATAAGAAATATAATTAAGAGAAGACAGAATGAAATAAAAATATTTCATAAGCCATTAACAAAAACATATACTTACAACATCCCTTCATACAGTGTAAGAAAACTTACACCAGTTGATCAACAATATGGAGATGTACTCCTTGAAGAACAAACTATTAACGATACAAAATTGATAGGTGGGCTATATAAAGCAACGAATTGGAAAGCCAACATCCTTATAGAAAATAACAACAATAATTACGTTGAAATAAAAATAGAGCAACCAATAAAATGTATTTCAGTAAATACATTAGAAATTAATAACTTCACAATTAAAGAACAAGAAAACAGAAACCTACTAGAAAAAATAAGAACTGAACATTTAAATTGTGAGGAAAAAGAAACAATACTTAAATTAATAAAAGAATATAATGACATTTTTTTTTTGACGAAAATCAAAATTTGAGTTTTACAAATGAAGTAAAGCATAGAATAAAGACTAAAGATGACATACCGGTATATACAAAAACATACCGTTATCCCTACATACACAAAGACGAAATTAAACGACAAATTGACAAAATGCTTAACGAAGGAATCATACGACCTAGCTATTCACCTTGGTCATCCCCTATATGGATAGTAGGTACCAAAAAAAACAGACGCTTCAAAGAAAACAAAATGGCGACTTGTAGTTGATTACAGAAGAGTTAATGACAAGACAATTGACGACAAATACCCTATCCCAAACATTTCAGAAATATTAGATAAATTAGGACGATCAGTATACTTTACAATATTAGACTTGGCTTCAGGATTCCACCAAATAGAGGTGCATCCTGACGACATTAAGAAAACCGCTTTCACTGTAGAAGGAGGTCATTACGAATATGTCCGCATGCCTTTTGGACTCAAAAATGGTCCGGCAACTTTTCAAAGGGTAGTGGATGTTGTGCTGAGAAACTTACAGAACTTACAGTACACATGGACGATATTATAATTTTTTCAACATCATTAGTTGAACATATTCAGAATTTAAGGAAAGTTTTTAATGCTCTTAGGAAAGCAAACCTTAAAGTACAGCTAGACAAATCTGAATTCTTATGCAAGGAGGTGGCATTTCTAGGACACATAGTTTCAGATGAAGGTATAAAGCCAAACCCAGACAAAATCAAACCCGTTAAGGAATATCCCATCCAAAAAACCCCAAAGCATATTAAACAATTCCTAGGTTTATTAGGCTATTATAAAAAATTATTAAGGATTTTGCTAAACTGACTAAACCACTAACGTCAAAATTAAAAAAAAGGTGCAAAAATAGATATAAAAGACGAACAATATCAGAAATGCTTTGAAATATGTTACCACTTACTTATTAATCATCCAATATTAGCCTATCCAGATTTTGATAAAAGTTTTATACTTACCACAGACGATTCAAATTTCGCTCTTGGAGCAGTGCTTTCCCAAATACAAAATGGCAAAGAACACCTCATTTGCTACGCAAGTAGAACGTTTAACGACCATGAAACTAAATATTCAACGATCGAAAAAGAGCTGCTAGCGATCGTGTGGTCAACTCAATATTTTAGACCATACTTGTTTGGACGAAAATTTAAAATTCAGACGGACCACAAACCATTACGATGGTTAATGTCATTAAAAGAACCCAATTCAAAGCTAATTAGATGGAAACTCAAGTTAGAGGAGTACAATTATGAAATAGAATACAAACCCGGAAGAATAAATAATAACGCTGATACTCTTTCAAGAATACCAATAGAAGAAGACAATTTAGATAATATTTCAATGAAACCAATGGAGATTAATGCCCAGGAATCAGAATCATCAGGTAATACAATTCATAGTGCAGATTATGATAGCGAAAGTCTTATACCTATATCAGAATCATGTTTGAATCAATTCCAAAACCAACACATTATTTCATTAAAATCAAGTGGTAGTGCTTCAATAAAAACAGATAAAATTTTCTCCAGCACAAGGAAAACAATACAACTTAAACAGTATGACGAAGAAACACTTATAAACTTGGTTAAAACGCATTTTAATCCAAAACAAGAAAATGCGATACATATTGAAGACAATAACCTTTTTCTATCATTCCAAAATGTTTACGAAAAATATTTTTCTCGAAATAAGCAAATGAGAGTACTTCGTTGTACTAAAATTAGAAAAGATATTACAAATGAGTTTGAACAAGACAAAATTATTAAAGATACCCATCTTG
The DNA here is from genome assembly GCA_948107695.1 of Meliscaeva auricollis. NCBI lineage: Eukaryota > Metazoa > Arthropoda > Insecta > Diptera > Syrphidae > Meliscaeva > Meliscaeva auricollis. The sequence continues at coordinate 39,169,889 of OX403619.1, read as the reverse complement.
AAAATGACCATAGGGGAATAAATGAATGTTTTGAGCACATAAAAAGAACGTATTACTTTCCTAATCTCAAGAACAAAATAAATTTATTCATTAACCAATGTGAAATTTGTCAGGTAGAGAAATACGAGAGAAGACCAGTTCGACAAAAAATTCAATTTACTCAAACTCCTAAATTCCCATTAGAAATATGCCATATCGACATATTCTTTATCAACAAAGGAAAACCAATTCTCACAATAATCGATAAATTCTCTCGATTTGGACAAGCATACCCTGTAGAAACTAGAAATACACCCCACATTAAAGAAGGTTTAATGAGACATTTTAGTTTATTCGGAAAGCCGAAACTCTTAGTCGCAGATCAAGAAGGTGTAATTACTACAATAGAAATGAAGGAATTTTTAACCAAGAATGACATTTCTATCCACTACACTCCAAGTAATTCCTCAAGCTCAAATTCTCCTATTGAACGCTTTCATTCGACACTTCTTGAACACTTACGCATAATTATGAATAACGAAAAATTGTCTTTCGAAGAATCTATATTTAAAGCCATTTATGGTTACAATAATTCTATTTGCCAAGCTACAAAATATACCAGCTTTGAACTTTTTTTCGGACGCAAAATTGATGAAAATCTTGAACCGAATCCAGAAAACTTAAAAGAACATAGACAAGAACTTTACGATAGCGCAAATTCAAACAACATTAGACAAAAAGATAAATATATTAATAAAAGAAACGAAAACAGAGAAGAACCTTTAGAATTACCTACAGACAGGGACGTATTCAAAAAAGAGAAAACGGTCAACAAATTACAAGCTAGATTTAAGAACAAACGAATACAAAGACAGAAAAAAAATGTAGCTTATGACAACAAAGATAGAAAATATCCTAAAAATAAAATTAAAAAACCCCGAAAATTACCCCGTCCAAACAGGACGGACGCAACTCGAAATGCAAGACTTGACAGAGAACCCGGGACTAGTAGCAATTAGAACAAACCAAGCTTACATCATTACAGGACAACACAATCTCATTCACATTATAAATTTAGACAACTATAAGACAAATATAATTAACATAAAATCAAATGTAGACGAAATTAACAAAAACAAAAATTTTGATATCGTTTGACAGACAATTAACAAAAAATTTAATAATCTAGAAGAAACTTTTGACATGATTTACCCAATAAAGGGAAACAAAAGAGCTTTAATTGACGTACTAGGAACAGGAATCAAGTTCATTACAGGCAACATGGATCATAACGATGCGATAGAAATTGACGCAAAACTTAGACAATTACAAAACAGTAACGAAGAATTAATAGACAATGAAAACCAACAAACAAGACTTAACAACGAAATGATAGACAGATTTAATAATATTTCAATTCACATCAACACACAGCAACATATTATAAAATAATATTTAGGTAAAATACAAAATAAAATAAAGGAAGAGCACCATGATGCTGTTCTTACGCAATATCTTTATCAAACTTCATACGACATTGATTTATTAGAAAACCATTTAAGAAAAATATTTGAGGCAATGCAATTAGCAAAAATTAAAATTATTTCAAAAAACATCCTTTCACCAAGAGAACTAGCATTTGCATATAAAGAATTACAACAAACAGGATTTCCAATAGACTCCATGGAACAGATATATGAAATTTGCCAAATGCAAGCCTTTTATAAAAACAATAATATTGTATTTCTCATAAAAATTCCTATTTTCAACCCTTTCCCTTTCCAAGAATATTTTATTGAACCTATCCCAACTATTGACAATCATGTAATTTCAATTCAGTTAATTTCATTCATGTAATTCATGTAATTTCTTACAAAACAATAATGAAGCCTATTTTGTAAAGGAAAAATGTCTTGAAGTCAATAATTTTAAAATATGTAAAGAAAAACAATTAAAGAATGTTACAAATGACGCATGTTTTTCTAAAATTATTAAAGGACTACATAGTACATGTAATTTCGAAGAAAATATTGAATCAAATATTGTAAAACAGTTAAATGATAAAATTATATTAATGAAAAATGTAAAAGATTTAGAAATAAAATCTAATTGACCTCCAAAAAGAAAACTTAAAGGGAACGTACTTATTAAATTGAAAAATTGTTCTGTAACTATAAATAATATTAAATACGAAGACCAAAAAACTAAATTTTTTGAAAATTTGCATATTGTACCTCTGTTAAATTTAAACATAACAAAATAAAGAATTGTAGAAAAACTTAATTTAGAAAAAATTAAATTATATAATTTTGAAAGCAAAAACTTCATTAAAAAGAATCAAATCAAGAACATAGAATCCACATTAGTTTACAATATACAATTTCAATTATAATTTTATTAATTATAGCAATATATTTAGCAGTAAATAGATTTAAGCCATTAAGGACACCCGCAACGGAACAGTCCAAATTCCACAACTCATCACAAGATCCAAATTCGCCGGAGTCGAATCCTAAGGATGGGGGAGTTAAGTGCGGGTCAGCACATTCTTCCATTTCCACATTATGTTATAATTAATTTATCCTATATATTTCAATCTGCAAGTCGTTCACACGATTGCAATATGATAACTATCCTATTTCAAATTATTAAAAGTTCGTTCCCACGTTCTGTTTAAATGTTGTTTGTTGAAATATAATATCCTATGTCAGAACGTGCAGCTATGTGCTGCACAAACAGAATTATGTTAATGTTAATTATGAAAATGTTTCTTTATTAAAAATGTATTTAGAAAAGTCAGTTCAGTTTCAACCATCAATAAATAAAGACATTATACTAAAAACTAAAGATTTGTTTTTTTATATTATTATTATTATTATCCCGGAACAAAGATCTTAACTATACATCATCGCGCTCTAATCTGTTACAACAATTACACAAGATTGGTAAGTCTGACCGATGAGGCACAAAACTTAAGCTACGAGTAAGAATTTCCAAATTCAAATTCCTCGAAATACATATAACCGAAGACTTGGACTAAATAACACATAAAAGCATTGATAGTAGCTTCAAAAACACGGTATATGGATCCTAAGCCTATTGGTTGGCAAAAGGAATTGGCCACATAACGTGCAATTTTGGCTTCCATACACTTTTCCTGCACATGCTTAGCAAAGCTAACGTTTGAAGAGATCTACTACCTCTATACGCTCACCATCCAAAAACCAACTTTCCTCCCTTGACCTCTTACATTTCCGAGCTTCAAACACAATAATTTTAGTTTTCAAAGCGTTAATCTTCAAATCCCAGGTGTTGCAGTACCTCTGAAGCTTATTAATTCGGAGTTGAAGAGAGGATGGGTTATCTGCCAACATTACCAGATCGTCCGCGTAGAGCAGCACTTTGACAAGGGTATTGGAAATACTGACTCCCCCAGGCAAGCAGTCACTAATGTCATCGATGAAGAGCGCAAAGAATATTGGATACATCCCTGGGAAACACCTGCAGTAGTTTTAAACCAATTCGATATCTCCAAGCCATCCCACACCGCCGCCGCACTAGTTCCAATCAAAAAGGTTTCATACATTGCCAAAAATTTCCTAGATACATATACCAACGGAATGAAATGATTTTTCGAAAAGGACATGGAAGATACTCTAGAAGTGAGCAGTTTTTCTACCGTGAAGAAGAAATAGAAGTCGTCCGAAAATATAAATACCTGAGGATTCTTATTTCGAGTAATGGAAAAACTGGCCAGTGCCACAAACGCATTAAATGCAACATGGAAAAACTGCATGGCTAACGCATTGATACCGCTGAACACTAAATATAAAGTTTTTGATTCTACGGCTAAGTCAATTTTGTGTTATGGGGCGCAGGTGTGGGGGTTTCTAGAATCAAAGAGCGTAGAAAAATTGCTCCGATTATTTTCAAAGCGAATCTTCAGGCTTCCACAGGCTACACCAAATTACATTTACTTGGATACAGGACTGCCACCTCTGTTTATAACGACACTCAAATTACATTACAATTCCCAGAAAAATGGCAGAACATACTATCAACCAGAGAACCTTTTGGTTCAAAAAGTGGATTGATGTAGCAGATTTCTGTAACTTTAATTTGGAACTTTATCTACAAAATGTAGCCAACTGGAAACACCAACTGTATCAACTTTTGCAAAAATTGGATGAAAGATACCGATTTCGATATATAGGAATTATTATAGTCAGCTAGAATATGACTTAAAAGAAAAAAATTATTTCCAAAACAACAATAAAGTTGAAGTAATATCGCTTATTTTCAAAGCAAGAGGAGAACTTTTGAATTTAAATTTCCTTCCACACAGGGAAGATCTACCAATTACGTGGGAGAAAGAGAAGACGTAAGAGACACTTCTTATGTGTTAAAAGAAACAAGACGTTCGATTTGGAATACAAATGTTTTGACTATTGGCCAAATGTACAAGAAATTAAAGAAATTAAAAAAAAAAAACTATGTTATTTATGTATACTTTATACGCAATATAATTTTTAATTTGCTTAAAATACTGTTAGAAATTAAAGATAAAAAAACAAAAACTAAAAATGTCAATCTGGCAGACGGCCTTCGGCTATTGTCTAATTTCATTTGTAACTTATAAGTTTGTTATCAAAAGAGAAGCAATAAAATGAATTTTGAATTGAATTGAATTGAATATACCAACGGAAGCCATTTTGTATATAAGGGCTTGACGGTTGACAGTGTCAAAGGCTGCTTTAAAATCAACGAAGCAGGCATACAACTTTTTTTCCTTTGAGTAATTTTATTAGCTATGCTAGACAAAGCAAAGATGTGGTCAGTAGTTAAGAATCCAGCGCGAAAACCGGCTTGAAATATGCTCAAACGTTGGTTTGATTCTATCCATACTAGTAGTAGAATACTTAAAAAAACTCGAGAGGAATACCATCGTTTCCAGGTGATTTATTGTTATTCATTGCAGATAGAGCAATGTTCAGTTCATCTAAAACTATTGGCAAATCAAGCTCCTCGACAATTGGGCTGGGCATGGCGAAATGGAACGATTCCAGTTCACAACTAGCTGTCAGCAACGATCGAAAATGAGTCGCGAGAATGTCAGCTTGTATTGCACTACCAGCTAAACGTTTGTTTCCATGTAGTTCTCTCACGTTACAAAAGAAGGTTTTTGAGTCTTTACTCAAGTTTCTAGCTAAGTTTCTTGTGTAGTTTAAGTGCTTATTCTGACAAACTTGCTTATATGTTTTGTTAGCTTCTAAATAAGCGGACTTAGACCAGTTACTATTTGATTTCCTAATATTCAGATTATCAAATACTTTTCTGCGGAGCAAGTTACACTCGTAATCAAACCATTTACAGTGGAAAACTAATTGCCTATTGCAGCGATTTTGAAAAGCGGAAGATCTAAAAGTCTTCAAAATTTTCTCTACAACAAGCTCAACAGGAGCTGCACTAGGCGAAAGAAGAGGCACAATGTTACGGTTTAACCTAAGTTGGTTGAAATCTGCCTTATGAGGTAACCATCTGAGCTTAGTCAGGTTGCTCGTCTCAGGGACAAGAGCCTCTTGATTAAATCTTGCACTCGCGGCGATTGGAAAATGGGTCGAAAAATTTACTCCTACTACTTCAAAATCATCTATAGCCTGAATCCATTCACCAGAAACTGCACAAATGTCAATAACTGAACTTCCTTGGCCACTTAAAAAAGTTAGTTCACCACTGACGTCTGAAATTGACCATTCAATACACACAAAGCATTTGAGTAGATCAGTTCAAAATGTCATCTTTAGAATTTCTTCGTGTTCTGAAAAAGCCCAGTTCGCGCATTCAAATCCCCGATTAACATTACATTAGATGAGTTAAAATCATTTAAAAAATCGTTCAGTCCACTAAAATCATTCAACCAATTATTACAGTTTAGATACAATGGAACAATGAAGTAATTTTTGCGATTTCTACTACCATCTATTTGAATAACTACTTTACTATTTATTTGCCTATATTTAACAAAATTATTAATTTTACTTTTTATAATGCCACATTTGATACGTCCACTAGTTCCATAATGAATATTATTTCTTACTGTAGGAATATAGCTGATGTATAAAATATTTATTAATTTGCTCTTCTTCTAAAAAGGTTTCAATCAATATAATTATTTCGCATTTTTGAATTAATTTATAAAAAATCAACTAGCAATACGTAGCTTACTTTTAATGTCAGCTATATTGTAACTTAAAATATTTAATGTAGTGAAATTAGTACTTTTACTTGATGGCAGACGGCACTGACTTCCTATGACAGGTTTATACGAACTGGTGGTGGATTCCTCGGACATAACCACACACATCGAGCGACCATTTAGTGTCTACACCACCTCTCATTACCGCAGCGGCTAACTACATAATGAGGCAAAACAACAAAAAACTGAAAGGCAAAAAGACTGGAAGAAAAAAGCTGGCTGCCGCCTACCAACTACTGGAACTGAGCAACACCAACCCCGACAACGTGGCAGCGAAACGTCCTCCTTCAACGGACATCTCTGCTCAACAGCTATCAATTGATAATTTCAACTGGCTCACTCCACGCAACAAATGATTGTTTTCCCCGAAGAACAATTCGCAACTCAGCCTTGAACCAATTGCAGCTCTCGGCGAAAATAAGTTCTCGATCTTGGACCTCGCCTTAAAAATCCATGTGTCAAAAAGTGCCAACATGTGCTCCAACTTGGCACACCAATTGAACATCAACGACAGCGAGGGAGCATCAACTTCAGCAGCAGCAACATCAGCAACAACTTCAGCAAAAATACTAGGAACAGAAGCCAACAAATTGAACCCGGATAGCGAGCCACTATGCTCGAGGGGTAAGTACTGTCCTCCAATTTTTATGAAGAACGTAAATGTCAATAAACTTGTTATAGACTTTAGAGAAAAATCGGTTAATTTTTCGTATAAAATTATAAATCGTGGCAGCTCAAGTATGCTTTGTGTAGATAACATTGGAGTACATCGGGAGCTCATGGATCTCTTGAGAGAGACCGAAAACGTGGAGGTGCACGCCTTCACTCTGAAGGAGGATAGAACTTCGAACATTGTCCTGCGAGGGCTCACCTCTGACTTTTTAGACTCGGATGTCTTAATAGAGTTAAAAAATAAAATCCCTAACGTAGATAAAGTTTCAATTTTTTCTAGTCTGTCCTGCTTTTCTAGTCTAGTCCGACGAGCGCCTAATAATTCGATATTTCTTCAACACGCGGATGTATTGGGAGAAACCCAGGGACAACAAAGGTTCCCTACAATGCAGACGGTACCAGCAATTTGGGCATCTTGCAAAGAATTGCGCCAACAAATACAATTGTGTAAAATGCACTAATAAACATGACCCGGGTTGCTGCGCCGTCTCCAAACAAGAGGGTAGCAAGACAAAATGCATTAACTGCGGACATAACCATCCAGCGAACTTTAAAGGCTGCAATGTATATAAACAATATGAAAATAATAGAAATCAGAAAGTACGATTTGCAAACGAAAAAATAGCCAATGGAAAAGCTTTCTCCAAAGCAGTCGCCAACGGGAACCTTATTGCCCCTGGGATCTCCTATGCTAGCCATTTTCCTAGCAATCTATTTTCAGCAAAACCCAAAAATAGTCCAGTCGGAGCTAATGTCATCGACGAATTCATGAATCTTTCCAAAAACCTCTTCGGGATCGAGATGAATCAACTAATCACAAAAATCGAGCATTTTATGACTAGCCTTGGAAGGTTTGAGTCATTAATAAATAAGTAGCTGGCCTACCTAGATCTGGTTCGTAAGTTCGAAGTAATGATGCTAAACCTTATAACCTTCAACATTGCGTCCTTAATTAGTCAAGCCAGGAGAATTGAACTTTACAAAAGTCTCCAGACCAACAATTGTTCAGTGGCTTTTATTCAAGTAACCCACTTAGGTCATAACCATAAAGTGTTCATCGATGAGTTTAATGTTCTTAGAAATGATGAGCTCCAATGAATGAAGTCAATGAAGAGGGCTCATTATAAAAAAAAAATATTCCGTACGAAATAGTTAGTTATCAGTCCATGTCTTTTCTAACCTTTTTCGTTTCCATTAAATTCAAAGTCAATAACATCTGTTAAAACCTTCTCCTGGGTACCGTGGAACTAGACACACACCTTCTGGACATATACCCCTCACCAATCCTGCATATCCAATTCTGATATCGACTACCATATCACTAGCTTTAACACCTCGCTCCTCGCCTGTCTTGAGAGTAACTCCTCCAGGAATGTCATATCTTTTAAAAGATATCGCAATCTACCCAACGATATTGAAAACCTCTACAAGGTTAAACACCAATGGCAAAAACACCTCAAGTCTATTTACCACCATTCCTTTAACCGGGTTAATATCCCCTATAGTCTAGAATTTCTCTTCTCAATATTATAATAAGATATAAGGTAAATTTATGGCTTAACAAACAGCTTAGCCAAAATCATCCTGGGTCCCCAAGCATTTAAAGAAGTTTTCAAGCTAGTCGATAGCAAGAATAAATTCTCTTGCAATAAAGTCTCAGTGCTTTCGAAAACCATTTTAAAGCTGTATATCGGGAGAAAATCCCTGATTTCAATCCTATTGTCACTGAATCTGCTTTATCCCTAGCGGATGAAATAAGGTAGTCCAAACCAGAGCACATTTTTCTCTTCGACTCTGAGAACAATGCACTCAACCCACTAGCCTCTGAAATCTTCATTAACTCGGATAATGTTAAAAACATCATCTCGCAAATCAGACCCAAAAAATCCGCAGGCCCGGATAAAATCACCAATTTTGTTTTTAAAAAACTTTCCAACTCAGCCATCAACTTCCTTACAGTTATATTTAATAACTGTATCAATAATGGATACTTTCCTAACCCTTGGAAGAAGGCAAGAATGCTTCCCATTATTAAAAAACAGAACAACCGAGATATCAATAATTTCAGGCCGATTACTCTTCTTTCAATTGTTGGAAAGATCTTAGAACGCATTATCTTGAACAAAATGCAGTCTCCCTTAGATAACCCTGTCGATCCAATTTCAGATTTTCAATTCGGCTTCCGTAGAGGACACTCGACCCTTCACGCGCTTCTTAAACTCCAAAACGATGTGGTCTTGAACCTCAGAAACAAATGCTGCACAATGTTCACTCGATGTGACAAAAGCATTCGACAGCGTGTGGAGGGACGGTCTCCTATCCAAAATAGTGTCTCTTAACTTCCCTTGACATGTCATCAACATCCTCGAAAGTTTTCTCAAACACAGATTCTTCTACGTACAAATACAGGGCACAAAATCCCAAATCGGTGAATGCAACAGCGGAGTGCATCAAGGCTCCAACATCTTTCTCTTCTTCTACTGGCCTCCTCATGCTGACGGTACCATAGCGTACTCCAGTCGTGAGTACCCTACTGTCGCATCTCGCCAACTAGAAAAGCATCTCAAAGTAATCGACGATTATTATAGCACTTGGGGTTTAGAAATGCTAGAGGAAAGAGGCCCGAGGGGGTTGTAAGAGAAAGTAAAAACATCTCCATCAGACTCAATGGCATATAATTCAACCTAAAAACAAATTAAAATATCTTGGTCTCAAATTCAATAACTTGTTCAAATTTAATAAACACGCCAGAATTAACTTCTACAAGATCGATCATCAAACCTCACATGAGATCACACTGAGATATCTCCTCCACAATTTTAACTAACCGCCACACTGTGGCGGCTTTTTGCAAAAGTGTTTGCAAAATTCAATTTTCGTGTATGCTTAAATTCCAAAACTAACTTATTTTCTCGATTAAGGAATATTGGAAGCTTCAAGAGCCGAAAGATATTTTAAAATCGGTCGAAGGATTCGAATGATACAGGCAGTGAAGTTTCCTTATTTTGAAAATCAAAGAAAAAATATTTTTTTATGAAAATTTTCAGAGATTCGGCGTTAAAATCTAAAAACTTAGTTTTAAAACTAAATTTTATTTATTTGTGCTTAAAAATAGGACCTTTTATATTACAAATATGATGCATTTTTTTTTATTATTGCAAAATTTTAAGATTTTCCGAAAACTGTTTTTTGACTCATATTTTTGACTTTAAGTTGAGTTATAAAAAAAACCCTTAATAGTCCTCGGTCTAAACTCAACGGAATTTTGAGTATTTCTAAAACTTTTACTAAGAAAATCAGCTGCCAGTTTTTGCCTTTTTGCGGCTTAGAGAGATTTTATTAAAGAAGGTTATTTTTATTAATTTATGGCTGAAATATGATTTTTTTTATTGCATCCTTAAAAATGCAAGTAGTCATAAAAACGTTATATAAACGTTTGAAAATTCGATTCCTTATAGACCGCAAATTCGTAAATAAAAATACTCAATTTACATTATGCAAACAAAGAATATATTTATTAAATTATAGTATGCATTTCGGTCCACAACTGGGGAACCATCATCGGCGAGCGTCAATTATACACTAAACAAGATTACAAAAGAGAAACAGTGCAAAACAAAATGAAAATGAAAAAAAAAAAAAAAATTAAAAAACAAAAACAATTACATACATAGTAAAGTTACATTTATATTTATAGCATGAAAAAAGAAAAAAAAAAAAAAAAAAAAAAATCGAAACGCATACTATAATTTAATAAATATATTCTTTGTTTGCATAATGTAAATTGAGTATTTTTATTTACGAATTTGCGGTCTATCGAATCGAATTTTCAAACGTTTATATAAACTGACCACAAACAGGCTTTAATTTAGTGATTAAATTTGACTAAAACTTCTTATAAAAACGTTATGTTTACCTGGAAAAATGTATTGTAAACTACATATAATAAATATTTTATGGTCCTCCGGTCATTTAATGGCTAGGTAATATTTTTTAATGATAAGTCAGGTAGTTTTCGTGAACTGTGTAATCCTTTTTTTTTAATGCAATAAGAATGTTAGGTAAATATAAATATTATCATCACAAAAGAAGTAGGTATATATATATAAAAAAAAGTTTAAATGATTAGTTATAAAGCAAACACGTAATTGATAAGTCATAGACACTACTTCTATTTTAACAAACAAAATAGTTTGAAGGAATAGCTACATTCTGTAAAAAGTTGTCATCATTTTATCGGAACCTTAAGTCAAGGTTTCAAGGATGCGACAGAATGAAGACCTACTTAACATGCTTTTAGCCTCAGCGGACCCTCTTATTTCTTCGTTAAGACATGTCAGAACTGAAAAGACCTCAAAGCACGATACTCTCCAGAAATGATAGGTTTATTAGAAATTACATCGGACTTTGACGAAAGTTTCCAAGAAATTTAGATTTTTGTTTTTTTATATATATATATTATAACTTATTAATTTATTTATTCTCCACTCTGTTAAACTTGAAATATATTATTGAAATAATTTGATATGTTGATGTGCCACTAAATAAAAAAAAAACTTTTTTCAACACAAACAAAATTTAAATGGTTCTTTTTTCTCTATTCTTTCAATTGAACTAGTTTTTTAATACTCTGCAAATACTGCAAACATTAATATATTTGAGATTTATTCTAAAGTAAAATGCTACTTTTACCTTTTTGGATAAAAATATTTTTTTTTTAAATGAAGTTATGGAACACCCTGTAAGGCATTTTCCTTAAATTTTATTATTTTATACCACTTTACACACTACTTCTATAACTTGACTAAAAATGTACCACTGAAGTAAAGGGTTTTCCAATAAGAGGTGTTATTTTGAATAGCCCACTATTTCGGTAGCTGTCACTTTTGAAGCTGTCATTTTTGACATTTGACAAGTAGAAACTACGCTATTAATAAAAATGGAACGATACACGCTTCAACAACGCATTGAAATTATTAAAATTCACTATAAAAATGGTGAAAATTTGGCAGAGACGGTTCGTAAAACTAAAACATTTTTGGGTCGTCGTGAAGCACCTTGTTGGACCGCAATACAGAAATTGGTGGACAAATTCGAGCTGTTGGGACAAGTTAGTGATGTGAAGAATAAAACCCGTGCACGTCGCTCAAGAACAACTGAGAATATTGCTGTTGTAGCCCAAAGTGTTGAAGAAAACCCAGGTTTGTCCATTGCTCGTCGTTCTTTGGAATTAGGCATTCCACAAACGTCATTACACGTCATAAAGTTCAGTTAACACAAGAACTCAAGCCAGCTGATCATCAACAACGTCGTGTCTTTGCTGATTGGGTCCTTGAAATGCATGAAAATGAACCGGAATTTCATCGAAAAATCATCTTGACTGATGAGGCCCATTTCCACCTCGGAGGCTACGTCAACAAGCAAAACTGTCGCATCTGGGGCTCGGAAAACCCAAGAGTTATTGTTGAAAAGCTTCTCCATCCTCAACGAGTGACTGTTTGGTGCGGTTTATGGTCCCGCGCGGTCATTCGACCTTACTTTTTCGAAAATGAGGCTGGAGCAACAGTTACGGTCAATGGATTGCGCTATCGAGAGATGATTAATGATTTTTTATGGCCTGAATTGGATGGTATTGATCTGGACAACGTTTACTTTCAACAAGACGGCGCTACGTGCCACACAAGCAATGAAACCATCGATCTTTTACGGGAAAAGTTTCCGGACCGTGTTATCTCTCGAAGAGGTGATCACAATTGGCCACCGAGATCTTGTGATTTAACACCTTGCGACTTCTTCCTTTGGGGCCACGTGAAAGATAAGGTCTACGCCAACAGCCCAGCGTCGATTCAAGACCTCAAAGATGAAATTCGTGAGGCTATCGAGGACATAGGGCAGCCACTTTGCGATTTGGTTAGGGAAAATTTCATGAAAAGCATATGGTCCTGTAAGCGTGGTCTTGGCGGCCATTTGGCTGATGTTGTGTTCCATTATTAACGGCATACCTTCCTCTTTATAATGAAATAAACATCTGATCATTTATCTCCAAAAATGCCATTTTTCTTTGAATATCAAAATAACACCTCTTTAGTATATTTTTACTCTAATGTTCAGTAAAATAATATAAAAAGGCTTTTGATACACATGCATAAAAGCCACCCTGTTCTTACTTCAGTTATTTACTATTGACATTTTTTGTGGTAAAATACTAAGTGCATTTCCTATTGGGAGAAAGTCGTATTTCAGCAGAAAATTCTGAAACACCCTGTAAATATTTTTTCTTAAAATTCACAAAATGTATAGCTTTGAAATTTTCCTTCAAGCTAAAAAAAAAAATGATCTCAATATCTTTATTTGTTTACGGCAAATTAAAATCGTGGCGAAAATTAGTCCAATACAAGAAAATTTTAAATCTCCAACTTTAACTGCCACCATTTGTACTTTTGCATGCTTAAAATAATAATAAAACATAAAAAGAATGAGAAAACAAAACTAAAACAACATATCGAGTAAACTTACTTAAACTCAGACCGATACCTGATCAAAAACAAGAAACAAAAGTATTGCTCTTACACATTCGTTTATTGTGATAATAATTTTATGTTAAATGTACCTATATATAGCGCTCTCGCTCTATAATTCAAACGAAAAAAAAAAGAAATATTATCTATATATATATAGGTATATACACTGCCCAACAACCGATTAGCGCCCCCTATGCTTCCTGTCTTTGGAGCTTAATATCAGCCAATCAAATAAAACATTTGAAATGAACTTTTTTCCCATGAAAGTTTGTAACATTATCCTCACAAAAAAAAGAAAGTTTCGGTACGATCTCAATAAGTAACATTTTAACAGAATTTTAAAGAATTTAATAAGAAAAATCATCTTTTTGTTCCGGACATTTGATTAGAACCCCCACTTGAAAATGCCAAATAGCATAAGAAAATGGGCAGAGAACACTTCCAAGTTTTTTTTTTTTTTATTTTAATTCCTTACAATCACATCTTATTCCTAAAAAAAATAATTATGTGTTGTACCACCACGGTTAACTATGACCTCGTACATCCTGTTGGGTAAAGAATCATACAATTTCTTTATATAGTCCAGAGAAATAGTCTACCAGGTACTTTTTATTCCTTCAATGAGTTCTGCTTCAGTTGAATATTACCTCCCAGACTTGTATACCTTGCGTGCTGGCCACCCGCAAACAGTTTCTATTATTTTAAGGTCGGGCGAGTATGGCGGCCATATCAGTAAGGGTACTTTTTGGAGCTCAATCCAATACTTTACGACCTTAGAGGTGTGGATAGGGGCGTTATCGTGTTGGAACTTCCATTCAAAGGGCCCAAAAATATCCTTGATTGCGAGGAACGCTGTTCTTAGTACACCATTGTGTGCTGTGCCAATTATACGACGAGTGAAAAATTACAATTCAATTGGGCCATAATAGGTTATAGCTCCCCATACCATGACACCACCAGCACAACTGTGCAGTCGATCTAAAGTATGCTCTTCCTGTCGAAGATCATGAAAGTAGTAAACATAACCATCGGGACCCTCCAAATTAAATTTTTTCTCGTCTGAAAAGACAACAAGCTGCCACTCCTTCGTCCAGGACATATGCGCTCTGCAGAAATCGAGGCGTTGCGTCTTTCGAAGTTGGTTAAGAGGTGTTTTTATTTATTTTAAGACGCTTTAAATGTTCAGCATTGGAAATAATTCTTTGCACAGTCCGCACGCATGCTTTTACACCGATTTTTTTTTAATCTTGGCTGCAAAGTCGTGTGAATTGAACGCGGACCTCAAAATAATTCGCTTGTCAGCTGTTGTAATGACAGAAGATGGCCGGCCCTTCATATCTTTTCCATAGCTATGCTCCTTTCGTAAGAATGAGGAAATAACTTTGCAGCTGCAGTTAATTTTTTTTTAAATTTGGTGGATTGTTTGACCACACTATAAGCCTTTATTTTGGCCCTTTCGGCTTCATTTAACGGTTTTGCTTTCCCCATTTTTACTAATTTTAATTGAAAATTATTCAAAATAAACTAATAATAACTTAAAAAAGAAAATCACGACTACTTACATGGAGAAATTATTAGAAATGCGTAGAGGTGTTAAACGGCTGTCGCACAAAAAATACATTATTTTTTGTCACATTTTACAGAATAAAGCAAAACAAAATAACGGTCCATTTTCAGAACTCAAGTTTTTTTTTTAGAGAAAGAGTAAAAAAGGAGAATAAAAAAATATATTGAGCATTATAAATACATAATAATCGTTCCGAGTTATTTGCATTTACACTGAAAGATTAGAGGGGGCGCTAATCGGTTGTCGGGCAGTGTATATAAAAGAGAACAAACAGTCATTTTTGTAGAAACATTTTCGTTCCATACTGTTCTGGCACAATACTTGTTTGTATTTAGTTTTTAAGTAAGGTTAAGTTTATTGTATAATTGTATTTGTGACACTCGTCTCATGCGAATATTTTCATGCTTATGAGCAAAAGCAGACAAACTATATATTTTGTTTTATGTAAATATCGGCTGCTACTAAGCTTTTCATGTATTCATATTGATAAAGAAGGCAATACATTATAGCCGCTTCAGTTCAACTTAGCTATCGTTAGAATAAGACAAACATGTAACTCGAAATTTAAGTCTCAATAAAATTCAATTCGATTCATTTCCAAATCTTAACATTTCGTCCCAAGTTTCACATGCGAGGAGAATAGAACTTCAAAAAATTCTCTTCGCTAGCAACCTGCTAGTAACTGCTCCGTCGCGTTTATTCAAGAAACTCACCTCTCGATTAGACACAAAATCTTCACCCTTCGTAACGACCGTCACCAAGGAGTAGCTCTGCTCAACAAAAATAACATTGATTACGAGCTTGTTGACCACCCCTCAGCGAACTTTCCCTCGCTCTTCGTCTCTATCAAATTAAATGTTGACAACTCTTTGAAAACATTCCTCCTGGGCTCGGTATATTCCCCACTAATACCCCCCCCCCCCCCAGCACAACTCACATCCGAATTAAACGCCATTGAAGCTCTCTCAAACAGATTTGACGGCTCAATAATCGGCGGCGACCTCAATGCTAGAACCATAAACTGGGGAGACCACACTCACAACCTTAATGGCGAATCTTGGCTTAATAACTTTAACCCATCTCTAGCCAACTACACTTCAGATTCACCCACTTTTCCCAGAGGTCCATCTTTTCTAGACCATTTTCTCATTTTCAGCCACCTAGTCAACCATTTCGACCAAAACTTCTCCCTGACAACAGAACAGCACTCACAAAGATCATTTAAAAATACCAATTGGCATTCTTTCAGAAACCAATAAGATCACAATCTTCAAAATCGCTTCCCCCACCCCGACACCTCCTGCCTATCCAACTTGGATATTGACAACTATATAAACCACTTCAATGAAACACACATTACCACCCTAGAGAGAAATTCACAAGCTCCTCAATCTCGTTAAACAAGTACAAAAACCTTCCTCCTGATATAGAAACCTTTATAAGGTAAAAAAAACCAATGGCAAAGGCGCCTGAAAAATATATTCCACCGATCTTATAACAGAATTAACGCCACATACAGGGAACTATCCTATCAGATTGCCCTACTTAACAACATCATTAAACGAAAAGTGAACATCTGACTAAATAAGCAACTAAATGACAGACTTTCCAAAATTAGACCAGGCCCTTAGGCCTTTAAAGAGGCGTTCGGGATCATGGGCAAGAAGAAAAAAGTTCAATGCAACAAAGTGGTCGTCAGTAACGAAACTTTCACCTGCATATCAAATATAGTTGAATTCTTTGAAAAACACTTTGCTGATGTTTACAAGGAAAGAGTACCACTTTTTAACCCCAACATCACGAAGAGAGCCCAAGAGACTGTGAACTTGGTGACTCAAAACATACCGGAACATATCTTCGTATTCAGTCCCGAAAATTCAGCTCTGAATACCATAGCACCCCACATCATTACAAACTCTGAGGCCGTGAAGAACCTGCTTAACACCTTGACAAAAAAAAATTCGTACGGGCCAGACATTTTTCTAACTTCTTTTTGAAAAAAATCTCAAACCAAGCTGTAAACTTCCTGACAATACTATATACTATACTGATCTGCATCAGAAACGCGAGTGGCAAAGGCCCCATTGGAGTAGTATGGGAAAGCAAACACCTCACACTTAATGTCAACGGCTGCCCAATCGAAGTAAGCTAAAATATTTAGGCATCCAATTCAATAATTTGTTCAAGTTTAACAACCACGTCGAAATCACCATCGAAAAAACCAGGCTGATGCCTTTTTTCATGCAAGAAATCTAAACTCCTATTCTATAAGACACTAGTTAGGCTGCTCATGACCTACGCGTTTCCAATATGGTTCACCATTTCACCTTCGGCAGCCCAACCTATAAAAACACTCGAAAGGAAAATCTTTAGGCTCTGTGCTGGAAAAAAATTTGAAACCCGGACCAAAAGATGCTCTAATAATTTTATTTACAACGAAACAAATACCGTCCTGCTGATGAGATGTCTTTCTTCTCATGAGGAAAACAATCTCAACCCTCAAACTCTCAGATAATGACCTCAAAAGATATTCCTTATCATCCCAGACTGGGTCCTCTTGGGACGGCGCTGGTTATCTGTCACCAATCGGAATCCTCTCAGTGGATCTTGATGCTCCTGTGTTAAAACCACTAGAGTTATACCGCAAGGCAACTCCAAATCAAAATCGAGGCTTATTCTTCAATCGTCACTTCTGGCGTCATGCTATCCACTACATTATATGCAAAGTAAAATTTTCTTAAAGTAAAAACATTTCTTAAATTAACTATCAAAATCTTTTAAAAGTTGGGCGACAGTGATTACTTAAAAACACTAGAATAAGTATATTTAAACATCTTTTAATTAGGTATCTTCTAATCGGTAAAATTGAAAAAAAGAAAGAAATGTACACCAAACACGGTCTCACTTTCGAAAATAAACCTAAAATAAACTTAAGTTGTATCTACATAAAATAAAGAAACCTCAAGTACAAAAAAAAAAACTTGTAAAACTATCAAACATGATTATCAATGTTATCTGTGATTCATTTATCTCAATTTGAATGTTTAGTATTAATCTTAACACCTTTTGTGTACCTTAATGTACGGTAGTCTCTACCTATACACAACCATCGAAAGTATTACGTGTTCCCCTCGATATATGTCCTCTATCATATCAACAAATGTATTTAAATTAAAAAAAAAAAAAAAAAAATGAAAATTTAATTCAAGGGCGCACTCGCTCTTATTTGGCTTTTTACGCATTTGTCTTTGTCGCTTCTCTTTCACACAAAAAAAAAAAAAAAAGAAAACGGCAAATCTTGTTCGAAGAATGTAAACAAACAACGCATACCATATTGAGTATTTTTGCTAAAAAGTGTATATTTTCCTTATATTAACAGTTTAAATTTATCATTATGTTAATTTTTAGTTGATGATTTAGCATTAAATATTCTTTAATTTCAATTTAAAGTTACTATCTTTCTTCGTACTAGAGAGCTGCCATTTTTTTTTTGCCATAAATTTTCAGGGTTGTAACATAGCTCAAAAGTGAGCTGCGCTCAGCTCACAGCTCAGCTCTTATTTGAGCTAGCTCACTTTTGAGCTAGCTCATGAAGCTGAGCTAGCTCACATTTGAGCTTATGAACCAGCTCAAATTAATGAGCTAGCTCAAATGTGAGCTAGCTAGGTTTGGAAGTAGGTATAGTAAGTTAATGTACGATTTGTACTATTTTTGCAAATTACAATATCGAGGCGGAAGAGAGGGCAAGTGAAATATAAATATATCTTCAAAAAAACACAATAAATATTAATAAAAAAAACTTCTCGATAATAGAATTTTTCCAGAAATCGATAATTACCCATTTTGACCGCAAAATAGATTTTATTAAATAACTTCTTAGGTACTGGGAAGGTTGCTAATTGTATTGTATAATGTAACAAATTTATGAGGATAATAAAAATATGTTGGGTTACGATCAGTAAGGGAACATTAGGGCAATAAAAGTAAACCGATGGTATATATGAATGGGTCTTGCGATTTCAAAAGTCAGGTAGTTGGGATTTTCTTGAAGTATTTGCAATCAATGGTCATCAGTGGTTTTTCCGATATCCTTTTGGTGAATGAGATATACATTAATGCAAGTTTAGGTAACTGATTGGTAATGAAAGGGTTGTAATTGAAATAAAAAAACCCAAAATTTTACAATGGGTGATTCTGGTAAATTTGTATATTTTAACCTGTTAGAAAAACAGAACGACTGTATAAATGCATTTTGTAAAATATCAGTCACCAGTTGACGCCAAGTACTAACCGCGTGTATTAAATTATAATTGTCCGAGTGTCAGTGACAACTTTCTCTATCAAAAATAATCTTTTATTATGTTTGCTACGCAATAGTTAACAAATCTACCATACCTACAAGTGTTACAAGTATTACAAGTATTTAACTTCAGTCTACAAACATGCAATTCATAGAGCAGAAATATGATTTTAGGATATATCCATAATGTAAAGTTACTACAACACCAGATTATTCAATTTGCAATGTTTTACCAAAAAAAAAAATTAAATCAACTCTTACCATAGAAGAAATCAGCGCAACTGGACTGAATTAACTTAGCTCAGCTTAGATGAGCTCAGCACAACACAGCTCAATCAGCTCAGCTCAGCTCAAGTAACAGCTCAGCTCAACTTACAGTTCAGCTCAACTTACAGCTCAGCTCAAATAGCAGCTCAGCTCTGCTCAGCTCAACTAACAGCTCAGCTCAACTAACAGCTCAGCTCAAATCAGATCAGCTCAAATCAGCTCATCTCAACCGGCAGCTCAAATTTGAGCTAGCTAAAAAAAATGAGCTAGCTCACACTGAGCTAGCTCAAAAAATGAGCTAGCTCACACTGAGCTAGCTCAAAAAAAGAGCTAGCTCAAATTTGAGCTGAGCTGTGAGCTGAGCTGAAATTTGAGCTTTTTGCATCTCTGTAAATTTTATGTTTTATATTTGCCTGACGTCTGGGGTAAAAGCCCAATAGACTAAAATGTTAATACTGTGTACTCATAACAAAAAGTTTGAGCTCTCGCTCTAACATCAAGAGAAAATGTAAATGTATCTTCTATACCTATAGATTTGTATCTCACAAATCTAATCTTATGGCATACTATCGCAGGGTTAGTTTATAAGGCATTTGTATTTTTATATTGTAAAGGATGAATTTTCTCTTTTCTTTTTTTATTGAGAACACCTGCAGAACTAAGGGTTATAATTAGCTTGTGATTGTTTTTTTAATCATGCAACACCACGCGCTACCTAGCCAGTGGAAGAAAAATGCAAAACTAATAGTAAAAAAAATGAAAAAGATAAAGTTAATCCTTTCTTTCGTAAGTTCATCTAATTATCCAATAACGTAAAAACTAAAAGAAAAGGTTTTTCTCAGAAAAAAGTAGTTTTGGTCATTTTTGATTTTCTCAAAAACTACAGGTTATTTTGACATTCGGTTTTTTGTGTTTGATCAAAAATAAATAAGAGCATTGAAAATAAGCCAGAAAAATACTACTTAATAACGTAAAATTTTGGAAAAAAAATGGTTTAAATAAAAAAATTTATGTTTTTTTTCTCAAAATTTTGACTTTGAAAATTAATATTTCAAAAACTATTCATTTGAACAACTTATTTTAAAATTTAAATTAATGTATAGGTTTTTAACTTTTCAAAATGCTATAGCACGACTCTGTAGGTATAACCGTTATTTTTAAATAATATTTTTTCCGTTTTAAGTGATTTTTTCTTAAATTGCCCCTCCCGCCTAAACGGGGGAAAATGGACCCCCCCTCCCATACGATTTTTTGCTTGTCTAAGTCCAACCTACACACCCTATCTTTTTGTCACACCTTCTGCCAATCACCCTGTATATGTATATTTGTATCCCTAGTTTGTGGGAGGCCACAAAACGTTGCTGAGATAAAGCAAATATAACTCTCTGTCCTGATCAAGAGTAGCAAAAACATATCATTGACCGCCATGAGGCAAACATTGTATAATTTAATGCAAAAGAAACAGAAAGAGCAGGAAAGGCAGGAATAAGGTCTGCCTTTATTTTCTGTACAGCAGTGATTGCTCGCGGTGTTCACTTTTCCCAGAAGTTTTGTTGATGCGGAGATAATTTTTTGAACTGATTCAAGTTCCATTAGAACTTTCGCTCTTTTTGTTTTTGTGTTTATTATTTCTCGTGCGGTTTTGACAACAATATCAAAATCACCTTTAAAATCGAGAAGGCCCTTGCATGTCTGTTTGGCAGAGTTTACTGTATCTGCCTTGTCATCTAAAGGGAGGTGCACGACAATTATATTCTCATTTGCTTTTCGTGACAATAATTCAATTTGAGAATATTATTTTATTTTTTAACTTTTAGGGGAGCTAAATTTTTTTCGCACTTCTACTAATGACAATTGAAATCTCAGTCCTCAATATATCCCCACCAAATGACCGGAATCTTTCCAATACTGAAATCGACGGATACCCCCAACAAATGGACGACACCATCCAACGAACGATGAACAGTACGATACCTAAATACAAAGAACGGGACTTCACAGACAAAAAAGTGGACTACTGACAAGACTCAAACTTTTGTACCGACGATTTACGGACACACGTGATCTGGAAATTAGGACACTGAAGTCATCAATAAAAAACATCAACCAATTGATCAAAGATAATTATAGGTTGTCTATCAATTTCTATTGGGACATGAAAATTTGGGCTGTTGATTCTAGCGCCCGAGTATGTTCCCGCAAATTAATAAATTTTTTAGGGAAAATGATCAAAATGACCTTCCGTGTCTTAAGCTTCAGAGAACGACAGAAAACAGAGACGTACTTCTGACCGCCGCACACTGGGGCAAAACACCACTAATGCTGGCATTTAATCAAATTTTAAAATTGAGCTTTGATTTAAACTACTATTTTATTTTTGTTGTAAATAGGATAGAGAATATTAAATGAGAATGCGACAGTTAATTGGGAGCACGTGGTCTTAGCCAACGTGGTCTTAAACAAATGCAGACATTTTTAATTTGTTCCTTTTATTATCGGACCCCGTTTTAACAAGTCTACAAAGAAAAAAAATTCAACATCTCCCCCAAGAAGCAATCAGTTTGCTCAAATCCCCAAACATGAAAGTGGGATTGATGTAATAAATGAGAGTGATGAAGACGAAGAAGAATAAGTTTTTACTTGCTATTATTTATCTTGTTTTTGTTAAGCTTAATTAATACAATATATACATATATGTATGTTTCTTATTGTTAATATTTTTCAATTTTTATAATTAATAAATATTTTGTTCAACTTTGTTTTTGAAACTAAGAACCATGTAAAAACGTTTGCAATTATTTCTTGATTTTTTTAAAAGTAGGCGTTTTTAGTGGGCGTGTCCTTAATTTTTTTTTTTAATGTGTCAACTATCATGCTAGAAGTAATCGTGCATGATTTCCAGTCCGTAGATTTGATAGTTGATTTATTGCCACCTTTAGTGGTGTTTTGCCCCAGTGTGTGCCGTCTTTAACGACGATCTCATTATAATCGCAGATCCACAAGAGAAACTGGGGGCGGTGGGCAAGTGTACGAGGTGAATGCAAGCGTTCGCCCGAATCATGACCTGGAAAACAGGACCAGGATAGGGCTCTGTCCAAGTGGGCGGAGGACAACAATATAATACCAGATAATCAGTTCGGGTTTAAGGTGGGGCATGACACATTTCATTCCGCGTCTAAGCTCGTTTCTGACGTCCAATGGAACACATCTAAAAAACAATGCACGGGTTCTTGTCTGTTTGACTTGGAGAAAGCTTTTGACACCGTGTGGTTAGAGCGTCTCTATCTAAAGCTTACCAGACTGGGCATAAGTAAACCACTTTTGTATATTCTTTAGCGAAGTCTAACTCAGGCAATTGCGTATGCCGATGATCTAATCGCGTACAGATCAGGTCCAACATTGAGGTCATCCGAATTCTTCTGCAGCGTGACTTCGACAAAATTCAGCGATATTGTGATGACTGGAAGTTGAAAATCAACTTTCAGAAATCAGAAACAATTGTTTTTATGACCCTTTTGGCAGGGGCCTCAAGGGATACGAGAAAGAACGGGCGAAAGCTGGTGATCGTAGGGCCACTGACGAGTAAAAATGCAGTGAAGTACCTTGGCATCTGGATGAATCAGTATTTGTATTTCGATAGACATATAAATGCTGCTTTAGCCAGGGCTAGGGGAGCCTTTTGCCCTGACGAAACGGTTATTTTATAGCAGCCGGCTTGACAGCAGGGTGAAGGTGATTTGCTACATGGCCCTCATCAGGCCGATGATTGTCTATGGGTGTCGCTGCTTGGAAGTCAACAAAGAATCCATACAAGTTCTTCCGTTTTTTTTTATGAATCAGCTTTTTTTGAGAGTGTAAATATTTGGTCTATTGTTGAGTATTTTTTTCTGAAACCTGCCTGGAACTCAAATAGCCTGGAGTTAATAAGCCCAGCAAACAATTTAGCGCAGGTATTAAGAAATGAAATTCCTCTATAGTTGGATGGATCTTCGTAACTTCCTTTTTTGTGAAGTGGAGTGATGATAGACTTTTTAAAAGTTTCGAGGATTGAAGAACTTTCAAAGATTCGATTGAACTCATTGACAAGTAGAAAAATGAATTTGTTTGTGGCGTGTTTGTAGAATTCGAAAGGGATACGGTCATCTCCAGGAGCCTTGTTCGTTTTGGAGTTCTAGTAATTCGTGTATTGAAAAGGGCGAATCTAACATGCCGTTCAGAATGAGAAGTTCTGCGTATTACACCAAAGGCGCAATCGAAGTGATGTTGAGGAGTCTGCTGAAGTGGTCTCTTAGATTAGATGCCTGTAGCAATAGGGCAATTAAATTTGATCTCCTATTCACGTGTTTTACAGCTTTAAAGAACTGAGCAGAACTGCAAGAGTTGTTGATCGATTCTCTATTGGTTTTATGAAATGCTGCCTTCTTGCAATTACATATCAGTTTATAATTCTTAATTGCTCCCGCATATAGAGTTGTAAATATTTGTACGTTGTGTAACCTTAGTAGCTTTAAGAATTTAAATGACAGTTTTCTAGCTTTTAAACACTCATTATCAAACCATTTTTGCTTACAAATTGTTCAGCTTCTGATTAGTATGCTTTTTGGGTAAGACTTTTTAATGATTTCTGTGAGAGTACCTACTTATTTCAATGTAGACAGAAGGATTTTTACGCTCTTCAAGTTCTTTCTTTAAGTTGTTTTGGTAAGTTACACGGTTTCTATCGTTCCAGATTAGTGTTAGGATAAGATTAAGCTGCTTCATATTTCCAGTGTTATCCGTTTTCGTAAACGACAAAGACATTTCTAGAGGCATGTAATCTGAAAATGTCTCCGCCCCTACTTTAAAATCATTCATTATGTTGTTTCACCTTCCGGATACAAAGCAGTAATAATTTACAGAACATGCAGTTGTCAGTCTGTCAGTCTGTCAGTCTGTCAGTCTGTCAGTCTGTCAGTCTGTCAGTCTGTCAGTCTGTCAGTCTGTCAGTCTGTCAGTCTGTCAGTCTGTCAGTCTGTCAGTCTGTCAGTCTGTCAGTCTGTCAGTCTGTCAGTCTGTCAGTCTGTCAGTCTGTCAGTCTGTCAGTCTGTCAGTCTGTCAGTCTGTCAGTCTGTCAGTCTGTCAGTCTGTCAGTCTGTCAGTCTGTCAGTCTGTCAGTCTGTCAGTCTGTCAGTCTGTCAGTCTGTCAGTCTGTCAGTCTGTCAGTCTGTCAGTCTGTCAGTCTGTCAGTCTGTCAGTCTGTCAGTCTGTCAGTCTGTCAGTCTGTCAGTCTGTCAGTCTGTCAGTCTGTCAGTCTGTCAGTCTGTCAGTCTGTCAGTCTGTCAGTCTGTCAGTCTGTCAGTCTGTCAGTCTGTCAGTCTGTCAGTCTGTCAGTCTGTCAGTCTGTCAGTCTGTCAGTCTGTCAGTCTGTCAGTCTGTCAGTCTGTCAGTCTGTCAGTCTGTCAGTCTGTCAGTCTGTCAGTCTGTCAGTCTGTCAGTCTGTCAGTCTGTCAGTCTGTCAGTCTGTCAGTCTGTCAGTCTGTCAGTCTGTCAGTCTGTCAGTCTGTCAGTCTGTCAGTCTGTCAGTCTGTCAGTCTGTCAGTCTGTCAGTCTGTCAGTCTGTCAGTCTGTCAGTCTGTCAGTCTGTCAGTCTGTCAGTCTGTCAGTCTGTCAGTCTGTCAGTCTGTCAGTCTGTCAGTCTGTCAGTCTGTCAGTCTGTCAGTCTGTCAGTCTGTCAGTCTGTCAGTCTGTCAGTCTGTCAGTCTGTCAGTCTGTCAGTCTGTCAGTCTGTCAGTCTGTCAGTCTGTCAGTCTGTCAGTCTGTCAGTCTGTCAGTCTGTCAGTCTGTCAGTCTGTCAGTCTGTCAGTCTGTCAGTCTGTCAGTCTGTCAGTCTGTCAGTCTGTCAGTCTGTCAGTCTGTCAGTCTGTCAGTCTGTCAGTCTGTCAGTCTGTCAGTCTGTCAGTCTGTCAGTCTGTCAGTCTGTCAGTCTGTCAGTCTGTCAGTCTGTCAGTCTGTCAGTCTGTCAGTCTGTCAGTCTGTCAGTCTGTCAGTCTGTCAGTCTGTCAGTCTGTCAGTCTGTCAGTCTGTCAGTCTGTCAGTCTGTCAGTCTGTCAGTCTGTCAGTCTGTCAGTCTGTCAGTCTGTCAGTCTGTCAGTCTGTCAGTCTGTCAGTCTGTCAGTCTGTCAGTCTGTCAGTCTGTCAGTCTGTCAGTCTGTCAGTCTGTCAGTCTGTCAGTCTGTCAGTCTGTCAGTCTGTCAGTCTGTCAGTCTGTCAGTCTGTCAGTCTGTCAGTCTGTCAGTCTGTCAGTCTGTCAGTCTGTCAGTCTGTCAGTCTGTCAGTCTGTCAGTCTGTCAGTCTGTCAGTCTGTCAGTCTGTCAGTCTGTCAGTCTGTCAGTCTGTCAGTCTGTCAGTCTGTCAGTCTGTCAGTCTGTCAGTCTGTCAGTCTGTCAGTCTGTCAGTCTGTCAGTCTGTCAGTCTGTCAGTCTGTCAGTCTGTCAGTCTGTCAGTCTGTCAGTCTGTCAGTCTGTCAGTCTGTCAGTCTGTCAGTCTGTCAGTCTGTCAGTCTGTCAGTCTGTCAGTCTGTCAGTCTGTCAGTCTGTCAGTCTGTCAGTCTGTCAGTCTGTCAGTCTGTCAGTCTGTCAGTCTGTCAGTCTGTCAGTCTGTCAGTCTGTCAGTCTGTCAGTCTGTCAGTCTGTCAGTCTGTCAGTCTGTCAGTCTGTCAGTCTGTCAGTCTGTCAGTCTGTCAGTCTGTCAGTCTGTCAGTCTGTCAGTCTGTCAGTCTGTCAGTCTGTCAGTCTGTCAGTCTGTCAGTCTGTCAGTCTGTCAGTCTGTCAGTCTGTCAGTCTGTCAGTCTGTCAGTCTGTCAGTCTGTCAGTCTGTCAGTCTGTCAGTCTGTCAGTCTGTCAGTCTGTCAGTCTGTCAGTCTGTCAGTCTGTCAGTCTGTCAGTCTGTCAGTCTGTCAGTCTGTCAGTCTGTCAGTCTGTCAGTCTGTCAGTCTGTCAGTCTGTCAGTCTGTCAGTCTGTCAGTCTGTCAGTCTGTCAGTCTGTCAGTCTGTCAGTCTGTCAGTCTGTCAGTCTGTCAGTCTGTCAGTCTGTCAGTCTGTCAGTCTGTCAGTCTGTCAGTCTGTCAGTCTGTCAGTCTGTCAGTCTGTCAGTCTGTCAGTCTGTGAGTATCTATCTTGAGATACAGTTACAGGTATTTGGATTTTTTTTTATAAACTTAACAATAAGATTTGTGCAAGCAAACATTTTTTCACCCATAATGATTTTATGGACTCTTAAGATTCTTGGTTTCTAGGCCAAATGTACCATTTTTACCAGTTTTCAATTGGGTACCAATTTTGTAAGATATGTTAAGCATTAACTCCGTATATTTCCTCCAACTCAAAAAAACACCCTTTCATTTAAAACAATGTGATAGACTCATTTGATTCATAGTTACCATGACCAAGGAAATGTTTATACTGTTTCGTTTCTCTTAAAAAAAAAACCCTTTCACTTAAAATATTTTTATGGACTCTTTATACTCTTGATTTCTATGTTAAATTTAACAATTTTACCAAGTTTCATAAATGTATCATTTTTCAGTCAGATGCTGTAGTACCTTTTTCACCGATAACTTTCCCCCTAAAAAAAAACACCCTTTTACCAAAAATATTTTTCAGGTCTATCTAGATTCCTTGTTCTTGTTTTAAATGAAACGCTCTTACCGAGTTTCAAGAGTGTATCATCTTCTTTTTATGGGTTTTGGTTCCATTTTACCTCTTTAGGCAAAAATAAAAAAATAAAGTATAACTTTTCACAGAGTAGGCTTATTGACTTAGTTTTATTGTCATTAGATTCAGCATTTAAAAGTACTTTAATATCATGTATCATATGTTTATATTGCAACACCAATTTTTAAATTTTTTTTTTTAGTCTTCACCTCCCCCTCTTTACCACAAAAAAAACCCATCCACCCAAGAAAATTTTTATGGGCTCTTTTGATTCTTCAATCTTATTGCAAATGTAAAGTTTTTGCCAAGTTTCATGAGGGTAACAATTTTTTTTTATTAAATAACTATTTTACCCGTACTAAAATAAAACTCACGCCGACCATAGGGAGTGATTGATTTAATTAAAAAAATGAATTGACTCTTGGAAGTTTATCGACCGTAAGAAAAAATTAGACACATTTATTGGCAACTTCCTGCTGCTACTTTATTGACAAGTCTGTTTTGCCCATTTCTTTGGCACCACCTCGCTTATTGTATTCCATCGGGTCTTGAATTTCTCACGAGCATTTGCAATTTTTTATATTAATTATTATGTAGGGCTCGTCCGCGATATTTTTTCCAACTAAAACCTTTTTTTTTACGTTTATTTCATTTTCTTTACATTTGATTTTTGACAAAAAAAAATAACGCATACATTTATAAAAGTATAAATTTAACACACACATTCAAAACTCGCCTTCCATCAGGCGAGTAATCTGACGTTTCATTCCACTCACCAACTCACTCCCTTTTGCTAGCTAAATCGATTTTCTACGAAAAGTGACTCATCTCACTTCGAATTAGCTAAATCTCGGCACAGGTTTGTTTAAGGAAAACAACAAAAACAATAGGGGTCTATCAGAGATGCAAAAATTTCAGCTCAGCTCAAATTTGACCTAGCTCCTTTTTTGAGCTAGCTCAGTGTGAGCTAGCTCATTTTTTTAGCTAGCTCAAACTTGAGCTGCAAAGTTTTTGGGGTTGTATTTTATATACAACTAAGCTTCTCCAGTCATATTGTCAATATTGTTTCTAAAGCTAGCTCCATGCTTGGTTTTATTATTATTGGTTATATTATTAACCGCAATTCAAAAGATTTTTCAGATCCTTTTACGTTAAGATCTCTTTATTTTAGCTTCTTTCGATCTATTTTGGAATACTGTTGTATTGTATATAACTTATTCTTTGAGAATTGAAAGGGCTCAGAAGCGTTTTACTAGAATGGCTATCAAAATTCTTTATTGGAATGCTGATATGCCTTTTTATAGTTCAAGATGTCTGTTATTGGGTGTTAGATTCCTTAAATCTAGAAGATTTTGAAATTATTTATAAGAGATATAATTAACTTTAAAATCAATTGCCCTTTATTGCTTTCGTTAGTTTGTTGGTATGCTCCCTAACGTGAACTTTGTTCTCGTTTGCTATTTGAGATTAACTTTCATCGAGTAAACTATGGTTACAATGAGCCATGACCCGTTGTTTAAGACAGGCTAAGTCATTTTGTAACGATCTCGATCTCACTATTTTTTAAGCAGGGATTGTCTTAAGAAAAAATTATTTTCATTCTTGAAATCTGGTGGATAGAATCTTATGTATTATATTTATAAATAAAATAAAATAAATATCTATGACGCTACAACAACTAGCAATTTAAAATAGCAAGAGACCTCCAAAACTTTTGCTTCCCACGTTTCTCTTAATCTTTCGACCAGCCAGCCACGAGCAGCAATCATAGACGACCAGTGAAGACATTATCAACGAGCCATCAAAAGTGCAACCACTGATGTGCTTGGTTTCACCAAGCGACCAAAACCAAACTGTTGTTTCGACGAAGATTGCCGGCTGCCGCATGCAGCTACGGACACGGCTTACCAGACAATGTCGCAAACAAGAACTAGAGCCGCTGAAAGAGCAGCCTGCAGCCCTAGACTTCTCCGGCCAAAAAATTAGTTCGAATTCGCAAAATCGCATCTCTGTAATTTCGCAACAAACGAAAATTTAAAAGCTCTAGAAATATTTAGTAAACGAAATTTCGAAAATTATTTTTTTTGGATTTTTAACAAAAGTTTGAAATTTTGTTTTTGAAAAATCATTTTTTCGAAAACTATTCAATATTTTTTTTTTCAAAATTTAGTTTTTAGATGTTGATAAATAATATCTTAAAAATGGCGTACCAATTTTTTTTTATAAAAGTCCCTGCAAAATTTTATATATTTAGAAAAAACAGTTTTTTTTAGAAAACGGCTCTAACGATTTTCAATTTTTTTTTTTTCTAAAAATATTATTTTTTCTTATCATTATAGAAGAAATCAAGTTGCGTACTTTGTTTTGAGGTTAAATTCATTTAAGAAGCTCTTTTAGTCATTTGAAAATCGAATTTTATGCTTTTTTAATTTTTTTTTTTTTCTGAAACTGCATTTACAAATTTTTAATTAAAAGGGCTTAGCATAAATAGTAACTTTATCTTCAAGAACAAGTACGTGCGACCCAGTCGTGCATTTTATTCTTCCAAATTTCAAGGGCCTTATATAAATTCAACTGACTAGAGAAAACTTAAATGGTCTGTTTTTTTTTATTTTGAATTTTTGGAAATGAAATTTAACAAAAAAAAAACAAACTGATTTTATAACATTAACTACTTTTTGAAGTTAATTTTTTGACCAAAACTTATTGGTTTAATTTCATTTTTGTTGTTGTTAATATGTCTTCTAGTTTTGCAGAAATTAAAAAATACAAAATTGAATGCCTATTTTATATATTTTTTGTCCTTAAAGGCAAGGTAACTTTTTAGTTTATTTAAAAAACTATAATACATAAGACATTTTATTCGTCCACATTTGGTTGCTAAGAAATAAGGTCATTGAATTTTGGAAGAAAAAATTAAGTTTTATAAAGTAAAATTAAAAAAAAAAAATCACTTAAAAGTTTTGATTACAATTTTTTCGAAATTCTGAGTTTGAAATAATTTTTTCATCAACTGTTTATTTGATTAACTTTATTTAAAATATTAATAAAAGAATGCTTTTCTGGCTATCAAAAAATATATAATTTGTTCTTATATAATAATTTTTTTCAGCTTTAAGTTATCTTTTAAGAAAATTCCCTCGACCATCTGAACGGGTGAAAAAAGACCCCTATTGTTACTAGTTGTTTTCCTTAAACAGACCTGGGGGGTCATTCCGTAATTCGATTATCGCCAAACAATATCATCTCGATTTCCGTAACTCTCAAAATAACTATCGTCTTGACGATATCGTTTTGACGATTGAAAATTTGCAACAAAAAAAACAAATTTGCATTTGTAGCTTCTGGTACCAATTGATATAGGAAAAAAAGGTAATTTATGATTGGTTACGGTGATTGGAAAATACAAACATCAAAATATGGTACAAAATTTTGCCCAAAACAGAATAAAATGTGCTTTGAACTTTTGTTTTTTGTTTCTGCACGCTGAACTGTAAACTAACCTTTATATACAAAAAAGTTAAACAAGAGCGGCAATTTTTAATCCACAAAAGTTAAAGTATTTTTGAACAAAGAAAAAAAATTTACAACCGGCTCCAAAATACATTGCAGGTACTCTACTAATAGTTCAGGTTATATTTTATCATTTTTAAAAACAAAATACCATATTTTGACTTTAAGAAATGTTAAGTTTGTTGTTAGACGAAAATGAAAAGAAAATTAAGAGCCGTTTGCTGAAACGAAACTTTCGCATTTATGTTCTTGATAAGTGGTTATGCGAAAGCTTACTTAAATGTGGAACATAATCGTGTATGATTAACATAAATATTTAAGTTTCGTATCAGCAAATGGCCTAAAGTAATACAATATTGTGAGCTAAAAGTTGTAGTGAACCAAGTCAACAAAAAAACTATCCGCAAGGCTAAATTTTGTAAAGGTCTGTGATTAACTCTGACACAATGGGCCGTATTCATAAATGTTGTCTAAGCTATTACTAAGAAAGACTGGGGCTTATCCTACGTTATTTGAATAGGATAAACCCCAGTCTTCCTTAGTAACGGCTTAGATAACATCTAAGAATACGGCCCAATGTGTTTCGTTACCAAGGTAACGCTAAAAATATGAAGTCATCGGCTTCGTTATTAGAGGCAGCGTTTTTGATTGTACTCTTTTTATTTTCATATGCACTTTTTGTGACTTGGTCCGGTTCAGCTGTGAGCCCTCCATTTACAAATGCAATACTCACTTTGCCTTTAATTAGTGCCTGCACCACAATTACTTGTGCTGCACGGTGAACTTCTTGAATTTCGCCAGGAATAGGATGACCAAGACCGGGATCAAACCATACTAGATCGCCTTCGACCCAGTCCATGATGTTGACTTATTTTACCGATCTCTCAGAAGTTTTTTTTAGTATTTTGTTGTGTTTGTTGCTGTTTGAAGATTATAGTTGGCCAATCATCGAATGTTCCTTTTGTTTTAAATCAAATGGTTGAAAGGACCATCATTTCTAAAATTATAAATAATAATTTTGTTAAATTAAATTAACAAATAAATTTAGGTCAATTTTTTTATAAAACAAATAGGTTGTTACTGTTTTCTACTGCAAGATAAGTTGTAGCTGTAGAAGCCTTGCTCAGAGGCGTACGTTGAGCTGATGGGGCCCCGGGACAAAATTTTGGGGCCCCTTTCCCTATTTTATTTTGCCTTTCCACTTTTTTTTGCTTAATGCTGAAAATTTCTAATTTCAATAGGTGTACCTTATTTAAAATATCGAAATAAAATAAATACATAGGTAACGAAAAACAACTTTGCTTTTAAGAAAAAAAAAAACAACAAAAATTGGTTATTATAGCAAGTTGAAAATTCTATCGAAAAGTATTGAAATTGTAGCAATCGATTTTTTGTTTGTTATTAGCTTTCAATTTTCTTTAAATTATTTTTCATTCTGAATCTAAACTCTGTAACAAAAACATCGTTTTTTTTTTTTATTAAATCAAATATATTTTTCTTGTTGGAAAAACTTTTTTCTTGGAATCCTTGAAATCTTTTATTTGGAAGCCAAAGCATTGAATCTCAATAGGTTATGGGCGATAATAAGATTTTATGCATGGTATCCCACAGTTTAATGGCTTGGGATATGACGATTGGCAGTTCCGTGTGAAAATTCATTTGGAATCCAAGAATCTATGGGATGTTCTAACCGACGCGACGATCCCCCAACAAAAGCAGCTCCAAGAGCAGAATTTCTGAAGAGGGATAAATTAGCTAAGAACTATTTAGTTAATTTTATTCACTCAGATTACTTGAGCTATGTAAGAGATAATGAATCCGCTAAACTTATGTGGCTAAGTCTGAAGTCAGCATTTGCAAAGACATCAATTGTGAACCAATTGTTGTTGCGAAAGCAACTGACGAAGTTGCGTATGCAAAGGGAAGATTCAGTGGCTTCCCATTTGCTAACATTTGGAAACCTCGTTCGCCAGCTCAAACTGGCTGGGTGCAAAATGGAGGAGAACGATGTTCTCACTCAATTATTTCTATCGTTACCTGAAAAATTCGACCCATTGGTAACAGCTATTCAAAATTTGGATGATGGAAAACTTACATTTTCAATTGTAAAAGAGAGGTTGAAGAGTGAAGAACTTAAACTTATAGAACGCCAGGAAGAAAAAGATGTAAAAGAGACTACAGCATTTTCGAGTAAAAAGAAAGGTTACACAAAGAAAAAATTTCTTGGAAAATGCTTTAAGTGCAATAAATTTGGACATCAAGCAAAAGATTGTTATTTAAAAGAAGCTCAAAACGTTAAAAGCAAAGGTTTTTGCTTCATGGCCGACAGAAATTTAACTAGCAGTAACAACAACGAGAGAATTATTTTCAAGCTTGATTCAGGAGCTAGCGATCACCTCGCCAACGAAAAATGGTACTTCTCTAGTATGAATCAGTTGAAATATCCAATCGAAATAAATGTTGCCAAAGATAAACAGTCACTGTTAGCAAAAGAAATCGGAATAATCAATGGACTGAGCAGCACGGAAACTGAGCTCACAATAAAGAACGTGCTGTTCATACCTGAATTGAGAGATAATTTGCTATCCGTCAGTAAGCTAACAAATGCAGGAGCAGAAGTTAAATTTTGTGGGAATAAGGCTTTAATTTTAAGAGATAAATGAATTATAGCAACGGCCAATTTACGTGGAAGCTTATATGAACTTGAAGTGTTCGTTAGAAAACCAACAATCAACATATGTGAAAAGGATGAAGCTATTCTATGGCATCAGCGTCTTGGCCATATAAGTCAACAAAGAACAAATATCCTTGTGAAACAAAACTTGATTCCGAACAAATTACAGAAATCAAAAATTGATTTTTGCGATGTGTGTGTTGAAGGCAAGCAAGTACGGGAACCATTTAATGGGACACGCAACAGATCCTGGCGAGCTCTTGAAAGAATTCATTCGGATGTCTGTGGACCGTTTAATCCAGTTGCATGGGATGGTTCCAAGTACTTTGTTTCCTTCATCGATGATTTTAGTCATTTTGCTATGGTTTTTATAATCAAAAAGAAGTCTGATGTGTTTCAAGTTTTTAAGGAGTATGAAGCTTTATCTACAGCTATGTTTGGTTCTGCTATATCAAGATTAACAATAGATCAAGGACGGGAATACCTATCAAAAGAGCAGCATTGTTGGTACAAAGAGAAAGGTATTCAAGTTGAGCCTACTGTTGCATATTCACCAAAACAAAATGGGGTTGCTGAGAGATTTAACAGAACTCTTACAGAAATTATAAGAGTTTTGTTAATTCAATCAGGCATTCCAAAGGAGATGTGGAACGAAGCTGCTCTTGCTGCGGTATACACAATCAATCGAAGCCCAACCAGTTGCTTGGATGATTCTACAACACCAGCTGAGTTATGGTATGGATTCAAGCCTAATTTGAAAAAGTTAAAGGTGTTTGGTTGTAAAGCCTATGCCTGGGTTCCTAATCAACACCGGAAAAAGCTTGAACCAAAAAGCAAAATAGCTGTAATGGTCGGTTACGCTCCAAATGGGTATAAACTTTGGGATATAGAATCTCGAAAAATAAAAACCTGTCGAGATGTTAAATTTGAAGAATCCAGTTTTCCGTTCAGAAACTTAAGAGAAAAAGATAAACCAACTCAAAAACAAATGGTTATGCAATGGAGCCACATGCAAGAGGGGGAATATGAGTTTGAAGACGTTCCTGTGGCTAATACACCTGATCCCCAATACGAATATGAAGATGTGACTGCGGCTGATGTATCTGAGCCCCAAATTGAACCAAATGAAGCAACCGATCATGTCAGAGAGGAAGTCAATCAAGTAAATCCAGATCATGATGAAGGTGTCAATGCGCTCCCTTCACAAACAATTAACAATTCCCCAAAGGAGACTGTGAGGCGCAGTGAAAGGGAGCGCCGGCTACCAAGTAAGTTGCTTGATTTTGTTTTGGGTTCAAAAGCAAATTCTGCCGCTGTTGATTCTTTTTCCTTAGATTTACCTCAAAGCTATAAAGAAGCTTTAAGTCGAACCGATTCGGATCTTTGGAAGAAAGCTGTAGATGATGAATTAAATTCTATGAAGAAAAATACCGTTTGGAGGGTTGAAGATACACCTTCGAATTCCAAACTTCTACAATCGAAATGGGTTTTTACAATCAAAGAAGATGCAGATGGCAAGCAAACCAAATACAAGGCACGATTGGTTGTAAAAGGCTATCTTCAGAAGTTCGGTATAGACTACTCAGAGACGTATGCACCAGTTGCGAAATTGACGACAATACGTACTTTATTGGCGGTTGGTGTTTACCGAAAATACCACTTTCATCAACTGGATATAAAAACAGCGTTTTTACATGGTGATCTTAAAGAAGAACTGTATATGGCGATTCCAGAAGGCTTACAAGCCAGAGAAAGCATGCAAGCTGCTAAAATCTATTTATGGTTTGAAGCAATCTCCTCGCTGCTGGAACCATAAGCTAAATGAATATTTACTGTCACTTGGATTCATTCGGTCAAACCATGATTATTGTTTGTACACAAAATTCACTAACAAAAAAGAAGACGTATTGGTTCTGATAATCTATGTTGATGACCTATTAATTGCTGGTAATAAGATATCATCGATTCAAAACTTGAAGAATGCCCTCTCTTCGAGATTTGAAATGTCAGATTGTGGCCCTTTAAAATTCTTTCTGGGAATGAAGATAGATTTTCTTGAGGAATGCTTACAAATATCGCAAGAAGCAAGTATTGAAAAACTTCTTAAAAAAATCGGAATGTTAGACTGTAACCCTGTTAAAACCCCTATGGAAAAAGGTTTGCAGCTTGAAGCGAATATCACTGGTCAAGAGCTTCACAAACCATATCGTGAACTTCTTGGAAGTATAATGTATATTATGCTATGTTCAAGACCGGATATATGTTATGCTGTAAGTTTCATGGGGAGGTATCAACAGAATCCATCCGAAGTGCATTGGCAACATCTTAAATGAATCGTACGATACTTACAAGGAACTAAGTCTTTAAAATTAAAAATTAGTAGTACTCAAGACCCACCAGTGATTGGATATGCAGATGCGGCTTCTGACATTGTGGATAGAAAGTCAGTAAGTGGTTATGTTTTCCAAGTTTATGGAAGTTCTGTATCCTGGCGCAGTAAGAAACAAACCACTGTTGCTACTTCATCGAGCGAAGCCGAGTATGTTGCTTTGAGTTCTGCTGCTGCAGAAGCTATATGGTTGAAAGGTATAATGCAGGACTTACAAGAAATTAAAGACGAAGCCATTACCATATTTGAAGATAACAGAGGATGCATTGGTATGGCTCATAACCTGGAAAGTAAACGAGCCAAGCACATAGACATAAAATATCATTTTATAAGAGACAACATTGCAAAAGAAATTATAAAAATTGAAGCTCTTGGGACGAAAGAACAACTAGCGGACATTTTTACAAAAGCAATGGATCCTACACACTTTTTGGAACTACGAACAAAACTCAAATTGAAGTAAAGAAAATTGATTAGCATAATAAGATAATGTTCGATTGAGAGAGGGTATTGAAATTGTAGCAATCGATTTTTTGTTTGTTATCAGCTTTCAATTTTCTTTAAATTATTTTTCATTCTGAATCTAAACTCTGTAACAAAAACATCGTTTTTTTTTTTATTAAATCAAATATATTTTTCTTGTTGGAAAAACTTTTTTCTTGGAATCCTTGAAATCTTTTATTTGGAAGCCAAAGCATTGAATCTCAATAAAAAGCGTACATATATAATTTACAGCTTGCAGCTGATCTTGTGTAAGGGTAATGGGATGCCGGCCGGCGCGGCGGCGCAGCGGATTTTTAATTACTACTTGTTTCACACGTAGTCGATTTCATTTGGTTCGGTCTGTATTCGATTCATGTTCGATTTTCTCGAATTTTGTTTTTCTATGGAAGAATTTAAATAAATAACAACCAGAGCTCATTTCACACGTATCCGGTTGCATTCGGTTCGGTCTGTTTTTTGTTCGTATATATCGAATACGTATGAAACAAGCCTTAAGGGGCAACTCATAGAATCTGTCGCGTCCGTTCCGTCAACGAATCCGTTGTCGGCTAATTTGTTCGTTCTTGTGGGTTGCTTCTCATAAGAGCTTGTGTATTTTATCAAGCTGTCAGTTGAAAACGTCGATTTCATCGAAAAATTTGCTCGCTTATGAATTAAGGCTTAAGTAGCTACAATCAAAAAGTGAATGCAAAAAGTGAAAAAGTGAAAAGTACACAGACACACATACGCTGTTTGTTAAAAAGCTGCCATTTGCTTAAACTATTTGTTTGAATGTGTTTGTTTTCAAAAAGTGAAAAAGTAAAAGTTAAAACCCTTTTAACTTTTACTTTTGTTTTTGTGAGATGTGAGATAGAATTTCGCAGTGTGTTGGTAGAAGACAAAACATTTGTTCACTTTTGTACTTTTTGAAGTTGATTGTAGGTAAGCCTTTAAGCGGATATAAAAAAAGTGCTTCCCATATATATACACTTAGAATATGTTTGCGATGAATTGTCTATAGATATCATAAATTCATTCAGAGTTCATTCATTAAATTTCAAATTTTGACATACATATCAAATTATGTAGCAACTTTTGACACAAATATCAAATTTGAAATATAAAAAAAAAAACAATTTTGACTTGTATAATGTATATCAAATTTGAAATAAAAAAACATACATAAGCAAAAAAAATATTAATTGAATGGTTTTCGGTCCTCTACGTTAGTGAGGAATCTTCTAATTAGAGTCCAGTCTAGCTAAGAGAACATACTTGCTGCTTAAATATTCAAATTTAAAAAAATGGTTCATAATTTTTTTTCTGAATTGAGGAATTAATTTTTTTATTTTTTAAATGACAACTTTGAAATTGTCATAATCTGAAGTGTCAGTGATGCCAAGCGAATTAAATTATTTAGATTAGTTGTGATGTCCGTTTTTTTGTAACACCTATTAAAACTAAAATTACTCAAAACGAAAAAAAAGGTCTTAATGTGTTTTGCTTATTTGCCACTATGTACCCGTATAAACTTAGCATGACAACTTTTGAAAAGGTAATTTTTTTTTGGCTCAGTAATTGCCGTATAATTGCCGCATTTATGCCGTGAAGTCAAAAAAATTGCCGCGTTCTTAGTTTGGTCAGAATTTGATCGGAAGTGTTTGTCATGCTAACTTTATATAAAGTTAGCATGACACTTTTTAATTTTTGGTCAAATCAAATTTTTTTTTGCTCATTAATTGCCGAATAATTGCCGTATTTATGCCGTGAAATCAAAAAAAAAATTGGGCTCTTTGTTTTTTCAGAAAAAAATAAAAACTTTTTTTTAAACCCAAATTCCATATAAAGTTAGCATGACACACCCTGTATTTCGTTAATCACTGGTCAATATCAAATTTTTTTTGGCTCATTAATTGCCGCATTCGGTTTATATGTAAACTGCAAAACCAAAAAAATTGCCGCGCTTTTGGTTAAAAAGAAAAAAAAAAAAAAACATTTTGTGACGTCATTCCATATAAAGTTAGCATGACATATCCAGTATTTCGAAAATCACCTGTCAAAACTAAAATTTTTTTTGCTCATTAATTGCCGCATTGGGTTTATATGTGAAATGCAAACTCAAAAAAATTGCCGCGCTCTTGGTTTTTTCAGAAAAAAATAAAAACTTTATTTTAAACCCAAATTCCATATAAAGTTAGCATGACACACCCTGTATTTCGTTAATCGCTGGTCAATATCAAATTTTTTTTGGCTCATTAATTGCCGCATTCGGTTTATATGTAAACTGTAAAACCAAAAAAATTGCCGCGCTTTTGGTTAAAAAGAAAAAAAAAAAACATTTTGTGACGTCATTCCATATAAAGTTAGCATGACATATCCAGTATTTCGAAAATCACCTGTCAAAACTAAAATTTTTTTTGCTCATTAATTGCCGCATTGGGTTTATATGTGAAATGCAAACTCAAAAAAATTGCCGCGCTCTTGGTTTTTTCAGAAAAAAATAAAAACTTTTTTTTAAACCCAAATTCCATATAAAGTTAGCATGACACACCCTGTATTTCGTTAATCACTGGTCAATATCAAATTTTTTTTGGCTCATTAATTGCCGCATTCGGTTTATATGTAAACTGTAAAACCAAAAAAATTGCCGCGCTTTTGGTTAAAAAGAAAAAAAAAAACATTTTGTGACGTCATTCCATATAAAGTTAGCATGACATATCCAGTATTTCGAAAATCACCTGTCAAAACTAAAATTTTTTTTGCTCATTAATTGCCGCATTGGGTTTATATGTGAAATGCAAGCTCAAAAAAATTGCCGCGCTCTTGGTTTTTTCAGAAAAAAATAAAAACTTTTTTTTAAACCCAAATTCCATATAAAGTTAGCATGACACACCCTGTATTTCGTTAATCACTGGTCAATATCAAATTTTTTTTGGCTCATTAATTGCCGCATTCGGTTTATATGTAAACTGCAAAACCAAAAAAATTGCCGCGCTTTTGGTTAAAAAGAAAAAAAAAAAAAAAACATTTTGTGACGTCATTCCATATAAAGTTAGCATGACATATCCAGTATTTCGAATGTGAAATGCAAACTCAAAAAAATTGCCGCGCTCTTGGTTTTTTCAGAAAAAAATAAAAACTTTTTTTTAAACCCAAATTTTTATTTTTTTCTGAAAAAACCAAGAGCGCGGCAATTTTTTTGAGTTTGCATTTCACATATAAACCCAATGCGGCAATTAATGAGCAAAAAAAATTTTAGTTTTGACAGGTGATTTTCGAAATACTGGATATGTCATGCTAACTTTATATGGAATGACGTCACAAAATGTTTTTTTTTTTTTTCTTTTTAACCAAAAGCGCGGCAATTTTTTTGGTTTTACAGTTTACATATAAACCGAATGCGGCAATTAATGAATGAGCCAAAAAAAATTTGATATTGACCAGCGATTAACGAAATACAGGGTGTGTCATGCTAACTTTATATGGAATTTGGGTTTAAAAAAAAGTTTTTATTTTTTTCTGAAAAAACCAAGAGCGCGGCAATTTTTTTGAGTTTGCATTTCACATATAAACCCAATGCGGCAATTAATGAGCAAAAAAAATTTTAGTTTTGACAGGTGATTTTCGAAATACTGGATATGTCATGCTAACTTTATATGGAATGACGTCACAAAATGTTTTTTTTTTTTCTTTTGAACCAAAAGCGCGGCAATTTTTTTGGTTTTACAGTTTACATATAAACCGAATGCGGCAGTTAATGAGCCAAAAAAAATTTGATATTGACCAGTGATTAACGAAATACAGGGTGTGTCATGCTAACTTTATATGGAATTTGGGTTTAAAAAAAAGTTTTTATTTTTTTCTGAAAAAACCAAGAGCGCGGCAATTTTTTTGAGTTTGCATTTCACATATAAACCCAATGCGGCAATTAATGAGCAAAAAAAATTTTAGTTTTGACAGGTGATTTTCGAAATACTGGATATGTCATGCTAACTTTATATGGAATGACGTCACAAAATGTTTTTTTTTTTTTCTTTTTAACCAAAAGCGCGGCAATTTTTTTGGTTTTACAGTTTACATATAAACCGAATGCGGCAATTAATGAGCCAAAAAAAATTTGATATTGACCAGCGATTAACGAAATACAGGGTGTGTCATGCTAACTTTATATGGAATTTGGGTTTAAAAAAAAGTTTTTATTTTTTTCTGAAAAAACCAAGAGCGCGGCAATTTTTTTGAGTTTGCATTTCACATATAAACCCAATGCGGCAATTAATGAGCAAAAAAAATTTTAGTTTTGACAGGTGATTTTCGAAATACTGGATATGTCATGCTAACTTTATATGGAATGACGTCACAAAATGTTTTTTTTTTTTTTTCTTTTTAACCAAAAGCGCGGCAATTTTTTTGGTTTTGCAGTTTACATATAAACCGAATGCGGCAATTAATGAGCCAAAAAAAATTTGATATTGACCAGTGATTAACGAAATACAGGGTGTGTCATGCTAACTTTATATGGAATTTGGGTTTAAAAAAAAGTTTTTATTTTTTTCTGAAAAAACCAAGAGCGCGGCAATTTTTTTGAGTTTGCATTTCACATATAAACCCAATGCGGCAATTAATGAGCAAAAAAAATTTTAGTTTTGACAGGTGATTTTCGAAATACTGGATATGTCATGCTAACTTTATATGGAATGACGTCACAAAATGTTTTTTTTTTTTTTTTCTTTTTAACCAAAAGCGCGGCAATTTTTTTGGTTTTGCAGTTTACATATAAACCGAATGCGGCAATTAATGAGCCAAAAAAAATTTGATATTGACCAGTGATTAACGAAATACAGGGTGTGTCATGCTAACTTTATATGGAATTTGGGTTTAAAAAAAAGTTTTTATTTTTTTCTGAAAAAACAAAGAGCCCAATTTTTTTTTTGATTTCACGGCATAAATACGGCAATTATTCGGCAATTAATGAGCAAAAAAAAATTTGATTTGACCAAAAATTAAAAAGTGTCATGCTAACTTTATATAAAGTTAGCATGACAAACACTTCCGATCAAATTCTGACCAAACTAAGAACGCGGCAATTTTTTTGACTTCACGGCATAAATGCGGCAATTATACGGCAATTACTGAGCCAAAAAAAAATTACCTTTTCAAAAGTTGTCATGCTAAGTTTATACGGGTCCACTATGTATTTGTTTTGGGTCCCACAAACTATATTTGTTTGGCAACCACACTTAATTTATTTTTTGGTGCCCCTGAATGAAAATGGTCTTACAAAATCATCTGCCAGTCATGTAAAGTA
This sequence comes from Meliscaeva auricollis, assembly GCA_948107695.1. Taxonomy (NCBI): domain Eukaryota; kingdom Metazoa; phylum Arthropoda; class Insecta; order Diptera; family Syrphidae; genus Meliscaeva; species Meliscaeva auricollis. The sequence continues at coordinate 39,128,272 of OX403619.1, read as the reverse complement.
CCTAGTAGTTACCTACTAACAGAATATTATTCTTTTTGGCATCGAAGCAACACCTTATTTATTTTCTTTTTAGAGGGCCCCTTAATGGAAGGGGCCATACAAAATCGTCTATCAGATATGTGGTAAATACACTCTACTGAAGTAATATCGGTTTAGCATGTACATTTGTACAGTGTACAAAAACACGGGGGAATATTTTTTTGTCGTTAACAAACCTACTCTACTGAAGCAATATCGGTTTAGCATGTACATTTGTACAGTGTACAAAAACACGGGGGAATATTTTTTTTGCCGTTAAAAAACCTAGTTTATATTTTGGGGCCCCTAAATGAAAATTGTCTGCCTAATCTATAACTGTTACGTCACTAAAATAAAATATATAATATTATAATAATATATAATATAATATAGAATTTTATTTGCTTGGGCCCCTAAACTATTATTTGTGTGCCATCCACTCACTCTCGTTATTTTCTTTGGGGCCCCTTGAAGAAATTTTAAAAGACTGTTTTTTTGCCAGCTATGTCTATTTGGAACTTTCGTAGTCTAATTTATTTTTCTGGGGGCCCATTATGGTAACAGAAAACGCAAATATGCGTTTTCTGATTGCGACAGACTTTTCCTCTACATAATCTCCAGTAGGGGTCCTGTAGACGGTCGGGGGCCCCTGGGCAATGCCCCAGTTGCCCCAATGGTATGTACACCCCTGATTCCAGTATGGCATATTTACAGCCCTATCATCGTATCCGATCGGAGCACAATTTTCTCCGATTTCTACGAAACACACAAATTTTGTATCATAGTAACTGTTCCGCCTAATATATCGGATAAATGTCAAAAACGCTTTTCGAATTAATGCGATTTTCTCTCTCCGATATATTTTCTTATGCTATGGGCTGCGATTTTCTCTCTCAGATTTATTTTCATATGCGATGTACTGCGATTTTCTCTCTACGATTGTCTCCGACAGAAAAATGGTGCTGAACAAATATCCGCAAAAATAAAATAGAATACAAAAAATTTAAAAACAAACAAAAAACAACACCTGGAGCATTTAAATGGACCTAGGAAATAATATGTAAGCAAGAGTTTTATTTATTTTTAATTGGCATTTACAAGTATAAATACATGCAGATTTGCTTTCTTGTAGACAAAAAAAAAATTATAAATATTTATATTATTATTGATTTGAAACATAATTTCTGCCAATTAAACGCGTCCATATTTTTATTCCGATTCGAATACCATGAACGAAATAAACCTTCCGATGGGAACTTATCTCTGATCGGAGACTTCTCCGAACGGATACGATGATAAGGCTGTTAATATAAGATTTACACAACCTAATTTATAAGATTTATTTTAAAATGTATAGTTCATTGAAGCGTACACTTCTTCTTAGGGCTTATGTATCTACACTTTTGAACCAGACGTCTAAAGGAAGGACTACAAATTAAGTTCGACATAACCTTACTAAAGTATTCATTTTTTTAAATTTTCATTTACATCAAATCTACTCCGAAGATAAATCTTACGGACTAGAAACAATGCAGTAACTAAAACCATTGGCTGATGCAACATAAGACATTAATACAACATAGAAAGACAAATAGTAGAAAGAACAACAACAGATAGAACGAACACATGACAACAGCACGCAGCTGGTATTTGGTATTACCAACGGCGCTCAATGATGCTTGATTTCGGTGATCGACCGGGAACCGATGCTTTATCAGAGACAAGGCCGTTGTCCGAAATTATTTAAAATTATTAACAAACTACAAACTTAACAACAGATAGGCATAATTTCTTTGGATTTTAGTAATAAAATTCATTATATCAAAATAAAATTAATTTCCTCAAAAACATATTGGGGCGTATTCATAGAGAAATAAAAAAGTTTTCACTTGTTGATCCACAGTTTTAGACTTAACCGTTAAATAAACACAGGTATTATTCATAGTCGATTTCCCAGCTGTGTTTTGTAAAACACAAGTTTAATGTTTTGTTCTACTACGATTGAGGCGCTCAGCGCCAAAACAGCCTAAGCCCAAAAAAGGAAAACATGTTTTTAAAATATTTATATTTTTTTTATTAATAGTAAATGAATATTTTTTGTAATGTTTGTTTCAGGTTACTAATAGGGTCTTTATTAATTAACAGAAAGACTATTTTAATCAATATATAAAGAAAAAAAGTGGCTTAGGCCATTTTGGAATCCATTTAAAAAAATATATTTATAGAAACTGAGGGTTAGGCCTTTTTGGCCCCATTGATTAGATGCATAAGAATTTCTTCAGATAAAAAATAAAAATTATTATTAGCATTTTAAATAATACAAATTAATGTAAAATCTTTATTCATCTTCTTCCTGAATGTCTTTATCTTCGGCTCTCGCATTTGTTTTTAAAATATTATAAAATGAGTGGTTTATAGGAGGTATGAATTCTTTGAGTTGCTGTAAGTCCTTAAATTTTGCAGTTTCAATGAATCTTCCTCCAGGATAAAGTGACTCCAATTCCACATCTACGAATTTGCTGGAGTTCCTCTTTGAAATGTCAACTTCTTGAAATAAAACATCTATATTGTTTGAGTATTTGTATTGAATAATAAATGACTTCACATTTTGGAATCGAAGCCATTCAACTTTCGAAGTCTTGTCCGCTGAAAATTTTCTGTTTGTAACTAATTTTTCGATTACGGATATGCTTTTAATGTCATCACGATCCCAATCATCAGGCGTAAAAATATCCTTATCTCTTTTCTTTTTCAATGAGGCCAAAATCTTGGTCGCATTGTAGGAATGAGTGGCCAGGTACTAGAAATTTGTGGTCTATCTGTTCCACATGGAAGCTAGAATTATTGACCATGTATGTGCAAATGGTACTCATCCTTATGTTCCGGTTTTGGTCACCACATTGATCGCTATACATTATCAAATTCTTGCACTTGACATTTGCTATGACATAATGCATAATGCAAGACCCTATTTCTTGTGGGCCACGTGAAGCTATTCCCTCATTCCAGGTTGTTGTGCGAGCAATGATTAATTAATTAAATGCAGTCAATCTTTCGTTAAAAGAATTTATTTAAATATTAAATATTGTTCGATGAAAAGCAAAATGTAGAATAAATTTTTTTTTTTTTTTTTTATCAAGTCAAAACAATAAAAACACAAAGTTTTAAGTATAATAAAAAACTAGTACAGTAGAAGCTGGTTACATTAGTTAATTCAGAATGTATCTCTGACACTTCAACACTCCTCCTTAACCAGGTTCAGTCTCAGATCTTGAAATATCTTCTTGCTAAAAGCTTTCGTAAAAATATCAGCTACTTGTTGTTTAGTGTTAATATAAACTAAATTAACTGTCTTGCCAAAGTGCTGATTAACAAATTTCCGACGTATTTCAATATGCTTCTTTCCTTTTGTCACCTTTCCTTCTTCAGCGTTTTCAAGCATGTGAATAGCTGCTTTGTTGTCGATAAATAGATCGGTTGGGTCTTCTATAGGGATTCCTAACTCTTGCATTATTCTTCGAATCCAACAAACTTCTTGAATGCCACTAACTGCTGCTCGATATTCAGCTTCAGCTGAAGAAATAGAAATTACTGTTTGTTTTTGAGCCATACACACTATAGGTCCTCCATAGTCAACAAGAATTCCACTAGTTGAAATCATATCTGGTTCTGTTCCACTATAATTTGAGTCTGTGTATGCCTTCAGTTTTGCTTCGCCACCAAAATATATCCCAAAATTACTTGTCCCATTAAGATATCTAAGAACACGCTCAATCATCTTCCAGTGGCATCTTCTAGGGTTACTGACTTGTCGACTCAGGTAATTTATAGTAAAGCTTATGTCCGGTCTTGATATAGTTGATAAATAAAGTAAACTTCCGATAATTTCACGATAAGGCTTGTTCTTCAATGGTCCGTCATTAATTTGTTTTTCAGTCATCATTCCTGGCTCAATGGGTGTTGTAACAGCATATGCATCTTCAAATCCATAACGTGCTATAACTTTTCTTGTATATTTCTGCTGCGTTATTAAAAGTCCATGTTCTTTGAGATTAATTTCCATTCCGAGATAAAATAATGTTCCTTGTTTTGGTCCTGTTGTTTTCATTTTGAAGTCATTTGCTAGCTCTGACAGTATTGATTGTATCTTTTCTTTGCTATGACTGATAACAATTCCATCATCTACAAATATTCCGAGTATAACTGACTTATCTTCATTATAGAAAATACAAGGATCATCATCAGTATCTGTTAATTTCAGTCTTTTCAATGTTTTGGTAAGTGTCTTATTCCAGTCCTTCGGGGCTTGTTTTAGTCCATAAAGACTTCTCTTAAGACGACACACTCTTCCAGAACTATCATCAAATCCCTCGGGTTGTAGCATGTATATTTCTTCCGTCAATGTTCCGTTGAGAAATGCTGTATTTATATCAAATGTTTGAACTTCAAGTCTTTTGTTGGCAGCATGACTCAATAGTAAACGAATACTAGCATATCTAGCAACAGGTGCAAAGGTTTCTTTATAGTCTATACCTTGAATTTGATCGAAACCTCTTGCAACAACACGTGCTTTCAAACGTCCATCTGCCTTCTCACGTAAGACCCACTTATACGTTAACGGCTTTCGATGTTTCGGTAAGTTCACAAGTTCCCACACTTCCATTTGATTTAGTGCTTCAATTTCATCTTCCATCGCTTTTCTCCATCCAGGATCTTTCAGCGCATTTTTGACGGAAATGGCTTCAACATCACCGATCACAGCATAATCACTATACTTTGGATGTGGCTTGATATTTTGTCGATTTCTTAAATTATGTTCTGGAATAACGTTTTGATTTGTTTCTTGACCTGACTGCGTTTGAATATTTTCTGGACTTTCAAAATTCTCCTCCTGAGATTGTTGTTGTTCTTCATTTTCAAGATTTTCAAAATTCTCTTCCTCTGATATCTGTTCTTCTTCAATTAAATTTGAAAACGAGACTTCTGTTTCGCACATCTTTACATAATCTGGACTTTCTTCTTCAATATTGAAATCTGCTTGAGTTAAATCGTGTGTCTGACTTAATCTTTCGTCAAAGATTACATTACACGAGACTTCAACATGACGTTCAGCAGCTAGATAGACTCGATACCCATGTTCTTCAATATCATATCCAACAAATTTCCCTTTCTTGCTTTTCTTATCGATTTTTTTACGTTGATTATCCTGAATAAGAATATAACAGTCACATCCAAAAGGCTTCAAGGACTTGAGATTTACTTTGCGACCAAACCATAATTCAGCAGGTGTTTTGCCAGAAACGGTACTATTTCCTGTTTGGTTTATTGTAAAGACTGCATAGTTGATTGCTTCTGCCCACAAAAAAGTTCCAAGATCCTTGATATAGATTTCTGCTCGTGCGGCTTCAACCATCGTACGCATTTCTCTTTCTATTCTGCCATTTTGTTGTGGAGTATAAGTAGCTGACCGTTCATGGAATATCCCAAGTTCTTCAAAAATCTTTTTACTTCTGGCATTTTTAATTTCTTTTCCATTATCTGACATAATAACTTTCACTTTTCTTCCAAATTGATTTTCCACCAAATTCAAGAAAATGTGAAGCTTGTCTACTGCTTCTGACTTATGCTTCAAAAAATAAACTGTTCGAAATCTACTAAAGTCGTCTTTGAATAACAAGAAGTATTTAGCACCTCCTAGAGATCGAACATTCATTTCACCAAGATCGACATGAATTTTATCGAGTGGACTTCGTGCAACTTCGTCATTCTTTGGATGAGACACTTTGTGCTGCTTTCCATATACACATCCTTTGCAAACATTGTTTTCCCAGTCATCAATATAGCGTATCTCGTTCCTCTTTAGTATATCTTTCACATGACAAATATTTTGATGTGCCAGCCTCTCATGCCAAAGTTTCAAACTTATTGCTGACAAGTTGTATTCCTCAGTTTGTTGAAATAACATTTGAAACAAACCTCCAGACCTTTTAGCTACAAGCACAACTTGATCACCTTCCATGATAAATGATTTTTCTGCTGTAGCTTGTTGAGTATAACCTTTGTCAAGAACTGTTGTCACAGAAAATAGGTTGAAAGTAAGTTCTGGAACGAACAAAACATCTTTCAATACAATTGGGTACCATTTCTTGCCATCGTAAGCTTTCAAATGCACGTCACCGAAAGAAACACTTTCTAATTTGGTAGAATCTCCGATTTCAACATGAACAGGAACATCCAATGATCGAAGATTTGTCAAGTACTTCAAATTTCCAGTCAGATGATGAGTAGCACCGCTGTCCTTAACCCACAATTCTCATTTATCTGACAAATTTTCAAGAAGAGTTGATGACAAGGCCACAGTGATAAAAGACTTTGGCGCTTTATTCTTTTCATTGTTTGACTTCTTTGGACATTCATTGGAAAAATGTCCTTTCTTTTGACAATAATGACAGCTGTAATTTTTCTTGCAATATTCAAAATATTCAGAGCACGGTTTGTTCATGCACTCTCGCTTCATATGTCCAGACTCACCACACTTAAAACATTTCTTTTCAAATTGACCTGACTGTGTAGGGTAATAAGCACTGGCATTTGGTGACTTCTTTGAAACCCCCTGACTTCTTCTGTGCTGGTCTTTCTTGTATCTGTCATGCTTTCCAATAAGAGCATTGCTGAAAGCTTCTGACTCACGACCTTGGAGTCTTATTTCTTCTTGTTGAAGACGATCGCGTAATTTTTGAAGTGTTTTCTCAGCTTTAGCAACTGATTCCCAAGCAGCATGAAAGTAATCGAACTTAGCTGGAAGTGAATTCATAATTCGTGACTCAATCAAACTATCCTTAACTTCTTCACCATTCGCTCGCAATTCTTGTGCAAGAACATCTATTTGGAGACAATTTTCAGCAACAGACTTCGATTCGTCGTACTTAAAACTGAAAAATTGTTGCTGTAATATTGCGGTTGATTTCTGACTTTTCTGACCATAGAGTTGTTCTAATTCTTCAATCATTTGTGAAGCAGAATTGCATGTTGTAATTTTGAGTGCAATTTTTTCATCAACATTAAGACCAATAATTGTTTGTGCTTCTATGTCCTTCTTAATCCAACTTGATTCTGCGACCTCTTCAGTTGGCTTTTGTACTTCACCAGTAGCAATTTCCAAAATATTCTTCATACGTAATAAAAGATTCAGTTTGAATCTCCAGGATACGTAATTGGACCTTCCATTGCCATCCCCAGACTCAGCTAACCTTTCCAGACTTAGTTTGGTATCCATTGGATTAATAAAATGTTCCTTTCAAAAATTTAATTAATTAATCTTATATTTTATGGTTACTGGGTCCATAACCTGTTGTGAGAGCAATGATTAATTAATTAAATGCAGTCAATCTTTCGTTAAAAGAATTTATTTAAATATTAAATATTGTTCGATGAAAAGCAAAATGTAGAATAAATTTTTTTTTTTTTTTTTTATCAAGTCAAAACAATAAAAACACAAAGTTCTAAGTATAATAAAAAACTAGTACAGTAGAAGCTGGTTACATTAGTTAATTCAGAGTGTATCTCTGACACTTCAACACAGGTATACATGAATGACTTGTTTGTAATAAGGTCATGAAGACAATAGGTCCATAGCTGCCTTTTGTAGTAAGCTACCCCTGTGGAAATTACTGGTGTCGGCAGAGTTTTCATTAGATCGAACGCTATAACTGCATATTCATCCTTATTAAGCTTCGAATCTAACTGCATTCTACTTCTAGCTGATTCAGCTTTTCGGTGATGTAAATCTCTTTCGCTCATAATCCTTTGCTTTTCAGAAGGATCATCTGCGGCTTCGATTTTGATTTTAAAAGAATCGCATTTTTTCCAGCTGTCAGAAATTGAAGCTCGAAAATGCAAATTAAAGTTTTGTGAAAAGATTTTGGTGAAAACGAATTTTGAAACAACTTTGTCCATTTCTACAGTCCCACGATATATCTCATATAATCGATATGTTTAAGTTTGCTGCAGCCTCTGCTACGATTTTATCGGCACACTATGCGTACGTGAGTACAATCAATAGTGCCAATTAGTGCCTATTACTCCCTGAAATTCTGAGATTTGAAAAATATCTGATTTCGTCTTTTGGAATTCGAGACTTGTCGATGGAAACTTCACAAAGTTGGGCAAATGTAGGGCTAGTTTTCTAGCGATCTTAGCAATTATTCTACTAACGGTTGGTTGCGAAATAGAAATACCATGAAGGTCAGCTTAAGTCAAAAAAAATAAAAAATCGTAAGGAAATCTAAAGAAATCGATTGTCTTACCTATATCACTCTGGTGAACATTCTTCCCAAAGAACCTTAAAGTGGTTAAAATTTGCAGGCTTCTAGAAACTGGCAATCCTCTTTTGCTTGGTAGTTCCTCAATGCTTAGTAAATTAATTATAAATGTAACCGTTTCTTTGTTCAAACGATGTCGTTGGTATCGCTCAACTGAAATGGATTCAACCTTGTTTTGTAAATTTTTTTTATGTTGGAGTACATTTCCATCATTGAATAATTTACAATCTCTGATATATCAAAATCTTCTTCAATATCAATATCAATGGACATTTTGATTGATGAGAATTTTATTGATAGCAATATATTTATTTATTTTGATTACATTGAACAAATAATCTAATTTGACATTTGATACTTTTAATAACTGCTTAAACACAGCATTTCCTATGTTTAAAGTAAGACCACAGGTTAAGTCCTAAGCACAGGTTTAAATTTGTTTATAAATAGCTTAAACTCTGGACTTTAAAAGTAGTAGCTTAGTACCCCATTGGGTACTAAGAAATACTCGGGTTCGTTTATCCTATATCATTTGCATAGGATAAACCCGAGTCTTTCTTGGTAACGGCTTAGACAACATCTATAAATACGGCCCATTGTTTTCAGTTTTCGATTAAAAATAAATAATAATAATTAATATATTTTATATAAGAAATGCTTTAGATTATGGCTCAGAATTTTAATAAAATAACAATACAATTTTTACTTCCGATATAGGTACTATTTATATCAAGTTATGCATTCGAACAAAAAAAAAGTTGAGATAACAATCAAACATGACATTACGATGATAGAGAATGAGAAAAAAGTGGGTCCGATAATTCTGTCTATCTTTCTGTCTGTCTGTATGTATCAGAGACCACAGCCTTAACGGAAAGGTCGATTTACTTCAAACCTGGTATGTGACGTTTTTTGGAGAATTATTTGAATTTTTTTTTTGACCAAAAATAATGGTACCGGTTTTAATGCCAAAATTGGGAGGGAGGACATCTTTGGTATGACTATCGGAAAATACAGCCTGCACGACACCACTTTCGAGAACGGACTCAGGCTCATCGACTTTGCAGCGGGAAAAAACATGGTGCTGAGTAGCACACGATTAACACGTCCCGACATCCGCAAGGGCACATGGCGATCGAAGGTCGAACCTGCAACCAAATCGACCATGTTGCGATTGATGGAAGACATTCCTCCAGCATCCGAAATGTCCGTACTTTCCGAGGAGCAAACATTTACTCGGATCACTACTACGGATCTCCTTGGAAGCTCTTAGGCGAACACCATCTGCGCCGAGGAAATTTAATGTTGGAAGACTTCAATCGGAAGACACCGCCGCTACCTATGCCGACCGCTTGCGAGAAATCCTTCGACTGATGACATGAACCCGGAAGACCGATGGCAGCTATGTCAACAAGCCATAAGAAGTGCTGCGTCAGAGGTATTAGGTTTCTCCCAGCGTCCCCCTAGAAACCCCTAGCTCGACTCCGAATGTGCTCAGGCAAACAAAGCTAAAACGGAGGCATACAAGTCTTGGCTCCAGAGAGATACGAGAGCCACCAGAAATCTATATGTTGAGCGAAGGAACGATGAGAAACGCTTACTTAGGAGGAAGAAACAAGAACACCAGCAACTCGAAGTCGAGGAGATGCAGAGATGTTTTTGCAGAAAAGAGGTGCAAACTTCTACAGAAGAGTGAAACAGTCGACATCAGGTTTCACAACCCGCCCTTGGCCCTGCAAAGATCAGGATGGAAACACCATTGCGGAAACGCAGGCGATGTTAGCCATCTGGAGAGACTACTTTAACCAGTTGTTAAATGGCGATGACAGCCAAGATCCCGCCCAAGATCAACTTGTACCAGTCAATCTAGATGACGACCACGAACTACACCCGTCCGGCCAAAATGAGATCAAAGTAGCCATTACCAGACTAAAGATGAACAAAGCAGCTGTATACGATGGTCTACAAGTGGAACTTTTTAAGCACGCTGGAGATGAGCTGGTAACGAGCATACACAAACTCATCTGCAAAATATGGTCGCAGGAAAGTATGCCAGATGAGTGGAACTTCAGTACCATCTGCCCGATCCACAAAAAAGGAGACCGCCAAACATGCGCCAACTATTGAGGCATAAGTCTTTTGAACATCGCCTATAAGATCCTTTCCAGAGTTTTATGTGAGCGTCTAAAGCCGTTTGCTGATGACCTAATAGGTCCTTATCAATGCGGCTTCACACCTGGAAAATCTATCACCGACCAAATATTCACATTACGCTAGATCCTGGAGAAAACCCAAGAATATAATGGAGAAAAATGGAGGCGGAACCAGACAGCATTCTTAAAGGCGCTAATAAAAATGGTGTGACTCCAAATGCATTGGATAAACAAGAAACACATCTCGCCCTGTGACGTCACACAGTGGGGCAGAAATGGCCATTTTATGATATCAATTATTTTTTAAGGTAAAAATGGTATTATGATGGCTGTTTGTGTTTTTATGAAAAAGGTAGTTGTTTATTGAAACCTCTGGTACAGTTTTAAATTTCGGGAATATTGTATAAATTAACCTGGAATCGCTTATTTAAAAATTTTTAACTGACGAATTCTACTTGTTTAAAAAATAATTTTTTTCTAACCTATGATCACTTTTTTGAAAAATTTTAGTATTCTGAATTAGAATCCGAAGCTTTAAAATTCCAGCATAGCGCGTTTCTGAGATATTCTAAAACAATCTCTTCACGTTTTTGAGAAATAACAATTTAAAAAATGTCAACAAAAAACATTTTTAAATTCTTTTGAGATTTAGATCTCAGTATAATTTTTGAGCGCAAAAGTTGTCGTGAGATCTAAAAGTACTTGAAAATAACATGTCTGCGACCCTTCCAAATTCAATCAAAATCCTGTGAATAGAAGTGATTTTAATAAACCTACTCTGCGGGATATATTATTTTAATATAATACAAGATTTCTTGCATATTCAGATTGAGATATTTCAAAAATGGGATTTGTTGGAATTTAGTAGTTTCGAATTCGTATTGAAGCAACGAAACCTTGGGTAAGAAACATTTGACTACACAATTATGTTGTAATTTAGTGTTGCCGAAATACTAGGCAGTTGACAACTTATACATATGTATGATTATTAATAGAGTTAAACAATTTCGTGAATATTAGAATAATTGGGAATTAATAAAAAGGAATGAAATGAATTTATTGTTCTTTGAATGGCAAGCTGCTTACTCAAAAAATAAATTTCGACCAATTTTTTTCTTGAGAATTGGAAATTTTGGTCTTCAGAACCAAAAACAAGTTGCAAAGTGCAAAATAAGAAATGGTTTTCAAAAAAGTAAGGAGTAGGCAAAATAACATTTAATTTAGTGTAGATGTCAATTTACTTAATTTTTTTTATTTAAGGCTCAAAATTGTAAACAACTTTTTTCATTTAAATAATTGTTTGAAAAGTTCAAAAATATTGTTAACTTGCAATTTAGAACAGAAAAGGAGCAAAGAAATTGTATTGAAAAGAAGGACTATTGGTATAATAATTTTGAGATAACTTTTTGAAAAAAAAAATTGAAACACTTAAAAACAATTTTATAATAAAATTTAGCTATCAGAAATTGAATATTGTTCCTAAAATTTTGTAAAATAAATTTATAAAAAGAAGTAAACAATTTTTCAGTTTTTTAAATACTATAACTTTATTTTAAAAAATTGAAAACAAATATTTGGGGCAAAAGTCAAGCACTTTTGTTTTTTTGGTAGTATAGGTATATTGTTCCTGAAACTTTTCCCACTTTCAGACCAGCTTGACTTTTGCCCCAACAGAAGATATGAAGTGAAAAGTAAAAAAAAACCTTAACAAAATTTCTTCTTTTCATTTCAATTATTTCAACACTAAAATTTCTTTTTTTATATTTTTAAACTTCAATCATAATCTACATACCTTCATCTAGGTGTGACATTTTTTGAAACTTTTTTCCGATCTTAATTTTGATTTTATGGATAAAACTAAAGTTAATCTTTTTTAGCACTTTTTAAATAAGCGATTTTTGCACATTAAAAGTCTACTTTGATGGGCTGTCTAACCTTGACTACGAGACATAAAAAAAAAAAATTACACTCTTCATATCAGATTTTCCGTTAAATTTAAGAGAGCGAACTTTACAATCCCGTTGCTTTAATTTTGTAAGGTGACCTTTTTATCATCACTATGTATGGAGCTGCCCCACTGTGCGTCAGTGGTCTAAAGTGGTGGAGTGCGTAGTGCACACCACTTCTAAGACTGAGCAAAAATCTGATATGCGTGGGTTCGAAGCCCTATCGAGAAGAACCAAGAAGACACTTTATAGAACACTCATCATTCCGGTCCTGCTATATGGTGCAGAAGCATGGACCCTCTCCCAATCGGATGAAATGTCACTTGGAGCCTTCGAGAGAAAAGTTCTGCGTACGATTTATGGTCCTAATTGCGTAAATCGAGAAGACACCATTTGGCGGAGAAGATATAACGAGCTGTACAGCGACATGAGCTTAGTCAGATAGAGGTAGGCCTCTATCTCCTCCCAAAGGAGCCAAACGCGCTCGAGACTTATGGAATGCTAGGAGAATTATCAAAAGACTAGGTGACAAACTAGATACTAATGGTGACCCGAAGCAGGAAGTAACCCTAGCATGGGCCAAAAGCATCATCGCGAAAAATAACTGAGACCGGCGGCGACTTTACGTAAAAGCGACAACGGTTCATTGAGGGAACCATTTCGGAACCCAAGCGCCCAAAAATGCAGCAGACTAGCACTCCATCTGCTATCTGTAGAGAAGATCTTTCTTTCAGCAAAGCGCTTAAAAAAAACATAATTGTGGCAGTCATCGACAGAAGCGATATCGATGGTAAGATTTCTTCAGATCGCTGGGCGGTGGTAATAAGAGAACTCTCGGTACTCTTCCTGAATATCATGAAAGAAAACCTAGGAAAACCCCCTGTTATTAGAGACTATGGCTGGCACCGAGGGTAAGTAAAGCTTAGCTCTTGTGGAGATCAGAGATCCTGCGATCTTTATAAGCTTGCTGTTAGCATGATAGGAGAAATCTGGCCAGGTGAGAATCTTGAGGTCGTTGCTAGAGAGCAAATCCCTAACAGGCCTCGGGCTCGTGCCTGGATCCCAGAGGAACCCGCTCAGCTGGATGTCATCCTCCATATCATTCAGTGTAGTAATCCGGACCTGCCCACTCATAACTGGAAAGTCGCGAAAGTGGATGAGCAAAAGGGTGCTTCAAAACCTGCAATCATTTTGGTGAATAAAGAGTCCCTGGCTCCTCTACTGGGGACCAAAGGTGTGATTGGGTATTGTTTCTCATCTATTACACTGTAGATCTACAAAAAAGATGAGGGAATCAACGATGGTCCTCCACAACCACCACGGTACCTCCACAGTCGCAGAATCTGTTATGGACATCGAATCTGCAATGGAAATTGATGCCTCTAGCACTTCTGAGTCTGAAGAGAGGACCAAAAATATCGCCGAAAAGGCTCCAAACGTCGACAGTCTCTCCGATAAGGAAAATGAAGACTCCGGGAGTAAGGCTCTTCTCAGCGAAGAGGAATCTATTGGCTCTGCTTCCGAAGCCGAGCTACTGGATTTCTCTTCTGAATCAGAAGTCCTCAATTTGACAGTGTTGGGGATTGGTCTGAGTGATTGTAGTCAAGATGCTGCAGTTCCTCCAGATCAATCTCCAACACTCAATTAAGGCCTCGGCTTCCTTTCTTCTCCGGCTACATAAAAACCGGGAAGAAATAGTCCTGATCCAAGAACCTTGGATTGCCAAATCCACCATCCAAGGACTCAGGACTCCTGGCTACTACTTGCTGTATGCGTCGGATAAAGGTGAGCCAAGATCCTGCATATTAGCCAAAAGTAGTTCTAATGTATATCTACTCCCTGATATCAGTGATCGAACCAACCTTCGTTATCAGAAACAGACAAGAAGTGCTAGATATCACTCTTGTCTCTGACACCATTCATCAAATAATAACGAATTGGAAAGTATCACAAGAACACTCATTATCTGACCATAGATACATACAATTCAGTTTAAATGATGAACCAACCAGACCGCCAGCTTTCCGACATTCTTAAGAGATCGCTTAAACCCGAGTCACGAGATATCCCCTCCAATACCTCCGGTCTTGGCAACAAAATCAAGAATCTCACATCAATCCTAAATAACGCAATGAGCATTTCCTGCCCTGTTATCCAAATAAGAGGAAATAAGAAACCTCATTGGTGGAATTCAGGATTAGAACCGCTCAGAAAAAGCTGTAGAAAGCTCTTCAATCGAGCTTAATATACAAAGGAATCCTCAGATTGGGATTTATATAAAGAACCCCTAATGACTTTTAAGAAACAACTGAGGGTAAGTAAAAGATCTTCATAGAAGAACTTCTGTGATAAAATAGAAGATATTTCTGAAGCATCTAGATTAAGAAAAATTCTTTCAACTAACCCAGTCATGCCAAGTTCCTTAAAAACATCAAATGGCTCCTGGACAAACTCGTGCGAAGAATCACTCAATTTGCTACTTGATACTCAATGTAACAAGTACTCAATTGAGTCAAACAACAAACTAATAAATATCCAAGGGTAAGAAACAAGGGAAAAACTGAAATGGGCAATTAAGCTTTGATCCATACAAATCTGCAGGACCAGACGGCATAATACCAGCTGAACTACAGTTTGCTTCGGATGTGATCTTACCCACTCTTGAGATAATACTGAACAGCTGTATAAATCTGGTTCACATTCCTTTAATATAAAGAGAAGTTAAAGTTAAATTTATACCCAAAGCCGGCAAATGCTCCTACGTTACTCCCAAGGATCTTAGACCAATCAGTCTATGGTCCTTCCTTCTCAAAACTTTGGAACGATTGATTGATATTCATCTGCGTAGTGCGATAGAGCCAAATCTTATCTCAACATTACAACACGCATACTGTAAGGGAAAATCGGTAGAAACTGCGCTACATACCTTGGTACGCACCATCGAATACTCCCTTAATCACAAAGAGTACACTTTAGTTGCATTCCTAGATATAGAAGGCGCCTTTAACAATGTCGACAGGGCCGCAAATCTCAACGTAGATAGCTCATTTAGAGACCTGATAAATTTCATGCTGAAAAGCAGAATTATAAATGCGAAACTAGGTAGCTTTACTGCAAGAAGTTCAGTCAGCAGAGGCACTCCACAAGGTGGAGTCCTATCCCCACTTCTATTAAACTTAGTAGTCAATTAGCTGCTAGTAAACCTGGAAGAAGAGGGATTCAAAGTAATTGCATACGCTGACGACATTGCCATTGCCGTGTCTGGGAAACACCCCCAAATTCTATTAGAACTCTTACAAACTTCTCAAATGGGCAGATCGGTATGGGCTGGGCGTTAACCCCCACAAGACTGATCTAGTACTCTTTACAAGGAAATACAAAATTCCACAACTAGACCCTCCAGTGATTAATGGATTTGCACTTACTTTTTCAGATGAAGCAAAATACCCAGGTCTTATTTTAGATAAAAAGTTAAGTTGGAAACCTAACATACAGGAGGAAAGAGTAAAAAAAGCCACAGTAGCTCTCTTTTCTTGCAAGAAAGCTGCAGGGAATAAATGGGGCCTGTGTCCACAAATCACTCACTGGCTATATGCTGCGGTTATTAGACCGATACTCACTTATGGGATGACTGTTTGGTGGACTGCCTTAGACAAAGCGACTAATCGTGATAAACTAAGCAAGGTGCAGCGTTCAGCATGCATGTGCATCAGTGGAGCCCTACGCTCGACACCTTCCGCTGCGTAAGACATACTCCTCAACCTTACACCCCTCGATATATATGGCAAACAAGTGGCCGCGAACACAGCCTTCCGCCTCAAAGCCATCTCTCAATGGACCAATAACTCTATTGGCCACACCAGTTTAGTTAGTTTTAGTTTTAGTTTTAAATGACTTCTTTATTTCTTAGAATAATAACAATTTGTAATATTAATTTCTTAAGCCTAATTGATATGACCAATATGGCCGTCTACCAGACTGACATTTTGAAATATTATTACATTTATTAAAATACAGAAAGTGTTAAATATTTTTTGTTTACTATTTTATAAAACTAAAAATCTTCTTCAAGAATAGCTTTTCTATAACGTAGTGCAGTAACAATATAGTTGTAGAGTCCATCCCATCCTTGGTCGCCGTTGAGTATGTTGAGCATTTCTCCTTCTTCTATGCTGCGTTTGCTGAAGTATCTCAACCGAAATTCAATCAGCACTGGGCATATCGCAATAAAATGAAATGTATCTTCACGAGCTTTCATGTTACATAGACTACACAGCAAAGGCAGATCTGGTCGGTGTGGTACAAAATTTAGGTTGAGCAATTCGCCTCTCGCTTTGAAGATTATGTTTATTTTGTTTAGTGAGTTCCTATTTAGAAGGTACGAGTTCTGTTGAAGATTGTATATTAGACGACTATAGTAGCATCTAAACAGAGAAGACCTGGCTTCCGATGCATACCTCTCAAACAGTACGCTTCCGAACTGCTCCAGGATCCCATTAAACTTTATCCTTAGCCTTGATGGTTGCTCTTCTGAAGTTATATTAAAGTTAGTTCCACATGTTGTTGCAAGATTAGTCCATTCTTCGAACATTGTTCCTTTTTCTTTGATGGCCGCTTTTAAAACTTTCTTTGGTATCCGATTACCTTCCATTTCAATTACCTTTACAATATAGTTGAAGTGTATGGCTAGGGTGTCCATTACCAAAGGTGGTATACCTGATTCTAGGTAAATCATGTAATTTGGCGTATTTTTTGGTAATCGAAAGATTCTTTTTACAAAATACCTTAGGAATTTTTCCACAGATTCAAAGGAGGAATGCCCCCAAACTTGCGCCCCGTAAAATAGGATTGACAGCGCTGTGGAGCGGAACAACTTTTGTTTAGAACTGTGCTCAACGTACCTGTTCCTGATGCATCTTTCCCATAACGAGGAGATTGCTCGCTTGGCCTCCGCCAATTTTCCCTCCAGATGTTTTTTCATATTTAGGTTTGAGGTTAGCAAAACTCCAAGGTATTTGTACTCGCGCACAATATCAACTGCCTGGCCATTATACTTCCATTTTTCATTTCTTGAATAACTACCACCTCCACCTCTGAAAATCATCATCTTCGATTTTTGCAGATTAACTTCAAGGTTCCATCGATTGCAATATACCCCCAGCCTATTTATCATGAGCTGCATGCCATCTATTGTTTCGGAGAACAGCACGATGTCATCTGCATACATAAGGGCTGGGACAGTCAATCCTTCCACAACGATTCCTCCTCTCACTTCATCAGTAATATCATTGATGAAAATTATAAATAGCAGGGCACTAAGTATACATCCTTGCTTAAGACCAGTTACTGTTGCAAACTCCTCGGATATTGACTCGCCGTCCCAAACGTAGGCTAAGTTGTTGGCGTACATCGCTCTTAGGACGCTTACAACTTTGCTCGACACTCCTGTCACACAGAGCTTGTAAAAAAGGGCTTCACGATCGACTGAGTCAAATGCTGCACGAAAGTCTATAAAGAACGCGTATAACTTCTTCTGTCTCCTTTTATAAAGATCAGCAATGTTCAACATTGAAAAAATATGGTCTATCGTCGAATAACTTTTCCTGAAACCAGCCTGGAATTCTGATAGAATTTTTTTGTTCTCTACCCACTTTGACAGTCTGTTGTGAATGAGTCCAGCAAAAAGTTTAACGCAGGTGTTAAGAAAAGAAATCCCTCTGTAGTTTGCTGGGTCCTCATAGCTACCTTTTTTGTGGAGCGGAAAGATAATTGATTTTTGGAAAGCTTCAGGGACTGACGCACTTTCAAAAATTCGGTTGAATTCCGCTGTTAAAAGACAGATAAATTTTTCCGTGGCGTGTTTGAAGAATTCGAAGGGGATACGGTCATCCCCTGGGGCTTTGTTTAATTTTGAGATTGCAATAGCATCTTTCACCTCTTGGATCGAAAAAGGGGCATCTAAGTAATCATCAAGGATTAAGGGAGCTGCATATTGTACCAATGGACCACTTGTTGTGTTATTGAGAAGACTGACGAAGTAGTCTCTAAGATTAGATGCATGTAAACCCCGAGCGATGAAATTTGTTTTTCTATTAAGGTGCTTAACAGCTTTCCAAAAATCCGAAGATGAGCGGGTGTTATTTATAATGGCTATATTTAAGTTTTCAAAGGAAATTTTCTTGGAATAGCATAAATGTTTGAAGTTCCTATTCGCATCTGTATACAATTTTCTAAAAATCTCTAGGTTTTGGGTTCTTAAAAGGTTGAGGTATTTAAACGATAAGTTTCTTGCTTTTATGCATTCTGCATCAAACCATTTTTGTTTAAACAATGTTTTATTTTTGTAAGGATTGCTTTGCGGGTTTGATTTTTTAATAATTTCTAAAAGGGTGTTTATATCAGCACTAATATCTCGATTTCCAAGCGTCTCCAGTTCTTTGTTTAAGTTTGCTTGATAAACGTTTCGATTCTTATCATTCCATATCAGTTTTGGGACAAGGTTAAGCTGTTTTGTGCTGGCTGGAGATTGTAATGATGTACACGAAAGTGTAATTTCGAGCGGCATGTGGTCTGAAAATGTTTTGACGCCTACTTCAAAATTACTAATGATGTCAATCCATTTTCCAGAAATGAAGCAATAGTCAATGACAGAACAGCTTGTTCCTCTAATGAAGGTATATTCCCCTTTAGCGTCTCCTATACAACTTCCATTCAGAACATGACAGTTTAAATCATCTGCAAGCTCCATAATTTTCGATCCCTTATTATCGCACAAAGCGTCTTTCGAGTTACGGTTCAGGTTGAATACCGGGAAATGTGTACTGATGTAGTTATTTTGAGAGAGGCCAATTCTGGCATTGAAATCTCCAATAATCATTACGTTAGTCGAATCGATGTCTTGCAAGTTGTCACACAATTTTTCAAAATCTAATTGCCAGTGATTACAATTAAGGTAAACTGGAACTAAGCACATTTTTTCGCCACCAGCTTCAACATCCAGCACCCATGACCCTTCTACTTTTTCAAATTTCAGATTTAAGCCAACCAGATTTCTGCGATAGCCAAAGAGTTCTCCCCCACTGCCACGACCAAAGATTGATGTTTTAACAGCATGATCCCATCTTAATTCATACTCAAAAAATAATTTCTTAAATCTATCTTCTTCTCTGTGAGAAATCTGTTACTACCACCTTCTAAAACTCTTGAGCTTCGCTCGTAGTGTAGGTTGAAAATCACTCTGCCTAATTTTTTTGATTGGTTGCTCAGTTTTTTATAACATCACTGGTGACTGAATTTTTACGGAATTCCTATGTGTGTATGGTATGAGTTAAAACAGTTTGGGAAACTATGATTGGATAGAGCTCTGTAGAACTTATGTTAACAACATAAAAAACACAAATTAAAGAAGTGTTGCATATGTTTAGGAGCAAAGCTAAGCTTTATTTGATATTGGGTAGAGTTATTAAAATTCTATACAAAATCCAATAGATATTCTACACTTTCTCCAAAGCTGTTTAAGATCGTTTTTTTTAGAGTTATTTTGTATAGATATAAAAAAAAAAGTATAGAATGAAAAATTTCGAAAAAAATATATATAAAAAAATGAAAATAAGAAAAAAAAGGATTGGCGCTTGCACCAGGACTCGAACCAGATGCACCAAAGATAGGTTCGGCGTCTTTAACCATCGCACCACGAGACACCTAGAAAAATGTATAGCATAAACTGAAGTTATTGTAAGTTTGTATAAGAAAATTTTGGAAAACAACAAATGATACACAATGTTTTTCAAGGACAAATTTATTTAAGAGAGTTTTCGAAAATATAAATCTGTATGTCGAAAAATTCACATTTACATACAAAATAAAAATTAAAAATACTTAAAAATCATTGGATTTTGACTGAAGTAATTCTATAATAAAACACCTATTTTTCAAAAATTCCAAGATTAATTTTGAGGTATAATTTGTATTTTTGTGGTCAAAATCCATAGACAAAACTAAGAATCGGAAATACAAAAATTTCGTCCATGATGGTTTTTTTAATTGTATGTGTGAGAAAACTTTTAGCCTTGAAAAAGGGTATAAATATTTGCGTCAAAGCCAAAATCTTTCTTTTTTTGGTGTTTTTTTTTAATCTGTAAGACGTGGCTGTGTCCAGAGAATTATAAAAAATTTTAAAGTTTTTTTTTACAAGTTTTTACAAGTTTTTTTTTAAGTTTTTAAAGTGAAAAAAAAGTTAAAATTTTAAAATATTTTGTTCATTAACATATATTTTGCAAAAAAAATAAGGAGGTGAGATTTTTTTTCTAGAATTATCTTGACGTTTTTCCTTACTTCGTGATTTTTGTTCCTATCAGGTGCTCAAGGTTAAGAAATCCCAAGGAGCCAAAATTCTCCAATACCTACATAAATTTTTGTGAGGATTGCAATTTCAAGTTCAAGGTGAGACCTTTTTTTTAACAATTCTCGCTCCCTATGTTTATATAAAATTGCTCGAAATTAAGATATTGTGATTTTTCAATCAGGTGCTCCATATGAAGAAGCCCTAAATCTAGTCAATCCAATCCATTCAATCAGACTTTGTAAAGTCTCCAGATTTAAAACGATTCGAGAAAAAAATAGAGTGCGCTTCGCTTTGCAGGCTACGAGACATCGTGGTCCTACGGCTCAGCCACATCACGATCTTTATAAGATTTAAAAAACTCAAGCGCTACAAAAAAAAAAAAACACCATTGGAATTGACTTACAATTCATCTTGGCACCTTACATTATATCGTATTTTTGTGATTTTTTTTATACAACCCTAATGTGGTCTCCATAAAAAAAAAAAGAACAAGATCTACAAAAAAAAAATATCACACATACCAACAAACAACCATACATGCAAAATCATCCATACAACCAAAGTACATCCTGGAAGCATCCAGGAACATCAACCAAAAAAAACTTACAACCCAGCAATTCACCTATACAGGTTACGTATCCCACAAATTCCACAATCACCTCACCCATATCCATATTTTCGCAGTAGTCAAATTTCTCATAATTTCCGTTCCCACGATGCAATGAACTTAAATTGCAAAAATGCAAACCTAAACGGTTTTGCTCGTAACCATAAACCCCAAAAGTAAAGTAAACCCAAAAGTAAAGTAAAATTAAAAATATGTATCTTCTAATAAGAGCAGTTGTAATTGAAGAGCTGAAGAATAAAGACCAAGAATCTAAAGTGTTGTGTTTAATTTGTATTTCTTTTTAAAAAGTAAATTGGCGAAACAAAAAGTTTAAGTGGCGCAGTCGGTAGGATTTCTATATATTTTAGAAATCCATATGAGAACGAACTTACGTAGTGACAAGTGAAAATTGTGAATCATAAAACAAAAATAAAACAAAGTGACAAATTTAAATTGTCCTAAAAAGAAAATAAAAAAAAAAAAAGACAAACTTAAATTGTCCCAACAGATCAAAATAAACAATCAAAATTCGCCGAAACAAAATTAACAGAACACTCGATTCGTGGCAAAAAGAGATCACAGAGATGGCGAACGAAGAAATCCTGAACAGATTAACAACTATTCTGGAAACACTAACAACAGCACCGCAACCCAGTAGACAGAGCAGAATCGTTTATTTGAATAAAGAAATTCAACATATTCCAACATTTGCGGGGGAAAGCGGAGACTTGAGTCAGTTCATAGCCAGTGTTCAAACACACCTTGACGGATTGCGAGAACCGCTGCGAAGTGAGACATGGCAGACCATTTACAACTCGAAGATCATCGGAAAGGCAAAAGAGCTGTTACTAAATAATCGACCGGATGGATGGGAAGCGACACAGAAATTATTAAAACAACATTTCCGACCAGTATGCAGTTATAAGGAAATTTCCAGAAAAATAGGTAACTTAAAAGTAAGTTCTATCCAGGAATTAAACGAAAAAATTGAAAGTTTAACGCAGGAAATAAATCAATTTATAGTCTATGAAGAGAATCCAACAGAAGCTAAACAAACCTTTTACACCTTACTGACGAACAAAATAAAACAAGTAGTGTCAGGGAATTTGAGTAGAGAAATAAAGGAATTGTATAGTTTACATCAAATTAAGGAAATTCTATATTCATATGTAGGATACGATCACAATAATTTAGATAGGGAATTCCTCAGTCAGGATAGACGCATACAAAACTCAAACCAGAAAAGTAGGAATAATTGGAAAGAAACTAATCATAATCCTTTTAGACAGAACAACAATAATTTCAATAGCAATCATAACCCATTTAGACAAAACAACAATAATTTTAACAGTAACTTTTCCAGGCAGTATAATAATAATTTCAGGGAAAATAATAATAATTTTAACCATAGTTATAATAGACAAAACTACAATGGACCAAGTACATCCGGGCAACATAGGGGTAATAACCAACCCATATTTAATCCCTCCGGACAAATTAGAAATTCAACTCAAAATCCTGTACCCATGTCGGTAGATCAAACGGAGAGTAGAGAAGAAACGAATAATTTAGAGTTTTTTCTAAATTAAGCCTCGGAAACAAAATATTTACAGACCTAACAATAAACGGAAAAAAATATAGGGCGCTCGTTGATACTGGATCAACCATGAGTATTGTGAATTCTAACTCAGTGGACTGTAGCGAATTTAAAGTATACGATCAAATAAAAATGCAATTACAGACAATAAATAACGTAACGAATGAAGTAGTAGATAGGATTATTACTAATATCCCTGAAGAATTTAATTGTAGCGGTAGAACAAGATGGTATAAAAGAGACTTAGGTCCTAAACCATACGATATCTTAATAGGTATGGACTTACTAAGTAAAATTGTCAAAACTTTTGATTTCGATAGTAAAATTCTCATACTGAAAAATAACACAACTATTCCATTATATTCTGAAAAAGACATTGCAACTTTTGATTGTTTTGAGCTTATTGAAGAAGGTAAAGAACTTGATCTTAGTTATTTAAATGCAGAAGAACAACAAGAAATGGAAAAGTTATTAAGAAAATTCAAACATTTAGTTTATCATGAAGGTGATCAGCTGACGAATACAGATACGATCATGCATGAAATAAAAACTACTGTTGACCAATCAATACACGCTAAGCTTTACAGGCTACCCCCCCAACATGAAGAAGAAGTCCGAAGACAGGTAGAAGAAATGGAAAGTCAGGGAATTATAAGAAAATCAAATAGCAGGTACGCATCGCCTATTGTAGTAGTGGCAAAGAAACAAGATAATTCAGGACAAAGAAAATTTCGAATTTGTGTAGATTATAGAAAACTGAACGAGATCACTGTCGATGATAAATATCCACTCCCGAACATCGATAGCATCCTTGATAAATTAGGAAGGGCACAGTATTTTTCGTCAATTGACCTTGCAAAAGGCTATCACCAAATTAAAGTTCATCCCGCCGATATCCCAAAAACCGCATTTGTGACACCCAATGGCCTCTATGAATATCTTAGAATGCCATTTGGATTGAAAAATGCACCGGCGACATTCCAAAGGATGATGAACAATATATTAAGAGACTATATTAACAAAATTTGTGTCGTCTATCTAGACGACATTCTAATTTTTTCAACGAGTCTTAAAGAACACATGCAATCCTTGACCTTAATTTTCAAGAAACTAGCTGAACATAATCTTAAAATCCAATTTGACAAATGTTCGTTTATGAAAAGAAATACTGAATTCTTAGGACACGTATTAACAGCAGAGGGAATGAAACCGAATCCAAATAAAATTCAATGTATAAAAGATTATCAATTACCAAAAACACAAAGACAAATTAAGTCGTTCCTAGGCACTACAGGGTATTATAGGAAATTTGTTAAAGACTATTCAAAAATTGCATACCCAATGGTGAAGTATCTGAAAAAAGGAGCAAAAATAAACCTTAATGATCCTGAGTATATTCAAGCGTTTGAAACACTTAAATCAAATATTATAAAACATCCCATACTTAAATTTCCCAACTTTGAAAAACCTTTCACACTTTTTACTGACGCAAGTAATTATGCAGTAGGAGCAGTTTTGATGCAGGAAGGTCAACCTGTTTGTTACGCGTCAAGAACTCTTAACGATCATGAAAAAAGATACTCCGTAACCGATAAAGAATTTCTAGCAATTATCTGGGCAGTTTCATATTATAGACCTTACGTCTGGGGAAGAAGATTTAAAATAGTTACTGATCACTTACCTATTAAATACTTAAATAAAAAATACACCGGAAAAGAATTTAGTCAGAGAACCCAAAGATGGTTATTAAAATTACAAGAATATAAATATGATATTGAGTATCAAAAAGGCAAATTAAATACAATTGCAGATTTTCTAAGTAGAATCCCTGAGGAGGATAATAAAAAATGTAAAGAGGACATAGAAGAGACCGTTAATAATTTATCAGATAATGCAACAGTACACTCAGTAGAAGAAGAACAGCTTAATCATATCCCGATAAAAGAATCAATAGTAAATATATATAAAACTCAATTAATTTTAACAAACAATGTAGATAAGGAAATAGAAATTTTATATGGAAGAAGAATTATTTATATTGATATGACAAAAGGAGAAGAATATTGGACAGACGTTTTACGAAGATTCATTAAGACAGGTATAATAGGAATATACACTGAATTAACATATCACGAATACAACAAAATACAACAATTGTTAATAAAGTTATTTAGTCATAACAATCAGATTAAATTTATAAAAGCAACAATGAGAGCACAAGAAATAGGTAATTTAGAAGAAGCCCAAAAACAAATTTCATTGTACCACACCAAAGAAAGTCTCCACAGTGGAATCGTTGAGACATACCATAGTTTAAAAAATAAAATATATTTCCCAAAACTAGTTAAAGAGATATCAAAAATAATAAACAATTGTAGAACATGTCTAGAAACCAAATACGAAAGGAAACCCATAAAGAAAAAATTTCAGTTAAGCGAAACCCCAAGTAGACCAAACGAAATTTTGCATTTAGACATATATTATTTCATGAAACAACCGTTTTTAACCTTAATAGATAAATTAACCAAAAAAGCGTACGCGTATTATCTTCCTAATCGAAACTGGGTTAAAAAAATAGAAACTCTTGAAGAACATTTTTCAAAATTCGGAAAACCTTCTAAAGTCATTTCTGATAACGAATTCAACTCTGAAAATGTACTAGAATTCTTTAACCAACAAGAAGTTCATCTTCATTTAACAAAACCCAATACCCATACAGGTAATAGTGATGTTGAAAGATTCCATTCAACATTACAGGAAAAGTTGGTAACTATGCGGAATTTAAACCTTACTTTATTACAAAAAGTCCATAGAGCAGTTAATAACTATAACAATAGATACCATTCTACTATTAGAATGTCCCCAGAAGAAGCAATGTTCGCTGACATAGCCATTTTAAGAAATCACATTATAAAAGAAAAAGAAAAGAGAATAGCAAGGCTTAATAAAAACAGGGAAGAATATAGTGAAAATAGGCAAGTCATACCAGTAAAAAATTATAAACGAAATTATTTTAAAAATGAACCTAGATATAGGATTAAGAAATTAGAAAGAGAACATCCAATTAACATCAAACGACCTCGTTTATTTGCAGATGATCTTGCCATTTCTATTTCTAATTCTAATACCAGTAACGACACCCACATTAACGATTGACACAATAACAAACGAAAACGGATACTCCATTATTAACATGGGTAAAACGGAAATTGTACAAGACACTAAAATAATACTACACTTAATAAATATACAGGACTTAAGACATACCATTGACGCAGTAGAAAGAAACATACAGTTCTTAAAGCTCCAGAATGACCCCATAATAAGGAAGCAAATCGAAACCATCAAAGCAAAAGTTAGGACAATAGGACCAAATCCATTAAATACGCGACAGAAAAGAGGTTTATTAAATGTCATAGGGAAAGCTAGCAACTATCTTTTTGGTGTAATGGACGATGAGGATAGACAAAATATACTAGAACACGTTACGGAATTAGAAACCAACAATGAAAACACGATCAATGTAGTAAATAAACAAATAGAAATAAATCAAAGTTTCAACGAAAGTATAAAACATTTCAAAGAAATAATAGAAACAGATAGGATAGATTTATCTAAATCCTTTTCAGAACTTAAAGAAAATGAAAAACAATTCATTTTAAAACAAATTAAATTAGATCAGATTTTAAAACTCAATATGTTAGAAGAAAAAATAAATCAGATAATAGATAATATAGCTCTTATAAAACATGGATTAATCCACCCTAGTTTATTAACTTTAGCAGAACTAACTGACACTAAACTTGATATATTAAAACTTAAAAATATTAAAGTAGGAACACTAAAATATAATAATGAAACTTTAGTTATAGCAATCAAAATTCCTAATAATTATGAACAAATTGATTTGAAACTAATAGTGCCTGTTCCAAATAAACAAAATTTAGAAATCCAAATCCAAGAATACTATTTCATTGAATTAAATAAAACCATGTACCATTATCAAAATGATGTTCAATATAAAAAAGATTTGATTGTTGTCAATAACTGTATTACAAATAAAAATTGTACACTAAAAGAAAATTATAACAGTGAAATAAAAAGAATTGATGAAAGTACAATAATATGTAAAAACTTAAAAAATGAAAATATTGTAAATAAATGCGATGATAGAAAAATTAAATTAAAAGGAAATTATTTAATAACTATTAATAACTGTAGCATTTATATTTTTAACGAAACTATAACAAATAAAAATATGTATTTTGTTGAAAGATTTTATTATGATGAAACAGAAAATTATAATTTTACTAAACAATTAAATTTTGAAGAGATCATTCTTAAAAATGTTGTAAATTTAAAACCAATAAAACAATTAAAATTGCATAAAAACATACATTATGTCATTGGAACAACAACTATAATAATTATTTGTATTTTACTTTTAATATTTGTAAATATGTTTAAAAAATATAAAAAAGTTATTTTGCTAATTAAAGAAAAAGAAACTCCAAAAATTCAGGAGAATTTTAATGTAAAGGGGGGAGAGGTTACGTATCCCACAAATTCCACAATCACCTCACCCATATCCATATTTTCGCAGTAGTCAAATTTCTCATAATTTCCGTTCCCACGATGCAATGAACTTAAATTGCAAAAATGCAAACCTAAACGGTTTTGCTCGTAACCATAAACCCCAAAAGTAAAGTAAACCCAAAAGTAAAGTAAAATTAAAAATATGTATCTTCTAATAAGAGCAGTTGTAATTGAAGAGCTGAAGAATAAAGACCAAGAATCTAAAGTGTTGTGTTTAATTTGTATTTCTTTTTAAAAAGTAAATTGGCGAAACAAAAAGTTTAAGTTACATCATCTCATCATACATACCTACATATATATATATATAAAAAAAAAAGCTAAGTACTTCTTTCTTTCTTTTCTAAAACGTAAAAAAAAAAGGTTATTTTTTTATTATTAAATCTTTGGCCTTGTAAATTCAAATCGTTCAAATTTCTGTTTTTATTTTAACAAGTTTTTTGTTTAGCACAAAGGTTACAAAAGTAACAAACAAAACAACAACAAAGTTCAATCCTGCGATGCTGTGCACACCATCAGGAGGAAATGACCAACTACAAATTATAAGAACAAACAACAAAAATACACTAAGTATGCAAATGCAATTTATGCGGTGAGTGATTTTTATTATATTACCTTAAATACATATTAATTTGAACGAGTGAATAATTGATTATTTGATTTTATTCTATTTTTATTACTTAAACTATTATTATTATTAATTAAAACAAACGAAAGAATTTTAAAAGTAAGAAAGAAAAGAAAGAACAAGCTTAAGCCTAAAACAAACAAAAAGAAAACAGAAACCTACTTAACTTAAAGTTAGATCTTTCTCGTTGGTGATACTATTGTAAGCAAGATATAATAGTGCTTAGTGATTTATTTCAATTGCTTTACTTTGTGTGACGTTTGTAATTTGATATTTCATTAGAAATCTACTTTCATCACTTTAAGTCATTGAAAGTAAACAATTTAAGATTTTGATTATTGATTAATAGTTTCGGATTTTACGTTTCATTGTAAAAGACAACTATTATAATTCTTTTATAATTAAGGTGTAATTATAATATGTTTATTTAGTTCTTAATTTGATTTTTTTTAAATAAAATTTTGTTTGTATTATATACAATTTTTGAAACGACATCTTTTTAATTGATTCTATACGGATGGGTTCAGTTTACGCTTTATAGGTTATAGATATTATTATATATCTTTCTCTTTAAATGTTTGAGATCAATCTGAGGATCTTTATCTTCGAATTTTGAAGTTTAATTTAAAAACCATGGTAATGGTTTAGATTTTTACTTTTTGGTGGATGTGGCTTGGACGAGAATTAGCTCAGGCGACGCGAAAGACGATGCAATGAAAACATAATTTGTGTTTTCATTTTCTTTTGGGGTTACCATATATTTAGAGGCCATGGTAACCAGGTTGGTCGCATGGTCATGCTCATAGAGTAGGATCGTGTGGCACTGGGGTGGGATAGTCCTCAGAGGGCATTACAGCTAGTTCTCCTCACTTTCACAAAGACTCAGAATTATGTATATCTTCACAATAATAAGACAATTTTCAGCTTCGCGAATTTTTGTACGATTTTAACGGCATGAAAAACGTAACGGCCGTCTAGTTTCCTGCTCAAGAATCCCCCCTCCGACGAGCTAACCTTTGGCTATGCAAGCATGCCGCGCAGTGGGAAAACTAGACACCCATCCACTTTTGCTGCTAGGACAGTTTTAGAGTCCCTGTAAGCTCTGAAGCCTTCTGGTAGTGTAGCGAGTGGGTGGTTTAAGGGGTTGAGAATTTTAATTTTCATCCCTCACTCGACAACATCTCGAGCGTACGTTACAGGTGGCGCCCAACGTGGGGCCAAATTTTGTCTTTTTTTGTAATACAAAAAATTCCTTTTTATTGATTTTTCTTGAGAGGCGTCGTCGGTTCAATGGATTTTGTCTGTGCTTTTATTTCAGTTAGCAGTTTTTTTTTCAATTCTTAATATTTTTTTTTTCTTTTCGTACTTAATTACAACAGGTAAATAATTACGAGAACCTGACCAGTAATTGGGTGAAATCCTCAATTAGTCTGCTGCATGTATCGAATATTTCCTTGTTAATTTCATTAAATACATTTTGTTAATTCAGTTTAATATAATATACTTTTTGCTCAAAGATTGAGTTAGGAAAAGATGTCCAGTAAATGGGTGAGATCCTCGTTTAGTCTGTTGCTTCGGACCTTTTCTCTTTTTGAGTAGATTTTCAAATATTAACTTTCAAATTAGATTCAGATTCTTTTTTTTTTGCCCTTTAACTTCTCCGTTTAAATTTTTGTGACTTGCTTTTATTTTTTGACCGATAGCGTGGCTATAAGAGCCTGACTAGTTCGCTGCAGAAAATAAAACAAATTTCAATTCTTTTTTTTCAAAATTTTCAATTTCTTCTTTTAAATTTTTTTGTTTATATTTTTTTTTTTTTTTTTGACCGATAGCGTAGCTATAAGAGCTTGACTAGTTCGCTGCAGAAATTAATCAAACAAATTCTATTTCTTTTTCCAAAATTTTAAATTTCATTTCTTAACTTAAAAGCACTACAATTTTTCAACTCGTCCACGTCTACTCGAGGAAAGAAATTGAAGATACTGTTTCCTTGTGAGAGTGAGTACAACAGTCGTCTTCGTCGTTAAGCTCGGGTGTATTCTGAACGCAGAGTCACATCCACCTACAATGAATATTGAACACAAAATACAATTTTGATTTTCTTTAGATTTAGCTAATAAAGTTTTTAGTTGAAAATACCATTTTGAAAACATTTCAAAAGTATTTTTTTTTTACTTAATAATTTTTTTTCTTCTTAATTTAGTTTTTGATTTTTGTTTCTATTTTGATTTTTTTATTTTCACAAATTTTGTTTCAAATCAATTCTATATCTATTTCGGTTTTTTTTGATTTTCGAAATTGTTTTGGAAAACATTTTGAAAGTATTTTTGAGTTTTTCGTCTTTTTGATTTTTTTTGGATTTCAATTAAATATTTTTTTTAATTTTTTGAATTATTTTTGAAAAAAGTTATATATTTAAAAAAATTTATAATTTTTTTTATCTTTTAAAAAGCATATTGACACTTTTGGTCTCAATTTCTTTTTTGATTAATTTTTTTTTTTCTTGTTCAATTAAATTTTGATCAGATTTTTTTTCTCTATTTTTGATTTTGATTGAATTTTTACCTTCTTTTTCTAAATCGATTAATAAATTTTACATCGATTTCATACTTTTTATTTTTAATTTGCAACTGTTTTAGATCAAGATTTTGATTCGTTTTGAAAAAAACTGATTTTGCTTTTCGTTTCTCAAAAGGTTAAGTTTCATAGTTCTTCTTTGAACTTCGTTTTTTTATTTCTGAGCTGTAACTTTTTTCGTTTTCAATCTTTCGACACTTGTTTCCTTTTAGCTTCGAGCTTTTTCACATTGAGCTGTGATCCTTTTTTTGATTTTTTTTTACAATGTCGAGACGTGGGCTTCCTCATAGGAAAGGCTCTTATTATGGCCGGAATCGAAACCCTAATTATAATGCAAATTGGTTAAATAATTTTGCAAACGATACGGAGATGGCTTCTAATGTCTCGAATGTTTCTAACGCAACGGCAGCATCCAATGCTGGTGCTGGAGCTGCTGCGACAGGCGCTATTCCAAAAAATCCTCGAAAATCTCAAAACAGTAAAACGCCTGTGCAAAATGTAGCAGATGGCTTAGAAGTTGACGAGGTAGAGTTTTCGAATTATATTCAAAGAATAGTTTCTGCAACAGTTGGGTTAGGAAGAGCTGAAGATATGAAGCATATGCAACTAGAAATGGAAAGAAGCTCTGCTGCGATGAGACAGGATTTGACAGCCATCATTCGTCAAGAACTGGCAGCGTCAAGATCTCCTCCAGCTACCGAATCTCCAAATGAATATGAGCTGCGTAAGCGTAGTGAAGCTCCACCTAATCCAGTCTCTGTTACTCCTCCCGTTCAAAAAGAACAACAACAAAGACAGTCTTCTTCCTCGGCTTCAGACCCACCGGTTTACAATTCACCAAACGCATTCTTAGCACAGTTTGAAAATCTAAGACTAAGTGATCCTTCTATTATAGCTTCTGGGGCAATTCCACCATCTGCCCAAGCCAATGTTCCTTCTTTTGGTAGATTCTCTGGAACGGGTACAAAAGTCCTTAGCTGTCATAAATGGGGTCTCAAGTTTAATAGCACTAATATGACTGTTGATGAGTTTCTGTTTCGGTTAGAGCGACTAAAGGATTGCTACGGTGTAACTTGGCAGGACATTTTCCTGCATTTCCATCAGTTCGTTAGTGGCTTTGCCGAAACTTGGTTTTGGCTTTACATGAAATCCCATCCGTCCGCTGATTGGTCTGCGTTACGGATAGCTCTTGTTGACCAGTTTAGAACTTTAGAAACTGATGCCGAATTGTCTAAGAGACTTTATGACAGACGTCAGGGACCAAGCGAGAAGTTTGATGACTTTTATGTAGACCTTCAAAAGTTAAACACAAGGCTTGCTGTTCCCAAACCAGATTTCGAGCTTATTAGCCTAATAAAGCAAAATGTGCGTAGAAGAATGGGTGAGTTACTTCTAACATACCAAACTCATAACCTTCAAGAAATGGTCTATGTATGTAGAAAAATGGAAAAGTACATCTACGATCAAGATGCTCTTAAAAGTAAGTCACAAACAGGTGTAGTTCCTCAGTTTCGCAAATATGTCCACGAGATTGACCTTGATGAAACAAATCCCTCTATAGTATCTGAGAACCAAATTGAAGCTCTTCAGTTCAAGAAAGACACAAGTTCCTTCACGTGTTGGAACTGCAAGGCGGTTGGCCACAGTTATCTTGAATGTCCTGTAGCTCAAAGATCACTATTTTGCTATAAATGTGGAAAGGAAGATACAACATCTCCTCAATGCCCTAATGCAAAGTGTCCGGGAAACATCCGGAAGAGCAATCTGACACCCGAAGCTTATTGCTCTCTGAACAAAAATCGGGAACCGAAACAGAATTAACTGAAAGCAACAAAATAAATCAAAACATCTTAAGCAATGAAATAAGTTTACAGCCAAGAAAAGAACAAGTTTTTCAAATTTTAAAAAGACCTAACGATAATTTTCCTATAGAAACACAATCACAAAAATTAGAATATCAACCTAGAAAATCCCTCCACGAACGCCTTATAGAGTATGAAGTAGCTAGAGCGAGAATCTTTGGAACTAAGTGTCCACCAGTTTCCAAAAACATCCTTAGGATTCGTCAAAAAGTTAAATCCAAGAAACAACACCATAGGGCTATAGAATCAACTACTCTTTGGTTAAATGGAGATCCTCGTCCATACGCTGAAGTGACCATTTGTGGTGATACGTTGTTGGGATTGCTTGATAGTGGTGCCAACGTTAGCTGTTTGGGACAGGGTGGACAAGAGTTGTTAAAGCGATGGGGTGTTTCGTGCCAGAAATGTTCATCAAAAGTAAAAACCGCGGATGGAAACGATCAGGCTGTAGAAGGGATGTTTACGATTTCAATCACGTATAAGGGTCTTAGTAAGGATATAGAACTTCTTGTTGTTCCGTCTCTGAAACAGAAATTGTATTTAGGTATAGATTTCTGGATTGCATTTAATTTAGCACCACAGGTTATGCCTCAAATTGTATCTGAAATCACAGAAGAAAAACTAGATAAGATGCATTTACATAATTGTTTTGAGCCACATGAATTGACAGAAGATCAGTCAAGGCGACTTCAAGCTGCAGTAAGGATGTTTCCATCGTTTGCCATACATGGTCTAGGGCGTACAAGCTTGGAAGAGCACTTCATCGACACCGGGGATGCCAAGCCCATAAAGCAGAGGCATTATCCTGTTTCCCCGGCGATTCAAGAATTGATGTACGAAGAACTAGATCGTATGATGAAGATGGGTATCATTCAAGAGAGTAATAGTGCGTGGAGCTCTCCTGTAGTCCTAGTACGTAAACCTGGCAAAAATCGGCTATGCCTGGACTACAGGAAGGTGAATGCTGTCTCCAAGAATGATGCCTATCCGCTTCATCCGATAGAGGGTCTTCTATCTCGTGTTGAAGATGCTGTGTACATTTCAAGTATAGATCTCAAGGATGCTTTTTTACAAATCCCACTTGAAAAATCTTCAAGGGAAAAAACAGCCTTCACGGTGCCTGGTAAACCCTTATTGGAGTTTGTAGTTATGCCTCCTGGTCTAAGCGGTGGTGTCCAACGCATGTGTCGGCTCATGGATAAGGTGATGACTCCAGAGCTAAAACTTAATGTGTATCCTTACGTAGATGATCTTCTTGTGATTTCTCGTACCTTCGACGAACATGTCAAAATCTTGATGCAACTTGCCAGTAGGTTGAATGTAGCTGGACTTACAATTAATGTTGAAAAGTCGAAATTCTGCTACCAAGAATTGAAATTTTTAGGATATGTTGTGAGCAATGGTTGTCTAAAAACAGACAAAGATAAGGTCGCCGCAGTTCGTGACTTTCCGGTTCCGACAACACCACGTCAGGTCCGTAGGTTTTTGGGTATGTCAGGGTGGTATAGGAGGTTTATTCGCGATTATGCTACTCTGGCTACCCCAATAACAAATACGCTGAAAAAAGGGGTTAAGTTTGAATTCGGTGAGGAAGCTGTGAATGCTTTCAATTTGATTAAGGACAAATTAACGACATCGCCTGTTTTAATTTACCCGAATTTCCAAAAGCCATTCATAATCCTCTGTGACGCTTCCGATTCAGGAATAGGATGTGTACTTTGTCAGCTGGACGAAGAAGGAGCAGAACGTCCGATATACTACTACTCCCACAAGCTGAATGGTGCGCAACGGAACTATAGCGTCACAGAGAGGGAATGCTTAGCAGCGGTGATGGGTGTGGAAAAATTCCGACAGTATGTGGAAGGCTATAGGTTTAAGATCATAACTGATCATGCCAGTCTAAAATGGCTGATGGGACAGCAGAATTTGAGTGGTAGGTTAGCCCGATGGAGCTTAAAACTTCAGGGATATGATTTTGAAATCGAGCATCGAAAAGGTTCACTGCATGTGGTGCCTGATGCTCTATCTAGGGTCCATTCATCAGATGCATTGAGCCTAGAAGCTCTTTCAATTGATCCTTCCGATGTGTTGCACTTAGATCTTTCAGATCCCGCTTTTAAATCGGACGAATATCTGAAGATCATCGACAGCATCGAAAACCAAAAACATCAACTACCTGATCTTCTTGTTTCGGACGGTTTCGTTTACAAGAAAGTCAACCATAGTACAGGTAATCCACTCGAGGATGACTTGATATGGAAGTTATGGGTACCATCGATGCTGACCGACCAGCTCATTTCTCTGGCTCATCGACCAGCTAAAGCTGCGCATGGGGGAATAGCCAAAACACTTTACCGTCTCAAACAAAGGTTCTTTTGGCCAAATATGGCATCTCAAGTCAAGTCATTTATAAACAGCTGCGAAACGTGTAAGACTTCAAAACCTGCTAACCAGATACTTCGTGAACAAATGGGAAAACCTTTCACTGTAGACTATCCTTTTCAGCATATTTATGTGGACTTCCTTGGTCCGTATCCACGTTCCAAGAAAGGAAATATCCACATAATTATAGCACTAGACCAATTAACTAAATTCGTTATAATTAAAGCGTTACGAAAAGCCACTTCAGAAGTTGCGATTCAATTTTTGCATGAGGAAGTATTTTGTTTGTTTGGAGTACCGGAGTCCTTAATGACGGACAACGGGAAACAGTTTACAAGCACCTCTTTTACAAATTTCTTGAATTCTCTAGGTGTACAGCATATCAAAACAGCTTCGTATGCACCCCAAGCTAATGCTAGCGAAAGGGTAAACCGCTCCATTCTTACAGCCATACGATCTTATTTGAGGCTAGACCAAAGAGATTGGGATAATCATCTCTCAGCCATTGGGTGTGCGTTGCGAACATCGGTGCATTCGGCGATTGGAGTATCTCCGTATGAGGCTTTGTTTGGCCAGAAAATGATCGAGCATGGATCTGATTTTAAGCTTCTACGAAAGCTCGGAAAAATAAACAGCTCGGAATTGAATTTTATTCCTAAAAGTTCAAAAATTAACATGCTACACGCAAACATTAAGGATGCACTCGACAAAGCTCACTCACAGTACGAACATAGATACAATACTAGGAGCAAGACAGCTGACTTAAAAATAGGGGATGTTGTGTATAAGAGAAATTTTATCTTGAGCGATGCTTCGAAGAAAAGAAGTGCAAAACTGTGTCCTAAATTTCTAAAAGCTAAAATTATAAGAATAGTAGGTAACCACTTATATGAACTCGAAAATGAGAAAGGACAACTGCTAGGAGTTTTTCACTCAAAGGATCTAAAAAAGTAGATAAGTAAGTCTAGTAGCTAGTCAGTCTGAACACGAGACTCATTATTCTCAGGCGTGGGTGGTTTCTCTTCACACAAACACAGATTTGCAGATTTCTTTGCATTTTCATTTGTAAGCTTTGCAGCATACAAAATGAAAAAGTTTTGTGAGAAATCTGTTACTACCACCTTCTAAAACTCTTGAGCTTCGCTCGTAGTGTAGGTTGAAAATCACTCTGCCTAATTTTTTTGATTGGTTGCTCAGTTTTTTATAACATCACTGGTGACTGAATTTTTACGGAATTCCTATGTGTGTATGGTATGAGTTAAAACAGTTTGGGAAACTATGATTGGATAGAGCTCTGTAGAACTTATGTTAACAACATAAAAAACACAAATTAAAGAAGTGTTGCATATGTTTAGGAGCAAAGCTAAGCTTTATTTGATATTGGGTAGAGTTATTAAAATTCTATACAAAATCCAATAGATATTCTACACTTTCTCCAAAGCTGTTTAAGATCGTTTTTTTTAGAGTTATTTTGTATAGATATAAAAAAAAAAGTATAGAATGAAAAATTTCGAAAAAAATATATATAAAAAAATGAAAATAAGAAAAAAAAGGATTGGCGCTTGCACCAGGACTCGAACCAGATGCACCAAAGATAGGTTCGGCGTCTTTAACCATCGCACCACGAGACACCTAGAAAAATGTATAGCATAAACTGAAGTTATTGTAAGTTTGTATAAGAAAATTTTGGAAAACAACAAATGATACACAATGTTTTTCAAGGACAAATTTATTTAAGAGAGTTTTCGAAAATATAAATCTGTATGTCGAAAAATTCACATTTACATACAAAATAAAAATTAAAAATACTTAAAAATCATTGGATTTTGACTGAAGTAATTCTATAATAAAACACCTATTTTTCAAAAATTCCAAGATTAATTTTGAGGTATAATTTGTATTTTTGTGGTCAAAATCCATAGACAAAACTAAGAATCGGAAATACAAAAATTTCGTCCATGATGGTTTTTTTAATTGTATGTGTGAGAAAACTTTTAGCCTTGAAAAAGGGTATAAATATTTGCGTCAAAGCCAAAATCTTTCTTTTTTTGGTGTTTTTTTTTAATCTGTAAGACGTGGCTGTGTCCAGAGAATTATAAAAAATTTTAAAGTTTTTTTTTACAAGTTTTTACAAGTTTTTTTTTAAGTTTTTAAAGTGAAAAAAAAGTTAAAATTTTAAAATATTTTGTTCATTAACATATATTTTGCAAAAAAAATAAGGAGGTGAGATTTTTTTTCTAGAATTATCTTGACGTTTTTCCTTACTTCGTGATTTTTGTTCCTATCAGGTGCTCAAGGTTAAGAAATCCCAAGGAGCCAAAATTCTCCAATACCTACATAAATTTTTGTGAGGATTGCAATTTCAAGTTCAAGGTGAGACCTTTTTTTTAACAATTCTCGCTCCCTATGTTTATATAAAATTGCTCGAAATTAAGATATTGTGATTTTTCAATCAGGTGCTCCATATGAAGAAGCCCTAAATCTAGTCAATCCAATCCATTCAATCAGACTTTGTAAAGTCTCCAGATTTAAAACGATTCGAGAAAAAAATAGAGTGCGCTTCGCTTTGCAGGCTACGAGACATCGTGGTCCTACGGCTCAGCCACATCACGATCTTTATAAGATTTAAAAAACTCAAGCGCTACAAAAAAAAAAACACCATTGGAATTGACTTACAATTCATCTTGGCACCTTACATTATATCGTATTTTTGTGATTTTTTTTATACAACCCTAATGTGGTCTCCATAAAAAAAAAAAAGAACAAGATCTACAAAAAAAAAATATCACACATACCAACAAACAACCATACATGCAAAATCATCCATACAACCAAAGTACATCCTGGAAGCATCCAGGAACATCAACCAAAAAAAACTTACAACCCAGCAATTCACCTATACATCATCTCATCATACATACCTACATATATATATATATAAAAAAAAAAGCTAAGTACTTCTTTCTTTCTTTTCTAAAACGTAAAAAAAAAAGGTTATTTTTTTATTATTAAATCTTTGGCCTTGTAAATTCAAATCGTTCAAATTTCTGTTTTTATTTTAACAAGTTTTTTGTTTAGCACAAAGGTTACAAAAGTAACAAACAAAACAACAACAAAGTTCAATCCTGCGATGCTGTGCACACCATCAGGAGGAAATGACCAACTACAAAGTATAAGAACAAACAACAAAAATACACTAAGTATGCAAATGCAATTTATGCGGTGAGTGATTTTTATTATATTACCTTAAATACATATTAATTTGAACGAGTGAATAATTGATTATTTGATTTTATTCTATTTTTATTACTTAAACTATTATTATTATTAATTAAAACAAACGAAAGAATTTTAAAAGTAAGAAAGAAAAGAAAGAACAAGCTTAAGCCTAAAACAAACAAAAAGAAAACAGAAACCTACTTAACTTAAAGTTAGATCTTTCTCGTTGGTGATACTATTGTAAGCAAGATATAATAGTGCTTAGTGATTTATTTCAATTGCTTTACTTTGTGTGACGTTTGTAATTTGATATTTCATTAGAAATCTACTTTCATCACTTTAAGTCATTGAAAGTAAACAATTTAAGATTTTGATTATTGATTAATAGTTTCGGATTTTACGTTTCATTGTAAAAGACAACTATTATAATTCTTTTATAATTAAGGTGTAATTATAATATGTTTATTTAGTTCTTAATTTGATTTTTTTTAAATAAAATTTTGTTTGTATTATATACAATTTTTGAAACGACATCTTTTAAATTGATTCTATACGGATGGGTTCAGTTTACGCTTTATAGGTTATAGATATTATTATATATCTTTCTCTTTAAATGTTTGAGATCAATCTGAGGATCTTTATCTTCGAATTTTGAAGTTTAATTTAAAAACCATGGTAATGGTTTAGATTTTTACTTTTTGGTGGATGTGGCTTGGACGAGAATTAGCTCAGGCGACGCGAAAGACGATGCAATGAAAACATAATTTGTGTTTTCATTTTCTTTTGGGGTTACCATATATTTAGAGGCCATGGTAACCAGGTTGGTCGCATGGTCATGCTCATAGAGTAGGATCGTGTGGCACTGGGGTGGGATAGTCCTCAGAGGGCATTACAGCTAGCTCTCCTCACTTTCACAAAGACTCAGAATTATGTATATCTTCACAATAATAAGACAATTTTCAGCTTCGCGAATTTTTGTACGATTTTAACGGCATGAAAAACGTAACGGCCGTCTAGTTTCCTGCTCAAGAATCCCCCCTCCGACGAGCTAACCTTTGGCTATGCAAGCATGCCGCGCAGTGGGAAAACTAGACACCCATCCACTTTTGCTGCCAGGACAGTTTTAGAGTCCCTGTAAGCTCTGAAGCCTTCTGGTAGTGTAGCGAGTGGGTGGTTTAAGGGGTTGAGAATTTTAATTTTCATCCCTCACTCGACAACATCTCGAGCGTACGTTACATCTCCTTCTAACAAATGAGTTTCAAAAAGAACAAAAATATCAAAAGTTTTAATATAATTAAAAAAATTCACATACATAGTTTTGTTTTTTACTCCTGATACATTATAACTTATAATTCTTAATTTATTAATAAAAATACTAGCATTCTGGTAGACTGATAAATCTCATGCCTCGTGTGGACGAGCATCGCTTGTGCTTGCACCCAAATTATCTTGTAACTGCTGTGGTGTCACCCTGTTATTTCTTCTGTCATGTACGTTGACATTTCCATTACTTGACATATTTGACGTGAAATACAAATTATTTTTATTTGGTAAAAGTTCATTCATTAAATTTTGTAAGAAAATAATGTCTCCAAAAATGGATTTCAAAGTGTTAGTGCCATCATTTTCACCACACCTTAGTCCCAAGGCGGAATCCCAGGTGAAAACCTTCCCATCGATGACCAATTTGTCATCCCTTACTGCAATTTTCTTTTGTGGATTTTTTGCATGGAGCGCCTTTCTGATTCGAATTAGTTTCGCTCGACGTTGGCGGACATTCGGGGGGAGATCTTTATGTATGCTGATGTTTTTCCCTTTCAACTTCCCTGAATTTTTTAGCACATTCCAAGCTCTTTCTCGAGACTTCATCTTAACAATTATAGTTGCATTTTGAGCATTACGGCTTTGCACACTATATGCGGAGTCGACACTTGTGCTAGTGTCACTTTCGTTAAGGAGCCCTGCACAGATGGATTTTGCAGTGTCACAGACATCGGAGTTGCCGTCGCCAGGTAGGTGCACCACCAAGTTCGATTCTGTGTTTTTTTGTAACATTTTTTCGATTTGCTCTTCCAAGATCTTATTTTGATTTTCTAGCTGAACCACTCGTTGAGTAATGTCTTCATGACGGGATTGCAGGTTAGCAAACTCAGTATGAAGGTGTTGCAGGTCAGATTTTGTTGCTAGTTGCTTGAAGAGTTCATCGTTATTTTCTCTGAGTATTTGTCTCATAATTGTTTCGACATTTTGGACAGATGGTGATCCCATATCGTTAGTTTTTGTAGCAGAGTAACGTTTTTCACTTTGAGAATGTTCAGGGGAAGTTTCTTTTAGAGGCCTTTTGCTCATTAGTTGAGGTTAGTTTTTTGGTTTGGTATTTTACAGCTCAGGATTTCTTATTACTAAGACTTACTCAGCAGATTTTGATTTTTTCTTTTATTTTGTTATTTCAACTATCTTTTAAATGTACTTAAGCACTAAATGCACTTTATTTTCTATTTTAATAAATTTTCTTGAAAAGAGATCTTTGATTTTAATAACCACACTTGACAGATGACAAATGTCAATCTATTGGCCACACCATAATTCTGAACTTGTTCGGAACATTCCCAAGTCACTCCGACTACATCACTCCTATCACTCCTGTTCTAGCTTTCGACAAAAACTTTGAAGTCACCATTCCCACAAGGTCAGCTTTGGAGGAAGGGGGCTTGTTAGAAAATAAATCAATTCATTTCTATACGGATGGATCGAAAACTGAAAATGGGGTGGGTGGTGGAGTGTACTCAGATAGACTAAACCTTAGTTGCTCCTTCCACCTACCAAACCATTGTAGCGTATTCCAAGCGGAAATTCTGGCGATAATGGAAGTCTTGCCTGGCTTAAGGAAAACGTAATATCCAGTTCGGATATCCGCATCTTCTCAGATAGTCAGGCTGCTTTAAAATCCCTTGTATCAGTCTCCTCAAACTCCATC
This sequence comes from Meliscaeva auricollis, assembly GCA_948107695.1. NCBI lineage: Eukaryota > Metazoa > Arthropoda > Insecta > Diptera > Syrphidae > Meliscaeva > Meliscaeva auricollis. Next base: position 39,087,048 of record OX403619.1, on the reverse strand, counting down.
ACAGCCCAAGGCTGTCGATCGTCTCTAACGGAGATGGCCAAACAGTTTGATATTCACCTTATCTGGGTGCCGGGACACCGGAACATTCCGGGAAATTGCAAAGCCGATGAACTCGCCAGAATTGGAACGGAAATGCCTATCCTGCCCAACAAGGCAAATATAATTATTCCCATAGCTACAATTAAACTACTGCTGAAACGAATCGCTTTGGAACAATCAAATACAAGATGGCTTAACACTACTACGTGTACAGCGACCGAACGAATCTGTCCCAGACTAGATTTGAAACGGTCAAATTGCCTTCTGTCCTTCAGCAGATCTCAAATCAGCTCTGTAATAGGTGTCATAACGGGACACTGTCTTATTGGTAGACACGCGGAACGACTCGGTGTACTATCAACTGATTTCTGCAGGAGCTGTTTAGACGAAGAAGAAACAATTTCACATCTTCTCTGTACATGCCCTTCTCTTTCTTATAGACGCAAACTGCATTTAGGAGACTACTTCTACAATGAACCTAGCGATCTCTCAAACACAGACATTAGTAGTCTCACTCGCTTCATTAGAAGCTCTAAATGGTTTTAACTAGTAGAGAACTTTTTGTTCACTATAGTTCGTGGTATCACAATGGACCTCTATTGGTCTAAGTGTGTCAGATAGCTTTAATGACAGCCACTTTAACCTAACCTAACCTAATGACTAAGATGGCTGGGCCATGTAGAGCGAATGGACACAAACGCTCCAGCGAGTAAAGTCTTCAAAGCCAAACCAGAGGGAGTCAGAAGCCAAGGTAGACCAGGCCGAGGGATACAGCAGGCTAGGGATCGAACCAGCTGGAGGGGCGTATTGAGCAAGGCCTAGGAGCACCACTCTCTAGTTGAGCCATCATAAGTAAGTAAGTTTAAGAAAAACTAATTTTTCTCAAAAACGGTTCCTACGATTTTGATTAAAAAATCATGGTAATTTTTTTGGACAAGGTCTATCTAGAAATGAAAACCATTTTTTTCAAAAACCGTTATTAACGGTACCTGCCATAGAACTGTTTTTTTAAATTCTGATTTTCTCCTTCATTACTCAATCAATTTCAGCCATTTTTTTACATAAATGCATTTAAGTTGCCGTAATAATATTTGGATCTTTAAAAAAAGTTTGAATTTTTTTTTTGAAAAATCATTTTTACGAAAACTATTCAATATTTTTTTTTTCAAAACTTAGTTTTTAGATGTTGATCAATAATATCTTAAAAATGGCTTACCAATTTTTTTTTATAAAAGTCCTTGCAAAATTTTATATAGAAAAAATTGTTTTTTCTAGAAAACGGCTCTAACGATTTTCAATTTTTTTTTCTAAAAATGTATCATTATAGAAGTAAGATTGCATACTTCGTTTTCAGGTTAAATTCATTTAAGAAGCTGTTATAGTCATTTGAAAATCGAATTTTATTCTTTTTAAATTTTTTTTATAAAACTGCATTTACAATTTTTTAATTAAAAAGGCTTAGCATAAATAGTGACTTTATCTATAAGATCAAGTAATTGCGACCCAGTCGTGCATTTTATTTTCTTAGTTTTAAATTACCCACAAAAGATACTCACAGATATTACTCAGTAGAAAAGATATTACTCAGTATAGAAAAGAAATGAGATTTTTTGTGATGCCATATTATTTGGTATACCTGCCCTACCCGATTAAAATCTCACCAACCATTTCAACAAACTCTGTCACACAATCAAATGCAAGCCACCTAATCTCACAAACATTTTCCGCACCTGAAAAACCAACAACGATTCCTCACCATCTACGATAAAGTTCTGCAACTCTTCTGAGAGAAATACTGTTTTAATGTCAAGGGGCCAACCCAACTGACAGCTCTATAAAATACACACATTCTTATAAGAAGCGACCCATAAGCGACGGATCGAACGGACACGACGGAAAAAGTTGCAGAACTTTCAACTTTTTCGTCCGGCAATGCGTTTGACAAGAGATGTCATTTCAGATGTCAATAAAAGGTCTGTTCGATGTTCGTTATCTAAGTGCACTCTGTGCTTTTTTTTGTCTCCGATTTTATGAATTGTCAACTTTGAACTGATATTTAAGTCTTAATGATTCTGAATTCTATTGTACAGTAAAATTTTGCAACACCACATTTACACAACTGATAATCTGCTACTAGGGATATTCATGGAACCCTAGTAAACCTGGTAAATATGGTAAACATGTCAAAATTTGTATGGAACCGACAGTTAGGTTACCAGATATTGTACTTTACCACGTTTACCAAGAGTTCATCAGGTTGCATGAATAGTCCTTTTAAAAAATGTCAAATGAACATTCTATTTTTTTTTTTTTTTGTTTTTCAGATTTACCTTTTTGACGACAAAGTTTTACGAAAAATACGACTAGGGCTTTCATATGAAAAAATTGTTTTGCTTTGTCGCGTTTGGTGTCTCTCATATGACGCTGTGTAAATAAAATTGTTTTGTCTTTGTCAAGTTTTTCATGTCGCAATTGGCTTGGGCAAGTCTAAAAAAAGTCTTTTTGGCCAAAAAAAAGAAGGACATTTATTTATTTGAATGGGATATACAAATAATTTAAATGTAGTTTTCAAACTAATACAAATAAAACAGGGTCCCCGAATTTTTTTTATTTTGACACTCGAACGTCAATGAAAACTCGGCATATACTACCTAACTATGTGCACTGTGATTTCTTCTGAAATTCCAACTCGACCACTCGATTTTGCATGTAAACAGTGGTAATAAAGTAACAAAACATCGAACAAACCCAACACAAATGAAGTCAAAAGCAATCAGTCAAGCAACGTATTGTATAGGTCACCCCTTTCCGTCCAATCCGGCATCAACAACGGATTCGTTGACGGAACGGACGCAACGGATTCTATGGGTTGGCCCCTTTATTTTGAGCAACGGTCTTGGTTTTAAAAGAAAAAAACACAACTCTTCGCTGTGTACACAAGGTATGGAAATGTGTATGTTCTGAATTCACGATACGGTAAAAGCTTTCTTAAGCTTTCTTATCGTAAGCTCTGAAGATCTGCTTGCTGCTACTGGGCTACTGCTGCTGCTGCTGCTGAGACTTCTACCAAAGATGATATAACTAGTTATATCATCTTTGCTTCTACTCATCAAATACACGAAATATTTTATTCCTGTTATATTGTGAGCTTTTTCATTATTTATTATTTTGATTTTAAATTTTTAATTGCAATTCTTATTTTTCTTTTTCTTGTTGTATTGTTATTTTTTATTTTTTTCTGTTATTATTTATGTTGATTTTCAATTTTGATTTTTTAATTTTTTTTGCATTCTTTGTTCCCGTCCTTCTTCCTTCGTCTTTGCTCCCACCCTGCTTAGCACTTTTTGTGTTGAGGAACAGTATGTTTGACAAGTCAACGGCCACTCTTGTAAGTATTATTTCAAAGCATTATGATGGTTTAAGGGTCTGTTATCTGAATGCGTTATGGTATTTGCAAAGAAATAAGCTCTGAATGTCTCCTTGACCCTCAATGACTTCTTGCTTTGTGAATCTCCTGTTGTTGATTTTGATATAAATACTTTATTTAACTCTTCGAATGCTATCTATAGCTTTGTCTAAAAATGTGTCATGGGTGAAGATGAAACACCTATCCGTTTCGTCAAACTAATACTACCTTATATTATTTCCCATCTTACTCACATTATTAACTAGTGCATCATCACAGCCATTTTCCCTCTTTCTTGGAAAATTGCTAGGGTTCTTCCTATTGCAAAGAAACGAGATTCCATCTCTCTATCTGATTTTAGACCCATAAGTATTTTACCATGCCTTTCAAAAGTTCTGGAGAAAATAGTTGAGAAACAGATCATTAGTTACCTTTCAAATAATAATCTCTTGTATGTAAAACAATCGGGATTCAGAGCCAATCACAGCTGTTCCACGGCTATGGTGAATCTCTTCGAAGACATAAGAGTTGATTATGATAAGGGTCATGTAAATATCCTTTGTCTGCTTGACCTTTCCAAAGCTTTTGATAAAGTGAATCACAATATTCTCAAGTGGAAACTGCTAAATATTTTTGGATTCAGTGACCGGGCATGCAAGCTTATAACTGATTATCTGTCCAACAGAATGCAAAGTGTTGTTTCTGGTGGTAAGAGCTCAGCGACTAGATGTGTTGTGCAAGGAGTCCCGCAGGGATAAATTCTTGGACCAATTCTTTTCTGCATGTTCATCAATGATCTGCCCTCCTGTTGTTCACATGCCTCAATCCACTTATACGCAGACGATCTCCGACTTCATCTGACCAGGCCTTTTCAACAGCTCAACGAACTTTGCATCTCCTTGAATGAAGACCTCAGCCGAATTAACGACTGGTCTATTGCGAATGAACTGGTTTTAAATCCTACAAAGTCTCAAGTTATTCCCATTTAAAAAAAAAAATTGATCGGAATGTTCTTCCGGATTTAATATTAAGGGATGAAAGAATAAGACCAGTCGAATACTGTACTAGTCTCGGTTTTGTCATTTATCGCCAGCTGTCAATTCGTTATGTCCACGGACTTCGCAGGCATGATCACATCTCTGAATTATCCAGAAACTTACTTGGTTCTACTTTGCAACAATACATCAATGCAAGAAACTGTTTATTTTTACACAAATTAATGAATGTCAAGTCTCCGTCATATTTATTCAACAGACTCTCATTCAATCGATTCCTTCGCGCAATATTTCTATGTTTCTTTGTTTATTCTGCATCTGCCTCGTTGTGGAAACAAAAAATATTGAGTGAAAATTCAGAAAATATTAAGCATTTTTAATATCACTCAATATATTGTGCGAATCGAATACACGGTCAATATTATTGCACAATACTGAGTATTGCGCAATAATATTGTGTCGTGTAAGGCCGGCATAACTTGGTAATTCTTTCAAATCCGGTGACATTGTGTCCGTGTGCGTTTGCCTGTTTTATCAAGTTTGATTGCTTTTACGTTTGACTGTTTTATCAAGTTTGATTGCTTTTACACCTGCTTTTTTGTTTTTTTATTTATTTATTTATTTATTATTATTATTATTTTTTTTTTGGTCAATTTAGGCATAAAATAATTAAAATTGGCAAACAAATGTATTTTCTATGCTTAGTGTACAATGTATATACATTTGCAATTCCGCATCACTAAAGCTTTTATAGTGGGTACTACAGTCAGCTATCAAGCTTTGGTTGTAGCCTTCGATATCCTTAACAATCTATCGGTTTTTGCACCAATGCTTTTGAAAAAAACTCCTTCAAATCTTCTTCCCCTGCTGTGTAATAACTCGGTTTGTTTTGATTGATTTATTTGTTTCGACCCAAGCCAGATTTCCTCAGGTATAGCTATTTTCACAACTTTAACACTGCCTAGAGTGGCCAGTTTTACAAATACAGTGACAAACAAACTTCAGAAGTGATTTTAATTTTGCTGCTCCTTTATTTCTTGTGTTATCCTGAATTTTCGCTATTTTCGTATGAACTTAGCGAAGCACCTCCCTTGGATGAAAATAAAATGTGGTTGATATTTTGTTGCTAATTAGTTACGGCAATTTTATTTTTTTGCTCCTTTATCTCTTGTGCTATCCTGAATTTCGCGTGAACTTAGCTAGGCATCCCCCTAGGATCAGATTGAAATGTGGTTGATATTTTGTTGCTAATTAGTTACGGCAATTTTAATTGCTCCTAACTGCCGTAACATTTCAATCTGATCAAAGGGGGTGCTTCGCTTAAAAACAAATTAGCAAAAAAAAAACCAACCACATTTCAATCTGATCCAAGTGGGGTGCTTCTCTAAGTTCATGTGAATTTAAGTGGGGTGCTTCGCTAAGATCAGGTGAACTTCTAGAAGCACCCCATGAAACAATAAATACAAGAACAAAAAGCAATACAAGCAACAAAATAACAAACTCATTCCATTTTGATTTGCGAAATTTGCAGCCGGTCGGATGGTTTTTAAATGATTTTGATATTTGCCCAGAGAGAAAGCCTTTATTTGGTCATCCAGTAAGTTAGTCAACGTGAACTCCTCTATTAGCTCATGCTCTACTGGTTGCTCTAATCAGAGCTTAAAAAGAAAAACGCCTGATAGTAAAAACATATCGATTCCCCTGCAGAATAAGATTTCTTATACTCTCTGGATTGAAAAAAACACCATTTAATTAAAAAAACGAATGAAATTTCTTTTAAGTATGACAGCAAAAATTAAATTCATATTTTCTATTTTCAGTATACTTTTTGTAGACCAGGGTTCTTAAGTTTTGACCCGAAGAAAATACATTACAGCATTTGTATTGGTGGAAATTGTTGGGAGTAATGTCCTTAATCATATCCCAAAAGTCTCAACGAATACCATTTGGAGTTTGGCCACTATCTTCAAAAAACTGCATAAATATTGCAATTTTAGGTTTCGCTACATATATTCAACTAATGGTCTTTGAGTGATCATTTAAATGTCAAAATATGCTTGCTTAAATACTGAACAGATTGAGATAAAAATCAAGTGGATATAATGGTCGTTTTTGTGTAAAATCCTATTTTCAGTGCAACAGGGGTTATTTTTCAGAAAACCCCTTTCCAATAGTGGTACAGTGATAAAATGTGAGGTGGACGTTTCATTTACAATGAAAACCAAGAACCAAAAAAGGGCATCGAAATATTTTATATTGAGACACCCACCTTGCCAAGATGGATAGGGGATCCATATTCGTTTCCATAAAACAAAGTAAATGAGATCACTCATAGAACCCAGATCATAAACTATAAAAAAAACGTTTGTTGTTGGATAAGTGTGTTGTTATTATAAAAAAAAAAATTATAACTAAGCTTTTTGCATATTTCTTTGAATAAGGAAAGCATAATAGCACTTTTTCCCCACTTGATACAAACTTGTGTTCATAGAACAAAATTAAGTACAAGCCGAAACTTTTCCAACGACATATGACTGATGTTTGGTTTTCTACCCTCCCAAAGCTTCAAAGGAGTAGACGGGATTGAACTCAATACCAACAAAATTTTGTAAATAATTCGCTGTCATAAGGGCTTCTCCCCAAAAAAACATTCGACAATTCAGCTTCAGTCAACAAACAACGAGCCATTTCCACAAGGGACCTATTTTTCCTCTCCGTTTTGTTGTGGAGAATAGGGTACTGTGTACTGATGACAAATACCTTTGTTCTCAAGATAACGTTTGAAATTGTTCGAGGTGTACTCCCCGCCATTATCTGAACGAATAATAGAAGGATATCTGCTGAACTTGTTTTTGACTTCTTCGAGAAAAATTTGCAAGTAGACAGTTTCACTTTTACATACGATACTTTCCGCGGCTTGAAGATGCAAACAAACAGAGAACTCGAATATATAAAAACAAATTTTAGTGATGATGCAGTGTGTTTCTTGGACGTTATTAACATAAACAACATAAACGTCGGTTCGAGTCGTCAAAACTGCTACTGTGCGACACATGCGCCACCTGGGAGTCATCTCGGTCATAATGAAGAAGGTGCAGGTCTCAGCTCTAAATAGGATAGTGTTGCCGTCTGCCAAAATAATATTTTCATTTCTAACAATTTAAAATTAAAAACTCTTTGCTACAACGTAACAGGATTAAAATACAAATTAATAATGCCTGATTTTTTTGATTTTATTTCCAAATATGATATTTTTATTCTTTTAGAAACTTTTTTATAAGACGGAAAAGAACTGCAGTTTTTGAAGTATTTTAAAAATTATAATGTGAAATGTGTACCAGCTATTAGAAATAATAGAGTTGGTAGAGCTAGTGGTGGTATGATGCGGGGTATCAAAAATACAGTAGATAACCATATAAAGTTTAAGAAGTGTGAGAATAATATAATTATAGACATCGTTTATGGCACAAAACATTTTCAAATTCTTCCAATTTACCTAAATTATAATGAATGGCATTTAAAATATAATGAGCTCTATAACTTTTTAGTTACCAACAATCATGAAAATATAATGATTGTGGGAGATTTAAATGGTCGTATAAGTGATTTTCAGAATTCAGTCCTCTTGTATAACTGTCGTTTTTCGAATGAAAAAAAATCTTTAGACAACTGTCTTAATCAATATGGAAAATTATTAGTAGAACTGATAGAAGACTTTGGATTTTTCGTTTTAAATGAAACGTCTTATAGTGATTCTGAGGGAAACTATACTTTCGTCTCTACTCAGGGTTGCTCTGTGATAGATTATTGTCTCATAAAAGGTGAATGGCTTCGTATAATTGAAGACTTTGAGTCTTATCCAGCTAATTATTCGTCACACCTCCCCATCTTGTTTTCTAGCATAATCGATAATCGTTTTATTAACCTCCAATCAATCGATGGCGATACAAAACTGAAATGGAACAATAAAAATGAAAATGAATACAAAATTAAACTTAATCAACAGCTAGCTACCATGCCGAGTGTGACATCTGACTCTATAGAAAATGAAAATAAGTTTTGCAATGCCTAATGTTATCGTTCCCGCATTGGATGCTAGTCTCACAATTATGGAACTATCAGAAGGTTTGAACAAAATGGAAGCTAACAAAGCATCAGGCTCTGATGGAATCCCTGTAGAGTTTTATAAACATTCTGATTTTAGAGTACATTTTAGAACTTTTGAATAGAATATTTAGTGAAGAGATACTTCCCGATAACTTTCGGTTGTCAAGAATTTCAGCCATTTTTAAAAAAGGCAACCGTAAGTTGCCCGAAAATTATAGGGGTATTGCAGTGTTAAACTCGTTTAGAAAAATATTTACTCAAATTCTCTATACAAGGCTAATGACCTGCGTAGAACAAAATAATATAATTAGTTGTTGCCAAGCTGGCTTTCGAGCCAACCTTTCAACCCTTGATCAAATCTTTGTACTCAGCACTATTAAGTGTTTATATGTTTTTTTCGTTGACTTAAAAGCGGCTTTTGACACGATTAACAGAAACCTTTTACTTTATAAACTTTCAGCAAATTTATAAGAGTTTATAGGAAAATTCTCGAAAACTTGACAGCATCGGCACAAAACGGCTCAAAAACGTCCAGAGAATTTAGATGTGAAACAGATGTCCCTCAAGGATGTGTTTTAAGCCCTCTTATATTCTCATTGTTTATTAACGATGTTGAAAATCACATACCAGGCGGCATTCTTTTTGGAGATGTTACTGTCAAAGTTCTATACGCTAGTCATTTTATCTGACAATCAATTTACTTTGCAGCTTCAAATTAACAAGCTTAAACAGTTCTGTGACTTGTGGGATCTTAAAATAAATACTACAAAATCAAAAATAATGGTATTCAGGTCTCAAAATAGATCTATCGGCTATTCCCGGAACTGGACCCTGGATGGCGACATAATTGAAGTTGTAAATAAATTCAAGTATCTTGGGTATAAAATGACATATAACTTAAATGTTCGTTCCCATATTAAAGAGAAAACAAACTCTGCAAAAATTGCACTGAATACGATGTGGTCTCAATTTTTCTCTAACAAACTCGTAGATCCTGTGTCAAAATTCAAAGTCTTCAATGCTACAGTGAATAGTTGTTTTTGCTATGGAAATGAATTGTATGGGTACGAACAGTTCCAGGAAATTGAGAACATACAAAGGTATTTTTTTAAAAGAATTTTTAGGTTACCTAGTAATACTCCTAATTACGTTATACACCTTGAGTCAGGTTTACCTCAAATATTCTTAAAAAACTTAAAGGCTAATGCAGATTATATTGTCAAGGTAATAAAACGATCTGACCAAAACTTGCAAAATCGGATTTTAAAAATTTGTTTTAGATGTGTTTATAGTCCAATCAAAAATTGGTACGACCTTGCTATAACACACAACTTTGCAATTTTACTTACAGTGGACAATGTAGAAGATCTAAGAAATTCATTGTGCGATTGTATCTCTATTATAGATGGTTCATAGTATGAGCTGTGTGTTGGACGAGGTACTGCTTCAGCATCCAGGACTGTATACAGGCAACTTAATCTCAAACTTGGTGAAAAGAACTATTTTAGAGAAGAGTTCACAGTATCTGAAATGAGTTTAATTTTCAAGATTAGAACCGAAATGCTTGATTTGAACTATAGGCCACATAGAACAGATTTAAACCCCGTGTGCTCACTCTGCAACCTTGATCAGAACGAAGATGTTTTTCATTTTTTAGGGGTTTGTCCAATCCTACAGGAAATCCGAAGACTTCATTTTTGCTCTAGTTTTCTTTCGTTAAGAGAATGTGTCAGTGTTTTAAATGGCGATTATGGTTGGAAGCCTCTTATACGCTATGTCTCGCATGCAAAAACTTATCGCAACGATTATTTGAATTTGTTTTGAGTCATAATAAGATGCAGTAAACATACTTTTTTTTATTTTTTTTTTTGTTAAAAGCTTTTATCTAAAATAAATATCCTAAAAAAATATGCAGTTCTTTTTCCTTTTTGGTGTAAATTTATTTTAATAACTTATAGAGTTCTAACTCATATTTTTGTTTTAGCTAAATTAAAAGTCCACTTCTTTGTTTAGACTAAACTAAAAGTCACAATTCGATAAAACATTAGTTTTGTTCTTTTTGTTCTATTTTGGTTCTTTTTTTTTTATATCTCATTACACATTTTTTTTTGTAATTACATATGTATATCTTCTGTAAGAACAAATTGTAAAACTTATAAAAATATAATTATTGTAAATATTCTTTATTTAAACTACTCTGGATAATCTAGTAATTTTGTTTTGACTAAACTAAAAGTCCATTAAATCAATCAATCAATATAACGTTGATTTTAAGTATATATTTTGTTTGTATATCTATTTATATTATGTACCTTTTATAACAACTAGTAGATAAAAATAATTCTCTTTTTATTGAAATATTGTTTTAATTTTTTTGTTTTAATAAGTAAAATCAATTCAAATTACATTGTTTACCATAGTTTATCTACTATAAAAGATATCATCTTATTGTACGTACCTCTTATTTAATAAATGAAATGAAATGTTACCCATATAGTCCAAGAGCCCGGTCGATTTTTCTGCCTTGAAAAGATAACCAATTCTAATGCCTAATGCGTGAAAACATGTGCCCGAAAAGACAGGGGTGTCGGGTCAAATGGTTCGTCGTGAAAACATGTGCCCGAAAAGACAGGGGTGTCGGGTCAAATCCTGCCGAAAGCAATTTATATTAATTAATTTGTTGACCCGTTTTTTCCCATTTTTTACTTATCTCAATGACCACCAACAGCACTAAAGTGTGCACTTGTATGCATACAACAAGAAAAACTTGGGGTGCCAGGTCAAATCCTGCCGAAATCCTAAGGGTGCCGGGGTTAAAGGGGTTAAAGGGGGTCAAAAAAGGGGTAAATTTCATTTTTGAGATAATCAAAAACACTCTATACAAAAGTTGTAGCCAGTGTCCAGACGAATTAAAAAAAACCAAGGCCGAAAAGCCTTGGCAGCCTGACCCGAAGCGAGTCCGCGCATGGTGGTTTAAACTGTATAGACAGGCGGTATTTAATCTATAAAATCTGAATCAGTTAACCGAATTTTATGAAATTATCAGAAATGATAAGTTACAATATAAGGTATCATCACAAACAAATATATTCACCAAACTTTATAGAAATTACTGCTGCGCACTTCAGAAAAGTTGTAGGTAGTGATTGTATTTTTATTCTAACAAATTTTTCATGCAATTTAATTTACCACGCCTCCTTTTTGTAGGCGTTTTTTTACCACTTTTTTCTGTGTGATTAATTTCTATAAAAAAACAAACATCCACTAAATTTTTTTTTTATATGGTTGCCTCATCCTCTTTATATACCACTACTAATTCAATATCGAACAAGACCTTTTAAGGTTATTTGACAAGTAAAACTTTCATCTAAATATATTGATTTTTCGAAATAGCTGCTCCAAAATAATGTGATGCAATTATAATATAAAGAAGAAATTATTTAATCAATAATCGAATATGTTAGCTTACGTTTTTTCTTGTACAAAATTATAGTTCATAAGTACAATATTATTTCTAATTTATTAAGGATCAATATAAATAAATAATACATATTAATATATACTATATAATAATAATATCACGTTTTCTTTAAATTCTGCATTATTTTTGAATAACGAACGAGATAATCTTCAAGTACAATGACAATCAGAAATTATAAATACAATTAACCATGAACCTAATTATAATGAAAATCTATATTGTTACAACTTACAAATTTTAATTCAATTTTATTCAGAATCCGAGCCAAAACTGTCTTTCATACTTTTCTGCATCCGACATATTTCCCAAAATCGCTTTCACGCTTAAAGGAGTTGCATTACCCTCAAACCAAACGGGTTATAGTATCTCCCGCATTACCCACCCACATTGTTCGGGACGGAGCTCAATACATTCTTTTTTTGTAGCATTTTTCCACATTGCAGTCACAAAACACTCTTATTTTTTTTATAAGCTCTTCTTTATCTTTCTTGTTTGAAAATATTTCGGTGAAAATGTCTGACCTTGCAGAGCTCACGTTGCTGCAATTTTTTATTGAGTATATCAATGACGTAAATTCTTGCAATTTGTCAGTTTTCTCACGGTTTTCGATATGTAGTTTTAGTTAAGGATCCAAAAAGCCTCTGGAATGATACGTTTTTTCTAAAATTTTGAATGTTCTCGATAAAACGCTGCAGTGTAATCACATCCGGTGAAGGCGTGGAAACCCGGCAAAGCTTGGCACAGTAATATTTAAAGTAACATCAATCCTTTCAGTTCAAGTATACGGATGTATACTATAACCCGTTTGGTTTGACGGAAATGCAACTCCTTTAAGCGTGAAAGCGATTTTGAAAAATATGTCGGATGCAGAAAAGTATGAAAGTGAAGACAGTTCTGACTCGGATTCTGAATAAAATTGAATTAAAACTTGTAAGTTGTAACAATATAGATTTTTATTATAATTAGGTTCATAGTTAATTGTATTTATAATTTCTGATTGTCATTGTACTTGAAGATTATCTCGTTCGTTATTCAAAAATAATGCAGAGTTTAAAGAAAACGTGATATTAATATTATTTATTATATATTCATATGTATTATTTATTTATATTGATCCTTTATAAATTAGAAATAATATTGTACTTATGAACTATAATTGTACAAAAAAAAAAAACGTAAGTTAACATATTCGATTATTGATTAACTAATTTCTTCTTTATATTATAATTGCATCACATTATTTTGGAGCAGCTATTTCGAAAAATCAATATATTTAGATGAAAGTTTTACTTGCCAAATAACCTCAAAAGGTCTTGTTCGATATTGAATTAGTAGTGGTATATAAAGAGAATGAGGCAACCATATAGAAAAAAAATTAGTGGATGTTTGTTTATTTATTTTTTATAGAAATTGTGCCACAGAAAAAAGTGGTCAAAAACGCCTACAAAAAGGAGGCGTGGTAAATTAGATTGCATGAAAAATTTGTTAGAATAAAAATACAATCACTGCCTACAACTTTTCTGAAGTGCGCAGCAGTAATTTCTATAAAGTTTGGTGAATATATTTTTTTTCGTGATGATACCTTTTATTGTAACTTATCACTTCTGATAATTTCATAAAATTCGGTTAACTGATTCAGATTTTATAGATTAAATACCGCCTGTCTATACAGTTTAAACCACCATGCGCGGATTCACTTCGGGTCAGGCTGCCAAGGCTTTTCGGCAGGGTGACAGTCAGCACCCTTGGTTTTTTTAATTCGTCTGGACACTGGCTACAACTTTTGTATAGAGTGTTTTTGGTTACCTCAGAAAGGAATTTTACCTCTTTTTTGACCCCCTTTAACCCCGGCACCCTTAGGATTTCGGCAGGATTTGACCTGGCACCCCGAGTTTTTCTTGTTGTATGCATACAAGTGCACACTTTAGTGCTGTTGGTGGTAATTGAGATAAGTAAAAAATGGGAAAAAACGGGTCAACAAATTAATTAATATAAATTGCTTTCGGCAGGATTTGACCCGACACCCCTGTCTTTTCGGGCACATGTTTTCACGACGAACCATTTATAAGGCATTAGAATTGGTTATCTTTTCAAGGCAGGAAAATCGGACGGGCTCTCTGACTAATAACATGAATCAAACTAGGCAGGAGGTGCAATTTTCTGAAAAAAATGCTTCATATGTAGAAATAACTATTCAAAGGCAACGGTAACACCTAGAACAAAAACCTTTAGTTTTTCTTAGAGCCAGAAACAGTGTTAAAATATTTTTTTTTTGTAGTAGATAGCTTGGGAACTTATTTTCAAATTTAAAATTTTGCAAAAAAAAAGATTTGTTATATGGCTAAGTACAGTTTTTGTTTTAGATTTTAAATGCTCATACCAATTTTTAGTCAAATACTGAAAACTAGATGCGTAAATGTCTTTTAGTTTTTGAGGAGATATAGATCATTATTTTCAGACAAGGCACAAAACTTTCAAACAACAAGGTTTCTATTCTGTACTACTCTACTACTTTATGCTATATATTTTTAATTACTATATTTTGTAATGCTGTGTCTTGAAAACTAATTGTTCTACAGAAATGATACTGGGCTCAAATCAAAGAAAATTTTAAGATGGTGAAACTTTACAATATAGTTTATAGCAACGAGCCCTTTATAGCTGAAAATGCTACTTACTAAAAAAAAAACAACAAAAATTTCGCGGTTTTTTGCAATTTTACCAAATTGGCGTTTGGCGCTCGAGGTCTATAAATTGAATTTAACATCTGCTTAAAATCATAAACAACTTAGCAAAAAATCAGAACTACCGGATTTTACGCAAGGTCTAATGTATAGTTACTGTACTATTAATTGTGTAGCCTTTATTTTTAGTTTTTTTTTTCGTTTTAGGTCTCCCCTTCCACCTAAATAATCCCCAAAAGATTAAATTTTTAACAAGGTTTTTTTCTATCTAACTTCAACTGAATTCCAATAAATTCATTGGTCTACATCTTTAGTTCAACAACAGAGTTCAAAGATTTCTTTTTAGAACTATTTCAATACTTTCTCCAAACGCAGTTTGCATTTTAAATACCTCCGGCATTTTGTCTAAAGTACAAATACAAAGTTTTAAACATTTTTCAATACCCATCTCTAGCTCTTAAGACATGTAATTCCGAAGCCTTTGATCACGTACCATCATTGGATCGAACCCACTAAAGATAAAAGTGTAAATTAAATTATCATTTAACTCAAATAAAAAACGCAGCTCAAGTGTTGTTTTCTTTTTTTGTTAAACCAAACATAAACATTATAAATACTTGGAGTTTTCATTATGAATTTCTTTACTTAGATTACAAACGACATTTGTAGGTCGTTTGGCTCATTTTAATGCATTTATCATACGAACTATAGGTACGTAATTTAGAACAATCATTGAACTTTAAGGTGAAAGCTAAATTATTGTTTCTAAAATTACTGGAAAGCTAAACAAAATATGTAAATCCAGGTCACACGTTCTTTTAATTCTTCCGGGTCCATGCTTAACAAAATTATTTCACAAAGTTATAGTAAATTTGCATCTCTTTAAGTGTTGAAAGTACTAGTTTTTCTTATTATGACATTTTCATTTTTCATGAATGAAAGAATTTATTCTTGTTTTGAGAAGGAATAATGCCTAAAGGATTACTATTCAATATTTGAATGTTGACCTTTATTAAATTTAAGGCATTCGGTTCACCATTTTACTCAAATAACTTAAGAACAAACGCAAAAATTCAGCAGGTAGAAGCATATCGTCCCGTTTCTGCGTGAACCACGTATCTAGTATTTTTAGAAATTTAGTTTTTTCTCGAAATTGAATAATTGGATTGAATAAAATGAAATCGTATTAACTGTAAAACATATTAATTGAGTTTATTTCACCATTTATGCTATTTCATCTTCTTACTCATAGTTTTTAAGCGATGTCTAATGTTAAGCAAAATCTATTAAAAAAATGTAGTTATGTTTCAGAAAATGGCTCTAAGACTTTCAAGTTTTACTGAAACTCTAGGCAGCAAAACAGCAAATTGCGTTGCTCGTTAAAGTAATATTAAAACAATTATTATGTTGTACAGTAGACTCGCGGTAACGTGAACTATTAAAAACCGAGCGTGTTCACGTTTGCGAAGTTGTTCATGCTAACGAAGGTGTAGTTCTTACATTTTCCAAATAAATTAGAAATGTGTTTTTTAACTCATATTCATATATTTTTTTGTTTTTCGGTTTGTAATTTTAAGAATAAAATTAAGGTTCATTAAAATTAATGAAAAAAATGAGTTATCTTTTTCTGGATTTTCTTTTTTTTGCAAATTGCTTTTCGCGGAGACGTTTAAGCATGCCCAACTAACAATTTAACTTCCATAAGGTCAAGTTTTTGATTTTCTTGAAGTCATCACTGCTTAAGTGCTTGCATTGAGCTTGTGAACCGAAATTAAATATTCAACAAGCTATGTGGCTTCTTTTAAGTCTATCAGAGGAATAATCTGAAGCCTAATACAGGCTACAATGTGTTAAACTTCAATATTATTTCGATTAGAAATGTAGCTGATGTAAAAAGAGTTCATTGGTTGATACTGTTTTGCTAAGCTAGTTACGCTTGACCCTGCTTTTCATTTTTCAATCACATCCACTTTCTCCTTTAGAGACAAGAATTTAGGTACTTTTTGCAACATTCTACAAGAAAAACTTTAGATAAGGTCATGCCAAATCAGCACCGCGCACAAAACTTATTACCAGACTACAGCAAAAACTGCCAGGACTCACGAGAAATCATTAACGGGTTTTCCCCGTTTAGTAAAAACGATTCAAAAGTAGAAAAGAAAGCAATGTTTTCTACGATGAATGCATTTTAAATTTGTTCGAGTTATAGGGCTTTCTCACCGTGTTCACGCTACAGAGTAGTCAGTGTAAGGAGAATTATGTTCACGTTAGCCGGTGTTCACGTAAGCCGGTGTTTTTGTTAACGCGAGTCTACTGTAATCGCTTAAATATGCTGTTAGATTTGATTTTTGAATTATTTTTCGAACTAGAGGATACGCGACAATGAAATGCATTTGTATCTATATACAGAGGTGAACTAAGAGGCAGTGGCACCCGAGGCGTTAAAGCAAGCTTACATCCCTTACAAAATTTAAGACAAAACATGAACAAAAATAATATAGAAATGCGCTTTCGAGCTTTTATTGTACTGCATATTTTGATTGAAAAATATTTTTTTGTCATTTGAAAGTATAGCCAGATTAGTCAACTAATTTTCTTTCTTTTTATTTATTTATTGATTTATGTATTTATATATTTATTATCTACAAGCGTTAACAGCTAAAAGATTATGAAACTTAAATTTATATATATAAAAGATATAGATAACAATTTGAATGATAAATTAAAATAAATGAAAGCAAAGAAGGACATCTAACCTTCTCAAGGTCACAAATCTCAGCTACATAAAGATCGAGTCGTTTCGAAACAAGAGATTTGATTAGAAGTAATAAGCAGATGGCTCTATTATCTGGAATAAAACTCCATTTCATTTAAAAAAACATAAATTTGTTGCTTTTGATTCCATATATTCCTCATATTCGCAAGTATTAAGGCTTAACTACAACGGCCACTTTTTGCAAAAAAGTGCAAAAGTGAAAATTTTAAATTCAATTTTCTGACTATTTAACTTCAGAAAAAGTTCAGTGGCACCCGTGGCGTTAAAGCAAGCTTACATCCCTTACAAAATTTAAGACAAAACATGAACAAAAATAATATAGAAATGCGCTTTCGAGCTTTTATTGTACTGCATATTTTGATTGAAAAATATTTTTTTGTCATTTGAAAGTATAGCCAGATTAGTCAACTAATTTTGTTTCTTTTTATTTATTTATTGATTTATGTATTTATATATTTATTATCTACAAGCGTTAACAGCTAAAAGATTATGAAACTTAAATTTATATACATAAAAGATATAGATAACAATTTTAATGATAAATTGAAATAAATGAAAGCAAAGAAGGACATCTAACAGGTAACATAAGATGTCCTTCTCAAGGTCACAAATCTCAGCTACATAATGATCGAGTCTTTTGGAAACAAGAGATTTGATTAGAAGTAATAAGCAGATGGCTCTATTATCTGGAATAAAACTCCATTTCATTTAAAAAAACATAAATTTGTTGCTTTTGATTCCATATATTCCTCATATTCGCAAGTATAAAGGCTTAACTACACGGCCACTTTTTGCAAAAAAGTGCAAAAGTGAAAATTTTAAATTCAATTTTCTGACTATTTAACTTCAGAAAAAGTTCAAAAATGTGTCAGAAACCTTAGATTTTGGATTCTCAAACAAGTAGTGTACTTTTTTCTCAAACCTTTAGAGGACCTATAAAGAAAAACAAATATTTTACTTTTGCACTTTTGCAAAAAGTGGCCATTGTAGATAAGCCGTTAATCAAATAAGAGATGTTTAAAGGGTCACTATAGTCAATACAATCACGCTTTATAAATCCAACAAGTTAATTTGATCTTCCCACTACATAGTCGATGTAACTTTTTAAATAAAAATAAAAAGTAAAAAAGAGTATGGCATTGAGCCTAAGTCTTATAAGCGGGATAGAATCAATAAAGTAGTTCAATCTTGTGGATAGGTATTAGTTAAAATTGAAAAATGTGATAAAATCGTATATTTTTTTTATTTAATTTATGACTAAATTAAATTTAGAGATTATTAATATCGGATTGTATATCAGTTCCAGCGATGCGCATCCAATACATGATGACCCGTCCGAAGCAACAAATGGCCGAATCCGCACCACACCTCCCAGTAGAGAAGAGATAATTGGCGCAATTAAAACACTGAAGAACAACAAGGCGGTAGGACTAGACGGTATTCCTGCAGAGAAAACTGAGGGGGATTTGCGATCTCCCTGCGGTTGCCAAGATAGCAGCAAAAATTGTATTAGAGCGAATAAAGGAACATCTACAAGACACACTCGACGCAAAACAAGCTGGTTTATGCATTGGTTCATGTTCCTGTGTTGACCACATTAACACCTTGCGGATCGTTATTGAACAGTGCGTCGAATATCGATCACCACTTCACTTGCTGTTCATTGGTTTTGAAAAAGCGTTTGATAGTGTTAACAGAGGATTTATTTGGATTGCCTTACGCAGGAGAGGCATTCCAGATAAGTTAATCGCTATTATTAAAGTAAAATACGATGGATGCAAATGTCACGTTTTACATAGAGGAAGGTTGTCGGATGAATTCGAAGTCCAATGTGGAGCCAATACTTTTCCTGTTAGTGAGAAGTGATGTGCTGCGTGCAGCCCTGTTAAACGCAAATGTTGGAATTCAATAGAGTCTGACATCCCAACTAAAACATCTGGACTACGCGGACGATGCGACGTATGCTTACTCTCTCATAGGATCATGGATCTCCATCAAATGACAACAAGGGTGGAGGGAGAAGCAGAAATCGTGAGGCTGAAAATTAACAGGGCAAAAAAACAAAAATGATCAGCCTCGGAAGTAACTCATCCGTTCAAGTCAATATTTCTGGACAACCGGTAGAGAAAGTAGAAGACTTTCAATGTCTTGGGAGTTTTGTCTCTACCACAGGCGGAACCGAACAAGACGTCGACAGCCGTATTAAAAGGGCAAAAGCTGCTTTCGGAATGCTGTCCAAAATATGGAGAAACAACGCTATAAGCTTAAAGACCAAGCTGAGACTGTTCCGCTTCAATGTGGAATCCGTGCTTCTGTATGGGTGCAGCACTTGGATGAGCTTAACAACTGTCACAAGCAAGATGCAAACGTTCGTGAACCGGGTGTCTACGAAACATCTTAAGGATGTTTTAGCGCGACCGTATTTCTAATAAAGAACTTCATAGAAGAACGGGTCAAGAATCCATAGACAGTACTATTCGCAGAAGTAAGTACTCTTCGATTAGGCAACGATTGCAATGCTGGCCAAGTGATGCAATGGAACCCACTCACACAGGCAGGTAGAGGGTCGGGTCGGCCGTGAAGCACATGGCGCACGACAGTCAAAAGTGAATCTGCACAGCTGGGGAAGAGTTGGAGAACTACGTTGTATTTCCAGAAACCGTAACGATGGCGCGTAGGAGTAGAGGAGGCCCTATGCCCCTTAAGGGGATCACAACGGACTCTTCAAGGTCTGAGGACCTAAGTTACCTACTTAAGTAAGTATATTAGTTCACAAACTTTAACACATTTTATCATTTTTATTTAGATCAGGCAAAATATATAAGAAAAAACTCGCGTTTTTTTCATATATTTTGCGTTAGGCTCACAAAATCAAAATTTAGATAATTTTTTTGGTGTACAAAACGGTACAAAACTCTTCGATCAGATCTGCATTTTAATTTTTTTGATTTGGGATATGCCGGGCTGGGGACATATGTATGTATGTCCCCAGCCTGGCAAAGTCCCAAATCTTGTCTTAGCTATATCTTTAAATTTAAGCTTGCACAAAATTCAAAACTGTACATAAAAATTATATAAATAAAAAATAAATTTAATTAAAAAATTAAATGAATTCTATTCTTTTGTATACTAATGAAAATTGTTTTGATAAATGCAGAATTTTAAAGTTATCACACAAAGAAGACGAATCTTATCTTGTCATCACTAATAAAAATAGTCCCGTTAGCACCAAATCGTGCTGACAGCCGGGCTGGGTGCCCGGGCTGGGGACATGTTTGGCTTTAATTGTTTAAGCAATTAACTTTGTTAAATTTTATTTCTTGTAAACAACTGTACAAAACTCGTGGATCAGATCTGCATTTCATTTTTTTTTTATTTCGGATATGCATATGTCCCCAGCCCGGCACTTTCAATAAGCTTAAGCTTGTACAAAACCGGGGCGACATTCCCTTAAAGAAGCACGAATTTAGAGTTGATTTTTTTTACAGGTAGGAAGGGGTCTTAATAGAACAGGATTAAAATATTAAAGTAAGGAAACACCGTTAAATGTGAAAAAAAAAATTATTTTCTTTTTGGTTATAACCCAACTTTTTCTATAAAAATTAGTTTTGACTCGCTGTACTAGGTGTCTGCGTCAAGTTTTTCTGATGGATAATACCAGTACCTTGCCTGGCTCAGTTCTCAGGTCCTCAGGATTTTAATACTTTTATCAAGTATACTCCTCCTGGATTATCCCACAAAAAACCCAATTGCTCGTGCTTTTGCTTGTACGTAAGCGTTGTTAAGAAGTATTTTTATTCAACACATGTATTTAGCAAATATAAGTTAATTGAAATTTTGAAAAACTGATAAAATAATAATTAAAAAATCGCGCGAATCTTTAAATTGTAAATTGTTCCAAAAATATCTTATTTATGTAACTTCTGTAGCGGCTGACGCTGACTCGTACTCCAATTTGACTTAGAACCGATTTTTGAATCATCATGAAAACCAACAGTTAACTGCCAGAGGAATAAGCTTATCAGATTCTAAAACAATCAGATAGTAACATTGAATTTTTGAATCACTTTGATTTATTCTTAGAATAGCTGAGTTGAAAATCTAAGTTGAAAATGTTTGAAGTCAAAAGTCATTTTCTTAATTTTTTTTTTTTTGATTTTAGTGTGTTTCTATTTGTTGCAAAGCTGTCGGATTTATGAAGAGGTATGATAGATAATTTTGCTGACGTTTAAAAATTTATTCAAAGGAATATTGTTTAACAAGCTATGGTATGAGCAGATAAGTTTATTCGACTATTGAAATAATTATTCCAAATAGATTGTTAGATAGATATCTTATGAATAAGTACTAACTGTCAGCCTATATACTCGAACTCAACTTTCCTTCTCCCTTAAAAAAAAAAAAACCTTTCAACCAAAATATTTCGATGCACTCTTTGGTTCTTGATTCTCTGTTCACTAAAAACAGAAATGGCTGTTATAGCCACTTAGAGTAGTCGTATTTCCATGGTTTGGATAATAATAGAATCAACATACAAATAAGCTGATTTTGACATTTGAATGATCTCCCAATTACAATCAGTTTTGTTTATGTAGATTTATGATGCAGTTTTTTCAAGATGGTGGCCAAACCTCAAATGGACACTCGTTGGCACTTTTGGGATTTGAGTAAGGACATAACTTCCAACAATTTCCACCAATAAAAATGCTGTCCGGGTCAGGTCTGTTGAAGTTGTTAATATAAAATCAACTTTGTATAAAATAATACTTGTTTAAACAATTTTAAATATAGTAAGAATTTTTTATTGTTTCAATACTAAAAATTAATAAATGTATCCTTAAAATATTCTCAAATCAGATTGGAGTTTTTTTTCTTTTTAATAAGAAAACATTATTTTTAATACAAATAATTCAATAAGGTCCTTCTTTTGTTTAATTGCCCCAGCCTATTAAGCTTTTCTAATAACACAAAAAAATTGTTGTTTCGTAGTTTATTGATCGCTATTCTAAGCCCCTTCATTATCTTGAATAAAGGATTTGTACTTGCAGGCCTGTCGAAACAGGCTTTCCTAATTCATCACTTTCTGGAAAAATTAAGTAAACTGTAACAAAAAAGATACAAAATATAAATTTCGAAAGGTCATCGCACCTTCTTGCTGCTTCGTGTACCATGTACCTACTACATTTCTTGAGAGTAGATTGATGCTTGGATGTCATGCAAACAGGTTGTGCTGTGCTTAGCATTTAAACATTAGATTGATTTAATTTAAATCAAAAACATAGTCAAAAATTATGATATTTAAAAAGATTGACTCTTCTTCGATAACCTTTAACGATAAATCCTCTCCACATTTACCATGGCCCGACATTTTGTCACTTAGCTTGATTCGAAGAGTTGAAAAATTTCAGTGAGCGAACTCACGACAAATGTTGTAAAATATTTGAAAGAGTGAGCTATGTATACCTTTACCTAGAGATTTTTAGGTGTGATTCCGATTCTTGCAATGACAGTCAAACAATTGGGCTTTTTAGGCATTTGTCTTTGTCGCTTCTCTTTTACACAAAAATAGAAAACAAAATAAAAAAAGGTAAATCTTGTTAGAAGAATGTAAACAAACAACGCATACGAAATTCAGTATTTTTCCAAAAAAGTGTATATTTTTTTTATGTTAACTGCTTAAATTTATTATTGGTCACATAAGCCTTTGCTTTTGGTTACAGCTTTGTACCTAAGAGTTCAAGAAAATTAAATTTGCCCTAATAGTTTCCAAATTGCACCTCTTCAAACTTTATTAATTTTTGAGACCTCAAAAATGTTTAGTAAGATGTAATACTATAGTTCAGTTCAGTTTTATTTTGACCCAGAAACATTTTTGCGATCTGAAATTGGTCTTTATTATTCACAACAAAGCCCTTAGTTATCTGTAAAGCACTAATAAACTCCCATGTATGTTCCACCATATTAAAAAAACCGCATCCATCTTGGATTTTTTACATTTCGGCTTTAACTTCTTAGGTTATTGTGTTAAAGTTGGTGTTTTGGTGTCAAATTGATATGTTCTAACTGCTTATCATAATAAACAAAGTACATATATTTTCACGTATCACTATTTTCAAAGAGATTTCGCTATTATTTTACCTGTTCTACTAATTAACAAGACTAAATAGAAAATATATATTTTTTGTCATTCGGATGACATCTTTAGGACGATTACTACCAAGATACAGTAAAAGCGTGAAAAATCCAATAAAGCAGTGTTTTTTTTTTTTAAGATGGTGGACCACACACGGGAGATGTTCGTTGGTCCTTTTTAAATTTCACCGAGGGCATTCTTGTAAACATTTAAGACAAATTTCAGATCGAAAAAATGTTTCAGGTTCAAAATAAAACTAAACTGTACTACTCATATATTATTATACCCTAATAAAGAGATCCCAAAAATTGATAAAGTTTGAAGAGGTGCAATTTGAAACTATTATGACTACGTGTACAATTGTGAGCTCAAATTTTGGCAAATTCATTTTTCTTCTTGTAACTTTGTATAAAATAATACTTGTTTAAACAATTTTAAATATAGTAAGAATTTTTTATTGTTTCAAAACTAAAAATTAATAAATGTATTCTTAAAATATTCTCAAATCAGATTGGAGTCTTTTTCTTTAAATAAGAAAACTTTACTTTAGATAATAAATAATTCAATAGGTTATGGGACCAGCCACGAATCCAAGAAAATAATTTAATAATAATAGCATTTGGGAAGATAATTCGAGAGTTACAAATATTTGACCACGTAAAATGGATATAGCTAAACACATAAAGCCCTTATGTGGAGAAGCAGATTCGCCAGTTTGGAAGCGAAAGATACGTGATCTTTTGGACTATCAAGAAGTAGCTTTAAGTGTTATTGATTCAAAGCTTAAAAAGCCTGAACCATTAGCATCGGATGCCCCAGAAGCAGAAGTCAAAATGGCTATGCGAAGACTATGCTTACCAGCTCCATGACTCCATGGAGTGGACTTAATAGAGGCTTCAAAGCCAAAGATTTAAGTGCTTTACCAGACTTGTTATTAGTTTGCAAGACACTTCAGATTCTTCCTCATTGTTACGAAACGTTCCGAACCAGTTGGATGCTATTGACTAAGGATACAGAGAAGACTTTTGACGAGCTCACAATGCAGATATGTTTGTTCGAGACGAACACACGAAAAGCTTGCTAAGGGAGTTCTCAAGAAGCCTTACTCGTTATATACAGTTTTTAATTACATATAATCAGAAAAAAAGAGAGCAACATGCTAGACTGAGTAAACATCAAACCAAAGAAGACGATACATGTAACTACTGCCATAAGAAGGGACACTAGATTAAGACGTACTACAAATGGATTGCCGATGGAAAGCCTAAAAAGAAGACATCAGGGAATAATCAAACCTCTGAAGTTAATAACAATATAGCCCTGGAGTCCATTGCAAGGGAAGTAAATCGAGTTGAGCCTATTGTAGAAGACTGGTTGATTGACAATGGTGATACCAAACATGTAACAAACAGACGAGATCTTTTGTGGACTTTCAAGATTTCCATGATGGTGTTAAAATACAATCTGCCGGGAAAGAGAGTTAAGCTGCGCTAGGGAAAGGTACCATTCAAATCATTTCAAGTATTGGAAAGGAGAGGCAGAAGATGACCATACACGATGTTTTTTATGTTCCTGGAAATTTCGTTTAGAAATTTGTTTTCCGTTTTAGCAGCACATGACAGAAACCCAAATAGTCAATTTACTTCCACACCTGGCGATTGTTGGTTGAAAGTAAATGGGAATGTAGTACTGCAAGGAACACGACAAGTAGGTGGGTCACTTTTAAGTAGTTCCCAGTGAATCAGAAGTAGCTAGTGTAGCACTTGAACCTAAACCTTTACTTCAATTATACCACGAGAGATGGGGTCATCAAGACAAAAGGCACGCGAGATCAATGATAGGTATAAAGGTGCAATTAAAATAAGAAGTTTGTGAATCTTGCATTTATGGGAAAGCTCATCGACTTCCGTTTGGCCGAAGAGAGAAACCTTCTATCCCTGGCGAGGTAGTTTCAGCAGATGTCTGTGGTCCTTTTTCACTAGCTTTTTCGAAGAAACAGTATGTTGCCAATTTCAAAGATTCGTTTACCAAATTTCGGTATGGGTACTTTATAAGACATAAATCAGAAGTAAAAGACGTACTTAAAGAGGTTCTTAACTATGCGAAGACATTAGGACATTCAGTTCAACAGCTTTTAAGTGACAATGGTGGAGAATTCAATAATGAAGATGTCAGAAAAATATTAAGTTCCTTTGGTGTTACACAAAGACTGACAACTCCATATACATCTCATAAAAACGGTGCAAGCGAGCGTGAAAATAGAACAGTGGTTGAAATGGCGAGAACATTTAAGTATTGCAACAACGAAGCAAAATTTCCAGAGGCGATGTGGGCTGAATTAGTCAATACAGCTATTTACATTTTGAATAGGACTGGAAAATCTTCAGTTGCAAATGTTACTCCCACAGAACTATGGCTGGGACAAAAAAAAATAAAGCATTTACGATTAATAGATTCTATTTGTTATGTACATTTACCTGATCAGATACGTAGAAAGATGGATACAAAGGCTCAAAAAGGATACCCCCAGGGGGGGGGGGGCTTGAGGGGCTGAAGCCCCCCCCCCCCCCCCCCCCCCCCGAAATGATTTTCATATATAAGATTTAATAAGAAAGGTCCTTTAAGAATATTACAGAAAATTTTTAAAAATCCAAAAAAAGAAATTTGTGCGCCTTTTTAGTAATTGACATTTTTAGCAATGAAGGACCAGTTTTTTACTTTGAATTATTGTATGGTTTCGCACTTTGTTAATTTGACTTCAATTTCATTTTTTAAGGGCCAACAGTTTGCAAGATACAGCATTTCAAGATTTAGCAATTAGAAAAATGTATATAACAGCAAGTAAATAGTAGAAATTAACATTAAATTAAGAAATTTAGAATGCTTCTCATGAGATAAATCAAACTAGTAGAACGTGTTATTGTGCCAAAAAAATTAATAAAACTGTCATAAACATTCAGGCAGGGGGAGAATTAAAAAAAAATGATTTCACACAAAAAATAACAATTCAAAGACAACTGTAACACATAGAAAAGTATAATATAGATTACACTGGTCTGCAAAGAATATTGCCTTCAAACCAAAGTATACTTTTCTAAAGGATTTTGTACCACTGAACACGAATCTGAAAATAATATGCTTTCGATGCAGATATTGCAAATTGAAATTTAGAATTTGTCCAAAATACTCTCTGTAGTCCAATTCAATCGTTTTTAGAGGTGGAAAGTTCTATAGCAAACTTTATGATTTTTTGGGATGTTGAGTATGAATTTGAAGTTACCCAACAAAATTTATCACGGAAAACATGGGAAATCATTGAATAACTTACAAAATAGTTTTTTTTTTAATTGTTCTTGGTGCATATGCCAACATATAAACGCTAAAACCGTTAATGTAGAACAAATTAAGACAAAATTACCAAATTTATGTCTTGGCCAATTTTTGTATGACTTCTGGATTCCTCAAAAAAAAAATTGAAAAATCCAGTCAGTCCTCAAATCAGAAATCAGTCCTTCTGAAAAAAAAAACTTAAAAAACTTAATTTTTGCAGACCAGTGCTATCTTAGAGCCAGAAACGAAGTGTTGAATTTTCTTTAAGAAAAATATTGAAACAAATTCATTATAGCTTTAAAATTAATTTTTGTATCGAATTATTTCGTGGACTGGAAAATTAAAGGGCAAATGCCCAAACAACTTAAAAAAATATTTAAATCCAATGAAATTAGCAATTTTGAAAAGTAATATTTTTTTAAACTACTCGCTTCACGAAGACATTTCCTGGCTCAATATGTAAAAATTATTTGACTTAAACATCCATTTTTTTAAACTATAGGGTTTTAGTTCAAAATTTCTAAAAGCCTGAAAATTTGATGCGACTATTACAATTTGATGTTTTCGCAGCCTTTTTATATGGAGAACTGCAAGAAGTTATCTATATGCAACAACCTGAAGGTTACACAGATAAAACCAAAAAAGTGTGTAAGCTGAACAAAATTTGTTATGGCTTAAAACAAGCGCCACGGTGTTGGAACAATGAACAATTGGAACAACTCTTTGGAGGACTTGTATCAATATTAGGATTCAAAGTGAGCGAAGCTGATCCATGTTTATACAAAAGAAAAAATTGGCAAGTAACTTCTTCTTGTTCTCTATGTGGATGATGGATTGGTACAGACCCCGAAGAGCTAGAAGAATTCATACAAGATTTAAGAAAAGAATTCCAAAAAGGCCGAGTACTTTTTAGGACTTGAGATTAAATATGAAAATACTGATATTCGAATAAGTCAAAAAGCCCATGCATCTAAAATTGTAGAGCGATTTAATTCCACAGAATGCAAACCAGTTTCAACCCCGATCTTTAAAAGCTCAGAGATGCCTGTAGCAGGGAAAGAAAACGCAAAGGAACATAATATTCCGTATCGACACGCAGCATAGTGGACCGATCCATACATGCCAGACGTAATAAAGTCAACTGCGACTCACTGTTGTTCATGCGGATGTAAACAATAACAATACCCAGCTGATCTAAGAACTTCAGTCACCTTGACATTTGGTTGGTTAAATAAAAAGTTCTGTCTTTTCAAAGTCAAACTTTCAATTTATAATATTTCTTGAATTAAATTTTTGCAATTTAAAGTAAATAAATTTTTTTTTATAATTTTGAATCCAAAAAGAATTAAATTTAAACAAATGGCAGGTGTATAAGTCGGTTTGTTCTCTTATATTTTTCCATGTTTGATATCTTGTGTCCTTATTTTGTGGTAAAAATTGTTAAAAATGTTATTGTGTTTTAGACAATCTAAATATGAGTATGTCAAAGTGTCGTGATAAATTATATGTTTTTTTAAAGTGTGTCATGTCTAGTTAAAGAATATATGTTTAATTTTTTTCGCACAAATTTGAAAACCATTGATTGAAATAACTTGATTTAAATATTAAAATTAAGTGTAGAATTTTGGCTTTTAAAAAAAGTATCATTCATAATTGTAGGTGTTGCCGTTGTTTTTGATATTTTGTTTTTAATTTTTTGTCATATTTTAGAAAATTGCCCCTCCCGCCTAAACAGGGGGAGATAGACCCCACCTCTTATAGTAAAAAATGCTTGTATTTCACTGTTCTACAACATTCCGTTATTATTTTTTACCGCCTTAGTTATCGTACTCTTGCCTATTTTTGTGTTTTAAAATTAAATAAAGATGCAGAAAATTGTTTTTATTACAAACTATCGTACTTAAATGACATTTTGTGCCAAATAAAAACATTAAACCAAGAAAAAGATTTTTTTACGTCTAGCATGTATGGATAGGTCCACTGTGCGCAGTGGGGGCACTCATGTATCTTATGCTTGGAACAAGACCAGACCTTGCATACAGTGTAGGATTTTTGTCAAGATCTCTGGAAAATCCGAGTCTAGAAGACGTTGGTAGAGTCAAAAGGGTCTTCCGATATATTAAAGGAACAAAAGATAACGGAATCACCTACCGTTCTTATGCCCCTAAGGGAGTTTTTGATTGCTACAGTGATGCAGAGGATGGTGAACAAAGACTGTTAGATCAACTTCAGGAGTGGTAATTATTTATGGAGGAGGTGCCATTTCTTGGTTAAGCCAACGCCAATCTATGGTTGCTACTTCTACAACAGAAGCTGAAATAGTAGCAGCTAACGAGGCATCGAAAGAAATAATTTGGATAACCAGACTCTTCAAAGGAATTATCAACATAACACAAGTTCCTGTTCTTAAAGTTGATAATTCCGCAGCAGTAAGGTAAGCTCAGAATCCTGAATTTCATCGAAGAACGAAGCATATAACATTAAAACATTTCTTTGTTCGTGAAAAAGTAAACGAAGGACAACTGGGTATTGAACAAAAATCAACAGAACAATAAATTGCTGTTATTATGACGAAACCGTTATAAAAGATGCGTTTAATAATGCTTTGCAAAATTATGGGATTTTTATAATAATTGTTTTGTTCTTAATTTTTTTGTTTTATTTAATTTGATATAGTTTTGTTTGTTGTTTCTATATTAATAAGGGAAAGTGTTGAAGTTGTTAATATAAAATCAAACAAATTTAAATATAGTAAGAATTTTGTATTGTTTCAAAACTAAAAATTAATAAATGTATTCTTAAAATATTCTCAAATCAGATTGAAGTTTTTTTTCTTTTTAAATAAGAAAACTTTACTTTAGATAATAAAAAATTCAATAGATTCTTCCCCAAAAATAATCACTACATCGAAATTTTAAGCCATGGATTGCAGTATTGACTACTAATACATTTGCATCAATTCAAATACGAAAAATACGATCAATCGGTTTTTCTTGCATAGAAACAGCTCTTGTGGTCTTCGATTGAGTTATTTTTTCAAATATCATGTCGGCTAAAGTGTTCGTCTTACACCAACTGCCCGGTCAGCCCTAAGAGTGTTTCGAAATTTATATTTCCTCAGAGTACCCAACAAATACCACTATCCCAGAAGGGGAATAATGCAGTAATTAAGTAATAAGGAAATATACCTTCTAAAATACCTCCAACGATCGAATTCCGATTCCAAACGACTTTTCGGAGAAGAAATCCACCATCAACGACAACCATTTGACGTTTAAGGAGTCAAAAATAAATTCAAAGTGGTTAGAGGGCTGCGTACAAATATGATTTATTGTCTTCACAGGGACATGGGTATGGGTGTAAGTTATAAAGACAGATACTCTCATACGGTAAGCTGCATTCCTGAAATTACATTTTCTACAAATGGTTGATTATGAAGGTTTTTTTTACTAAAAATCAAATGTTAAGGAGTTAAAGCGCTGGAAATTGGAAGGAATTGAAATCAAGCAAAATCGGAAATTCTACCGTTTTCTAAAAAATTCATAGCATGGTTGGTGTTGGTTTTGCAAATATTTGTAGACAATTTTTATTTCTACAAGTCGGCACAATAACTTTTTCACTTTAAATACACAAGAATGAAGCTGGTTTCTCGAGTATCGTTAAGGGGGCGGAGAGCACGGTTGTGTAAACTTAGTTTGTAATCTACCAACAGCACCTAACAATATATCAAAATCTTAGAATTTCTTCATTTACACTGGATATCCAAAAATGCAAAAAAGTGTACCATACAAATATTTTACTATTTTAACCCTCACTCGGTTATTTTAGTCACAAAATCAAAGTTGCTCACGTATTAAATTGTCTCTAAGATTATAAAGACTTTTGTTTAAAAGTCAATAAGTATAAGGAGTTATAGCACAGTTAAGTGGAAAGAAACTGAAAATCTAACGAAATTTGTTTGGTTTTTCGAGGATGCGTGGTTGTGGAAATTTGTTTTTTTCTATTTACCAACCATGCCAAAACACTTACTAAACATGCATATCATAAAAGGGTACTTTTTTTCAATTATACATTCGATTTTGTTCAATTTCGGGAAATTGGCAAAGATGATTTTTTAAGTGTCAAATCGTCTCATTTTGAATTTATTTGTACTTCCCTGAAATGATAGTCAAATTGAGGCAATTTGACACTCAAAAAACCATTTGGTTTTATATCTAGTAATAATTTCACAGGGTGTTTTGGTACTCGTTGCTCAATGTCTTTCTCAGTTACAAAAAAACACCCTTTAAACTTAAATATATCCATGCACTCTTTTGTTTCTTGTTTCTCATGGTAAATTAAACGTTCATTTCAAATTGTATCGCTGTGGCACTATTGGAGAGGGTTATCAGAAAAATTACCCCTATTGCACTGACGATAGAAATTTACATTAAAAGGACTATTGTAAGCACAGAATAGTCATATCTACTGCCTTGATTTTGATCTTAATGGATTCAACATACAAATAAGCTTGTTTATACATTTAAATGATCTCCGAATAAATATAGGTTAACCAAAAATTGCATTATTGATGCTGTTTTTTTTTCAAGATGGTGGCCAAACCCCAAATAGGATTCTTTAGGGCTTTAAGGATATGATTAAGGACATTACTCCCAACAAATTCCACCAATAAAAATGGTGTAAAATATTTTGTCCGGGTCAGACCTCTTTTTTGTTTAATTTCCCCGGTCTATGACACCTTAACACAAAAAATTAAAAAAAAAGAAACGGCTTAGTTGATTTATTTGAAATTGAAAATGAAATTGCAATTTTCGCGGGACAAATTTTGTTCATGGAATGTGGTTGGGTGAATCTCCTAATCATAAAACACAATTTGTTGGGACGATAGAGGGGCGGAAGCAGCTGCCATCTTGAATAAGAGGTTGGTGGCGTTTTTACCTATTTTATAACTTCATTGCCTTTCATTTTAACACAAAATAATCAAGGGCAAACTTTAATTCAATTAAATTATCTAAATGAGCAATTTACAAACTCCGTGAGATTATTAAGTTACATTTGGTCAAAGTCCACATGCTTCGCGTTGTGCGGGTAAACTGAAATTTGTGCATATATCTTACCTGTGCGTGTTTTGGAAAATGTTTTGAGAGTGAGTTATAGTGCTTTTAATAATAGTGCTTATAATAACAATTTTTTTTATGAAATCGAACGTCAAAGTTCACCATTTGTGAATCAAGTCATAGTGCAAAAATGAAGGTCACAATGTCATTTGTTGTGAAATAACTCTTTTTTTTTAGAAATCGTTAACAGAGATATCTGAACAAAAATATGAAAATATTGAATGGTATTTATTTAAACAGCAAAGATTAAACAGTAAAATCATGACCCTGAACTTTGCAGAACTTTGAACGGCAACTGTAAAGGGGCCAACCCATACAATCCGCCGCTTCCGTTCCATCAACGAATCCGTTGTCGATGAAGTTAAAAGTTCGGCTACTTTTCCCATCGCGTCCGTTCTTGTGGGTCGCTTCTCATGAGAGCGTGTGCTGTCAGTTGAAAACGTCAACGCAACGCACGCTACGGATTCTATGGGTTGGCTCCTTAAAACTTGTTCGATTAAAAAAAAAAAACTAAACTGCAATCACTTTGTCTAGAAAAACTCTAAGTGTAATATTTCTTAGTTTTTTTTTATTATTGGTCTTAGAAAAAAAAATTTTGCCCTAAAGATTTAAAACTGTACAAAAAATTAAAAGTAAAACTTGATTTTCGTTGCGACTGTAATAATAGGTGGATTTTCGTAAAACTTGCAATAGCTTTGCCTAGGCGCCATATTTTAAATTTTTTTACTGCAATGATGGCGGCTGCTCCTGCCCCTCTGTCGTCCCAACAAATTGTGTTTCATGGTTAGGAGATACACCCGAACACTTTCAATTAAAAAAATGTTGTCCTGTGAAAAATCCAATTTCATTTCCTAAAATCACTGGAAAAAGGTTTTTGTAAAATTGACTTTTCAAAAAACAAAAAAAGGATATTTTTTAAATCCAACAATTAATTTTTTTGGAAATTTTGATATAAAATAATTTTAAAGCTATTAAAAAGCTTGCGTTAAAAACAATAATTAAAATCGGTTTTTTTTAAAGTAAAAAATCAAAACAAAAGTTATATTGTAAGTACCGTTAGTAACATTTTTTTAAATATTTGTTTCACTTCAAAAGTAGGGTCTTACTAACAAAAGTACTCATAAAATTGTATCGTTATCCTTTGAGCCGATTTTGATAAAAGTTTTCTTTTCTTGGTTATGGCAGGTACCGTTAGTGATGGCCCTGAAAAATATTTCAATTTCCCCTTAAGGGAATTAACCGAGACTCTTAACCACCATCATCATCATCATCGGCTCGACAACCGGGGTCCGGTCCTGGCCTCTTTCAACAAGTCTCTCCACCTATCCCGGTCTCGAGCCAACGCCATCCAGTTGCGCACCCCAAGGCTTTGGGCGTCCTGGTCTACGCCATCTCTCCAGCGCAAGCATGGTCTACCACGCTGCCGTCTACCATAGAATGTACCGCAAAAGACTTTCCGAGCAGGTTCCTCTTCGCTCATACGAGCTAGGTGCCCTCCCCACCGGAGTCTACCGAGCTTAATTTTTGTCACTATGTCTGCTTCAAGGTAGATTGCGTACAACTCATGATTGTACCGTCTCCGGAATCGTCCTTCCTCACATATGGGGCCAACAATTCTCCGTAAGACTTTTCTCTCGAACGCGGCTAAGAGGTCACAGTGCCTTTTGCTAAGCACCCAAGTCTCGGATCCATACATGAGTACTGGCAGGACCATGGTCCTGTACAGCAGCAGTTTTGAGGTTATGGTTAGATTTCTGGATTTGAATAGCTTTGACAGACTGTAGTAGGCTCTGTTGGATTTGAGAAGCCGCCCGCGTATTTCTTCTTCTATGTTGTTATCGGCTGCTACTGTCGACCCAAGGTATTTAAAGGATTGCACCACTTCAAATTCGTGCTCCGCTACCTTGATTGTTTGACCAACTGTTCTTCTCGCATTCGACGCCACCATGTACTTTGTTTTACCTTCACTAATGTGCAGCCCCAGATTTTGTGCCGCCTGCTCGATCTGGATGAAGGAATCGTGTACAGCTTGTTCGGTTCTTCCGATGATGTCGATGTCGTCTGCGTAAGCCAGTATCTGGCTGGACCTGTTGACGATGGTCCCTCTTGTTGCCGTGCCAGAGTCACGGATTGCTTTCTCCAACGCCAGGTTGAAGAGGAGGCAGGCCAAACCATCCCCTTGTCGGAGTCCATTAAAGATGTTAATTGGTCTGGATAGCAATCCGGCTATTTTAACTTGGCTTGTTACGTTGGTCATGGTCAACCTACATAGTCGTGTCAATTTATTTGGGATGCCGAATTCTCTCATGGCTTTGTAAAGTTCTACCCTGGCTATGCTATCATAGGCGGCTTTAAAGTCTATAAACAGATGGTATGTTGGGATGTTAAATTCTAGACATTTTTCCATCGCCTGCCTAAGGGTAAAAATCTGATCAGTTGTTGATTTGCCTGGAATGAAACCACACTGATAGTGTCCGATGATGGTTTTAGCGTATGGGGTTATCCGGTCTTGTAGGATAGAGGAGAGTATCTTATAGGCGGTACTCAACAACGTGATACCTCTATAATTGCTGCACGTTGTGACATCTCCCTTCTTATGTATGGGGCATATGATACCTTTTCGCCAGTCTTCTGGCATTTCTTCATGCTCCCATACGTGCACTATGATATCATGAATTGCTTGACGTAAGGCTGGCCCGCCGTGGTGGAATAATTCGGCTGGTATGCCATCGGCTCCCGGGGCTTTGTTTTTCTTGAGCCGTCCTATAGCCTTCTCAACGTCTTCTATGCTTGGTGGCGGTAGCATAGGGTGTTCATCTTGAAGTAGTGGAGCCTCCACTTCTGCTGTGAGCTGACCATTTAGCAATTCATTAAAGTACACTTCCCATCGCTCCAGTATGCTTTGTGGATCGGTGATCAGATTTCCCTCTCCGTCCTTGCAGTATGTGCAGCGTGGTGTGTACTGCGTCATGTTTCGGACGGATTGGTAGAACTTCCGCGCCTGGTGCGGACCTCGCTCTCGGCTGCTCTCTATTTCACAGATTAGGTTCTTCTCCCAGGCTGATTTTTTCTGTCTGTGAAGCCGTTTTTCTATTCTTCTGAGCTCTTTATATTCCTCTTCGCGTGCCCGCGTTCTATGAGATTGTTGCATTGCTCGGTACGCAACATTCTTACGTTCAGTCGCTAGCTTGCATTCATCATCAAACCAGTCGTTCCGATTTCTACGACTGCTGCCTAAGATGGAGTTGGCAGTACTAATGACAGTGTTCTTAAGGCGTGTCCACTTCTCATTTACGCCCAGCATACTGGCTCCAGGACTTACTCTCCCTAAATCAAGTGATTCTAGGGCGAGTCCTAACGCATTACCAAAGGTGTTACTGGTGTTTTCGTTGCGTAGGGCAGCCGTGTTGATTCGAACCTGATCGGCGGATGCAATGCGTCTCCGCAAGGCAATCCGCCCTCGGAAAACCATACCAACAAGATAGTGATCCGAGTCGATATTGGCACCTCGGCACGTTCGTACCGTCATCAAGTTCGAGTAGTGGCGACGATCTATCAACACGTGGTCTATTTGGTTACGAGTGACTCCATCAGGTGATACCCAGGTGGCTTTGTAGATATCTTTACGCGGGAACCTGGTACTCGCAACGACCATATTTTTCGATGCTGCCAATTCTAAGACTCGAAGTCCATTGTCATTAGTGTTCTCATGCAAACTATGGGTGCCTGCGTAATGCCTGAATACCGGCTCCCGACCTATTTTTGCGTTCAAATCCCCAAGGATGATTTTGACGTCATACCTTGGGCAGGCATTGAGGGCCCTCTCGACTTGTTCGTAGTAAGTCTCTTTTTCTTCGTCTGAGGACTCCTCCGTAGGTCCGTGAACGTTAATGAGGCTGATGTTTGTAAATTTGCCTCGCACGCGAAGGGTGCATAGCCTTTCGCTTATAGCGTTAAAGCCGATGATGGTAGACTTCATTTTTTCGCTGACTAGGAAGCCTACCCCGAGCACATGGTGTTTTGTATGACAGCTGTAATATAAGTCATATTCTTTCTTCTGTAAAACACCATTCCCTGTCCATCTTATTTCTTGAAGCGCTGTTATGTCAGCTTTATATTTTGACAGGGCATCGGCTAGCTGCTGAGCAGCTCGAGCTCTATAGAGCGATCGTACGTTCCACAAGAAAATTCGTAAATCGTTTTGCCGTTTTCGTAGCATGGGTTGTCGTCGTAAAATCCGTCCGTTTCCGAGGCTTGTTGTCGGTCTCGTAATTCTTTAAGTTTTACGGGACAGGGAATTAACCTGTCGCCAACCTGTGGAAGCAGCCTGATCATATTAGCCAAACCTTTTTTTAAAAGGCTTGTTTCTAACGGCCGCCGCGGAGAGGCTATGATCACACTTCCACCAGTCCCGAATTAACCACCATATTTGACAATAATTGCTTCAGCGACTTAGGCTGTAGCTGTGGTACATACATATGTATTGTATACATACATACAGACAGACAGACAGGCAGAGTTGCTAACCCCCTGTGTTTGTATTCTCTATCATCGTAATGTCAGTTTTTGTCTCTCATTACGTCTTGCGATTGCCTCATTCGAGCAGCTCAAAAAAAATTATTACATTCCTAATTAATCAAACGATTTCAAAACAAGATGAGTAAGGCTCTCAAATGTATTTAATACAACCTTTTCCACTCAGGTCTATCAAAAATCAATACAAAATTCATAATAATTAGTTTTTCATTTAATTTTGTAGATAGACTCTTGTATTAACATAATGTAGATATGTCTCTCATAAAAGTAGAGTGCTTTCATAAATGCACCGTTGCGAAAGACTGGACAAATGCATAACTTTCTAAATGCAAATAATGTCCAAATGCATATAATTTGTACGGCAAATGTGCAAATAATATAAAAACTCACATGATTTCTTCAAAACAGAGACAGATATGATTTAAACCATGTAGCTTGAACCAAATCAGTTTTATAAGGTAGGTGACATCATCAAGGCCCACCTAATTGTTTTTCCTTAATTACTTGCTTATCTTATATTAAAATATCTTATCTTATATTAAAATTAATATTACCTAAATTATGCGTAAGAAAACATAAAGTGAATTGTAAAGTTTTTAATCGAAAATGTATGTTTTGAGTATTAAGAAAAACCTTACGTTGGGCTTTATTAGGCACATGAGCTCCTTATAAGACCCATTCATATATTTTGTCATATACGTTGAATTATTTGCTGAAAACAATCTTTTAAAGAAAAAAAAAACACACAAAAAGTCAAAGTCTAAATTAAAAATATATTTTTTTAATTTATTAGTTTTTTATTGGGCTTTTTTGGTCAATTTTAATATATTTATGTAAATAAAAATTATAACATAAATGTTTATCCCGACGTTTCGCTGGAGTTTCTCAGCATCTTCAGGGGCGTTTACTTATTTTCTATACATATACATAAAATGACAATTCTTTAAATTTGTTTAAAGATTATAAAAATAAATAATAAGTTTAACTTACATAATTAACTATTAAATTTTTTTATTTTTAATTTTTGATGTAATGTTTCGTCCAGTATATTATACATTGAAAACATATCACCACAAATTTAATCAATTAAAAAACAACAACATAACAATAATTTTAACATCCTAACACAAAACATAAATATCACAGAATGGCGATGTTGTATATGCAGTTCGTACTGTCAATGTCCTCTTTAAGATTCATTGAATTGGTTCTCTTTTGTTGTATTCTCAGATTCTCTAATGTGTACCTAGTATTTCTCTTTCTTTCTTTGTCTATGATCTTGACGTTGTCAATATCTGCAGTGTGTCCAGTTTCCAATATATGCTTTGATTGATAGTCCAGTCGATTCTCTTTTGTTTTTTATGTCTCCCTTATGTTCGCTCATTCTTTTCTCTAATGCTCGTTTCGTTGTGCCTATGTACACCAGATGACATTCTTCTTCTTCTTTTCCATTACAATTAATTTGGTATATTACGTCGTGTATGTGATCTTTTGGAATTGGTGTTTTGGTGTTAGTGTATAGTTTAGTTAGTGTTTCGTTAGATTTGTGTGCAAATGCGATATTAGTTTCCTCTCTTATTATTTTATAAAGATGTTTGCTCTCAGTTAAATTAGGTATGAAGGGAACTTTTATGAATGTTCTAGGGTTGCCGTCTGTATTTGATGAAGTTTTTTCTGTGGTTTTCTTTTGTTGTTTGTTTTTTATTAGGTCGTCAATTATGTATCGTGGAAAATTGTTCATTTGTAGCATTGTTAATATTTTTTGTTTGTTTTCTTCATAGAATTGTTTGTCGCTTATGTCAAAAATTTTTTGTATGACGTTTCTGGCAGTATTAATTTTTTGAGTCATCGGTTGTGTTGAATGAAAATTTATCAATCTGCCTGATGCTGTTGGTTTTGAGTACCAGTTGAATATTGTCTTGTCGTTCGTTCTAATTAATGTTGTGTCTAAATATGGTAATCTATTGTTTTCTTCTATTTCTATGGTGAATTGTATATTTTTATGGTATTGATTAAATGTTTTTAATATTTGCTTTTGGTCTTTAAGTTCAATAATTGCAAATATGTCATCCACATATTTGGTGATAAAATTGATTTCTATGTTTTCTTTTTTCAAAATTTCAAAAACGTAGTCGAGTAAGTCGTCCAGAACAATGTCCGCAATTGTTGGAGAAAGTGGGTTGCCCATAGGCATACCAAATGTTTGACTATAAAATACATTGCTATACTCAAAGTAATTGTTGTCTCTCAAACAAAATTCCAACAGTTTCAAGAATTGTCGTTTTGGAATTTTTGTGTGAGGCTGTAGCTGGTCCCATTTTTTTTAAATTATTTTTATAGCCAGATAAGTTGGTATATTTGTGAACAGCGACACTACGTCAAAAGAAACGAAAATTTGGACTTCTTTAAGTCTTACATCTTTCAGCCTATCTCTTAGTTCAAATGAATTTTTGATGTTATATTTTTCAGAAATAATGCTTCTAAGTATTTGTCCAACGAACTTTGAAAGTTGTAAGCACGGAACGTTTGTCGACGAAGATATTGGTCTCAGAGGCAGGTCTGTTTTATGAACTTTGGGAAGTCCATATAGTCTTGGTGCTGTTGCTGCTGAACATCTTAGTCTGTTTTTTTGGAACTTGTCAATAAATTCGAGTTTGAATAGTTCTGAGACCAGGTTGTTATTGGTTTTTTGTAACTCTGGTGTTGGATCGATTCTAATTGCCTTGTATGTATTTTTATCTGCAAGTAATTCCATCATTTTGTTTCTATAGTCTTCTTTGTACATGACTACTGTTTTGCTTCCCTTATCTGCCTTGGTAATTATAATATTTTTCTTATGTTGCCTTAAAAATTGTTGAGTTTTTTGATAAATTTTAAGAATAAATTTTTCTTTTGTTGAATTTTTTATGTTGTAATTTTTATTTACATAAATATATTAAAATTGACCAAAAAAGCCCAATAAAAACTAATAAATTATAAAATACAAAGAATTGGTCACATATACAAACTCACAATTATATATTATTTTATTATTAAATGAGAAAACAAAAATAAAAACAGTTTTTTTATTCAATATCTTAAACATAACTAAAATTAAATAAATTCATTATAAATGAAAAAAAAATTATAAAAAAATTAATTGCTTTCTTTGGTTAAAACTCTTTAAACTATAAAAAAATATTATTTATAGTCGCAGCAATCGATATAGCCAAGAGCCTTGTCTTCATCAGTCAGCCCAACGCAGAGCTCATGATACTAAGATCGGCAAATCTGGAATTGCCTTGTATCTTCCATTCGGTCTTTTTTCGGCCTTTCCCATATTATCATCAGTTTAATTTCGCCTTTTTTTTAGGCAAATTGGCATTTGACATTTTAACGAAACTAAAACAGAAAATTTAAAACTTGTGGAACCACTTTTTTATAAAAACACACGTGTGCCTCACTTCAAAAATAAATTTAGCTGCCAGATTCCATAGGAAAGAGCCAGGCGGCTGTTTTTGATTTTACTGAGTTTGTATAAAACGGAACTACTTACATAAAAAACAAAAAGTCCCGTCTTATCTTCGTTATGTTGTTTTTGGACAACTGGGCCTTATTAGGGTCCGGGCCTTAATTGGGTCACCTACTTTATATGTACATTGTACATGCGCAAATATTTTTTTCTGTCGTTAATATGATCGAAAATGATGGCATCGAAACAAAGCAATTATGTATTTATGAAAGCACCCAAAGCAAAATATTAAACAAAAATTGGTCTTTTCTTTTATTCCGCAAATTCTAAAACTTCCCATTATTTCCAAAATTAGTTAAACAACAATAACGTTAAATCGTTTATTTGTATGACGGGGAGCCTGGTTTATCACATGTGACAACTACAAGAGGCCTACTAAAAAATCTTAGCAAAACATAAAATGCTTTGCTAGGATGTTAAACCTTTCGAAACAGGAAATATAAGTAGTTTCAAGATAAGCACGAAATAGAACAAAAAAAGAAATTCTGCTCCACAGCACGAAATAGAACAAAAAAAGAAATTCTGCTCCACAGTTTACACTAATTTCGGTCGTTCAACTTATCAGCATACTATTTACAAAACGTGATTGAAAACTTTGTTACCGTACTGTTCAAAAGTAAAGAACGTAGCAACAAACTTAAAAAAAAATATTCAAAAAAATAAACTCATTGAAGAACTCAGAAATACAAAAATAAACGAAAGAGCTGAGCAGAGAACGTGAGTCTTCGGCTTGGTTGTTATTTGTGTTTGAACTAGTGGCTAATATGGACAAGAATATAACCGGAACCTATATTGTATTTAACAGTTAGACTGTCGATATTCTTTCCGTCTCTTTTTCTTACGTTTGCCATTTGTGCACATATACCAATCAACAAAACTTATACTGCCATGACCGTTTCCTTGCCATGGATATAAGCAAAATGGAAAAAAATACAAAATACTTAAAGACCTATTACAAGAGAGAAATAAGCATTTATAGACAAATATGTACTCTTAATTAAAGTTTATTTTTACGTTCTCTTGTTTTAAGTATTAAGCTGATAATAAATGCTAAGAATACAGGTGCCAATAAAGTGTGAATATATAGGAAGTACTTACATATATCCATGGTATTAAAGCCCTGATACCGAATTCAAATGTCTGGTAGCGTTTATTCGTAGTATTAAATAGTTTTTCGGAGGTATTAATACATGATATTTCAATTTTATATGTTCTATTATGTATTTTAAATAAAACAAAATAGACCAGGGAAATTAAACAAAAAAGAGGCCTGACCCGGACATTACAGCATTTTTATTGTTGAAATTGTTGAAATTGGAAATTGTTGAAATTGGAAATTGTTGGGAGCAATGTCCTTACTCATATCCTAAAAGTCCCAACGAATCCCATTTGGGATTTGGCCACTATCTTGAAAAAAACTGCATCAATAATGCAATTAAGTCAAATGAAAGCTTCAAGTATCTTGGAGTTGTTATTGATTGTCACTTCCTTTGGAATAAACATATAGACAAGCTTCGCACTGATCTGAAGAAGAGCCTTTATGCACTCTCACATTTGCGGTATCACGCTTCTGTGGACGGTTTGAGACAGGTATATTATGCTTTAATAGAGTCAAAACTAAGGTATGGAGTACTTGCTTGGGGAAACGCAGCACCAACTCACATCAACAAACTCCAAAAACTTCAAAATTCAGCCTTAAAAATAATAGAAAATAATAACAGGCAAAATGAAAGCACATTTCGGGTACTAAAAGTCGAACAAATCTTCAGGATGACGACAGTTTTGGAATACCAAGACAACAACCGTTTCATTCGACCGTTACAACATCCATTCAACACCAGACAACGCTCACAAGGTATGCTTCAAATCCCAAGAAACTACAACACATATGGGAAGAGACAGCTGCAGTACGTTGTTCCATCAATTATAAATTCTTTACCTCATGAACTAAAACTAATTCAAAATTATAAAACAAGAAAAAAACAACTAAAACACTTCTTTCTAAATGAAAATATTTAAATTTTTGTTTCTTTTCGTAATTGAAAACATTGTAATGTTATATAGAATAGAATCTTAATTTGAAATTGTAAACTTTTGTAACAATTTAATAAGCTCACTTAATATTATCTAAATTAAACAATCTTCTGCAGAAAAGCCTAGGCTTCGCAGGAATTTATAAAATTGTAAAATATTTTTGAATAATAAAGGTTAAAAAAAAAAAAAAAAAAAAAGATTTGATAATTAAAAAAACCGTCTATGGCAATTTCTCAAAATTTCACATATTATAGCTAAGACCGGAAAAATCGAATGTATAATGGGTATAATTTAAAAAAATTACCCTTTGACCAATGATATGCATGTAGTGAGTTTTTATTCTTGATTATAAAGAACATCGGAATATATCTACCAATTTTTTTCAAATGTACCATTAATTTCACAGGGTGTTTTGGTTCTCGTTGCACAACGTTCCTCCTCCCTGAAAAAAACATCAAAATATTGGGATGAACTCTTTTGGTTCTTGCAAATGAAACGTCCATGTCAAATTTTATCGGTGTACAACTATAGTAAAGGGGTTTTCTAAATTATAGGACCTGTAAAGTATTTTGTCCAGGTCAAAACTTAAATACCCTGGTCTAAAATGAGTTGCTTTATGTTGGCTATAGATTTTATTTTCTTAACGTTTCGATATTGTTCATTATCACCATCATCAAAGCCCAAGAATAAATGAACATTTTAACAAGTGATAAATAACAATATAACCATAGGTACTGTGTACACAATCGTTGCTTTTTAAGTACTTTTTATCACTTGTTAAAATGTTCATTTATTCTTGGGCTTTTGAAAATGTGTTTGAGCAAAATCGAAAC
Source organism: Meliscaeva auricollis (assembly GCA_948107695.1). NCBI lineage: Eukaryota > Metazoa > Arthropoda > Insecta > Diptera > Syrphidae > Meliscaeva > Meliscaeva auricollis. Next base: position 39,044,066 of record OX403619.1, on the reverse strand, counting down.
GTTAAGCGAATAAAAACTATTTTTTTTTAACCATTAAAGGTTTGAATGAAACAACAATTCTTGTAACACATAGCCAACTCATTATGTTTTATATAAAATATCACATCAAAACTCACAATCTGTGGTATGTATTAATACGTAAACAGGAATTCTATAGCTTCCTTTTTGACAAAAGGATTTAAATATTTTTTGTTTTATTTGAAAAGTACTACCTACTATAATTCAATTCCAATATTATATTTTGCATCGGTTATCCGTTATCAAATGTTAATCGCTGGGCGATACTAATAATAATAAATGCACTATTTTCAATCGTGAAAATCTCATGAATAGAAGTTGCGATAAAAAGCCTTTTAAGCAAACCAAATCAATTTTTTTTGGAGAATATTCAAATAAAACCCTCGCTTAAAAAACTTATATCTTGAGTTTTATTAATCGAGTCGCCAACCCCTGGAAATTATATGACGCTGCAAGACTTTTGAATTATATACAAAACGATGCACCTTTAAATTTAACTGACATTTTTAATAAAAGAGCGCAGAAATATTCACAAAAAAAAAATAACTATACATAGGACTAATCGGTACTTTCGTCTGCTTTTAGTTTCTGGGAAAAAGTGGCTCTGTCAATTTTCACAAATATCCATATTTTTTTTCAGCATTGGAGCGAGGGTTATAAAAGTATTCCTACAAAATGGCACAACCCATGAGATTTCGCAAAAAAAAGTAAGAACCAGTTAAGATTTTTGTTTCAAATCGGATTTCTTTCTTTTATATTTTTTTTTTTTTTTTATTATATATTTTGAACAATTATTGAAAAAAACTTTTTATTTTTTCGAAATTTCTTGATTCGAAATTAAGTATCTTTCTTTACTGTAAATTTGAGGCAAACCATGTCTGAACGAAAATAATTCTATTTTTACATGAATACATCTTTCGAATTTTGTTTTTTTTAACACCGAAACCATTTTTTTTTTTTTTACTTTAAAAGGCTCTCCTGTAAATCGTTTAATTTTCACTTGTGCCGTTTTGCCAGAAAAGTGGCGAAATGGAAATCGAATCGTTATTTGATCATTAAAGTATCATCAAAAAGGTGAAATGACTTCTTAAAATCAATCAATTAAGAATTTGTTTTCTATATTTTAGGGCAATATTTTACATTTCCAGAAATACAAACTCCTTGCTTGTGGTCTTGTATCCGAGTTTATCAGTTTATCAAAACTACATATTTTAAACGACATAAATATAAATAAAATAAATATAAATAAATATAATATACATTACATATACATTACATATATATCAGAGCAATAATAATTTTAATACAAAGAGTTGGTGAATGCATAATATAGGTGCTTACACGTTTTTGTTTTAAAAAATCCTGGAGTAATAATTACATAATGTATATAGAGCGAAAATTAAGATGAGCGATAAAATAATAATAAGTCCTATAATACGTTCGTCAAAAATGTATTAGGTATACCTAAATATTATTTTGTAATAAAATGTCCACACGAACCACAATCAGTAGTTTTGATGGCTAAAATATAAGTTGATTAAAACGTCGACAGCTGGACTTAAACTTACTTATTATATTAGTACCAAAATGGGATTTAATGCAAAACAATGATTTGTTTAGAATAATTTAATTTGTATTGTCTTTGTGTGTTGTGTCATATTTTTAAAAATGTTTACTGTATGCAGGTTTTGTTATCCAAATGAAATCGAAATATGAATATTTCATCAAACCATGATTGAAACCTTACACGATTTAAAGTGTTTATTCGAATACTATATTATCTGCTTATACAACTCGATCTTTGTGAGGTTCTTAGTAGCTGTATGTATTGTATCTACATACATATTGACAAAATAAGAGTAATTTGTAGAATAAAAAGAGTAGAGAGGTGAATACATTTTTGAAAATACCACAACAACATGGTAAGTATGTAGGTACTATAGTGATGAGCTGTTTTGTTAAAATTCAATTTTTTCTTAAGTATGGACAAAAATATATAATTACATTGTAAACGAAGCTTGATATAGTACATAAAATAACTATTTAAAAACGATTTAAAACTATAATATTTATCAATAATCCTTTTCCCTTGACAATAATATTCTTTATTATTGCAGGTAAACGGCACAGGTGTGGACATAAGGAATGCGAAACCTACATGATACTTCTATGACACGTCCAGAGGAAATTAAAGAAAAATTAAATAGATATCATAGAAGTCTAAGGTATGTTTATGTATGTATGTATGTATGTACATTTTTGTCTATGACTTCTGATCTCACATTAGCATATTTATTGTCATATTTCTCGTTTGGCAACATTCTTTTTGTATCCATTTTTGTATGCCAACCGCAAAAATAAATACCTGCAGTATCGGTTAGATATTCCACATCATTTCAATGGCATGTACAAGGAGTTGTGAAAATTTTTGTTTTCCTTTTTCTCACAAATATGCGTACATTTTTCTCCCGTGAGTAAGATACTATACTTTGTGTATTTTCTTGTTCACAACACTACTAAAAGAAATAAAAACGATTGCATAAATTCAAAAATGGCTGCTTCTGGAAATTTATTGCTTGGTATTCATTTTAATACGTCGCGCACTCAACACAATTTCTATCACTTTTTGTTCAATCATACATAATGTAGAATTAGAGGCATGTAAAATAACTTTTTTTTTATAAAACAGGAAAGCACGTACCTACTAGTTTTTGTTTTTTTTTTTTTTTTCTCTTAGATATGCACACAGAATCATGTAGGTTAATAGCAATTTGTTTATTTAAAAATAATATACATCTTTATGTAATGTGAACTAACTAACTGAATTTATTTAGTAGACAAATTGTAATTTTGTCTGCCGTAACAAAAAGAAAATACTTTTCACTACTGCGACCATACGGTTTGAAAGTTTTAAGCCAACTAATCAAGTATCTCAACGAATGGAATGTAGGTTCTTACCTTTTTACATCAGCTTGAAAAACACCCATGCATGAACGAAAATCTCCAGAGAAGCAAAGAAAAATATTTACTATAATAAGAGGCTAACCTGAAGTTACCTGCTCTTTTGGATTTACCCGTGATTAGTATGTTTTGTACACACCTTAAAACCACATCTGAAAATTTTGTTTATCCCTCTCTTAAAATATTAGTAATACAAGTTTCTATGATCAATTTGCAGCTTAACTGATCTTGTCGTTGTGGCGTGGTGATACTTATACTATATTTGTATCTTTGAATACAAAAATACAAAATATCTTGGTGTAATCAACACTTTTCAATTGAAGTTGACATTGTGAAAAAGAATTTCAGTGAGTTGCTCTCCGAAACTGCTATTTTAATCTACAATTCTTTTACTTCTTCGTATTCAATGATATTTATTTACAAGTTATATTCAATACAAACACCTGTTGCACGTAAGAGTAAGAAACTAGGATTACACAGACGCACCACTTTGAGATAAGCTTGAATGTTTATGCTCATATCATTTCACAGAGTAAGTAGAAGTAACAACAAAGTAATTCTGTGGTGGTTAATGAAGAGTTTCTCTTCCCTCTACGTTGAAAATCTTATGAGAAACTGAATGAAAGAATGTAAAAGAAATCAAAAATAATAAACTACTTACATTATGTTTAAATAAGTTATTCAACAAAATAAGTTTTATAAAGTATAATAGGTGTTTTCTTTTGCTCGCAGTTATAAGCTTTAAAATTAGCACGTAAAACAATAACAACGAAAGGTGTGTTTTTTGCTGCAAACAAACTGTTAAAAAAAACGCAAATCACAACTAATCGAAATAATTAAATGAGCTGGAAGCTGGAACTTACAATTATGACAATTTTGAAATTGTGATTTAAAAAATAAAAAGAAAAATCCTTAACGCAAAAAAAATTATGAATCAATTGTAAAATTTTAATATTTAAAGCAGAATGTTTTTCTAAGATGGACTGGACTCTAATTGAGGAGCTTAGGAACAAAAAGTGCAATTTTCACTTTTCATGTTATTTTTTTTTTTTTTTTGGAATATGGTTCTCGACCATTAATTCTATCGATTGCCGACATAAATTACTTAAAAAGAATTTAAAAACAAACAGTGAAATTTCAATCTTCAAAGTAACATTCATTAAATAATATTTTCATTAAATCATGCAAGTGCGAAGGTAAAAGGTGATTTCTTTATAAGTAAAAACTTATAAAGTCCTACATCTTTAATGCTTTATAAGATCGGTTTTACTGAATTAAGACATGGCAATCCTGCCGTCTGCCTGATATGACATTTCATGACTTGAATAATATAATATGAGAAATATAAAATAATAAAAGTATAATATAACTTAATACAAAGTAAACTGAAGTATAAAAGCAAAATATGCATTAAGATACATCCATAAATACGTATAATTTTAATAACTTAAATTACAATTTTATAGTGATTAGAAACACAAAAAGAAGAAAATTATTACAATTTCAATAATGATTACAATTTTAAAAATGATTGAAACACAAAAAGTAATGGGATCAATTTTATTTACGTGATTTGAAACACAAAAAGAAGAAAATTTTGGCAGTAATACTGATTGACTACAATTTAATAATGACTAGAAGCACATAGAAAAAATTTTAAATTATGATTTTTTGACATATGTATATATGCTTTAAACTTAAACTGCAACATTAAAAATTACTGTTAGTATTACAAAAAATTGTTAGAAAAAAGATAGTAAAAGAGCGCATTAGCAGCTAAGAAAAAAAAAAACATTAAGAAAAAAATAGGTTGATGCCGCGAATTGCATGTGTGTGCATCTACTTCTACTCCTTTTAAGATATACTTTGATTCCAACCCTGAATTAACACCGGAATCTTTTCCATCTCAATTAAACAGATTTTTGGGAAAACAGCTCTCAACCAAAATATTGGCGCACTAGTTTTGTTCCCTTTTCGCTTAAATTTCATGTCTCTCTTGTTTAGAGTTTAGACTGTAGGAAAAGTGCAAAGGATACAAAACTCCAATCAATTTTTACATGCGATATAGGTACTACTTACATATCAAGTTATGCATTCGTACAAAAAAAAAGGTGAGATCACAATCAACCATGACATTACGATGATAGAGAATGGATACGTTCAACGTTCAACCACCGAAATTTGACAGCTCTTACTACCCCTTTCGAGGCTCTGATTGGTCAGATGTCACTTTTAGTTACGTTTAGTGACATTTAGTTACGTTTCATCTAAATTTTCAGATGGAAATCTCCATCTGAAAATTCAGATGTCAAAAATTTGTGAGGTGCCGTATAAAACAGCTGTACTTTACTTTCTTTTGGCGCATTGCTGTAGTGAGCTAATTAAAAAAAAATAGTTTTTGGTGATATTGTATTTGTATTTATTAATTAATTTTGGCAGGTAAAATAAATTAAGATATAAATAAAGCTTAGAAGACCATGAAATTAACATGTTGGAATTATTACAAATGATGCTAAGGCAAAATTTAAGAAACTCAGAGAAATAATATATATAACAATTTTGACAAAATCTACCTGAAAGCAATGAGGGGAACAGGATTCATTAGAATCGAAGCTATTATAATCATTTAAATTAAATTTTAATTTCTTGCAGTCTGAAGAATGATAAGAAATATCGCAATCAACTAAAACAGGAGCTCCTGATAGACTTTAGTACATTATTTTCGTTTTATTGCTCAACACCATTTTATTAACTGCAAAAGTGCAAACCAGCGTCTTAAAATGTCCAATTCAGAGTTAATGTCAGAAATTAAGCTAAGCAGAGATTAACATCCATATGCAAAAGCCATTTCATCATCAATGCAGTAATTTTTCCTTTGAAATTCTGCTTGAAAATAGAATTTATGAAAATCAAGAAAAGCAAGAGACCCACAAATTAACCTTGGGGAAAGCCAATACATATATTGGATAAATAACTTAAGCTACCATTTACTTTAACTATTTGCTTTGTATCAGATAGTTAAGAATCTAACCAATTATATATAAACCCATTCCTGCATTGTATAATTTTTTCAAAAGAATATTATGGTCTACTAGGTCAAAAGCCTTGGTTAAGTCAATGAGGAGTATAGCTGAGAATAAATAATTGTTAATGTTTTCATAAATTTCACTACAAAATTTTAATAACGCATCTTCAGTTGTTCTGAGAGCTCGAAATCCGAATTGAGCTTCACTAAAGAAATTATTTTTATTTAGAAATTTCAAAATTCTTTTTTTCATTGCCTTTTCAAAAATTTTTGAACAAAAATGTAACAGAGAAATTGATCTGTAATTATTCATAATGCAAGGGTTAGACTTTTTGTATAGAGGAATGACCTCGGCAATTTTAAGAAGACTTGGAAAGACACCACCGCACACACTTTTATTAAAAATATGCTCAAGCACATCCACAATTTTGTATGCAATTTGCTTAAAGATTAAACTAGAGCAATTATCGTTTTTAATAGAACCGGATTGTTTTAACTTTTTAATGATGAAAAGCAGTTCACCAGGCTGAATAGGATCATAAAAAGGCTTTCTGTAAAAATATTATCATTTACTACACCCTGAGAAACAAAAATGTCATTTCTATTCCTAAATACCTCTGTTGAAACATTTTCAGCTATAGAAATGAAAAAAATATTGAAACGATTGGCTATATCAGTTGTAATAGGTTAGATGAGTAGATCTTTTCGTTGCAGTGCGTGAAAGATTGGCCAGGTGTTGGTCGGCCTTAGCTCGCCGGAATGGTATGGGATCTTTTCTTTACAACATAGTATCCAACTATTAAATTTAACATACATCATGCCATAAATCGAAAATGTTTTGAAAACTAATCGTTTAGAAGCGGACGGACATTACCACTAGAACGCGCAGCGATGTTTTGCCGCGTGGCCTAACCCACCCTACCTTGGAAGTCAAGGCCATTCATTTGACTTCCCCTTTTACCTTAAACTCACCTTTTTATTACCAGCTCAGTTCATCTTCACTGTCACCTTAAGTCACCATCCACATCCCCTGAAAATTAAAGCACTAGAAATCCATCAAGCTTGTCGCTTGAAGAAAAGACAAGGAATCCACCATATTTGGGCGATTTACAAATTTAACTTTATTTGACAAATAAATATTTTAAAATTAAGTTAATAGCAAGAATTAACTGTGAATTATAGTGAAACATAAAGAAAATAAAGGTGAACAAACAAATAATTTAAGCGGAATACAAGTAAAGAGGAACTTTGACTGTGAATATTGTATGCTTGTATTTGAATATCCCTATAATATCAATATTTGCGGTACTGATCTAGCTTCCTCTCTAGAATGGTCTTAAATTACGACCCAATTCTTATGAACACTTTTGGGACAGATCCGAAGTCGCTACCTGAATTGAGCTCAATGGGGGTACCAACTTCATCAAAAATCTGTAGCCTCTGTTCTCTGATCAAAATTTAGCGAAGAGGAAACTAAATTGTCCTCAGAATAAAATAAGTTACCGTCGGTGATCGCCTATCCTCGTGAACCTATTTATTATTAATTTTTAATGTATCTAATATAAAACACAAATTATTCATAAAACACTCCACAACTCACTCACCAAAGATATTATATATATGTAATATAAGTTGTCGTTGGCTGATATCATGATTTTCCGTCGAACCCTCACTCGAAATTTTTAGATTGCCTGAAGGCTACACAAACGATAATGTATTAACACTTTTATTACTTATAATTTCAAAATAAACATACGTACACTCTCAGATTAAATTTTAATAATTTAGTTTAACCATAAATGCTCCAACACATAGTGGAAACTCAAATATTTAAATTTTCGAATCGGGCGACCTAGGCTGCACCACTCGCTATTAACTTTTTCAAAAATCTGTTTGAGGTTTCATTCGTGTCTCTCGTTTGAGTCATAAACCATAATCCAAACGAATTCGCCCCCACCAAGTCATGCAACGGATAAATCAGTTGATTAGAATTACCAATCAAATCTATCCAAAACTAATCCACCTTTGCAGAATCTCCTAACTTAGTGACGTATTTGCAAAATAAATTCGTATAATAACATTCATGTCACCAATAGCCCGTGTGAACGTGGACTTACTTTCTTTGAATTTACTACATCCCCTTCGAATATGCAATAAAACTGGAGCATACTCAGCCGGCCATCATGAATTCTTTCTTTCGAACTCAAAAGACGAACATACTTACAACATAATAAAAAAAAAAGTCAACAAATTCCAAAAGTTTCTCGAATTGTCATTGCTGGTTCTGCTCATTCGATTTTGCAAAACAAAGTGATTCATAAAAGACAACGGAGTCATGCCTCGAACAAAAATATGAAGAAGAAATGGACAGACAGCCATCAGCTGTCAGCCAACTCAGCCAAAGAAAAATAAAATCAATGACAAATTCCAGCCGCTGCCCGCCTCCTACCCGCATCAAAACCACGCGAACCAATTTCTCGAGTGCCGTCCATGATTCACTCGAACACCACGGATAATACAACCAAACATGCACGCAATGATCCTGGCCACACCACCGAGAATCTCGGTGGATGGGACCACAAAAACAATCACGGCATCTGTACACCCGAGCCAAAATTTTTCGAGGTGCGTGAAGTTAGCACCGCCATAACAAAAAATCGAAAATCTGAGTACACAGGAATTTGTTGCTAATTTGTTGCCACATTCCCGAATTTGTTGCTCCTACCCTTACCCCCCAAATCCATGGCGATGCTAACTTCACGTGAAGTTAGCACCGCTAACTAACGTTTCTACGAAAATGTGCGTGCAACAAATTCAATCTAAAGGCTCAGTCACTTTTTTTTTCCAAAAACCATTCTATGGCAAACTTGACCTTTTCAAGGTCAAACCGTGGAGTAACAAATTCGAGACTAGGGTAACATATGAGCAACAAATTAGCAACAAATTCCCTCATACTTAGATTTTCAAAATTGTTGAGTTCTTAGAAGTTAGGTATCCAACTGCATTTGAGTGACGTCATCAAAATTTGTTTTGGATTTTTGGGGGTGAAGGAGTAAACTTGACCTTTTCAAGGTCAAAACGTGGAGCAACAAATTCGAGACTATGGTAACATATGAGCAACAAATTAGCAACAAATTCCCTCATACTTAGATTTTCAAAATTGTTGAGTTCTTAGAAGTTAGGATCCAACTGCATTTGAGTGACGTCATCAAAATTTGTTTTGGATTTTTAGGTGTGAAGGAGTGGGAGTAGAAATTCGAAATGCACTTTTTCGTAGAGCAACAAATTCAATCTAAAGGCTCAGTCACTTTTTTTTCCAAATACTTTTCCTTGACAAAGTTAACTGTTGTTACTACAACTTTGAAAATGCATTTTCAAGGTCAAATCGTGGAGCAACAAATTCGAGACTGGGGTAACATATGAAAAACAAATTAGCAACAAATTCCTGCATACTTATATTTTTGAAATTTTGTGTTTTAGATGATGGCGGTGCTAACTTCACGTGAAGTTAGCACCGCCATTGTTTTGGGGGGTTAGGGAAGGAGTAACAAATTCGGAAATGGTGTTATTCACGAGCAACAAATTAGCAACAAATTCTTACATACTTAGATTTTTGAAATTTTGAGTTTTAAGTGTAGTTCTTAGAAGTGCCCATAGAGATAGCTAAGTGAAATACGTTCCACAAGATCCACAATGCGTTTTGGCCATCAAGGAGTTGGGCTAAAAATTTCATATGCATTTTTTGAGAAGGTGAGGAGTAGCCCTTGAATTGGTGTTAATCTTTTCCCTATATGATCATTTTTGAGCGATTTAGATTTTCCTATGAAACTGTTAAAGTGCATTACAAGGTCAAAACGTGGAGCAACAAATTCGGGAATGCGGCAACAAATTAGCAACAAATTCCTGCATACTTATATTTTTGAAATTTTGAGTTTTGGATGATGGCGGTGCTAACTTCACGTGAAGTTGGCACCGCCATGGATTTGGGGGGTAAGGGTAGGAGCAACAAATTCGGGAATGCGGCAACAAATTAGCAACAAATTCCTGCATACTCCGATTTTCGATTTTTTGTTATGGCGGTGCTAACTTCACGCACCTGCCATTTTAAGTTCCTGCCAATTAAGCCTTGGATGAGATTTTAAATGAATCGAAAACCACGTGCTTACGTCATCTTCAATAAAATGGTAGAAGTGATGCACGATGTCTTCCCATTCTACTTTATAGGATTGACGCAAATTCTCTATCCTGAATAAGAAGTCGTCCACAGTCATGTTGTGATTATCATACTTAAGACCCCACTTATGAAAATTCCAACCACTCTTTTGAGGTCGATTAAAATGTTGATCGTGTTGGTCCTTCGTCTGGTTGTAATGGTTATCGTTAATGTTCATGGTCTGAAACTCGAACACATTACGTTCCTTCACATGTTCAGAAACGTGTGGTCTGTAATACTGTTCGTCTTGTACTTGTTCGCAGTTTCCTGAACAACTTCAAGAACTTCCTTCCGAATTTTTTCTCTCTCTTCAGTTAAGATTTTGTCGAAGCTTTGCATTACATTTTCATTCTGGGCCTTAAAAGCCGATGCAACTGCTTTTTGGACAAATCTGTTAATAGAATTATTATGCTCGAAAATTTGAGAAGAATCAAGATTTTGTTTTCTACGATCTGGTGTTCTTTGTGCATTTAAATTTGGATCTGGAAAAGGTGTTATCTCACGAGATGAAAGAAAAGGGTTAGTGCATGAAAAATTAGGCTGTTTTCCTTCTCTAGGACAAAAAGATTTTGTAACGTCTAGAGGTGTTGAATTCCTAACTCTATCCATCGTAAGCCCCAAGTCCCTGAAATGATTAAATGGCCTATTGGACCCACTTGGCTGATTAAACATTTTAATTTGTATGTATTAACAAAAAAAAAAATCAATAATTAATGTATGTATGTTGAATCTTATGATATATAATGCAATGATAGTTAAAGAGATCAATATAATAATAATTGGAGTGGCTAATGGCATCAACAACTGGGCCCCCGACAAATTGAGCTCCGCTTGTGCACTAAAAGATGTTTCGGCTCATCAGATTCATTCCATTCCTGTCCCGATACATCTTATGGTGGTTACAAAAGTAAATGCAGGAACAGACAAATATCAAGCTTTCGCCATAAGGATATCAAGCAAGAAAAAGAATTAGTTTACGAAATTGCAAGGATGTACCCACAGCAGCTGACAAAGTGGTGAGAAGACTCCATCTTCCGGACATGGACTTGCAAAGTCCTAAACCAAAATCAAGAAAATCCAATGCAATTTTACCAGAACACAATCCAGTAAAAGACACTTGATTTGCTCTTTCTTACCAACAATTGCCATGAATCCAAACACCCTGCAACACACAACAGAATTTAAATCCGTTGCTGGTTAGAGCATCTAAACTTAAAACAATTGTCAGCAGATACAAACAATTTTCAATCCGCTTCCACACATGTTGACAAAAATTAAAAATTAAAAATTAAGTTAGTATTTAAACACGAGAAGAAAAAAAAATTAAACAATGATATGAAACGATCAAAATACCCCTAGAAATTACTGAGGAAAACACAAAAAAATTGAATTGAGCAATAATGTTAAGAGCGTTGTCTTTAACAAAAATTGCCCCACGTTGGGCGCCATCTGTAACGGTATAAGACTTATTCCCACCAGGTAAGGTGAGAATATAGTCAACCCTTCCATCCTGTAGGTACAGATCCTACAGAGAATCATGGATGAAAAGGTGTTCAGGAGACAAGGGTTCTTTTGACCTGCCTTCATGAACTACCGTGTCAAATCAAAAACCAAAATGCAAAATTTTAATAAACTAGGACAGAAACCATAGACTAAACAGACTGACAAAACGGACACTTAAAAAAAAGAAAAATATGTAAGAAAGTAAATAAAATAAATAAAATAACCAAATTACCTACTCTTCCCTTTAATGAACGGGTGCCTTTGGTTTTATTGGCACCCTTGAGCATCCCACCCCTTTGTCTAACTCAAAATTGAGAAGACACCTTTGGCTGTCGCTTGCTCATTATTCGCGACAGACCCTTAAACTAGGCCATAGCCTGACCTGCAGATACTCACTTGTCAAGGACCATCATGTCCCATCTGCCATCAGCCAATCCCTTATGAAATTTAAAATTTCATATTAATCTTGTTATAAGACTAACAAAAAAAAAACAACTAAGTGTTCATTTCGTAACTGAACAAATTGGTTTTATTAAACTCCAAAAAAAAAAAAAAAGATGATACCTGTATTAAAGAATTTAAAAAAAAAATTACACAAAAACGCGAGTGAATTCCCGCACAGAAACAAACAAAAATTAAGATAGGATAGATCAGATAGACTTAGAAAAAAAGATAAAATTGAACATACTAACTAAATTAAGATATAAGGAATCAACAAAACGAACAGAACAAAATTATTAACACAATGTAGGATCATAGAATATTAGGATAGATAGAATGAAATAAGAAATTAAACAACAACACATACATATGTTAAACACCAAATTAAAGTTGAACACCAGAACACAATTTTAAGGACATCGATAGGGACATGGAATCTTCATTTTTTTTTATTTTCGAAAATTGGAACTTCTTCAAATAGGCTTTCTGTTATTGCCTTTAGTTAATAGTTGTATAATTGTTATTATTTTTATTTTCATATTTTTCTCTTTTTATTCAGGATTAAAATTTTTTTTTTTTTTATTCGTGAGCAAGATGCAACCAATTTAAATTTGGAATTATTAATTTTGTTTCAGGGATTTAATTTTATTGTTTTTTTTTTTTAAAAAAAAGGTTTTTGCTTTTTGAAAAATATATAAATGGATAACTTTTATCCTTATTTTTAACCACCGATATGAAATGCACACACAAAAAAAAAAAACAGATCCGATAGCTTCTCGTACTTTTCACACCAGCTTTATTACAAAATTATTATTTTTATCTAGAGAAAGAGTTATAAAGCTCTTGAAAATCACCACTTGAATGAATATTTTTCTTTTTAAAATTTTCAATTATTATTTTTGTTTCCTTGGAAACTCAATAAATAATTTTCTCAGCTACTCAATTTATTTGTAAGTTGAGCAGCTGATTCAGTAAAAACTGAGTGCTCAGGCACCCTACATAAATGTGGGTAATATACTATTTATGAACCGCTGAAACAATGCTGTTGTATTTTTTAAACCAAAAGGCATTTGCAGATATTCATATTGTCCATCTTGCGTTACAAACGCTGTGTATGGAATTGAACTTTCTGAGACTTTTACTTTGTGAAACCCACTTTTTAGATCCAAAGTAGTAAAATATGCCTTGCCTTCCAATCTCTCTAAACAGTCATCAATAAGAGGTAAGAGGTAATCGATAACTGTCTCTTACCATGGTTCTATTGAGAGGTCGATAGTATTCGGAACAGAAGATTTTCTCATTAAACTAATCGGACTACCAGAATCCAATAAAGAAACGAAAGTATTACATCTATGCACAGAACCTTTAATCAAAAAGATAACACTTACATAATTTATCTCGGAAATAGGATTGCTAGCTTCTCTATTTGCTTCTTCGACTGCATAAATGCATTTTGTAAAATATCAGTCACCAGTTGACGACAAGTACTAACCGCGTGTATCTAATTATAATTGTCCGAGTCTCAGTGACAACTTATTCTCTATCAAAAATAATCTTTTATTATGTTTGCTACGCAATAGTTAACAAATCTACAATACCTACAAGTATTACAAGTATTTAACTTCAATCTACAAACATGCAATTCATAGAGCAGAAATATGATTTTAGGATCTATCCATAATGTAAAGTTACGACAAAACCAGATTATTCAATTTGCAATGTTTTACCAAAAAAAAAATTAAATCAACTCTTACCATAGAAGAAATCAGCGCAACTGAACTGAATTAACTTAGCTCAGCTTAGATGAGCACAGCACAACACAGCTCAATCAGCTTAGCTCAGCTCAGTTCAGCTCAGCTCAGCTCAGCTCAAGTAACAGCTCAGCTCAATTTACAGCCAACCTCAAATAGCAGCTCAGCTCAGCTCAGCTCAGCTCAGCTCAGCTCAAATAACAGCTCAGCTCAACTAACAGCTCAGCTCAAATCAGCTCATCTCAACCGGCAGCTCAAATTTGAGCTAGCTCACACTGAGCTACATAGCTCAAAAAAAGAGCTAGCTGAAATTTGAGCTGAGCTGAAATTTGAGCTTTTTGCATCTCTGTATCATTGTATATAAACACTATAGTATTCCCATGAGCGAGTTATCTGTGACGTGCGGTTACATAGTTTGGAGGCGCTGCGATCGGCAACATTTTAATTTTGCAGATATTCTCAGCATTAGTTGGAAAAAGATGGGTTTTTTAAGGGGGGGAGAGTAAGGGAGATGGAATGACTAACAACGTTAAGAAGTAAAAGAAATAGGAGGAAGAAGTGGAAAAGGATTCTGTTTCATCATATCCGTACATTTGTTTCTTTTTTGTTTCTTATTCTTATACCTACCTAACTGGTTTGATGAGTAGAAAAAAAGAATGCTTGTTTTCTTTAATTTATTTTAAGGAGTTGAATCAAAGATGATATAACTAGTAAAGATGTCGCACGTAGAACAAATTTGTGTGCCCGAAAATTTCAACTTCCAGATTTTGAGCAAAGGTCCACTTTTAGCAACATGTTTAGCAACTTCTATGTTAAATGAGTAGAAAAGAGAGGGTTGATTTTTATAGACGAATATATTAAATGAAAGAGAGCGAGATAGTATTTGAATGTTGAAATAAACAAGAAAAAGAAGAAAAACAAAACTACATCTCTTTGCAAAAATGCAAATGAATATGAGTTGTTTTTTTTCAATTACCTACCTTATAGAAACTGACAACTACAAATAGCTTAAAATATAATAATCTAGTAAAAACAAAATTGTGAAATATTATTTCAACCCTCAAATTATAATAGGTACACGCAAAATTATAATAGGTAAAGAGAATGAGAGAAATCCTTCGCAACATTCAAAAATGTTCGTACCATGCTCACACAACAAAACGATCTTTTTTTTATTACTATTCTCAAATTCAACTTACATCTCGCTCCTCCACACGTAATAGTATTGCAAATACCCTCTCTTTCCCACTCATGGTACGAACATTTTTGAATGTTGCGAAGGATTTCTCTCATTCTCTTTACATATTATAATTTTAGAGTTGAAATTATGTTCTTAAGAAAGTATCGCATTTAAAATGGATTCTTATTAAATTATTATTTTAAGCTATTTGTAGTTGTCAGTTTCTATAAGGTAGGTAATTCAAAAATCTGCAAGTTAAAATTTTCGGGCACACAAATTTGTTCTGTGTGCGACATCTTTACTAGTTATATCATCTTTGGCAGTGTGGTGAAGCTCGATGTTTTCAACACTCTCACCACCTGCAAGACCGGGGGGAATAGTAGCTCAAACCATGATAAACAGAAAACAAGGTGCCATGTCGCCATATTGGAAAACTGATGACATAGTAGTCATCTCTGATGCTGACATTCGAGTTTTTTTCAGTTTCATTGTTGTTGTTTTCAATTAAAAAAAATGTATCCTCCAAATCCATAACTGACGTTCGGGCGAACTGCCCATGAGAAAGATGACTATGACGTCACAGAAAACCTGCCAAAAATCTAATGAGCATATCTTGATTTCTGTTTATCATGGCTCAAACCATGATAAACAGAAAACAAGGTATGCTCATTTGATTTTTGGCAGGTTTTCTGTGACGTCATAGTCATCTTTCTCATGGGCAGTTCGCCGGAACGTCAGTTATGGATTTGGAGGATACATTTTTTTTAATTGAAAACAACAACAATGAAACTGAAAAAAACTCGGTTGGCAGCATCGTAGATGACTTCTACGTCATCAGTTATCCAAAATGGCGACATGGCATTCATAATAAGCATACCTTGTTTTCTGTTTATCATGGGCTCAAACCAGCTGTCATGTGTCGTATATATTTTTATTTTATTTTCTTCTTTTCTTAATTGATTTGAGTGCAACAAAGTTAGAAATATAGTTGTTTATTTTTTATTTAGCTGTGTGCAGTTGCTCCGCAGACACTGTCGTGCGAGAATTTCTTTGCTCGCAAAATAATCGGCTTTTTTATCACTTCACAAGATATTTGCAATTTTGTTTTTTTCTTCTTTTGCAATTTTGAGACCGATAAAAAGACTTATTCTTACTCGAAAAAAGTTGCCACCCACGCCTAGATTTATTGATGTTGTGATTATGTTTTTAATTTGATTTGTGCAAGATTTGAAGAAATCCTTCTGTTATACATTGAATGACTTGCAATTCATCGATATTCGCACGTGCTGCTAGTTCTTGCATTTTGAAAATATAAACGGAAAGTGGTTTTGCGTAGTTTATCAATCAATTCCGAAACAGAATACACATGCCCAAAATTTGACAAAAATTATTACGGAATTAAAAAAATAATTGGTAGAATTATCCACACGAAGATATAATTCGGCAGCAGAATTTGTTTTCATCAATCGTCGAACTGCCTTCAATCGGTAAAAATCGTCACCATTTACCGAATCACAGGCTCGTTCGGAATTTTCCAGCCATTTACGATCATAATAAGCTTCATCACCAGCAAAAGGAACGATATAATGTTGTAAGTCCTTTTGTAATTTTGCGGTAGAAAAAATATTCGGAGTTGATTCCAGCTCTTGTTGCAATTGTTGCAAACGCCGTCGTTTTTCCAAAACCCTAAGTCTAGCATCAATATCAGCTTCTTCTTCTGTTAAAGATGTAAACCGATTCGTGGAAGTGCTTTTTGAAACATGATCATTGTTTTGAAGTTCTTGCTAAATAGTTGAACGATCATCTTCTTCGCCATTTTTCCGGAATTTCCCGAATTTTTACCGTCCAATGAATTGGTATCTTGTTGATTAAGCTGATTAATTTTACATGGTAGAGCTTCCGCAATTGCGTCAATGTAGCTGTTAATGAAAAAGCAACGTCTTGCTCCTTTAGCCAAACTTGCAATTCATTTTCAATCTTCTGAACTAGAATTTTCTGAACTATCCCGATTCTGAAGTTGTTAAGATAACCTTTTGGAAATAAAAGGCAATTGTTTATTATTTGACTATCGGAAATTAAATAAATCTTAAAATAATATTTTCTGACAAATTTAATTTATGTTTTTTACAAAGAATAGTATTGAAAACAAATCAAATTGATACACTTACAATTTATAGTTTTATTTAGTAAGATTCTTAGTTCGTTTTTGTCTGTTACTTTACATTATTTATTAACAGTTATTTTACCGCTACTTTTGAGTGATAGTACGATGAAGTTATATAAATGTACAAGTACATCAATGTTATATGTTGTACAATGCAAGATTTTTTCTGGTTAGTTTAATGATTTTTTTTCTGTGATCAGTCACTTTGTGTGTTTCGAGTATTATTTTATATAGTGCTGGTTTTCTGATTTTTGCTTTGTATCTCGAATTGAGTCTAAAAAGTATTTACTCGGTTATTGCAACAACCCTAGTTTTATTTAGTTGCGATAATCGGGAATGCACTATAATTTTTTCTTCGTTAATTTGTTTCAAATATTAAGCACCTAGATTTTTTACGAATTCCATAAGTTAACCTAGAAAATAGAATTTTTCGAGCCACCCTAATGCGAAAATACTCAATTTCGAAAACATTTGTTTGCACCACCCTTATTAATTTTTTTTTACAGAATAATTGTTTTTTAACATTAGAACTTACTAACATTCACCATCATTCAAATCTGGTCTATAAAGAGCTATAATTTTTTTGTTCGTAAATCCTGCAGCCAAACAAATTTGGCTGAGCAATCTGCCCTACGACGTTGATGACGGAATGATGATTAAATAGTATGTACTGCAGTTAGGCTACGTAATTACGATTGCAGATCTGACTTAAAAAGCGCAGTCCTTAGTTAGGCAGACATTTATGAACTCACCCCTTTGAATAAGAACTTCTTATTAAAATTATAATAATATTTGAATAGGAAGTACTTCTTATTCAAAGATTCAACCTTAAACTTCCAAACACCCCCCCCCCCCCCTACGGACTGCAAAAACTTGACATCTCATACATAAACACAAATTTTAAATTTATTTGTTCAATACTTGTAGTTCACGTAAAGCGTTGTGAAAAACTGATTGACCTTGCGCGCAGAGGCACTGTCAGTTTTTTTTCATGGATCGATAAAGGTTCACTTGAAAAGCTTAAAAGCGAATTTGCATCACCTACCAGCTCTTTTGACCAAAGTTATGTACAATAATGCATTTGAGCTCATTTTTTTTATTTTTGCGAATATCTCAGTTTAATTGTGATATAATGCAAAAAAATAAAAACAGAATGGTTCACCATTTTTTTGCATTTGTATTTGCATATTTTCTTTGATTTAAGTTAAACTGCTTTTTATACGAATTCATTCCTAGAAAAATGCAGCCCGTTCAAGTCGGTTCTTTGTTTAAAAAAAACACAGAAAGTTCATATTGTGGTAAACATTGTTTTTCCTAATTTAGTAGCTCTTTTCATTCCCCACAATTAGAAGAAAAAACTATCTCTTAACGACAATAGAAGTCGAGGTTTCCAAGATTGAACAGAGGCATGTCGTAGCGAAAACACAAGCAAAAAATTTGTTTGGCGAATATCTCGGCTCCAACATGTTGTTTGCAAAAATAAAAATACAAATTATTGTTATTATTGTACTATTCGTACTAGAATTTCAGCTTATTCAACTTGACCATTCTTTATTCCGTCAATTTCAAATTGTTTGTTTTATAATTTGCTATAATTTTAGTGCATTTTTTTTTGTTTAAACAATTCAATATTAAACTACAGCCAGTTAGTCAATTTTTCTTGACTTTGGTTGTTATTGTTTTGCAAAAGACGCACCTAATGGTTATTAAAATTAAAATTAGTTTGGAACCCATAATATTCTCTACTAATCAAAAAATTAAATATTTACCACCAACGAGTGTTAAGTAATTCATGTTTTAAGAAAAGTTTAATTCACACATAAATTAATTAAGTATTCCTTTTGTTTGTTATTTTTGTTTTGTTTTATTGTTGTATGGAATTCATGAAATTCGTTTCGCATTTCAAACTTTGTTATTAAATTTATTACTCGGTCGTCCACACAGAGGCACTGTCAGTTTTTTTTTTATGGATCGATAGGGGTTTATTTGAAAAGCTTAAACCCAAATTTGCACCACTTTTTACCAAAGTTATGCACAAAAATGCATTTTTTTTATTTTTTGTTTGCTAATATTTCAGTTCGACTATGCCAAAACGCAAATAAATAAAAATCAAATGGTTCATGATAATTTTTTTCTTTCAATAAAGTGCAATTTCTTTTTTTACAAAAATGCTGTAGATAAAGTCAGTTCTTTGTCTTAATTTTACACATTTTCGTAATTATATGAACAAAATCTAATACTGTGGTATACATTGTTCTTACTAATTTATTAACTCTATTCATTCCCCACAATTTGAAGAAAAAACTAACTCTTCACGACTAACAAAAGTTGAGGTACCGAAGCTTGAACACATGCATGTCGTATCGAAAAAAACAAGCAAAATTTCGTTTTTGGCAAATATTTCGGCTCCAACATGTTGCATTTGCAAAAATAAAATTACACATTGTTTGTTTTAACATTTTCTATAAAAAATAGAATGTAAGTATGGTAGCAATTCTTAAGTTAAGTACTTAAATAATAAAGAAACTAAGTTTATACATTTATTTTTAAAAAATACATTATTATATATATATATATTAAACAAAGAGACATACTCCGTTTAAAAAACGATGTGATATTTAAAAAAAATCGTTTTGTTACTTGCAACGCCAGCTGCTTTTACCTCGTCCTCCTCTCCCGAATATTGTTTGAAATGATCTCGATGTTCCAGGGGCTGTAGTGACAATCTCATCCTTCTGTGGTAGATGTGCAACATGTAAGATGTCATACAGCATTTTTGAATTTGCCTGTGAGTCTACGAATTCTGCTAGCTGGGACTAAAGAAGAGTGAGACGAATTATTAGAGTGAAGAACACACGCAAGTATAAAATTAAGAAATAGCTTATTACGTATGTATGTATGTATATTATTGTGGACAAAACTATCAATTTTTTGGTATTTCTTGGGATTCGCTTGGAATTAAGGTCGTCTGCGCTAAAGAATATTGCTCGCGAGCATCGATTTGATGCAAAATGGGTCCCTTTTCCAGTTTTTTATTGTTTAAAAATATAAATAACGGGTATAAAATTATTATTTCTCAATAAAACTTTTTATTGATAGTCTTTTAAATTTTTGAAATTTAGCTTATTGTAAAAATCGATACCTTATTAACCCTCAAAACTATCCTTAAATATTTTTTTTAAGAGTTGAAAATATTCTTGGCTAATTGCCTGATTTACTTAGAAGAGATCAGTTAGCTTTGATTTTAGGTTTTCCTCATCAAGAATTTATATTAAAAAAATTTATTAAAAAAACAAAACAGCGATTCACTGCCCTTGTTCAAAAAACAGACAATCGACTCTCATACCTACTAAAGATAATTTGGGTATGCTGAACACGATGTTTAACGATGTTTTTCTGGGTTAGGTCAAATAAGAAAGATTTTCGCCTTTGAAGTTTTATTATTAAAAACCAGAAATTAATGATAATCCCAATCAAAAATTGTGTGTTATTTAATTTTATATCGACGTTAATGGATCAATAAGCCAACTTTCAAAAATTTTAAAAACTATCAATTAAAATTTGTATTGATAAATAAAAATTGCTTTTTAAAAATGGTTTCTCTATAGATTATTTTTATATTTGTAACATTTTTTGAAACCTGTTATTTATATTTGTAAGCAATTAAGAAATTTGGTAATATTTTTTAGCTCAGACGACCTTAATTTTAAGAGGATATTGTGATATTTTTCCAAAAGATTTTGGGTGATGTTTGTATCGTAGCCAGTGAAAAGTAAAGTCTTGTAAAAAGCCACTCTTTATTCGTTATTATCCCTGCAATTTTATTTTAATTCAATAATATTTTTCTAATTCTAAAATTTGCTGAAATAGTAATGGCCTTACGGTACTGATACCTGAAAAGCACCATCAAACATCACACATGTGTGGTCCATCATCTTGGAAAAAAGCAGCAACACCTAGAGATGTCGTTCGAGTGACAAAGTGTACTCGGCTCTCACCGCGTAATTTTTTTAACGATCGTCGTTTAAACGATTGTAGTCAACGATGTCGTCTCAAATTTGATTCGTATATGTAAAATCGCATTCGAATCGTTTAGTCGTGTCGTTCATAATGCCGGCCTTACACGACACAATATTATTGCACAATACTCAGTATTGACACAAATTGACTATGGATGCGCTAACTGCAAAGCCCTTCACACTGCCTCGTCCAAAGACTGCTCCGAATATAAAATTGCCAAAGAAATAATAACAATTAAAACCAAATAAAAAATGCTTCATGTCCGAAGGTAAACGCATCTCTGGACAACAAAATCCAAAACCTATAAGCACAACCATTAATTCATTTGCTTCACAAGCTAAACAACAAAAAACCCCTAATACTACAATAGAAAAAACAATACCGAATCCAACCAATAAAAAAGCAAACAACTTAACTCTTAATAAACCCAACCACCTAAAACAACTTTTGGAAATAACATCGACATTAGTCCTTCCTCCAGTTGAAATAAACCCTTCTTTATAAAAAACAACAATCAATAATTGAACAAGAACCCTCCAAAAACAAAGCACAAGAAAACATTTCAATAAATACCACTATCAACAAAAACCTAAGCAACAAATTCACAACTTAATCAAAACCCCCCCTCCTCTATATTGTATATGACTTCTGACCTCATTGACAAACAAGCGCACATCACCTATGGATCATGATGACCCTTAAAAATAAGACACCTTTTTAACAGAAGCCGCATTTCTGGACGTGCGACATGGACAGGGACGGTATTCTTTCCCTGTCCAGGTCGCACGTTGGGAAATGCAGCTCTGTACTTGACACCAGCTCACCATTAGCCAAAACATTCAACTCAAACTCTTTTTCCTTTGCACAATATACATAAAAAAAAACTATATTGTGTTTAAGGGTTTTTCTTTCTTTTCTATGGTAGAAATTCTGCAGTGGAATATGGTTTTTTCAATAATTTGCACGAGCTGCAATTATTAATAAAAGATCAAAACCCATCAATCATTTCACTCCAAGAAACTTTAATACCAAATCACCCAGATCAGACTAAATTTACAAATTACTCACCAAAACAATACAACACATATTTTCATAATTTACCTAGAAACACTACAGCTAAACAGGGAACTGGTTTTCTTGTATACACAAATCAATTTCCCATAAACTCATTCAAATAAATTCAAATCTTTCCACAATAGCAAATGAAATTGAACTGAAAATTAAAATAACCATAATCAATATTTATATACCTCCCAACCAAACATTCTCCTCTTCCGATTTAGACAACATTGTCAATGGCATCGAAACACCTGTTTTGATAACAGGATATTTCAATTGCTGGAGCCCTCTTTGGGGTTCCTCCTACAGCAACACTAGAGGTAAAATATTTGAAAACTAATTAACAAACTCGGAATTTATACTTCTCAAGAACGGCAGTCCTACCCACTTTTCAATTCACAAATCATTCACCCCTATTATAGAATTCGACGAATGGTAAAAAGTGACAGTTTCAATCATTTACGAAAATTTTGCTATTTGTGAATTCGACGAAAGAAAGTTGAACGAATGTCGGCAACAGACTCTGCACGACCGACATTCGGTTCAACTTATTTGGTATTACTGAATTCACAGATCATTCGCACTCCATAGAATTTGTTTCACTTCACATTCGCGCCAGTTTTGCTACGGATCGGCAGAATTGTTTTTAATAAAAACAAAACAAATGGAAAATGCCTGTGCTACTAAAAAGGTTGTTTTTTTTCTATTTCATTTCAAATGAAAAATCTATGAATGTAGGGTTTTAGAGGACTGAAAATGCGACTAAGGACAATTTTATATCATATTTGTAGAATTTTTGATTTGGCTGGAAGAGATGAAATATGAAAAGTTGTAGTTACAGAGCATCAGAAACATCAAAAATAGTTTTGGTTTTGAAGCGTATCTCCATTCTACTTTGTCTTGTGTTACCGCTTGTCCAGATAATTAGCAATTGAATCCATTTTAAAATTAAATCACTCTTAATGTAGGTATCTTTTAAAATAAACACTTCATTTGATGTACTTATTTAAAGTAATTTATTATAATTTTTTTCCCAGAAACAAAATGAGTTTTGGCGTTTCATGTCAACAAAACAAGACAGCAGCGATAATAGATTTCACCAAAAAATAAGGTAGTTCAGAAGTCGATCAAATAGTTAATGCGAATCGTGTCAAATCCCCGGGAGTAAAATCCTGCGAATTCACTAATAGGCATGAATCATGCCTATTAGTGAATTCGCAGGATTTTACTCCCGGGGACTTGACTGGATTCGCGGTAAATTCGCATTTGCGATATTTGTTATTAGTGAATTCGACGAATGAACTATATTATCTACTACCTTATTTTTTAGTGAAATCTACTATCGCTGCTGTCATTTTTTGTTGACATGAAACGTCAAAATTCATTATTCCATTTTAAATAAGTACATCAAGTAAAGTGTTTATTTTAATAGATACCTACATTAAGAACACTCTTCAAGACAAAGTAGAATGGAGATATGCTTCAAAACCAAAAGTATTTTTGATGTTTCTGATGCGATGTAAGTTCAACTTTTCATATTTCATCTCTTCCAGCCAAATCAAAAATTCTACAAATATGATATATAATTGACCTTAGTCGCATTTTCAGTCCTGTAGAACCCTACATTCATAGATTTTTCATTTGAAATGAAATAGAAATAAAAAAACAATCTTTTTAGTAACACAGACATTTTTCATTAAAAATGACTTAAGACTCTAGGTGTCACTCCCCTAGTTAAATCGCGAGTCCTACAAACATGATTTTAATGTATATAAGTTGCATTTTCCTCTTAACCCCAACATTCAAAGGTTTTTGATTTAAATCGAAATGCAAAAAAACAACATTTTTAGTAACACAGACAATTTCAATGAAAAGATTTGTAAAACATTATAGACTTAATAAGCTTGCATTTCAATATGTGATCCGAGAGCTGAAAAGGAAACTACCTGCTAAAGTCATCCTTATGGCCAGAGGTGAAGTTGGCAGATTGCTGTAGGTTTGCTTTGTTTTGTTTTGTTTTTATTAATAACAATTCTGCCGATCCGTAGCAAAACCGGCGCGAATGTGAAGTGAAACAAATTGTATGGAGTGCGAATGATCTGTGAATTCAGTAATACCAAATAAGTTGAACCGAATGTCGGTCGTGCAGAGTCTGTTACCGACATTCTTTCAAGTTTCTTTCGTCGAATTCACAAATAGCAAAAATTTCGTAAATGATTGAAACTGTCACTTTTTACCATTCGTCGAATTCTATAATAGGGGTGATTGCTAACTTCTTTGCGAATAGTTGGGCTAAGCAATCAGATGATAGCAGCTTCTGTCCACAATTCTTACAACCCAAATACACCTCCTTAGAGATAAATCGATCTACAGCAAATACTTCGACCTCTGCAAAATTTATTGAATTGCCAATTAATTTAATAGAATTGGAAAACTGTTTACATCTAGTGAAGGGCAAAACATCTGGCTTCGATCGCATTTCGTACCCAATGCTTAAAAATTGCCCAATTCCACTCAAACTCCGTTGTTTATCCCTATACAATGAAATCTTTGACAACAGTATCATTCCACAAGCATGGAAGACAGCTACCATCATACCACTGCCCAAACCAAAAAAGAACCCTCTTGAACTGAATAGTTACAGACCTATATTCCTTCTCCCTTGAATGGGTAAAATACTAGAAAAGATAATTGCCAAAAGATTACAGTGGTTTATTGATAAAAACAATCTCATATCTAACAATCAGGTGGCTTTTAAACACGGTTGTAGCACGATAGATGCAATTTTATGCATTGACGAATACATAGCGTCATCTTTATCAACAAAAAACCACATTTCAATTTTATCGATTGCCTTCGAAAAAGCATTCGATAAAATTGGAATCCACGTTGTTTTAAACAAACTGGTGAAATGGAAAGTTGGACCGAAAACTTTCGGTTACAATCGATCGTTTTTGACAAACAGGAAATTCCGTACTAGAGTAAACAATATTTATTCAGTTCCAAAGGATCTAAAAAATGGTATACCCCAAGGTTCGCCACTCTCAGTGGTTATTTTCACTATAGCTTTCAATGAGATAAGTGATATAATGTCCAAATATCAAACGATCCGACATTCCTTATATGCAGACGACCTAATCATTCTTCTTAAATGCAAGGAAATCTCAAAAGTTATCGAAATATTTTCAAACATTCTTTCTGAAATTGATAATTGGTCCAAATATTCTGGATCAACTATATCACTAACTTAAACGAACATTCTTTATATATGTCGAAAAACAAGTTGCCACTGTACATATCTTAAAAAAAACCTTGCTATCAGAACAATTATCATAAAATATCTTACAAGTAAAAATAGTAGCTCTCATATCAACACTGTTATTAGAATTATAAAATGTATCATATTATCACAAATTGACTATGGACTAGCTATATATGGGAAATGCTCAAAATCTTCTATTCAACTTATCAAAAAACAATACCATACAGCAATTAGACTGGCACTCGGAGCTTTTAGAACTTCACCGATAAAGAATGTGTTGACCGAATCTGGATTACCTTCCATCGAAGACAGACAAGCCTATGTTACAGTTAATCTCTTAGCCAAATTATCAACCACAAGCAACTCACCAATAATTCCAATCGTAAAACAAACCATAAAACGAAAAAAAATGCCTAAATGTCCCTCAACAATAAACAACGTCCTCTCGTATGCAAACCTTCTTGACTTCTCCATAACTTTCAACCCAGCAGAAGAGCCTGCATATCCACCATGGTTTCTTCCACAAAACTCAGTCATCAGTCATCACCGACCTCAGTAAATTAAAGAAAGACTCTACCAGTAAGGAGATTTATAGATCTGTTTTCAACGAAAAATCTTCTAAAGAAGAAAATTGGTATTTTGTTTACACTGATGGTACTAAAAACGAGCACGGTACAGCATTTGCAGTAGTCGATGAAACTGAAAATATTATCTGTAAAAATATACTTCCAGATTTTTCATCGGTATTATCTGCCGAATCCAATGCAATCCTCTCAGCAACCAATCTTAACTTCAAACACAAAACAATCATAATGTACAGACTGTTAAAGAAAACATCAAACTACTTGTTTAAAAACAACTTCACTCATTCAGATTAAATAAGCTTTTGTTATATTGTTTATATATATATATTCTTCTATCAATAAAAAACATTATATAAGTTCGGAACTAGTTGTTTCAATTTATTTCCTCACTGCCAGAGGTTATGGGCCCAGGCAGTATGGATTTTCTGAAGACGACTTTTACCAAGCTTAATGCAGAAAATAACCATTTATGGAAATACAAGGTCGAACTTATATTGAAGAGGCAAGGAGCATGGAAATGTGTGTCTAAGGCACCACAGGCAGACCCAGACGATGCTTGGATGATGAGGCGACTGTGATAATTGGATTATCTGTGGAAGACAGTCAACTCATGCTGATCAAGAAATCCAAAACAGCATATGAATCTTGGGAAGCACTTCGAAGTCACCATGAGAAGAACACGTTGGGAAGCAGCGTGCGCCTTATAAGAAGAATTTGTGGGATGAAATTTTCCATGGATTACAGCATAACAGAGCACATTATGGAACTGAAACTTTTATTCGAAAAGTTGGAAGCATTAGCATTGATTGTGGTGTTAGAAAAAAATGCGAGGTTTGCATTCAATGCAAGATGACAAGGATACCGTTTAGCAAGCAATCTGAAACAAAATCCAAACGTGTGTTAGATTTGGTCCACACGGACGTATGTGGACCTATGCAAACCATGACACCAGGTAAAAAAGTTATTTTCTGACATTTATAGACGGCCTTAGCCGCTTTACAGTAGTGTATCTACTCCACGAAAAATCCGAAGTTTTCGACAAGCTCAAAATTTTTCTCGAAGAAGTCAAAAACAAGTTCAGCAGATATCCTTCTATTATTCGTTCAGATAATGGCGGGGAGTACACCTCGAACAATTTCAAAAGTTATCTTGAGAACAAAGGTATTTGTCATCAGTACACAGTACCCTATTCTCCACAACAAAACGGAGAGGAAAAATAGGTCCCTTGTGGAAATGGCTCGTTGTTTGTTGACTGAAGCTGAATTGTCGAATGTTTTTTGGGGAGAAGCCCTTATGACAGCGAATTATTTACAAAATTTGTTGGTATTGAGTTCAATCCCGTCTACTCCTTTGAAGCTTTGGGAGGGTAGAAAACCAAACATCAGTCATATGTCGTTGGAAAAGTTTCGGCTTGTACTTAATTTTGTTCTATGAACACAAGTTTGTATCAAGTGGGGAAAAAGTGCTATTATGCTTTCCTTATTCAAAGAAATATGCAAAAAGCTTAGTTATAATTTTTTTTTTATAATAACAACACACTTATCCAACAACAAACGTTTTTTTTTATAGTTTATGATCTGGGTTCTATGAGTGATCTCATTTACTTTGTTTTATGGAAACGAATATGGATCCCCTATCCATCTTGGCAAGGTGGGTGTCTCAATATAAAATATTTCGATGCCCTTTTTTGGTTCTTGGTTTTCATTGTAAATGAAACGTCCACCTCACATTTTATCACTGTACCAATTTTTGCTGTCATACTTAAAAGAAATTTCATTCGTTTTTTAATTAAATGGTGTTTTTTTCAATCCAGAGAGTATAAGAAATCTTATTCTGCAGGGGAATCGATATGTTTTTACTATCAGGCGTTTTTCTTTTTAAGCTCTGATTAGAGCAACCAGTAGAGCATGAGCTAATAGAGGAGTTCACGTTGACTAACTTACTGGATGACCAAATAAAGGCTTTCTCTCTGGGCAAATATCAAAATCATTTAAAAACCATCCGACCGGCTGCAAATTTCGCAAATCAAAATGGAATGAGTTTGTTATTTTGTTGCTTGTATTGCTTTTTGTTCTTGTATTTATTGTTTCATGGGGTGCTTCTAGAAGTTCACCTGATCTTAGCGAAGCACCCCACTTAAATTCACATGAACTTAGAGAAGCACCCCACTTGGATCAGATTGAAATGTGGTTTTTTTTTTTTTGCTAATTTGTTTTTAAGCGAAGCACCCCCTTTGATCAGATTGAAATGTGGTTGATATTTTGTTGCTAATTAGTTACGGCAATTTTAATTGCTCCTAACTGCCGTAACTAATTAGCAACAAAATATCAACCACATTTCAATCTGATCCTAGGGGGATGCCTAGCTAAGTTCACGCGAAATTCAGGATAGCACAAGAGATAAAGGAGCAAAAAAATAAAATTGCCGTAACTAATTAGCAACAAAATATCAACCACATTTTATTTTCATCCAAGGGAGGTGCTTCGCTAAGTTCACACGAAAATAGCGAAAATTCAGGATAACACAAGAAATAAAGGAGCAGCAAAATTAAAATCACTTCTGAAGTTTGTTTGTCACTGTATTTGTAAAACTGGCCACTCTAGGCAGTGTTAAAGTTGTGAAAATAGCTATACCTGAGGAAATCTGGCTTGGGTCGAAACAAATAAATCAATCAAAACAAACCGAGTTATTACACAGCAGGGGAAGAAGATTTGAAGGAGTTTTTTTCAAAAGCATTGGTGCAAAAACCGATAGATTGTTAAGGATATCGAAGGCTACAACCAAAGCTTGATAGCTGACTGTAGTACCCACTATAAAAGCTTTAGTGATGCGGAATTGCAAATGTATATACATTGTACACTAAGCATAGAAAATACATTTGTTTGCCAATTTTAATTATTTTATGCCTAAATTGACCAAAAAAAAATAATAATAATAATAAATAAATAAATAAATAAAAAAACAAAAAAGCAGGTGTAAAAGCAATCAAACTTGATAAAACAGTCAAACGTAAAAGCAATCAAACTTGATAAAACAGGCAAACGCACACGGACACAATGTCACCGGATTTGAAAGAATTACCAAGTTATGCCGGCCTTACACGACACAATATTATTGCGCAATACTCAGTATTGTGCAATAATATTGACCGTGTATTCGATTCGCACAATATATTGAGTGATATTAAAAATGCTTAATATTTTCTGAATTTTCACTCAATATTTTTTGTTTCCACAACGAGGCAGATGCAGAATAAACAAAGAAACATAGAAATATTGCGCAGTAATATTGAGTCGTGTAAGGACGACTCTTTTCCGCACAATATTTTTGGACAATAATATTGTGTCGTGTAAGGCCCGCATTAAAAACCGCATCCTCAAAAAGTGTCTACAAGCTCAGAAGATGAAACAAGCAATAATGAAACGGTTGTAGACACAACGACATGAGACAACATGATGGAACAATTCCGTAAAACTATACAAGAAGAAATGAAAAGCATGTTCGGGTGCATTGCGACCCTGTGTTTCAAATATAGTAAGAAATAAGAAACGTTTGTTTCTATTTGAATGTTCAAAACAAAAGATGTTTTATTTTCAGAGAAAATAATAATGAAATCACAAAAATATAAATGAACAATTATTTAAAGTTTAACAAAGAAGTAGTTTTACATAAGGTAGAAATTTAGAAATAAAAGTATATATATACAATATGAAACATGAATAATTAAAGTATGAAATTACATAGATGGAATTTAAAATTATAGTTGAAGAAAAGAATACAGATAAAATATAATAGATGATGGTTAAATAATCAAGCGAACATATTATTCAACATAAAAAAGTGCAAGAAAAAGTAAATTGTTTAACTTTACATTGACATTAATTAAAACAAAAATAAAATGAAAGATAAAGAAAATGTTTGCTTTTATACCTTGAAAAATTAAGTTTAGTACCCAAAGTTTAACAATTGGGCGCATTATAATACCATGCTGTGTTCGAATATCTGCAACACGTATTCTTTTATCAGTACCGGGATATACCTTTATAACCCGGCCTAAGCGCCACTCGTTTGGAGGTAGATTTTCATTTCTCACTACCACCACATCATCTTCCTTGACATCTTGCTGTGGATATTTCCATTTATGTCGCTTTTGGAGGTCCATTAGATATTAATTTTTCCATCTAACACAAAACTTCTGATGAAGTATTTTTAATTTTTTCCATCTGTTAATGGAATTTAAAGAAGAGTCAGTCAAGTCAGGTTCTGGTGGAGCTAAGAGTGGCCCACCACGAAGAAAATGCCCTGGAGTAAGAGGCAACACGTCTTGAGGATTATCAGAAATTGAAGAAATTGGCCGGGAATTGAGGCAAGCTTCAATCTTAGCTAAAAGCGTGGAAAATTCTTCAAATGTATATTTATGGTCTGCTGCAATCTTTCTAAAATGTTTTTTAAAGCTCTTTATCACAGCTTCCCATAAACCGCACATATGAGGCGCACCGGGAGGAATGAACTTCCATTCCAAATCACGATCGTTATACTGTTCGGCGATGGCAGTAGGAAGAGATTTTTTGAGAGATTTAAAATCATTTGCAAGCATTTTGCTAGCACCGACAAAATTTGTTCCATTGTCGGAGCAAATGGTTTTTGGCATTCCACGACGAGCAATAAAACGGCTCAAGGCTCCAAGGAATGATTCACTAGAAAGATCACTAGTCGCTTACAAATGAATAGCCTTTGTGGAAAGGCAAATAAATAAGCAGACATATCCCTTAGTTAATCGGCAGTACCGACCTTTAAAGTTTTGATTGTAAAGGAACCAGCAAAATCCAATCCAGTATTTGTAAATGGTAAGGAAATATCTGTTCGTTCGAACGGCAAAGCTGCCATGATTTGCTAGAGTACTTTTGGTTGGTATTTGTTCGCCTTTTAAGAGTGAAGAATATTCGATTTGGGCCAGAATTGTTCAGACTGCCTTAGCCATAATGGGCCTTCCCACCAGAGACTACTTTCTTTGAGTTGTTTTGGAGTTAAACCTCGAGTAGCAAGGTCCGCTGGATTGTCAGCGGACCGAACGTGCATCCATTTGGCGTTGTATATATTCTCTTGTATAAGAGATACCCTGTTTCCGACAAATGTAGCGCATGTCCAAAGAAACAAATCATAGTTTTCGTCTTTTTACAAGCTTTGCAAGAAGTAAAGCACCACACAATTCTAATCGTGGAAGTGAAATTAGTTTTACTGGTGCAACTTTACTTTTAGCGCATAATAGATGAGTTGATCAATCGTTATTTTCATTCTGGATTCGCAAATATATAGTGGCAGCGTAGGTACTCTCAGATGCATTACAAAATCCATGAATATGAATTGATTTAAAATTAGGAGTGTACTGAATCCACCGAGGGATTTTGATAGATTCAATTTCTTGAAATTGATTAAAGAATTCCTTCCAGCGATGACACGTTAGGGGCAAAAGACTACGGTCCCAAGACGTCCCATCCTTTCAGATTTGCTGCATTATAATTTTACCGGTAATGATTACCGGAGATAACCATCCCACTGGGTCAAATAATCGAGCTATAACGGATAGTACAGCTCTTTTTGTTGTTTTAAATTCGAAAGTTTGAACAGAAAACTGAAACGAATCTGTTTTGGCATTCCATTGTACCCCAAGGGTTTTTGTAACACTTTTATCTTCGAACTTCAAAAGATCTTGATTATAAAGATCAGATAATGGAAAGTTACAAATCAAATCATTACAGTTCGCAGTCCATTTTCGAAGTGAAAATCCTGCTGAGCTTAAAGCATTTATAAGCTCACTCTGCTTAGTTAACGCAGTTTGAAGATCATATGCTCCTGATAAGACGTCGTCAGCGTAAAAGTCCCTTTGTAAAACCTTTGAAGCAATTGGAAAGGTATACTTTACGTCATCAGCTAGTCTTTTAAGTGTTCGAAGAGCAAGATGAGGAGCACAATTAACTCCAAACGTAACAGTGTTAAGCTCATAGTCAAGAATTTCACTTTGACAGGATTTTCTAAATAAAATCCTTTGATATGAAGTATGTTCAGAATGAACTTTAATTTGTCGGTACATTTTTTTAATGTCAGCATTGAAAACATATTGAAAATATCGCCATCGAAGAATAAGCGAAATCTGATTGCAGTTTGGGACCTGTATGTAAAACGTCGTTAAGACTCGTACCATTACTCGTTGAGTTGAATACTACTCTTACCTTTGTACTAACGCTTTCAGGTTTTAATACCGCATGATGAGGCAGATAGAATGTTGATGTTTGTTTATTTTTGTATTGTTCATAGGGTTGAACCCTGTGCATGTGATGAAGATCTACATATTCTTGCAATACATTGTTGTATTGCAATTGAAAGTCAGGATTTTTTGACAACCGTAATTCGTTACGTTTGAATTGGTTAAGTGCGATGTCTCTTGATCGACCAAGTATTGGAATGGGTTCTTTAAACGGAAGTTTAACAATATACCGACCATTGACATCTCTGCTAGTAGTACATAAAAGTTCTCGCCGTATTGTTCCGCAGTAGTAAGATGTTCAAATTCGGGACTACTTCTATTTTCCAGAATTCTGACATTTGTTGATTTAATGAAACATCATTGAAATCGGATAAGAAAGTCGAAAAACTTTTAACATCTTTTGAATTTTTAGGCCCTGAAAGAATCCCCTGAATATCGTTTCTTGAGCTAGCAGAGAGCCAAAAACGTTGTTTTTGATTCCTTCTCTAATAATCGATGGATATAAGTCAGCACCGATAACCAAATCGATTATCGATAGCAAGCTGGTAAGATTGAATAGGCTGGGAAGGCCTAATGTAGCAGAACACTATATAAAAGGTTACTTTTGAAATTGTTGATTTGACACAGACATATTCAAAGGGTGAGGAGTCCGATTTATTAAAAAGGGTCGAGTCAAAACGATTATGAATTGCTAATAAAACGCCACGACCTACAGACATATCATTATTCGGAGAACCGTCAGCTCACAAAGCTCACAATCATTGATACTTGATTAGTTTCAGTTAATGCGAAAATGTCATAGGGTAAAATTAGTGAATTTAGATAGACCGCAGATGATTTTGTACGAAGCCCTCTGACATTTTGATAATACAAGGACATAAGCATAGGAGGTTTAATGTGACAAGAATCGGGAAAGTCATTTGTGTTAGGATCGAAAAAAGCTGTTGAAGTTTGAACGGCTTCTTTGCAGGTGAGAAATTCTATTTGAACTCACGTATGATGCAAAGGAAGAGAGGTCATTCGCAACATCTGCAGGGGTAAGTTTAAGAGTTTCGTGAAACCGATCCAAAATATTTCTTAGTTCAGATGGATTAGTACGAAGGCCTTCTTGGTGAATTGAAACCATTAAGTTTGTTCTGGTGACACCACTAACACAAACATAGTCTTCTTTATCATGAAGATATGCGAGATATAGTCGAACATTGGAATAAATTCTTTGATCTCGTAGACGAGAGAGAACGTATCGACCATCACTACCCTGGTCTGAAAATTGGGGAAAGAGGGTTTAAGTAAGATGAAGCTGTAGGATGATTTACTGAGTGACTTAAGTTAGAGGGAGGATCTGAGCATCACTTGTTTTTGATGTGGAAGGAAGGGAAGTATATTGGGATACAGATGGAAGGGATGAGGGTTCAGAAAGAGGGTAGAAGTAAGAGGGCGAAGCTATAGGCTGATTTACGGAGTGGTTTAAGTTAGGGAAGCAGGAAGGGAGGTTCTGAGGGTTTTGAATGTGGAAGGAAGGGAATTATAATGGGACACTGATGAATGAGATGAAGGTTCAGGATTTAAAATATGGGAACGGACAAAGTTAGGGTAATAGGAATTAGTTAATGGGATGTGGGAATTTTCAGAGCTTGACTGTAAAGTATTTTGCGTATTTGGGATATTAAAAGTCACTCTTTTTTGTTTTTTTGATATTGGATTTTGACTATGTGAGAATGGACTTGGTACCGAGGAATGAATTGCTGTTGAGCGAGGGATGCTCATTGATGTTAATTGTGAATTTGGGGAAGCATAAGTAAACATACTCTTGCTTTTAGGGATGTGTAGAGGTTGGGAAAATTTGTTAAAGTGAGGAGAAAGAAAATTTTTTGGAAGACCTGTGTTTTAAAGCTAAAATTATAAGGTGGGTTAAGATTAAGATTACTTACATAAGTGTTATTTATAGATTTAAGATTATGATTATGTTCACTAAATTTAGCTATTCTTATTGATTATAGGTATATTTTTGCTATGTTCTTCAGGTTTGTTGATTGCAGTCCATTTGGTTAAAGTTATTTTACCAAAGTCAAGCAAATTTAGACGGTATCGACAGTTTTAGTTTGAGAGGATGAGATCGTTGGATAATGTGAACGTTGGTGAAATTAATTTTTCGGCAATTGAAAAATTTTAAAACCCATCTTTTATTTACAGTAGGCGACATGCTTTTTGATAGTTTGCAGTTTTTCAATACGCTGATTCCATTCACTTAGGCTCCAGGTTACACCAAAACGTTTCAGAATGGGGTCATCAATGATAGGCGGGTTGCTGGTATTACATTGAATGTTTTTTGCATCAGGATTCTGATTAGTTTCCGATGGATTCCTCAACGGCAAATTTTCAGAGTGTGAGGATGAATCAGGGGTCGTACTAACGGCTAGTAAAGGTACATGAAGCGAAGATGTGGAAGTAAAAGTTGTTGATAAGCAAGCGGAAACGGCAGTGGTTGGTGTTGTTATCAAAGGGGAGTCAGGAAGATGAGAGGTTACAGCTACATTGAGTTGTTGAATACATGTTCAGAACCATTTGTGGATTTAATTTCATCCGTGATGTTGTTCACTGATGTCCTTAATTTGGTGGTATGTTCTTTTATTTGGTATAAATCATTAAGAATGGCTTCCGAGTTCATTTAATTGTTGCTCATTTCATTTGCAATAGATGAGAGTGCCTTTGATCTATTGGTCACCGTCGATTTGAGGTCCTCAAGATCTATTTTCAGAATATATAGGTCCATCCACTTGGCGTCAAAAGCTGTCAACATTCTTGTTATTTTCGAGAGCTCTAATGATATGGAAGTATCCTCACGTGACCTTGTTTTAGGGGGAACATTTTTTTTTCTCCAGTCTTTCCAACGCAGAATTAATTAAGTCCAGATTGCTTTCAATAGACTGCAAGCATTTAGTATGGTTGTGCCTAACCTCCAATTTTTATTCCTGGACTGCTTCCCTAACAATATTAAGCTCAGAGTTGTTGAATTTAATCGCCATCATAATATGACTTGGCGAATTAAAAAAATTAAAATGTAAGGCAATTGTTTTTGATTTAATAAAATACGATTAATAATTGCGAATAAGCGAACAAAAGAGAAATTGACTTTCAGCAGCGAATTAAAAACACGTCCGAACTGTTGGGCTATCACAATGCAATGCATTGTGCATATTCATATATAAAATATTATAATTATAATTCTTCTATTTCTTTATATCAATCTACCCATTTTGCTCTATCCACAGAGCTAAATAGCCACGTTGTAAAAAATAAACAAAAAAAACACATATCAAAAATCAAACGAGCAGTTCTCTTCCAACTCCCATGGATTTTGTATAGTTTGTTCTCTTTTTACTATTATTACAGATTCCTCCATTACCTGAATATTCTCTTCCCCCATCCCTGTTCTAAGCTCTCAGGAAAATTCCGAAAAACTACCATAGTTTTCCGTCTTGATCGTACTATAGGAATATATATACAATGGTGGCATACATTTATGACAAAAAAAGATATCGATATTTATGCAGTAACATCCCCTAACTATATGCTTACGTTACGTAAAATGAAACCGCTTTTTGAATATACAATGAAATGCCATTATGAGCTATATAAAAAAAAGTACTAACGTTGTATGATGAAAACCGACTTCCACATATACTATACTCTATCCGATAAAAATTGGCAGTACAAGCCTTATGGGAGAGCTTTTTTAATACCAGTGGCAGGCTATTTTATGCACCATACCCAATTGAAAGAAACTCCTATAAAAAGTTTTATAAACCAACCATGAATTTTGAATGGCGCACATTTTCGACGTAGATCCCACAACGACAGGTACACTGATCGTTCGCTGTTGCTTTTCAACCCTCATAAAGCAAGACATATTCAGAGCTGCCTTTTTCAATTTCGTTACTCACTTCGTATTTTTCTTTTACTTTCTCAATGGGTTTCTGTAGAGGAGCTTTTTAAAAAGTTCTTAACGATGAGTGTTATCGTGTTGTGTTTCGAGGTTTGCATTTCTTCTAAAGTTTTGGCAAATCCGTCAAAATGCGGTTATTTGAGGAAGAAGTTTATTTGCGTAGATTCTCGTACCGGGTAGTTGGTTTGTTGATTTCTCGTGCTATTTTTGTGCATTATTGTGATAATATTGTTGTGCTATTGTTGTTCTATTTTTGTGTTGTTTGTATATTTTTGTTGTGCTGTTGTTTTTATATTTTGTTTATGGAAAGCCTCATTATAAATTTAGATGAAGATATATATGTAAATACTATTAAAACATGAATTCTTATTTATTTTTGTTATGGTTGTTTATTTTAATTTTTTGTTATATTAATATTTATGAATATATTTTTATTTTTTGTTTGGTTTTTTATTTAAAAGGGATTAGACCTACTGGGGATACCCTTCAAAAACGCGCCAATTATGTTACCCTTGGTGGTGTGGAAGAAGATAAATTTTTTTCATTTCCATACATAAAAAATACGAAAAGAAATTTTAATCTAAAAAAGAAGAAAGGTAACCCTACATACATTGCTTACAGCTTTTTCAAATTAAAAATGCTTATTACGGCAACCCTGTAAGAGCTTTTTTGAGAAAGGTACTTATGGATAGGAAAGGAGTGCGAATGAGAGGCAAATATCCCTACCAACAGAGTATAGCAAACAAAATAGCAACCAAAAATATTTACTGCTGTAGACAATGGATGAGTTATGTTGGGTTAGAAGGAAGACAGATTGATGATATTGTTGGATACAGTAGATCTTTTCAACAAGCAACTAATTTGGTATGCACGCACATTATAGATACTGAATGGGAGATGACATTACAAAGAGCACAGGCGTCAACATCGCATGGACTGTACAACATTCTAAACTAGAATTTTAAAGCAAGGGATGGACTTCTATTTTTGAATTGAACATTTTCATCTAACAATAGAAACAGACAATGTACCATGTGCAACCTTAAAGAGGACAAAACGTTTGTGCACTTCTTAGTTGTAAGTCCATTACTTAAGGAACTGCATTTACAGTGCTTCAAATCAATATCACTTAATACTGAAAGTATGGTGAGGGTTTTACTGATTAACTACTTGACATTGGCTATAAAATATCGATCGGTACTGATCAGTGAATAAAATGAATAAAACGGAAAAAACAAAAACATCACAATAACCAAACGTCAATAGCAACATCGGATCACAATACTGTAACCAACAAAAACAGAAACACCAACGCAAACACCAGAACCAACACCAAATGGATATCTGATCGCAACAGACGGCTTAAACAAGCCATAGATGAATAAATATTTGTTTATTGTTTAATTTAATTTAACATACATTTTAATTTTAATTTTGAGGTTAAGACTATTATTGTTCTAAAGGCATGAATTTCTGAATAAACAATGATAGATAGATAGATACTCGTGGATAGATATAATTTTATTTCTTAAAATCCAAATAAAAATAACTTCGGTTTACTTTTCAGAGAAATAAAGAAATATGAATGACAATGATATTTTATACCATAAAAATAGTGTTATTGTGACTTCTAAGCAAAAAAATTAAATAATTAAATTGAATGGATGGGGTGACCCTTAAAAATTGAAAGTTATATTTGTAGATCTTTTATATTTAATATTACATGAGAAAAAGAAAATTTAAATTAAGATTAAACTGTTTCATCAAACATTAGAACAAATTAAATATTCAACATTGATTCGATACTTTCCATATCAAAGGTAAGAAGCCATTTTTAACATTTTTTAAAAGTATCAAATGAGAAGTAAGAGCTCTGGTAGAGTTTGGAATTCTGTTAAAAATACGACTTGAAACCACATCATAAAATTTTCGAAATGCGGTTGTACGGGAAGCCGGTATAGATACTCGATTCAAAAAATTCCCACGTAAAGGGTTTTCCAATAAGAGGTGTTATTTTGATATTCAAAGAAAAATGGCATTTTTGGAGATAAATTATCGGATGTTTATTTCATTATAAAGAGAAAGGTATGCCGTTAATAATGAAACACAACATCAGCCAAATGGCCGCCAAGACCACGCTTACAGGACCATATCCTTTTCATGAAATTTTCCATAACCAAATCGCAAAGTGGCTGCCCTATGTCCTCGATAGCCTCACGAATTTCATCTTTGAGGTCTTGAATCGACGCTGGGCTGTTGACGTAGACCTTATCTTTCACGTGGCCCCAAAGGAAGAAGTCGCAAGGTGTTAAATCACAAGATCTCGGTGGCCAATTGTGATCACCCCTTTCGAGAGATAACACGGTCCGGAAACTTTTCCCGTAAAAGATCGATGGTTTCATTGCTTGTGTGGCACGTAGCGCCGTCTTGTTGAAAGTAAACGTTGTCCAGATCAATACCATCCAATTCCGGCCATCAAAAATCATTAATCATCTTTCGATAGCGCAATCCATTGACCGTAACTGTTGCTCCAGCCTCATTTTCGAAAAAGTAAGGTCCAATGACCCCGCGGGACCATAAACCGCACCAAACAGTCACGCGTTGAGGATGGAGAAGCTTTTCAACAATAACTCTTGGGTTTTCCGAGCCCCAGATGCGACAGTTTTGCTTGTTGACGTAGCCTCCGAGGTGGAAATGGGCCTCATCAGTCAAGATGATTTTTCGATGAAATTCCGGTTCATTTTCATGCATTTCAAGGACCCAATCAGCAAAGACACGACGTTGTTGATGATCAGCCGGCTTGAGTTCTTGTGTTAACTGAACTTTATAAGCCTTAAGACCCAAGTCTTTATGCAAAATACGGTGTAATGACGTTTGTGGAATGCCTAATTCCAAAGAACGACGAGGAATGGACAAACCTGGGTTTTCTTCAACACTTTCGGCTACAATACAACAGCAATATTCTCAGTTGTTCTTGAGCGACGTGCACGGGTTTTATTCTTCACATCACTAACTTATTCCAACAGCTCGAATTTGTCCACCAATTTCTGTATTGCGGTCCGACAAGGTGCTTCACGAGGACCCAAAAATGTTTTAGTTTTACGAACCGTCTCTGCCAAATTTTCACCATTTTTATAGTGAATTTTAATAATTTCAATGCGTTGTTGAAGCGTGTATCGTTCCATTTTTATTAATAGCGTAGTTTCTACTTGTCAAATGTCAAAAAATGACAGCTTCAAAAGTGACAGCTCCCGAAATAGCGGGCTATTCAAAATAACACCTCTTATTGGAAAACCCTTTATATATAATTTAAAATGATTCTGAAATTGATATTTCCAGATCTTCTAAAGAATATGTTAAGAACTTTTTAGCAGTACAAGTTTCGTATTGGAAAAACATTCAATTATTTAAAATGTGAAAAACTAGGGTACCTTCGAGGCTTACAGCAGATTTTTTTCAGAACAAACTTTTGCAAAACCAAAAGAGGTTGGATTTTGTTGTAATAAGTACCTCCCCAACATGAAATCCCATATTGTAATTTTGAATGAAAGATACCATAATATATTTTCATAAGCAGTTGAAAAGAGCAAACATTCCTATACTTAAAGTGCCACGAAAGTACTGTCTAAGAATGTCTATGTGCTTAGAGAAACTCATTCTAGAATCGATGACTAGCCCCAAGTATTTAAATTCATTTAAATTCTCTAAACAAAAACAACTATCACTGCAGCTGGAAGAACTAGAAAAGTGCAACAGGGAGACATACAAGAACAGTTCAAAAGCTTAAATTGTTGCCATTCTGTAGCATGAAAAAAGAGCTTGGCATCAACATTTCTATTTTCTGATAAACTAAAAAAACATAACCTTGGACTGATTGATAGATTGTGCTCAGCAAACCAAATCCTTAACAAACTTAAGTCCCAGTTCATATCAGCTATAAGATCGAGTTTACTTTTTGCACTAAAGCTGAAAGCCACATCATCAGCAAAAGCTGTCAATAAACCTTTGAAAGGCAACCTAAACAATGAATTTATGTAAATCAAAAAGAGAATCGGCCCTAAAACAGATCCCTGGGGAACTCCTAAATCGATTTACTTCAAATCACTAATAATCTCATCGAATTTCACTCTTTTTTTTCTATTTTTTAAGTAACATGCAAACCAGTCACAGATAAACCCTGGAAACCCTGCATTTTCAATCTTATTAAGCAGTATTTTGTGATCTACCATATCAAAGGCTTTTGAAATATCAATAAATAAAGCTGCCGTAAACTTTTTTTTTATCCAAGCTAGCAAATATTTGAGAGCAGAAACGCAAGAATGCATCCTCAGTTGATCTTTCACTTTGGAAACCAAATTGAAAATCACTAAAAAATTTTGTTTAATTCAAAAAACTTACCACTCTATTTTTCACAGCTTTTTCAAATACTTTACTTAAAGATGCTAAAAGTGAAATCGGCCTATAATTGGATAAATCACTTGTAACACCTTTTTTGAAAAGATGTAAGACATTAGCACATTTAAGGGCAACCGGAAATACACCACCAAAAATACTTTTATTAAAAAGATGTGCTAAGACATCAGTTAGGAAACAAGCTACATTTTTCAAACAAAGATTGGAGATACAGTCGATACCAGAAGAGTTTGATTTTTTCAAGGTGCCAATAATTTTTAAAATTTCAAAACCAGTTATAGGCTCTTAGCCTTTGCAAAGGTTCACCTGGATTACAAACGCAACAACTTGGTCTATATGTGAGACACTTGTAAATCATTTGCAATCGTCGAAAAGTATTCATTAAAAGCGTTTGCCATTCCAATTCTATCGGAGGCAATAGAATCATTAGCATAGATAGCAGACGGAAGCTTACTACTTGAGCATTTTTTTCTTAGCTTGTTCTTATATCTGACTTTTTTTTACAAGAGTATTAGTAATCCATGGTTTAAGACGCCTTACAGGTTTATTTGAGGCAAATGAGGAAGAACTTTCAGATATATATCTACACAAAATGTCAGAAAAAATATCATATGATTTTGAAGGATCAATTTCCGCAAAAACTTCTACCCACGACTCAAAAGACAAATAATTTTTTAGTCTAACATAATCAATTTTAGTTGCAAAATTCGAGGGACAAGAATCCGAGTTTATATTATTTAGTCCTACATCTACCAAAATTCCAGTCATTGAATGATCAGTGATTCTAGGGTCGAACACACATTTTTCACAAGAGCTCACTGAAGAAAGAGCAAAGCTGTCAATTACTTACTTACTTACTTACTTACTTATTTACTTAGACTGTTTTTACCATCAATTTATTTGTTGTTTTTATGTTTCATTTTATCTCGCAAATGCTTTTTCTTTCACGAATTAAACAACATTTCCAACAATAAACTCAACCATATTATTTTGACACTTAAATTATATGTATATTTAAATCCTGAAGAAGAACTGTCATCCGAGGCCAGTAAAACACTTTCAGAAGCGCCCAGAAGCATTCCGGCCGGATTACCAATCGAAAACGCCATAAGTTAATCAACAGGCGTTTTTCTTTTTCAGGTCTGATCAGGGTACTGAGCTGTCAAAAAAGAGCTGTGTTACTTTTTTAGCTCGGAGCGCTCTGAACGCTCAACTTGTATTACTTTTTAGCTCAGAGCTCGGTAAATAATACCTTTCAAAAGAAAAACAACCGACTTCAAATTTAAGACTTTTAATATTTTCTCATGTATGCCGTTATCAAAACTGAACCAAGCATCATCAAAATCGTCCACCCAGTTAAAAGTTCTGAGGTAACAAACATAAAAAAAACATACATAACCCCATCCTTTTTTAAATCAGTTAAAAATGCCAGGCACAGCAAGCCCAAAGCTGAGCGCGACTAATTTCATTAATTTTTTAGTTTCTTTATGCATTTTCTATTTACCATAAATTAATTAAAGAAAAAATAAACTCGACAAACACTAATTTCTTTAACAAATGTGATTTTGAATGTTTATTACAAATAAAAGATCAGTGCTCAATTAAGTTTCAAAATTAGATATGAGCGCTCAGGTCACGCTCTGTTCAGAGTTAGCTCTATTCCATGAAACATTTCAAATCGAAAAAGCTCTGAGCAGAGTTATGACGTGAGCTCCCCTATTTATCAAAGGAATTCACTTGAGCACTTCACTGTCATATCATGAAATCAAGAAAATTCGTGGTTTTTATAACCAGATGACAATTTTATAACTTGCATAAATTAAAAGTGAAAAAAACGTGCACGACAATAAATTTACTTTTGTTTCATTATTTTATTTTTCACACGTAAGAAATTATATGAAGAAATTAACCACGCTCTTCTTCTTACTCCATCTACTCGGATATTTTTTCCTGAGCTCTTAGAAGGTGTGTTTTTTTGTACGCCCGGGCTAAGTTGGACGAAAAAACGCCTCGGGGCTTAACGAAAATACTTGGCAGCATTGCGAATAAAATGACAAAAAAATGAAAACAAAGCTTCCAATATACAAAATGAAGTAAACAAAAAATGAATAAAAAAAATCTTTTTCTGATTTGTTGAATTGTTTGCATTTTGTGTTTTAATACTTTCAATAACATATTTATAAAGAAATTTCAGAGCATTAAATGCACACACTTTAAAATTTAAATGAAAAAAATTGTAAGAGTTAAGTAAAATAAACAATTAAATTTTTTTTTTCTACACCAAATGCCATCTTTGTTTTTATGTCCATACAATTAATCGATAATTTTGGTGTTTTCATACAACTTATCGATGATTTAACAGAAAATGAGTTGGTAGCACAGATTTTAACCCCTTCAAAGAGTT
This sequence comes from Meliscaeva auricollis, assembly GCA_948107695.1. Classification (NCBI taxonomy): domain Eukaryota; kingdom Metazoa; phylum Arthropoda; class Insecta; order Diptera; family Syrphidae; genus Meliscaeva; species Meliscaeva auricollis. The sequence goes on along the minus strand of OX403619.1, from coordinate 39,000,857 downwards.
TAGCCCCGAGAATTCTCGGGGCTTAGCAGCTTAGCTTCTCGGGCTAAGTTGTTGTTGTATTTGACACGTAAATTGCTTAGCCCCGACAGCGTTTTTTTCGTCCAACTTAGCCTGGGCGTACAAAAAAACACACCTAGAGTGCGCTCTGACCAAGGTCTGATCGAAAAAAGAAACAAAAGTTGGGCGCTCAGATGTGTATAGCTAAAAAAAAAAATGCATGCTTTTTGACAGGTCCCTACCCTGCACGGAGCTTAAAAATAAAAACTCCTATTGTAAGGCCCATAAGAAGCGAAATATTTACTTGCTGAGATACATTGGTGGTATGCAACCTGGTATAAAGAAGACAAGGTATGCCCGATGACGTCACGAATCAGTGGACTATCAAGCATACCTTGTCTTCTTTATACCATGTATTCATACTATGCACTCAGGTAGGTATACGATTTTACTTTTAAAGCTAGATTTAGATTTTCGTTCATTCTGTGAAGGTTGTCCGTTTTTCGGACAACGAAACCGAGGATGCATTTACATTCTCAGTCTTTGATTTACGTAGCAGAAACTTAAATATCACCAATTTTTAAAACTTTGTGAAAACAAATAAATATACCATAAAATGACACAAAAGCATTTCTCATATAAATTGAGTTAATATGGCTTTCACACCAAACCATAAATCTAGATTCCGTGCAAAAAGTACGAAATCTCATCGAAATCTACTAGATTTCTCATATATTTTCAGTTTTCGAAATCTTGTTTGTAACCTAGATTCAAAGCCGCTTTGAATTTTCTTGCGTTTTTCATTCGTTATTCGCTTTAAGCATTTTAACACTCGTGTTGTACTTTTTTCACAGGCAAAAATCTTTTTTATTTAACCTAATCTAGCAAAACTAAGTTCACCATCGTATTCAGCATACCCGAATTATTATTACTAGATATGAGGGTCGATTGTCAGTTTTTTTAACCAGGGCAATGAAGTTATTAACAAATTTCGAGAAAACGATTGTTTTGTTTTTTATTAATTTTTTTAAATATAAATTCTTGATGAGGAAAACCTAAAATCAAAGCTAATAGATCTCTTCTTATCTTATAAGGCAATTAGCCAAAAAATATCTTCAACTCTTAATAAAATATTCAAGGGTATTTTTGAGGGTTAATGTATCGATTTTAACAATAAGCAAACTTTTATAAATTTAAAAAAACTAACAATTTAAACTTGTATTCAGAAACAAAAATTTCAATTTTTTTCTCTATACATTATTTTATTTTAAAAATCGATGCTCGTGACCTCTAAATATAATTTTTAAAATCTGAAAAAAATCTAGCAATATTCTTGACCTCAGAAGACCTTAATTCCAAGAGAAGCCCAAGAAATACCAAACAAAATTGAAATTGTGGTCCACCCTAGTAGATAATTGTACTACATATTTCCATTCGTCAAACTGGAACATATTTTTTTTCGATTTTCACAAATTTCCTGTTATTTTCTTATGTAAAAGCACTCTTCAAACTTACCTTTCAAGTGGATCAACAATAGTTAATTTTTGGTTTTAGAATGAAACTACGAAATTTCGTTGTATCCGAAATGCCACGGTTGTGCCAGTTTTAAAGTCACCAGCGTAAGTATACACTCAAGCTAATAGGTAAACAGACGAAAAAATACCTTTATTAAAAAATCAATTTCTATTCCTTGAAACTGGCACATAATTCCTGTCATTCACACTAATGCTGTAAACAAATTTCCAAGTTGCATCTAACCTAAGAATAAGAAATACAGGAACGGGTGCTTGGCGAACAAAGTGAGGCACTTCACAAAGTAGTGTGAGTTGTACAAACACAAATGCATTTACACAGGGCCGGAGTGCAGTTGTATGGCAACTCGCAAGGCTCCAAGATTCATTTTATTTTGTTTTAACTTAACATGTTTATTACACGTTCGATCCCTCTCAATTCTCTTTTTGATAAGTTCGCGTATTTTCATGAAATGCGCCCACTCCGTGTCAAAACGATTTTTATGGTTTTTGTCAGAAACACTCACCTGATTTGAATCTTGAAATTTAATAAAAGTTTGCAAATGCAACCCTTAAATGTATTTTGTAGATGCACAAGAATAACATTCCCAAAATATTTCAAATTAAATCAAAAATCTGTTAAAAATTACATAACTCGGCGCTAACAAGTTGCAGTGCCTTACCAAAACCAAACAAAAATTAGTGCGCCCCTGAACCTGAAATTCGTAATTTGACATGTTAATATCTAAAATGTGATTGGTTGATTCGATGAAAAAGTATACTTTTATTTTGAAGAAAAATATTATTTTGGTTGTTACTACTTATAAGGAAACAATTTTAAATGGTTCTTAGATATTTACGTTATGTTTTTAACATCACTTTGCATAACTTAGTATTGCAAATAAAACAGTACGGAACTGTAGAAAATATAGTTAATTGTGCACTCGGCAAAAAGGCATCTTAATATCTAATTTTGACATCCAACCCAAACAAATTGATGCCTCACTGCTATACACTGTAGATGTGATATAGACCCATTCCTTATCTTCTTATTCTTTGCATCTAACACCCGAGAAAATCGAATTAGGAGCAGTGTAAATGAAAAAAATCCGTTCACCCATGAAATGCATTTGCTCTTTTTACATGTCAACCAAAACACTTCGATGCACTCTTTTGGATCTAAGTTCTTATAGCAAATGAAACATTCCTGCCAAATTGTATCATTGTACCATTATTTAAAGGGTTTTTTTCTGAAAAAGAACCGATTTTGCAATAACAGGAATTTTCATAATAAGGACTATTATAGTCACTTAGAGCGTTACTGAATATTCCTTATACCAAAATAAACAATTGCATTTTAAAATCTTTATTTGGATAAATAAAATTTTCTAAATTTTGTTTTCCCAACAGTTTTTCTATTTTCGAGCAAGTTTTCTTGAATATTAAATGGGCGCTCCCAAATTTTGGATAACTCTGATACTCAACTACAAATCATATACAGGGTGATTGGCATAAGGTGTGACAAAAAGATGGGGTGTGTAGGTTGGACTTAGACAAGCAAAAAATCGTATGGGAGGGGGGGGTCCATTTTCCCCCGTTTAGGCGGGAGGGGCAATTTAAGAAAAAAATCACTTAAAACGGAAAAAATATTATTTCAAAATAACGGTTATACCTACAGAGTCGTGCTATAGCATTTTGAAAAGCTAAAAACCTATACATTAATTTAAATTTTAAAATAAGTTGTTCAAATGAATAGTTTTTGAAATATTAATTTTCAAAGTCAAAATTTTGAGAAAAAAACATAATTTTTTTATTTAAGTAGTATTTTTCTGGCTTATTTTCAATGCTCTTATTTATTTTTGATCAAACACAAAAAACCGAATGTCAAAATAACCTGTAATTTAAAAAAAAAAAACAAAAATTACAGAAAGTACTTTTTTCAATTTTTTTTTTCGTTATTGGATTCTTAAGTGAATTTACGAAATAAAGGATGAATTTTCTCTTTTCTTTTTTTATTGAGAACACCTGCAGAACTAAGGGTTATAATTAGCTTGTGATTGTTTTTTTAATCATGCAACACCACGCGCTACCTAGCCAGTGGAAGAAAAATGCAATTGCGAAATAAGAAAGCCTTAATCTTGAAATCAATGCAAATTGAAATACTTGCATATTCAGATAAAAAAAATGCAAATGAAGCATAGTAGCTATCCTCCTTGTGCTAAGGGAGGGATTTCGTCGGACCAATCCCAAAACTCTTTCCTCTGTGTGCACGTCTGCGGAAGATGCACTCTCTCGCCCTCGTTGCTCCAGTACTCCACGTTCTCGAAGATGTTGATGAATTCTTGAAAATATCGTATGGCTGGGATGCCTTCTATTGGGATACATTTCTGCGTAAAGTATTTGCACTTCTCGACCTCGACCATGAGCCATACCGTAGCAGTAATGCATATCAGTTAATTCGACCCGAGAGTAATTTGACATCGTGATATGTTGACGACTTGACATTCAAATTAGAATTAATTTGTTCAACAAAACATTCTTGCATTTTATATGTCCTAAGGTTAGACATATTTTTATTTTAGTGTACAAAATTACGCGAACAAAACGTCGCGACATATAAAATGCAAGAATGTTTTGTTGAACAAATTAATTCTAATTTGAATGTCAAGTCGTCAACATATCACGATGTCAAATTACTCTCGGGTCGAATTAACTGATATGCATTACTGCTACGGTATGGCTCATGGTCGAGGTCGAGAAGTGCAAATACTTTACGCTGAAATGTATCCCAATAGAAGGCATCCCAGCCATACGATATTTTCAAGAATTCATCAACATCTTCGAGAACGTGGAGTACTGGAGCAACGAGGGCGAGAGAGTGCATCTTCCGCAGATGTGCACACAGAGGAAAGAGTTTTGGGATTGGTCCGACGAAATCCCTCCCTTAGCACAAGGAGGATAGCTACTATGCTTCATTTGCATTTTTTTTATCTGAATATGCAAGTATTTCAATTTGCATTGATTTCAAGATTAAGGCTTTCTTATTTCGCAATTGCATTTTTCTTCCACTGGCTAGGTAGCGCGTGGTGTTGCATGATTAAAAAAACAATCACAAGCTAATTATAACCCTTAGTTCTGCAGGTGTTCTCAATAAAAAAAGAAAAGAGAAAATTCATCCTTTATTTCGTAAATTCACTTAAGAATCCAATAACGAAAAAATAAATTGAAAAAAGGAGTTTCTGTAATTTTTGATTTTCTCAAAAACTATAGGTTATTTTGACATTCGGTTTTTCGTGTTTGATCAAAAATAAAAATAAGAGCATTGAAAATAAGCCAGAAAAATACTACTTAATAACGTAAAATTTTGAAAAAAAAAATGGTTTAAATAAGAAAATTTATGTTTTTTTCTCAAAATTTTGGCTTTGAAAATTTATATTTCAAAAACTATTCATTTGAACAACTTATTTTAAAATTTAAATTAATGTATAGGTTTTTAGCTTTTCAAAATGCTATAGCATTATTATTAATTATTTTTAAATAATATTTTTTCCGTTTTAAGTGATTTTTTTCTTAAATTGCCCCTCCCGCCTAAACGGGGGAAAATGGACCCCCCTCCCATCCGATTTTTTGCTTGTCTAAGTCCAACCTACACACCCTATCTTTTTGTCACACATTCTGCCAATCACCCTGTATATATTTCAGTGGAATAATATTTTTTTTGTGATCTTTAAAATTTTTTGATCGAAATTTAAAAGTAACATGGAAGAATATTTTTTTTGATAGATTTAAAACTTAAATCAAACTATATTTGTAAGAGTGAAGGCGTGCCAGCAAGGACTGTAAGGCAGACAGCTCGTTACAAAATGATATAATAAAGATTTGCCTTGTTAAAGCGGGTTGCAAGAAAAATCTAAATAAGGCACAATATATAAAATTGCTAAAAATTTAAAGCAAATATGGTTTCTTTTATAATGCAGATTTCATAAAATTAAAGCCAATTGTTTATAGTACTGATAAAAAAGAAATTTTACCTGAGATTTTGTTAATATTTGTTTAAGATTTCCGCCGTGTCGCATTACTTTATGTACATTTTTAGAGTTAATGCCCGGTAAACGTAATATAAAATCAAAAATATTCGAATTGAATTTGTCCAACACATCTAAACCTCCGCCTGACTCCTCTGAACCAACGGCTGCTGCAGTTTTTGGATTGGGTTCTGGTTTACCCATTTTCAGTTCTTCAAATAGTTGAGCAGTGGCATAGGGACTTGGCGACCAAATAATCTTCAATTTCGGAAAGTGTATAGTCAGAAGCTGAAGTTTTTTAACTATATCAGCATTTGTTGTTGTAGTATTGGCTGACAACATATACTTGCCCTGCAAGTGAAATGGTTTGTTCTGATCAAATTCTATTAATAGAATTGGTTTTGTGTAGTGGCGCTGCATTTGAATACACTGGTTGTACAAACGGCCGGAGTTTAAGGAACCTATCAGATCAGATATGGATTTCCTTTCAACACAGATTTCAGGAGTTAATATATAATCACCGACCTAGAAAATTTTTAATGAAAAAATAGAAATAATTTTCAGACGAATACAAAATCTTACAGTAATTGTAACTGGAAGTACTTCAATTCCACGCTTATGAATCAAACACGGCAGATCAGAACGAAACTCTCTCATGTCAACAATTATTTTTGGCGATTCTAAAACTTTATCAACCTGGCCACCGGCTTTTCGTGTATTTTCATTATGCTCTTCTTCGGCGTGTTTATAATGCTTTAGCAGAATAAAAGCCTCATCCGTTTTACCATCTTGATACTCTGGAATAACCATTTTCTAAAAAAAGTAGAGGAAAGCTTAGGTAAAAATAGTAGGCGGGGCGACTTTCCTTTAAGGAAGCACGAATTTAGAGTTGATTTTTTTTACATGTAGGTAGGGGTCTCAATAGAACAGGATTAAAATATTAAAGTGAGGAAACACCGTTAAATGTGAAAAAAAAATATTTTCTTCTTCGGTTTTAACCCAACTTTGTCTTTAAAAATTAGTTTTGACTCACTGTAGAGGTGTCTGCGTCAAGTTCTTCTGATGGATAATATCAGTACCTTGCCTGGCTCAATTCGCAGCTTCTCAGGATTTTAAAACTCGATTTTTATCAAGTATACTCTATTTTGAAACCCTCCTGGATTATCGCAAAAAACACCCAATTGCTCGTGCTTCTGCTTGTACGTAAGCGTAATTAAGAAGTATTTTCATTCAATACTTGTATTAAGCAAATATAAGTTAATTGAAATTTTGAAAAACTGATAAAATAATAATTAAAAAATCGCGCGATTTTTTATCAGTTTTTCAAAATTTCAATTAACTTTTATTTGCTAAATTCATGTGTTGAACAAAAATACTTCTTAACTACGCTTACGTACAAGCAGAAGGACGAACAATTAGGTGGTTTGTGCGATAATAATAAAAGAGAAATGTCAACAAAATAAACAAGAAAAAAATGTTGTTCAGTGAAATGCAGCCATGTTCGTGAGCATTTTGTATGCAAATTTAAGAACTTCAAAAATTAATTAAAAATAGTTATAATTGTTTCCTCACTTTAAAATTGTGATATCTGTTAATAAAAAGTGCTAATCTACTGAATAAAAGTATCCGCGTGTGGAAATTCGTGCTTCCTTAAAAGAAAGTTGAGCCCAGTAGGCTCTACAGATATATGATTATTACACTTTTGTTTTCAATTATAAGTTCAAAAGCCTGTTTCTCTCTTCGCAGACTCGTTAAATAAGATTGTTCCTCAACTGTTTGAGCATGAATTAAAAAATAAACTTGAATTCTATCGTCTATGGGTCGCCTTAAACGTGCTTCGTAAACTTCCAGCTGCCTAATTGCTGCAATGTTGCTATGGTACATAATCACATAATTAGGTTCGATCTCAGCTAATATTCTGTCCAATGCCATGACTCCTTCACGTTCAGTCTTGAATGATTGAATACAAATCAGTGGTTGTTTATTTGTTGCAATTGTTGCAGTAATATCAAGGTTTTCCATCTATAAAAGAAAATATTTGTTTAAATTAATGAAGTTTGAATACAAAACTGATTGTAATATTTAACTTAATTTATCAATTATTCCCCTCCTTATCATTTATGCTTTTTTTATTTATGTTTTGTTGCATTTTAAATTTATAGAATTTTTAAAACTGCTAATTCCTTCAATTTCATCATACGACACATAAGGTGTGTTTTTTTGTACGCCCGGGCTAAGTAGGACGAAAAAAAGCGACTCGGGGCTTAACTTAGCAGCATTGCGAATGAAATGCCATAAAAAAATGACAAAAAATTTGTTGAATTATTTGCATTTTGTGTTTTAATAAATTCAATAACGTATTTATAAAGAAATTTCAGAGCATTGAATGCACACGCTTGAAATAATTTGTAAGAGTAAAGAAAAATAAACAATTTAATTTTTTTTTTCTGCACCAAACTCCATCTTTCTGTTTTTTATGTTCATACAATTAATCGATAATTTTGGTGTTTTCATACCAATTATCGATGATTTAACAGAAAAATGAGTTGGTAGCACAGATTTTAACCACTTCAATTAGGTTGTAACGCATATCAATGGCCGCGTTCACAATCGCATAGGATAGCCTATCAAAGATACCTTCGCTACCAGTATATTTACGAATCTTTTTCAGTCAGCTGTTACTTAACATAGGATTACAACAACAGAAAGGTATCTGGATAGCTTTAGATTTTTATGTGAACGCGGCCAATAGAAAGGTCTTGGGGAGTATTTTTTTTATGCAATTTGTTACATATTACTTCCAAAAGTATCACTGCAAAAAATTGGACCGAATTTCTTTCACTAACAGGCAGCAACTTTGAATGTTGAAAATTCGATTTTTTTAAAGAAAAATCCAGTTTTTCAAATTTTTGCATAAAACTGTAACCGGAAGTGACTTATATGTTATATATATGGACATTATTTGTGTTGTAATACTTCTACGAGTGCCAGTGCGAAAATACAGACTAAAATTCTTGAAAATGCCCTCGACAGATGTATTAAAGGTGACAATTCGATTTTTTTTTTAAATAAAATCGTTTTTTTTTTTTAATAAAAATGTTTTTGCTTTAAACCATAACCAATAGCCATTTTCGTAACTGTTTTGATGCAATTTCTTACGTAATACTTCTTTTACTTCTTTTAGTGCAAAAGCACAGACCAAAATCTTTTGAGGAACCGCAGACCTCTTTTAGTTTTGACAATTTCATTTGTGTTTGTGCCTTAAACCTTAACCAAAAGTAATTTTTATTTGAAAACCTTAAGAAATAAGAACATTCCAAGTGATCAAATTAAAGACTTATAAAATAAATATCAAGTGTGTAAGCCTTTATTTGGCAAAGCCGTAGCTTGCACCTTTTATCGTCCACCATTTACAACTCAGACCGACAGCGAATTTCGGTCCCAAATTGCAGTATTTGGATGCTGTGCGAGATATACAATTTTTATCGACCACCAGCTACAAATGGGACTGAGCGAACAAGAACAATATTTAAACAAATACATATGCCACCAACCCTTCTATGATCAACAGAAAGACATGGTCTTCGCCACCGCACCGGTCTGAGCGCGAAACAGGTCTTTGGAAAAAATAAGGTCTAGCTTATTTAAGTCTAAGTACTTTTAGATAACCCGAGCGTATGATTTTAAAGTAATTTTTAACATAAATATTTTATGTATTATTTATAAGCCCTTAAAGTTGAAAAATAATTTTATTCAAGTCGCGAACCATTTTTTCAATAAACTTTTAGGTGTCTCTTCCGAAGTTTCTTGATATAAATTCTAAAGTTTTTTATATTATTTTATTGGTATATTCTTGAGAATATGGAATTAGAAAAAAAATTATAATTTATAAATGAAGCCTTCTATAAGTAGCCTCTCACATTAGTACAAAGAATTTTTTTTTTAGACTTTTTGAGTTTTAAATGTTGCGTCATTAAACGTTTAAATTGTATACCAACTTGTGCTGCATATTGTCATACTAACAGCATAGAAAAATGCTCTGCGGACACTTGCAGACCTGGAAGTTATCGCCAAATTTGTCTCACTGAATCGAGTTTCAAAAACCTCTGTTTTGACAGTGGTGTGTATCAAAAAGATATAATTTCTTCGGTAATAATATTCAGAATAAACTGGTTAAGTTCATTATTTTTAGAATTTAAAAATTAAATAAAAGTGATACATTGATCCAGGTAAGAAATATTCGATTTTTTGCGAAACCATTTATGGTGAACCCAACAATTTTCAACTTTCAACTCAATTTTCTTGGGAAACATATATAAAAAAAAACAATTATTATATGATAGTTTGAATTATATGATAGAGCTTAATAAAGGATTAGGGATAATCCCACAGTTTTTTTGATTAAACGAAAAATGCAGGGCAAGCACAAATTAAAAAAAAGGATATTTTTCTGAGTTTTTGTCTGTATATGGGGTTTTCCTTGTACCTGTTGCGTTTTTCATATAAATCAAAAGCAAACAATTTTGCTCTCATAAGTTTTATTGCTTTTCTTTTGTTGTATGTTGCCTAATTGTTAATGACGTTTAAGGATTCGTAGATCGTGGTGCCTTATTAGAATTTTTAAACTCTTACTTAAAAATATATAAATGAATAATAAAAAAATAATAAGTCAGTATTGCGTAATTGTGCATTTGTGCAAGGTGTGAAAGACAAATTGTAACTTTTTGATCAACCAATAAACGATAGCATCATATTAAAATGGATTCAATCGCGATTCCTTTATGCGGTGTTGTGTAGTAGCTTATTACTAATGGATTAAAAACTCTGCATTTCCTGTTGGATCTATCTCCGAAGAAGCCCAAGAATGCTTAAATAAGGATTATAAAGCCTACCGCAGGTTTAATTCGAGAAAATGCAGCCGTATTGCGACAAATGAAGGTGTCATGCATCGTATCCTCGGAACCAATAATAACTGGCTTAAGGCCACAGACAAAAGAGAAAATTTTACCATTTACTACACCTAATGATTAATATTGTTTTTGTTTTATATTTATAAATGTACATAGTTAAGTTATACATAGTTAATAATTAACCAAATATATAAGGCTAATTTAAACATGCCAAATTTCAATAGTTTAATAGTTCCGATTTAACAGACTTTTTTCCACTCTCCCATACAAACCAAACCACTGTGCGCCGGTCGCCGCACAGTGGTTTCCAGATGGAAAGAACCCAAATTTACAAATAAATTTGTAAATTCAATTAAATATTAATTTAAGATTCTATTAATACTGAATAACTAAAAAGACATACTTTTTATTTTTTATGGAACTTAGATTCCCGATACCGTTCAAAAGTTACATCTTTGATAGTTTCCGGATTTAAGAAAAAAATTGAATCTGTTTCATATACTATTTTCTTCAATCTAAATGAATTTTATTCAAATAAAAAGTATTTATTTGGTGGATAGTATAATAAATTGGCATACATAATCTACCTAATTTTTGTAAAATTATATGTTAAATATTTAATAAGAATCATTTGAGCAAAGCTAAATGCAAATGAGATAAAATCGTTACTTATAGGACTATATCTTTCGAGCTAAGCATTGCTCTCTTTTTACACTTATAGTTTTTGTTAGCCCTACAAATAAACTAACTTCTATGCAAAAACTAGCGGTCACTTTCAGTCACTTTGCGAGTGAGAAGCCATTTAGTAAAATAAAAATGATTAGCTTTTTCCACGTTTTTACCGCTTGAAACACATAAATTGATGAAAAATAATTATTTTTAAAATTTTATTTTATATTTTGGTATAAATGAAAATGTTTTTAGTGGTAGAAACGTGAAAAGCACTTAACTTTTTTTTTATTTCAATGTCAACATGATAACAAAAAATGTCACCCTTTAATTTTTTGTTCAAAATTTTGATAAGTTGTAGCAAGGAAACGGTTTGAAACTTTGCAGAAATTTTGTCAGTATATTTAACTATAAAAGTCACAGTCAACATTGGTCATTTTATAGAGCTGTACGTTAACCGCTATTTGTTTAAAAGTTCATAAATATCCCTTTTTTGATGTTTTTTTCAAATTAATGTCAGAGACAAAAAGAAAAATAAGTACGTTAAAGCTACAAAAATATCATATAGAAAATGTGTTCTAGTTTTCAAAACTGTCTTTAAATTTAATTTACAGTTATTGGTTGCAGATAAATTGATTTTTGAAAACAGAAACGTCATTTTCTAATCAAAGATCAATAAACAGGTTAAAAAATTCGTATCAAAATTTTAAAAATATGAAATTAAAGCAGAATATATAAGCTTTCCAGACTTTATAAAGATTTAATAAAAAAAAAAATTGTTTAAATAGTTGCATTGAAAAACAAAACATACAAAAAACTTAAAATTTTTGGTTTCGCGTTTTTCCTCATGACTACGTGATAACGGTGATTTTTAAAAATAGTTCAGGAAAAAATTAGAAAAATTAAAATATATGAGGTTGTTGAAGATCATCAGAGAAACACTCTGAATTAACTAATGTAACCAGCTTCTACTGTACTAGTTTTTTATTATACTTGGAACTTTGTGTTTTTATTGTTTTGACTTGATAAAAAAAAAAAAAACTATTCTACATTTTGCTTTTCATCGAACAATATTTAATATTTAAATAAATTCTTTTAACGAAAGATTGACTGCATTTAATTAATTAATCATTGCTCTCACAACAGGTTATGGACCCAGTAACCATAAAATATAAGATTAATTAATTAAATTTTTGAAAGGAACATTTTATTAATCCAATGGATACCAAACTAAGTCTGGAAAGGTTAGCTGAGTCTGGGGATGGCAATGGAAGGTCCAATTACGTATCCTGGAGATTCAAACTGAATCTTTTATTACGTATGAAGAATATTTTGGAAATTGCTCCTGGTGAAGTACAAAAGCCAACTGAAGAGGTCGCAGAATCAAGTTGGATTAAGAAGGACATAGAAGCACAAACAATTATTGGTCTTAATGTTGATAAAAAAATTGCACTCAAAATTACAACATGCAATTCTGCTTCACAAATGATTGGAAGATTAGAACAACTCTATGGTCAGAAAAGTCAGAAATCAACCGCAATATTACAGCAACAATTTTTCAGTTTTAAGTACGACGAATCGAAGTCTGTTGCTGAAAATTGTCTCCAAATAGATGTTCTTGCACAAGAATTGCGAGCGAATGGTGAAGAAGTTAAGGATAGTTGGATTGAGTCACGAATTATGAATTCACTTCCAGCTAAGTTCGATTACTTTCATGCTGCTTGGGAATCAGTTGCTAAAGCTGAGAAAACACTTCAAAATTTACGCGATCGTCTTCAACAAGAAGAAATAAGACTCCAAGGTCGTGAGTCAGAAGCTTTCAGCAATGCTCTTATTGGAAAGCATGACAGATACAAGAAAGACCAGCACAGAAGAAGTCAGGGGGTTTCAAAGAAGTCACCAAATGCCAGTGCTTATTACCCTACACAGTCAGGTCAATTTGAAAAGAAATGTTTTAAGTGTGGTGAGTCTGGACATATGAAGCGAGAGTGCATGAACAAACCGTGCTCTGAATATTTTGAATATTGCAAGAAAAATTACAGCTGTCATTATTGTCAAAAGAAAGGACATTTTTCCAATGAATGTCCAAAGAAGTCAAACAATGAAAAGAATAAAGCGCCAAAGTCTTTTATCACTGTGGCCTTGTCATCAACTCTTCTTGAAAATTTGTCAGATAAAAGAGAATTGTGGGTTAAGGACAGCGGTGCTACTCATCATCTGACTGGAAATTTGAAGTACTTGACAAATCTTCGATCATTGGATGTTCCTGTTCATGTTGAAATCGGAGATTCTACCAAATTAGAAAGTGTTTCTTTCGGTGACGTGCATTTGAAAGCTTACGATGGCAAGAAATGGTACCCAATTGTATTGAAAGATGTTTTGTTCGTTCCAGAACTTACTTTCAACCTATTTTCTGTGACAACAGTTCTTGACAAAGGTTATACTCAACAAGCTACAGCAGAAAAATCATTTATCATGGAAGGTGATCAAGTTGTGCTTGTAGCTAAAAGGTCTGGAGGCTTGTTTCAAATGTTATTTCAACAAACTGAGGAATACAACTTGTCAGCAATAAGTTTGAAACTTTGGCATGAGAGGCTGGCACATCAAAATATTTGTCATGTGAAAGATATACTAAAGAGGAACGAGATACGCTATATTGATGACTGGGAAAACAATGTTTGCAAAGGATGTGCATATGGAAATAGCACGTTATGGATTTGAAGATGAATATGCTGTTACAACACCCATTGAGCCAGGAATGATGACTGAAAAACAAATTAATGACGGACCATTGAAGAACAAGCCTTATCGTGAAATTATCGGAAGTTTACTTTATTTATCAACTATATCAAGACCGGACATAAGCTTTACTATAAATTACCTGAGTCGACAAGTCAGTAACCCTAGAAGATGCCACTGGAAGATGATTGAGCGTGTTCTTAGATATCTTAATGGGACAAGTAATTTTGGGATATATTTTGGTGGCGAAGCAAAACTGAAGGCATACACAGACTCAAATTATAGTGGAACAGAACCAGATATGATTTCAACTAGTGGAATTCTTGTTGACTATGGAGGACCTATAGTGTGGATGGCTCAAAAACAAACAGTAATTTCTATTTCTTCAGCTGAAGCTGAATATCGAGCAGCAGTTAGTGGCATTCAAGAAGTTTGTTGGATTCGAAGAATAATGCAAGAGTTAGGAATCCCTATAGAAGACCCAACCGATCTATTTATCGACAACAAAGCAGCTATTCACATGCTTGAAAACGCTGAAGACGGAAAGGTGACAAAAGGAAAGAAGCATATTGAAATACGTCGGAAATTTGTTAATCAGCACATCGGCAAGACAGTTAATTTAGTTTATATTAACACTAAACAACAAGTAGCTGATATTTTTACGAAAGCTTTAAGCAAGAAGATATTTCAAGATCTGAGACTGAACCTGGTTAAGGAGGAGTGTTGTAGATCATCAGAGATACACTCTGAATTAACTAATGTAACCAGCTTCTACTGTACTAGTTTTTTATTATACTTAGAACTTTGTGTTTTTATTGTTTTGACTTGATAAAAAAAAAAAAATCTATTCTACATTTTGCTTTTCATCGAACAATATTTAATATTTAAATAAATTCTTTTAACGAAAGATTGACTGCATTTAATTAATTAATCATTGCTCTCACAACAGAGGTTTCAAGTTCTTTTTGATTTGTCTCAATACGACCATTTTTCACTTAAATACAGCCTCTCGAAAATCACTAAACAAATCAATTTTTTTTATCCTTCCATTTTATCTAGTAGTGTATAATTTTATGAAAACTTAACTGTATATTATATATTTACTTACATTATATGAATCATAAGCAAATACATATTGTTATAAAATTTTGAATTATGTTATTTAATGTGTAATTTTCTTTGCCATTTATTATGTAGTGTACCTATTAATTTGATTTATAATAAATATAACAATGTGCTTCAAAAATGTTTGCTATAAACATTGTTGGTTATCAGGTGAAGTTTAAGAGCCATGTCTTTGATTTGTTCATGGTGCTATAAGCATATTTCACTTAATATATGTACCAAATTTCAAGGAAATCGATCCACGCGTGGAGTTTTTATTTAATTTTTTCCACTTTGAGCATACAATGAAACCACTGTGCGCTGCGCCGCCGTTCGTCTGATCAAGAATTTTGGTTTGTGTGTTTGCACTAACACTTGTGCAAGTCTTATGACATCAAACAAAAGTAACGTAAATGATTTTCGGTTAAGGTTTAAGGCACAAACACTATGGAAAAAAACGGAAAACTGTAAGAGGTCTGTCAGGAGGTTAATCAATAGCTTTTGATCTGTGTTTTTGCGCTGACAGTGACAGAAGTATTACGTAAGAAATGACATCAAAACAGTTTCGAAAATAGGTATTGGTTATGGTTTAAAGCACAAACACTTAGGAAAAAAAATTGGTTTTATTTAAAGAAAAAATCGAATTGTCAACTTTTAAAAATATCTGTCGTGGGCATTTTCAGGAATTTTAGTCTGTATTCGCACACTCGTAGAAGTATTACAATACAAATAATGTCCATATAACTATATACCATATAAGTCACTTCCGGTTACAGTTTTATGCAAAAATTTGAAGCAAAAACTGGATTTTTCTTAAAAAAAAATCGAATTTTCAACATTTAAAGTTGCTGCCGGGGTGTTATTGAAAGAAATTTGGTCCAATTTTTTGCAGTGATACTTTTGGGAGTATTATGTAACAAATTGCATCAAAAAAATTATGGAAATTATTGTCGGTTAAGAATTAAATTTACAAAATTTTGCCTTTTTTTCGTTTTTGCAGACTTTGCTTCAAATTTTACCCATGTTGGTCACACCAAAATGCAGGCAGACAAAGCAATCCTTGTCTTACTCCCCAAGGTCTTTCTATTGACATGCCTTACGACTTTATATAAATGATTGCAAAAGTTTGAAATTTGTCACACATTTGGGGCGAATTTTAACCATGTTGGTCACAACAAAATGCAGGCAAACAAAGTGATTCTTGCCTAAAGCTTAGTGCGCAGATCACGCTAAAATTTATCTTTCATACAAATTTCCACCAAAGATAAATTTTAGCGAGGATTTTTAGCCGAGCTGTACGCTGTTCACGAGCTAAATTCCAAATGTCATCTATTACTTTTTCAAAAAGTCTCCACTTCATTTAGCGCGTGAAATATTGTTCAACACATTCTTTCAAAGATAAATTCTGACATATCGTGAAAGCAGAACACAATAAAAATAAAAAAACAAAGAATCTACAAAAAAATGGAATATTTGCTAGAATACTTGGAAGAAAGTGAGGAAGTTCAACCAAAAAAACAAAATAGAAACCCAAGAAAATAATTTAATTCCGAAGAAAAAAGGAAACTCTGTAGGATTGTGGAAGAGCATCCCACAATCTGGGACCTTGGAAGCCAGGGGCACAGTAACAACGAAGAGGTTCACTCCAACTGGCGCAATGTAGCCAGGGTTATGGACAAGAAAGGTTAGTACATATAAATATTATGTATAATTATGCAAAATAAATTATTAATTTTTTATTCTGCTAGTTGAGGAATGCAAAACAACATGGAAGTCGCTTCGTGATAATTTGAGTTACAAAGTTTCTTGGTTATATCGTGGGAACTTGAATGCACAATCAGCTGCGATCATTAATTGACATTTCACATCTCTCCAACTTCAAAATTTATTTTGGCATTTAGAAAACGCGTGTAGAGATAAAATTTAGTTTAGCGCGAACTGCGTACTTGGCTTAACTTCCCAAGACCTTTCTATTGATATGCGTTACAACTTTACATAAATGGTTGCAATAGTTTGAAATTTGTCACACTTGGTGGGCGAATTTTAACCACGTTGGTCACACCAAAATGCAGGCAGACAAAGTGATTCTTGCCCAACTCCCCAAGACTTTTCTACTGATAAGCCTTACAACTTTACATAAATGGTTGCATTCTATATGTCGTTTGCTCTTAGACTATAAGGTTTTACGAGTTACATAAGTACGAAAACTCGCAATTTTTGAGTTTTGATAAAAGGAGAATGCCCAAAAATGTATGGGGGAAAACCCAGAGTCGTATAAAAGGAGACATACACATGAAAGGGGGTTTATTGTAGGTAACAAAATGAAATTATTTTCTTCAAAAACCATCACCAGGACTGGCTATGACCATATATAATGTTTAATAGCCAAGCGTTTCTTCATATAAAAAATCGAAAAAATGTTTTTGGGGATAATTCGATTGTCTTGGTTAGGGTTTCTTTAGATTCATCATTGAAAAATGCCCTAAAAACATCTGCCATAATTATAGATAGATGCTTTATCAACGCTAGGTGCTCTGTCCAATTTTTAATATACATATCTAAATACATATTATATATTATGAACTCATAGCAATTTTTTAGTGCGAGTGATAAAAGAAAAAAGATTGTTTTTTTAGATAGGTTTTTGTGAGGTATGTATGTATATGATGTAATATCTATTGGAAAGCTATATAGGAAATAGTTTGTTTCAGCTTTTAAATAAAAGGACTTATTTCGTTGAAGATTGTAACGATAACAAGATTGAAAAATTTTATTTTATAAACATATACAAATTAGGTAGCTTGAACAATATAAATAAACAATAAAGTAGATTCTCAAACAAGTATATTTTCAACAATATCCCTGCCGAACATTGTTGGGACAGTTGAGAGTTATAGTGCAATATTTTATGCAGTTTTTTTTTTTTTAAATAATAACCTAACAAAAAAACCTGCACTAAGATAGATCTAGATCTGGTTATTTTCAGTATTCTTGAAAACTAAAAGACTTCTTTTCAGTATTGGACTACGAATTTATTGGAGCATATAAAACTTAGAACAAAATGAGTTTGAAAATAAAAAACTTTATTTTAAAATAAAATTCAAGAAAAGGTTTATGGATCAAGATAAGCTATAGGATTTTTTTGTTTGTATTACCGTTGTTTTTGAATAGTTATTTTAACCTTTGAAATCACTGTTTTTAGAAAACTGTCCTTCCTGCCTGAACGAGGGAATATAGACATATTTCATATCCCACCCCTCACAGTTTTTTTTCTTTTTTGACCTAAGCAACACGTTCTAATAGTTTGATTAATGTTATGGGTAAAATTCAGAATCTCTTTATATACTTTTAATTTCTACTACTTTCTGTTATACATTTTTTATTGCTATATGTATTTTGAAAACTGTTGAATCTACAGTAATGGTATTGGGCTTATTTAGTAAGGGTTAAACCGAAGAACATATAGTCAAAAAGTAGCCCTTCATAGCTATATGCCATATATGCCATTTACGAAAAAAAACGCAAAAAATTGCGTTTTTTTGCATTTTTACCAATGTTGCGTTCGGCACTCGAAAATTTAATTTAACATCAGCTAACATCATAAACAACCAAACAAAAAAACAGAACTACCGAGTTTGTCGCATAGTCTTCTTCCTACAAAACGACCCGGTTACTTGACTGCAAAATTTATTTTTGTTTCACCACTGATTTTTTTACCAAAAAGAAAGTTCTAAATTCGAGTTCTAACGGGTTTCAGTTCTAATTTTTCTTTAAACGTTTTTGTCAAGAAATTATCCCCAAGGACTTTAAAAAAGATTTAAATACCTCTGGGAAGGATTCGAAAACTGAATCATCCATTGTATGATTTTCCATATCTTCCTCGGTATCACCACATCCATTGTTTTTTTGCTGTGTCATAGTAAGCAGGTAGTTTTCTTGAAAATCTTGTTCATCAGGAAAAACATCATTATTTAGCAATAGTGTAAGTTTATACTCTTCTTCTTTACTTCGTATGGTAGGTGTTTCTCTAATGGTAATATCTGGTTTTTTTTTGTAAAAAGTATTTGTATCAGGTAACTTAAATTTTTGCTTTTTCTGATACAATTTTGATAATTTTCCTATTGGAACACTGTTCCTCATTGCTGTATAAAGCAAGAACTGTTCACCTCCTTCGGTCAACATCTGTCTCAATTGATAACATGTTCGTGAATCTTGGCATAAAATAAGTACTTTTGGTGGCAACTCATTATTTAGCTTTTTTCTTTTCATATCGCTGGGTATTTCCTTTTTCAAAATTTCTGTTATAATTTTCCATTTTGGGCAATGTTCCGGTTGGAATTCTAAAAGGAATTTAAGATAATTAATATAGAAATGTATGAGAAAGATTTAATTCATACCCCCTTTGGTGTTATAAATTCGATCTTTGGCCGTAATAAACAAGTGCTCTGCAGAATCAAGTAGAACCCACCCGGAATTGCTGAGTGCATATTCTGTTGTTCTGTAACGTTTTATCAGTGAGTAGGCACTCACAGAGTCATTATAGATTGTGGAACTACAAATAAAACAAAGATATGAATTTTACCCTAAAAAATATTATGTAAAATAATTTTGAAGAAAGAAATCGCTTAAAAATTATATTTGAAAACCTCAAAGCCGTTACAATTTGAATAAAAAAAAATTAAGTGCGCACAAAACACGTTGATTTAAAATGAGAACTCAGGTTTTTTTTTTTCTTTATGTAAATATATAATAAATATAACTTTATTCTGCAATATTTAAACCAGGACTAAAAACTATTACTAAATATAATGCTGAGAATAATAATTTCAAGTACAACTCTTGCATATCAACTTATAGAGAAAAGTTGTAAAATATGAGAGAACATTATATGTATAATAAATTTGTAATTATATAAATAAAACACGATGTGAACAAAACTCTTAGTGTCAGGGAGACCTTAACCTTCCGTCCTCACACTGGGGTATAAAATACCCCACACAAAATTTAAAACTGTGTAATAACAGTTACAATTTTTTCTCAGCCAAGCCACGCCTATGTAAATTCAGTACAACATTTTTTGCAGTAGTAAGAGGACGTTTTGTGCAGTTTAGATTTTTTTATATATATAATTTTGCTGTGAAATTTGGTGTGGGGTATAATATACCCCAGTGAAAAGTTGATGTTAGTACTTCTTATTTTTGTGAATAAAGACTTTTAATACTTAGTTGTGTGTTCTAGTCATTAACTGAAGAGTTTTTTTACAAAACCGTTACACAGGACGCGAATTTATCGATAGAGCTAGTGCGAGGTTTGTGTAGACATACAAAAAGCTGTTTTTTTCTAGGAAATTACTGTTTTTTACAGCAAAAATGGCTTTCACGTGACGAGGACTTGGAAAGGCTGTTGTTAAAAGCCGAAAGATTGCTAGAAGATGTAGAACCTGATCTTTTTGTCGGTGATGATTCGGACAATAATCCAGACTACATTGAAGAGCAATTTGAATCCGAAAGTGCTCAAAGTGCGGAAGAGGAGGAGCATGAGGAACCGCATACTGCTCCACGATATAAAAGTTAGCCGCTAACAATGCTTGGTGATAAAACATTAGTTTAAACTTTTTAATACGCTTTATTAACCTTCTCTTAAGCTTTTTAAAGTTTTTTTTTTTGTTTTGTGTAATAATTTTTGAAAAAATAAATTTTTGTAAAACACTTATTTTTTGTGCTCTTTTTCTTAATATAATTTTAAATAATTTATTTTTGTGAATTAAATATTTATTTTATTTTGTTTAATGGAAATTAACTATAAAAAATGTATGAACTAAAAATATAAAAAATGAATTAAAAAATATTTTTATAAAAATAATTTTTTTTTTAATATTTATGTTTGGGGTATGAACTACCCCAGTAAGAGGAAAGTGTAAGTAAAAATAGGTTGGAGGACGGAGGGTTAAGTCCACAACGTTACTTTAACGTTGATTATAAGAAAACTATATATATCGTCAGGATGGCCAACCTGACGATATCATTATTGTATTGTATTTCCGGCATTGAAAAAAAAAACAAAGTATACAAAATAAGGAGAAGACATCTAAAAAATAAAAATCCGGTTTAATCTTGAAAAATAAAGAAAGTTTCTTATTGTTTTACAACTCAGGTGTTTGGTATATTAACCTAAATACATATTTGAGATTTATCGAATTTCTGAATATTAAATAAAAGAAAAAAAAACAATTTTTGCATCATGGCCGACCACATGGCAAAAGGGGAGCTGATGGATGCGCGAAGGGGCGCAGGCATTAATGTGCCTCTTACCATTTCTCTTCCCCGGTTGAAGCAAATGTACCAAAATCTGTTTGTTATAGCTGCTGACCCTTCAAACGCTGATGCCAATGAAACCGCTGCCAAAACTACCCCAACTGGAGAATCTGATGCCAATGAGGACGAATATGCTGACGCCCAACAAAGACCAGAAGAAGAAGGCGACGAACAACCTGAGGAACCTGCTGCCAATGATTAAACTGAAGCCGAACTCGATCACAAATTGGTTTTGCTACGCAAACGCCACGAAGTTCTCACACTGCAGCAATCGATAGCCAGATTGGAGAGAGCTGAGCCACCATCTATGCTATTGGCACAAATATCTACTCCATCTACAGCCTCAACATCTCGATTAACTTTTCGAGACATCGAACACACCATCGTAAAGTTTGATGGCGAATCTAGGGCCTACAATGTACACAACTTTCTAAGAAACTTCAAGAGAGTTATGAACATGGTTGGCGCAGACGACCTATTCCGCTTCACGTCTTTATGCAACTCCCTGATTGGCACTGCTAGACTCCTACTCAACAAGGATGCACTTAACTACGGCGACCTGAAGGCAATGCTCCTGAAAGAGTTTGGTCGTGCAGTCGGCCTAACGAAATCTACCAGATGCTGATGAAACATAAATGGAACAAGAGGGACAACATTCGCCGGTAAGTTTTGGAGATGGAAAATATAGCCGCCCGCTGCAACTTTATTGACGAATTCGAACTGATTGCATTCATCATCGACGGAATGCATGACACTTCACCAGAATCATACTTATTATTAAGCGCACGGACGATGAATCAATTTAAAGACTCATTAGATCTATATGAGCAGCGCCGTTCTAATCGAATTGCTGCTAAACCCGAAGCCACAGCCGCTATAAGACAAAAAACACCGATGCCCAAAAACAACATCAAAGCTGACGTAACCGATGCAAAAGAAGTCTGTTGCTACAACTGCACGCAGATGGGCCATTACCAGAGCAAGTGTCCGTATAAAAAGCGACCAGATGGTAGTTGTTTCCGCTGTTGGAAGACTGGACACGACCACCGCAGCTGCCCCAACCCGAAGAAAATACTGAGGTCAATGAAGAACACCGCCGCTGCTGTTGCCGATGCCACTAATGAACGAAGCTATCCTAGCTGCCACGACGAAGGAGATCTTGAAGATTTCCAAAGCGCTGTAGATGCTATAAATTTGGTAAGTGGTGCCTACATTGACTTATTATGTATGGACTGCTAATAGCCAACTTCACGATGATTCTACCAAGAACTATGCGATACTAGCCCTCGAAAGGACACTAGCGGATAAGAACGATAAACAGTTTTGACGTTTGAGTTTTGCTCATCCTAACGTAGTTTTTTTTTAGTCTTTGTGGCCATCATACAAAGTATATATAGCATATAACGTTGTCTCTCAATAATAGACAAACAAATAATTATTGTAAATAGCTTTAACGAAGTAGACTATGATTTGCATTTAAATGCAGTCCATAACTGGACTGGGAATCCTGGATTCTTTTCTTTCTTTCAATTGAAGATGCACAACTCGACGCACAATAGCAAAATCACAATAAAACAAATAAGAAAAATAGACACGGTGCAACAACTATTTACTGGAAAACATGCAAATCTTTTTTTTTTCTACACGAGTCGAGAGCCGTGTTTTATTTATATTTTATTTATTTTGTATTTATTTTTCTCTCCTAAACCGGCATGAGAAAAGTAAACTCTTGCAAAATGATAATTACAACACACAAAAAAAAAATGTCAGTTTAATGTCAAACAAAAACAATCAAATAAATACGGATGGCATTGTTTTTTGATAGAAAGTTCAAGTAGATGGCCGTAGCTTCTATGTACAAATATGTTAGTTGCGATCGATAAAAATAGATGTCTCTAGTCGCAATTGAAGGAATGTTTATTTGTTTTGCCACTGGTGTCCCTTCGAGGGGTAGTGTCGCAAAGAAGCGTAGAATCATTTTTCTGGCAACTTTTGTATGAAAATTTACACAACTAGCAGTCCATATATAATAAGTCAATGGGTGCCTACTATATCGATAAAGTTAAGCGCAGAGAATTTAAGAAATGTTTATCTCTTTTTGACACCGGTAGTCCGACTAACTTTATACGCAAATCTGATTTGCCGATGCCGAATAATATTTCGAATATTGCTGTCAAATCGAAGTATACATGTCTTGGAAAACAAAAACTGATGACATACGGGACAATCAAAGCCGAAATAAAATTCAAAAATCGTTGCGAGAATTTATTTTTACATGTACTGCCAGACGAGACAATGGCCATTCCATTAATATTAGGCCGTGATTTCTTAAACACATTTAATATACACTTATGTCAAATAAATAACAAATGTAAATCCTTGAACCGCCATAATAAACATCCATTTGATAAACAATTACATTTCTGTGAGCTTAACTCAAACTTTGTTAGTAATTTAAAAGTAGTAGAGGATCATTCATTTGCGGATGAAAAAGTTACTCTGTTGAATGGGCAAACCAGTGAAAGTAACTTACAAATCAAATTGAGCTCAAACCATACGACTATGAAATGCATATAAGCCTGACTAGCGACACACCTTTTCACTCCTTGTCCGCTCGTTTATCGTTTTATGAAAAAAATGAGTTTTGTAAAATTACCGATGATCTGTTAGCAAGAAATACCATTAGGCCAAGCGATTCACCGTACGCGTCTGCGGTAGTTTTAGTAAAAAAGAAGAACGGTGAGACACGGAAATGCGTGGACTATCGTCCGTTAAATAAATTGACTATAAGGGACAATTATCCACTACCTCTAATTGAAGATTGTATAGAGTACTTAGGGGGAAGGAAAAATTACTCTACCACTCTTGATTTACGAAACGGATTTTTCCATGTAAAGATGGCACCTAATTCCATAAAGTATACGGCTTTTGTCACACCATATGGTCAGTTTGAGTATATGCGTATGCCTTTCGGTTTGAAGAATGCACCGGCTGTCTTTCAGAGGTATATTCATAATATTTTTAGGGACTTGATTGATGATGGTCTAATTATCATCTATATGGATGACACCATTGCAGGGACAATTGATTTCACATTTGCAGTTAGTGGCGAAAAATTTTACGACGAATGAAAGAAAATGGTTTAGAATTTAGGTTAAATAAGTGTAAGTTTGGTTACAATGACATAGAATATTTAGGATACCGCGTCAATTCAGAAGGAATATGTCCAAGCGACTCACATATAGAGGCTATTCGGGATTACCCAGTGCCGTCAAATCAGAGGGAAGTAAAAGCTCGCTTGGGGTTGTTTTCTTATTTCAGGAAGTTCATTCCAAATTATGCAAGAATCGCCAAGCCCTTACAACAATTAACTCATGATGGAGCCCAATTTGTTTTCACTGAAGAATGCACCGGTTCTCTCTATTTCTGACCCAACGAAAGAAACTGAATTGCATTGTGATGCAAGCTCCGCTGGGTTTGGTGCTGTACTTTTGCAGCGTCAATCGGATGGAAAACTACATCCAGTGATGTATTTCTCTAAAGCAACAACTGTTTCCCAAGCACGGTGTCACAGCTTTGAATTAGAGACATTAGCAGTCATATATGCCCTACGACGTTTTGATGTCTATTTGGATAAAATTTCGTTTAAACTAAATAAAAAACAACTTAATCGAAAAATAGGACGCTGGGCGTTAGAATTAGAAAATTATAATTATACAATCCAGCATCGGGGTGGTGTTAATATGGGCCATGTTGACGCATTAAGCGGCTGCCATACCGCTGGAACTGCTCATCCTTTGGGATCCTTATGTGGCGCCATGGAAAAAAATGTTGAAACTCCCGATTATAACTGTAGAGTAGTATGTGCTGGTGATTCTGATGAGATAGATTTTCAAATTCAGATTACTCAAAATCGTGATGGGACTATAAAACAGCTGCGAGATCAGTTAGAGAAAGAACCGGTGGTAGGCTATGATTTAGTGGATGGATTAGTCTTTATAAAAAATAATGCTGTAGTATTACAACTATTCGTTCCAAATGAGATGGAGAGCAACGTGATTAGGTTAGTTCACGAAAAAATCGGTCACTTAGGAACTGGAAAGACGTGCGATCAGTTGAAGAAAAATTGTTGGTTCCCAAAAATTACGGAGAAAGTTGAAAGGTTTATACAAAACTGTATTCGCTGTTTAATGTGTTCAGCTCCAGCTCGTATAAATGAGCATATTTTGCATAGTATTCCCAAAAAAACGACTCCATTCGACACCATACATTTGGATCACTTTGGTCCCTTGCCCTCTATTAATTCGAAGCGTAAACACATTCTAGTAGTCATCGACGCCTTTACGAAGTATGTACGGTTGTATCCAGTTAATTCTACGGGTACTAGAGAGGTCAAAGCTTGCCTCGACAAATATTTTAGCTATTATAGCCGCCCAAGACGTGTCATAACTGACCGGGGTTCGTGTTTCACATCTCTTGAGTTTGATGCTTACATGTTGGAGCATAAGATTACTCACGTTAAAGTGGCTGTCGCGTCTCCACAGGCAAACGGGCAAGTGGAGCGTGTAAACAGAGTCATTAAATCTATGCTTGGTAAAATAAGTGAGCCCGTCAGCCACGCTGATTGGTCTAATATGTTAGGTCGTGTCGAATATAGTTTAAATAACACCCTACACTCCACTACAAGACAGACGCCAAGTAAATTACTGTTCGGTGTAGAGCAAAGGGGTGAATTAGTTGATGAGTTGGCAGAATACCTTGAAGAGAAGCAGGTAACAACTTCGGAACGCAACTTGGAAGAAATCAGAGCATCTGCCTCGGACGCTATTATTAAATCACAAGAGTATAATTTGAATTACTTTCTATCACGAAGTAAACCCGCAAAGACGTACTCCGAGGTCGATTTTGTTGTAATACGTAATGTAGACACGGTCGCCAATAAAAAATTTATACCGAAGTACCGCGGCCCGTATCTTGTCCATAAGGTTTTGCCACATGACCGATATGTCATTAGGGATATAGAAAATTGCCAGATTACTCAATTACCCTACGATGGTGTTGTTGAGGCTTCGCGTATGAGAAAATGGATAACAGATGGAATTGCACTGAATGATCCGACGCAACTTGTGGGCAACACTCGTTAGAATCTAAGTAGTCATAAGTATAGATAAGTTTCAATTTTATCGAGGTCGATTTTGGTGTCAGATCGGCCGAGTTGTAATAATAAAAATAAACACGATGTGAACAAAACTCTTAGTGTCAGGGAGACCTTAAGTCCACAACGTAACTTTAACGTTGATTATAAGAAAACTATATATCGCACCCTCAGTACAATAGAGCGATAAGTCAAAAAATGGGATTTTGAGAAAAACACACCTTTGAATTTCCAAAATACACTTTTACCTCTATCTTCTTACAAAAAGTAATAAAAAAGTATGTTAAAACTGAATTATACGAAGAAAGCACCTAGTTTTCAGATTGTATTAAACAAAATTATCAAAAACGTTTTATTCACATAAATAATCGACATTTTTTAGTTATGTTCAAGAAATAAAACAAAAATTTTAATTCTGTACAGTGATAACTCAAAATATCACTTATTTATAGCCTTGTTGCACCAAAATAATTGAACATTTGAAAACAATTATTTCGGTTTATATCTCTGTTGCATTAAAAAATACAAGGCAAATCTAACTGATTATTTCGTTATGTTTCTGTATTGCACTGGTACATCGCTGGTTTTTTTGGAATGTATTCATATTGCATTGGGAAATTGGAAAATCCGTTTTAATCTTGAAAAATAAAGAAAGTTTCTTATTGTTTTACAAATTTATAAAATTATAAATTTGGGAATGGTACATATTAGCTTTAAGAAAATATAGATACATTTTTTTTTTGTAATTGATCACGATTTTTAACATTTTTCTTACATTTATTAATTTTTAAAATTGTTAAAATTGTTTTATATATGCATTAAGATTTTTTATGAATTCTATTTTTTATATGTATTTTATTTTTAAGTATATTTATACTTTCTTTTAATGTTAGTTGGATGTAAGTTTTCGTTTATATATAATTTATACTTAGGTTCTTGCTTATGCCTGAGGGATTTAAAATTTTTTATTAAGACCTGTTCTTCAGTTCTTAAACTATCATTTTGTATGCCCTTATTTAATTTTTCTATTCTTCGTTCTTTTTCCATTTTAATTCGATCCCTTACTTTATTTTTACTTGATTCGATTTGTCCTTTCATCATTGAATGAACCAAATTTATATTCAATTATAAAATTCAACTTAAAGCATTTGCTTTTCATACCGCGTTCCTTAAATTCTGGATTTATTTCGCTTACTCTTATTTGTTCATTTAATGTAAAGGGTTTTCCAATAAGAGGTGTTATTTTGATATTCAAAGAAAAATGGCATTTTTGGAGATAAATGATCAGATGTTTATTTCACTATAAAGAAGAAGGTGTGCCGTTAATAATGGAACACAACATCAGCCAAATGGCCGCCAAGACCACGCTTACAGGACCATATGCTTTTCATGAAATTTTCCATAACCAAATCGCAAAGTGGCTGCCCTATGTCCTCGATAGCCTCACAAATTTCATCTTTGAGGTCTTGAATCGACGCTGGGCTGTTGGCGTAGACCTTATCTTTCACGTGGCCCCAAAGGAAGAAGTCGCAAGGTGTTAAATCACAAGATCTCGGTGGCCAATTGTGATCACCTCTTCGAGAGATAACACGGTCCGGAAACTTTTCCCGTAAAAGATCGATGGTTTCATTGCTTGTGTGGCACGTAGCGCCGTCTTGTTGAAAGTAAACGTTGTCCAGATCAATACCATCCAATTCAGGCCATAAAAAATCATTAATCATCTCTCGATAGCGCAATCCATTGACCGTAACTGTTGCTCCAGCCTCATTTTCGAAAAAGTAAGGTCCAATCACCCCGCGGGACCATAAACCGCACCAAACAGTCACGCGTTGAGGATGGAGAGGCTTTTCAACAATAACTCTTGGGTTTTCCGAGCCCCAGATGCGACAGTTTTGCTTGTTGACGTAGCCTCCGAGGTAGAAATGGGCCTCATCAGTCAAGATGATTTTTCGATGAAATTCCGGTTCATTTTCATGCACTTCAAGGCCCAATCAGCAAAGACACGACGTTGTTGATGATCAGCCGGCTTGAGTTCTTGTGTTAACTGAACTTTATAAGCCTTAAGACCCAAGTCTTTATGCAAAATACGGTGTAATGACGTTTGTGGAATGCCTAATTCCAAAGAACGACGAGGAATGGACAAACCTGGGTTTTCTTCAACACTTTGGGCTACAACAGCAATATTCTCAGTTGTTCTTGAGCGACGTGCACGGGTTTTATTCTTCACATCACTAACTTGTCCCAACAGCTCGAATTTGTCCACCAATTTCTGTATTGCGGTCCGACAAGGTGCTTCACGACGACCCAAAAATGTTTTAGTTTTACGAACCGTCTCTGCCAAATTTTCACCATTTTTATAGTGAATTTTAATAATTTCAATGCGTTGTTGAAGCGTGTATCGTTCCATTTTTATTAATAGCGTAGTTTCTACTTGTCAAATGTCAAAAAATGACAGCTTCAAAAGTGACAGCTACCGAAATAGCGGGCTATTCAAAATAACACCTCTTATTGGAAAACCCTTTACTATGCAGCCGCTCAATGTCAGAGTTTCCAGTGTGGCTATTAGGTTTCGTGGGATCTAGGTCAATGCCTTCTTCCCTTAAAAAATCTCGGATGACTAATCCGTCAAATTCGTTGTCAGCAATGTAAAGCTTGGGTTTCCCTTATGATCCATGTCTTTTACTCAAAGCTTCTCTAACTGTAATAAGATTTCTATCAGCGAGATTAACAATCATAGTATGTTTCGAAAACCTATCAATACTTGTCAGAAATCTTTGTCCTTTCATAGTCCAGGTATCCAGACCGACGATTTCGTTTTGATCAAAAGGAGTTTCCGTTAAATTGTACTTAATTTTTATTGGACTGCGGTCATATTTTGCTTCCTGACATATGGAACAATTGTTTATAAATTTTTGAATGAGTATTTTCAATTTTGGAAAATATATTTTATTTCTTAAGAACTCAAAATTTTCATTTATTCCCCTATGATTGGTTTCCTTTTCATGAACATTTCGAATGTGCTTGACAGCTTCCGCTTCAGTTTTTAAATCTTCTGTCAAATGGGAGCATTGTCTGAATTTTATATCTCTATATGCTAACTGTACCTGATTATAAAGATGGTCGTTAACTGTGTGTAAATTCCGGTAGTACCTTTTCTTATAAATCTCCTAACAATATCTATAATTGTTTTGATATTGATGTCTGATTCTGAAATATATATTTTTCTGTTTTTAAAAACGGTTTCCGTTTCTATTGTTTTTGAATTTAGTAGAATAATCTGTGTTTTATATTTGTTCACAATTGTATCAACTATGGGAATATGATTGTCAAGGTTTTCAATTTGGCTGTTAAATGTGCCAATTTGCGCTTTGGGAACTTTCTTCTGAGTGGTTTGCGTTTAGGCTTACAGCGTTAATTTCATTTTCATCTGCGTTAATCCTGCTCAGAAAATCATCTACATTATTGTCCTTCCCCTTAATGTAGTCTACCTTAAAAGAATACTCCCCTAATTTTAATAGCCAATGTTGTAGTTTTGAACTAATATCCTTGGAATCCTTTTTTGAATAGTTGATGCTGATCATCAAAAATTAGTACATCAAACTTAACTCCATACAAATATGGTCTAAAATACCCCATTGACCAAACAATGGCTAAAAGCTCTTTTTCAATTATTGTACTGTACATAATTTTACGTTTATTCAAGCTTCTACTGGTATAACAAATAGGGTGGTTGACTTGGGTTAGGACCGCACCAATTGCATAATTACTGGCATCTGTTGTCAATTTAATTTTTTTTGAAAATCAGGATAGTGAAGTATGGGATGGTTTGTAACGAGTTGTTTGAGTTGTTCAAAGGCATTTAAATATTGGCTATCTGTAATGTCTATTCGAATATTTTTTTTCAGTTACTTCGTCATAGGCTGGGCGACTTTGGTATAATCTTTAATAAATTTACGGCAGTAACCCGCTAAACCTAGGAAGCTCCTTATTTGTTTGAAGGTCTTCGGTAATTTGGGGTTTTCTACTACCGCAATTTTATCGGGATTAGGCTTAAGACCATTGGTCGTCAAAATATGTCCTAAATATTGCGTTTTTTTCTGAAAAAAACTACATTTATCAACCTGGATTTTGAGATTATATTCCCCAATTCTTTTAAAAATTTTATTAAGATTGACCTTATGCTCTTCCAAACTCGTACTAAAGACAAGTATATCGTCGAGGTATACGACACGATTCTATTTATTAAGCCCACCAGCACTATTCATCAACCTTTGAAAGGTTGAAGGGGCATTTTTAAGGCCGAAAGGTATTCTGATGTATTCAAAATGGCCTAAAGAAGTGGAAAATGCGGTTTTTGCTTGGTTTTTGTCGTCAACCATTATTTGGTGAAAGTCTTTTGCCAAGTCTAAGGTGCTGAAATATTGAACTCGACCCAACTTGTCAAAGATATTTTCGATGTGTGGAATCGGGAATTTAGCGCTAACAGTTACTTCTTTCAATTTCCGATAATCCACTACAACCCTCCATTTTTGTTGACCAGAGTTATCGATTTTTTCGGAACAACCCATATGGGGCTATTGTAAGGGCTGTTGCTTTCCCTTATAATTCCTTGACTCAACATCTCTTTCACCTGACTCTCAACTTCTTTCTCGTGGGCCTGGGGAAATCTTAAATAAATGGGTTTAACAGTTTAACAGTTTTTTATTGAACACTTAATAATATTTACAATTGTCTTAACACTAGTTATCTTATTTTATAAATTGGTTGGTTTTTAAATATGTTGGCACAGAAGGGGCCTAACTTGATTACAATGGTTATTTTAAGCAAAATTTCAATGAAATTGTCGATGTTACTTTTTTTAGTTTGAATCTGCTGGCAGCTTCTTGTCTCGGGTTGTTCAGGTCCGGTTGTCACTGTAGTGGTGGAGGGTGGGGGGGGGGGGTGGGAGGGGCTTTCAGCCACGGTAGTGAGCTAACCCAACGTCAGCGTAGAATCGGATGTCCTCTTCATTATTGGTGTTGATTAGTTCCTCATCGAGTAGATCCTTAGCTTCTAGATATCGAGGGTCGGGGTGTCTTGGGCTTCTCATGGTGCTTCCTATCATTGGGTTTGGATGATTTTCCAGATTTTGTAGACATCTTCTTCCGGATTGGACAAGGTATCTGTCTATTTGGAGGAGGTTAAATAAATGGGCTGTGAAGTTGTTGTTCCTATCTCATGTTTTGTTACATTAATGCTCGTCAATTTCTGTCCCTGTTTAAAAAATAAGTCATTGTTGTTTCTTACTAATTCCTTGGCGTTTTCTTTCTCTTCCTGATTAAGTTTAGATAAGTCCAGTTTTTTCATTAAATAACAAGTCTCTTGATTATCTACAGGCACTAGTACATTTCTTTCTTCGTAAGAATATGAACAATCGAATTTAATTATTTGACCGTTAATCTCGAGCTGGCAACTATTGACATCAATTTTAGCTTTTAAGGGTATTAAAACATTCGAACCTCTTATTGCATTAAAAGGTTTGACTTTCAGGTTCATAAGCTTCCATTCATTCCGAACATTTGAAATTTCTATGTACAAAATATTTCCTTTTCCTAAAACTGTGGTAATTAATATTGGGTTAATTTTTGTAGATTTAATATCAGGTAATAAATGTTCACCCAAAATAGATATGCATGAACCACTATGGAAATTTTTCTACAAGAAAATTTTCTTCACTTTGACAATCTCTTTCTATGTTGTTAACGTCCATTGGTTCTTGATCATCCAAAAGTTGATTCCTATTCTGTAATGAACTTCTGTGATTTCTATCACTATTAAGAGATCTATTATTGGATTGGTTAGATCTTGAATTATAATTGTTATTGTTTTGAAACTGTCTAGAATAGGCACGTAGCTAGGGGGGGGGGGGGCTTGAGGGGCTGAAGCCCCCCCCCCCCCCGAAATGATTTTCATATATAAAATTTAATAAGAAACTGATAGGGTCCTTTAAGAATATTATAGAAAAGGCTTTATTTTTTTTCAGAGATGCTTTTGAATCCTGTGTCGCCTTGGCGAGAGCATATTTCAAAATGAAATAAAAGGTGTGTTTTTTTGTACACCCGGGCTAAATTGAACAAAAAAAAACGCTCTCGGGGCTAAGCCCTTAACATGTTAAATACAACAAAATACTTAGCCCCTTGAGCTAAGGAACTCGGGGCTTAACTCTTTGAAGGGGTTAAAATCTGTGCTACCAACTCATTTTCTGTTAAATCATCTATAAATTGTATGAAAACACCAAAATTATCGATTAATTGTATGAACATAAAAACACAAAGATGGCGTTTGGTGTAGAAAAAAAATTAAATTGTTTATTTTTCTTAACTTTTACAAATTATTTTTTTTTAAATTTTAAAGTGTGTGCATTTAATGCTCTGGAATTTCTTTATAAATATGTTATTGAATTTATTAAACAAAAAATGCAAACAATTCAACAAATCAGAAAAAGATTTTTGTTATTTATTTTATGTTTATTTCATTTTGTAAATTGGATACATTTTTTTCATTTTTTTGTTATTTCATTCGCAATGCTGCTAACTGTTTACGTTAAGCCCCGAGGCATTTTTTTCGTCCAACTTAGCCCGGGAGAACAAAAAAACACACCTAAGATCTAGAAACATCATCTACTTAAGCCTATTTTAGTATGTTTTCGAGTATACCTGCTTATTCTTTAGCCTTAGCGCCGAACGCAAAATTTTTAAAAATCCAAAAAAAGAAATTTGTGCGCTTTTTTAGTAATTGACATTTTTAGCAATGAAGGACCAGTTTGTGACTTTGAATTATTGTATGGTTTCGCACTTTGTTAATTTGACTTCAATTTCTTTTTTAAGGGCCAACAGTTTGCAATATACAGCATTTCAAGATTTCGCAATTAGAAAAATGTATATAACAGCAAGTAGAAGAAATTAACATTAAATTAAGAAATTTAGAATGCTTCTCATGAGATAAATCAAACTAGTAGAACGTGTTATTGTGCCAAAAAAATTAATAAAACTGTCATAAACATTCAGGCAGGGGAGAATTTAAAAAAAATGATTTCACACAAAAAATAACAATTCAAAGATAACAGTAACACATAGAAAAGTATACTATTACACTGGTCTGCAACGAAAATTGCCTCCAAACTAAAGTATACTTTTCTAAAGGATTTTGTACCGCTGAACACGAATCTGAAAATAATATGAAGATGTTAAAAACTGGTACATTTACCGTCGAATTTCCAATACTTCATTACAAAACTATTAATGGGATGGGAATGAAATCATTCAAAAATTCGCTTTTGATGCAGATATTGCAAATTGAAATTTAGGATTTGTCCAAAATACTCTCTGTAGTCCAATTCAAGCGTTTTTAGAGGTGGAAAGTTCTGAAGTAATACGTTTTATAGCTAATTTGTCTATTTTATGTATTAACTTAGCTTGAAAATTTTAGCTTTTGGTCATCTAATGTGTGTAGGTATTGAGAGATATGCACAAATAAGCAAAAGTAAATATTTTTTTAAAACGGGAACAATTTTTGGTTTTTTTTTTTTGTTGAAAAATAATTTTTTTTTCCATATTGGGTCAATGATTTGTGTTTTTTCAAAATTTTATTTTTAGATGTTGATAAATATTAGCCATCTTCAAAATGGCATACCAATTTTTTTTTTAAATCGTTTGAAATTTAAAAAAAAAATATTTTTTAAAAAAACCGCTCGATAGATTTTTTTGAAAACAAAATCTAAAAATTTGTCCTTATTGAAGAAATCATATCAAAAAGTTTTATCAAAATCGAATAACTCAAAAATGTTGTATGGGAGGTACTCGTTCTATATGAGATATTCAAAAACAAAAAAAAACAACTTTCGAAATTACGTAGAAACCATCTGTACCAAATTTGAAGAAGATCCGTCTACGCGTTTGGGCATTGGAGAAGTGTACATATGGACGCACAGACGCACAGACCGACGGACGGCATGACGAAAACCATTTTTTCGGACTTCTCCATTATCGTAATGTTGGTTTTGATTAAAACCTCATTTTTTTTTGTTGACACGAAACCCACTTGCCCTATAGAGCAAGTAAAAATGTATTTGATTTCATTTTTACTGAGATTTAAATCTTCCTATTGATACCTCAACTTAAAAAATTGGTTAAGTTTTACTAATGTTAACAGCTTATTTGTTAATATAAGGAAAATACACACTTTTTTGCAAAAATACTGAATTTGGTATGCGTTATTTGTTTACATTCTTCGACCAAGATTTACCGTTTTCTATTTTTGTGTGAAAGAGAAGCGACAAAGACAAATGCGTAAAAAGCCCAATGTGCTTATTTGACAGCAGAAACATAAAAGCTCTAACGACCGCAGCGCCAACTATCCGTCAAAATATATAAAGGGTTTTCCAATA
The DNA here is from genome assembly GCA_948107695.1 of Meliscaeva auricollis. Classification (NCBI taxonomy): domain Eukaryota; kingdom Metazoa; phylum Arthropoda; class Insecta; order Diptera; family Syrphidae; genus Meliscaeva; species Meliscaeva auricollis. Next base: position 38,966,008 of record OX403619.1, on the reverse strand, counting down.
AGAGGTGTTATTTTTTGGAGATAAATGATCGGATGTTTATTTCATTATAAAGAGGAAGGTATGCCGTTAATAATGGAACACAACATCATCCAAATGGCCGCCAAGACCACGCTTACAGGACCATATCCTTTTCATGAAATTTTCCATAACCAAATCGCAAAGTGGCTGCCCTATGTCCTCGATAGCCTCACGAATTTAATCTTTGAGGTCTTGAATCGACGCTGGGCTGTTGGCGTAGACCTTATCTTTCACGTGGCCCCAAAGGAAGAAGTAGCAAGGTGTTAAATCACAAGATCTCGGTGGCCAATTGTGATCACCTCTTCGAGAGATAACACGGTCCGGAAACTTTTCCCGTAAAAGATCGATGGTTTCATTGCTTGTGTGGCACGTAGCGCCGTCTTGTTGAAAGTAAACGTTGTCCAGATCAATACCATTCATTCAGGCCATAAAGAATCATTAATCATCTCTCGATAGCGCAATCCATTGACCGTAACTGTTGCTCCAGCCTCATTTTCGAAAAAGTAAGGTCCAATCACCCCGCGGGACCATAAACCGCACCAAACAGTCACGCGTTGAGGATGGAGAGGCTTTTCAACAATAACTCTTGGGTTTTCCGAGCCCCAGATGCGACAGTTTTGCTTGTTGACGTAGCCTCCGAGGTGGAAATGGGTCTCATCAGTCAAGATGATTTTTCGATGAAATTCCGGTTCATTTTCATGCACTTCAAGGCCCAATCAGCAAAGACACGACGTTGTTGATGATCAGCCGGCTTGAGTTCTTGTGTTAACTGAACTTTATAAGCCTTAAGACCCAAGTCTTTATGCAAAATACGGTGTAATGACGTTTGTGGAATGCCTAATTCCAAAGAACGACGAGGAATGGACAAACCTGGGTTTTCTTCAACACTTTGGGCTACAACAGCAATATTCTCAGTTGTTCTTGAGCGACGTGCACGGGTTTTATTCTTCACATCACTAACTTGTCCCAACAGCTCGAATTTGTCCACCAATTTCTGTATTGCGGTCCGACAAGGTGCTTCACGACGACCCAAAAATGTTTTAGTTTTACGAACCGTCTCTGCCAAATTTTCAACATTTTTATAGTGAATTTTAATAATTTCAATAGGTTGTTGAAGCGTGTATCGTTCCATTTTTATTAATAGCGTAGTTTCTACTTGTCAAATGTCAAAAAATGACAGCTTCAAAAGTGACAGCTACCGAAATTCATGATAAACAGAGAACAAGGTATGCTTATTATGAACACCACGTCGCCATTTTGGAAAACTGATGACGTAGTAGTCATCCCCGATGCTGACAATTGGGCTTTTACCCCAGATGTCAGGCAAAAATAAAAAAAAAATTGATGGCAAAAACAAAAATGGCAGCTCTCTAGTTCGAAGAACGTTAGTAGCTTAAAAATTAAAATTAAAAAATATTTTGTGCTAAAACAGCTGGCTATCAACTGAAAATTAACATAATAATACATTTAAACTGTTAATATAAAGAAAATAAACACTTTTTTGCAAAAATACTGAATTTGGTATGCGTTGTTTGTTTACATTCTTCGAACAAGATTTACCGTTTTCTATTTTTTTTTCTATTTTTGTGTGAAAGAGAAGCGACAAAGACAAATGCGTAAAAAGCCCAATCGAGTTTTGTTCAGTTTCATTGTTGTTCTTTTCAATTTAAAAAAATGTTTGGTTCAATTCCATACCTGACGTTCGGGCGAACTGCAGATGAGAAAGATGACTATGACGTCACAGAAAACCTGCCAAAAATCAAATGAGCATACCTTGTTTTCTGTTTATCATGCCGAAATTTATAGAATAGTGTTGCCGTCTGCCAAAATAATTATTTTCATTTAAAAAAAATTTCTTATAATATTACAGGTTTAAAAAACAAATTATTGATGCCTGATTTTTTTAAACTAATTGCTAATTATGATATTATTATTTTATTAGAAACTTTTGTAGAAGAAGGAAAGGAAATGCAATATCTTAAATATCTTGAAAGTTTTAGTGTCGAATTTATCCTATCTGTTAGGAATAATAGATTTGGTAGAGCAAGTGGCGGAATGTTGCTTGGCTACAAGAAAAATATAAGATCAATCAATCGATTCGGTTTTAGAAACAGTGAAAACAAAATTATAATTGATATTATGTGTGAAACAAAACATTTTCAAATTGTTCCTATTTATTTAAATTATAGCGGATCCAATTTAGATTTTGAAGACCTTCAAAACTTTCTTCTAAACAACAGCAATGAAAATGTAAATCTTCGTAAGAATATGAACAATCGAATTTAATTATTTGACCGTTAATCTCGAGCTGGCAACTATTGACATCAATTTTAGCTTTTAAGGGTATTAAAACATTCGAACCTCTTATTGCATTAAAAGGTTTGACTTTCAGGTTCATAAGCTTCCATTCATTCCGAACATTTGAAATTTCTATGTACAAAATATTTCCTTTTCCTAAAACTGTGGTAATTAATATTGGGTTAATTTTTGTAGATTTAATATCAGGTAATAAATGTTCACCCAAAATAGATATGCATGAACCACTATGGAAATTTTTCTACAAGAAAATTTTCTTCACTTTGACAATCTCTTTCTATGTTGTTAACGTCCATTGGTTCTTGATCATCCAAAAGTTGATTCCTATTCTGTAATGAACTTCTGTGATTTCTATCACTATTAAGAGATCTATTATTGGATTGGTTAGATCTTGAATTATAATTGTTATTGTTTTGAAACTGTCTAGAATAGGCACGTAGCTAGGGGGGGGGGGGGCTTGAGGGGCTGAAGCCCCCCCCCCCCCCCCCCCCCCGAAATGATTTTCATATATAAAATTTAATAAGAAACTGATAGGGTCCTTTAAGAATATTATAGAAAAGGCTTTATTTTTTTTCAGAGATGCTTTTGAATCCTGTGTCGCCTTGGCGAGAGCATATTTCAAAATGAAATAAAAGGTGTGTTTTTTTGTACACCCGGGCTAAATTGAACAAAAAAAAACGCTCTCGGGGCTAAGCCCTTAACATGTTAAATACAACAAAATACTTAGCCCCTTGAGCTAAGGAACTCGGGGCTTAACTCTTTGAAGGGGTTAAAATCTGTGCTACCAACTCATTTTCTGTTAAATCATCTATAAATTGTATGAAAACACCAAAATTATCGATTAATTGTATGAACATAAAAACACAAAGATGGCGTTTGGTGTAGAAAAAAAATTAAATTGTTTATTTTTCTTAACTTTTACAAATTATTTTTTTTTAAATTTTAAAGTGTGTGCATTTAATGCTCTGGAATTTCTTTATAAATATGTTATTGAATTTATTAAACAAAAAATGCAAACAATTCAACAAATCAGAAAAAGATTTTTGTTATTTATTTTATGTTTATTTCATTTTGTAAATTGGATACATTTTTTTCATTTTTTTGTTATTTCATTCGCAATGCTGCTAACTGTTTACGTTAAGCCCCGAGGCATTTTTTTCGTCCAACTTAGCCCGGGAGAACAAAAAAACACACCTAAGATCTAGAAACATCATCTACTTAAGCCTATTTTAGTATGTTTTCGAGTATACCTGCTTATTCTTTAGCCTTAGCGCCGAACGCAAAATTTTTAAAAATCCAAAAAAAGAAATTTGTGCGCTTTTTTAGTAATTGACATTTTTAGCAATGAAGGACCAGTTTGTGACTTTGAATTATTGTATGGTTTCGCACTTTGTTAATTTGACTTCAATTTCTTTTTTAAGGGCCAACAGTTTGCAATATACAGCATTTCAAGATTTCGCAATTAGAAAAATGTATATAACAGCAAGTAGAAGAAATTAACATTAAATTAAGAAATTTAGAATGCTTCTCATGAGATAAATCAAACTAGTAGAACGTGTTATTGTGCCAAAAAAATTAATAAAACTGTCATAAACATTCAGGCAGGGGAGAATTTAAAAAAAAATGATTTCACACAAAAAATAACAATTCAAAGATAACAGTAACACATAGAAAAGTATACTATTACACTGGTCTGCAACGAAAATTGCCTCCAAACTAAAGTATACTTTTCTAAAGGATTTTGTACCGCTGAACACGAATCTGAAAATAATATGAAGATGTTAAAAACTGGTACATTTACCGTCGAATTTCCAATACTTCATTACAAAACTATTAATGGGATGGGAATGAAATCATTCAAAAATTCGCTTTTGATGCAGATATTGCAAATTGAAATTTAGGATTTGTCCAAAATACTCTCTGTAGTCCAATTCAAGCGTTTTTAGAGGTGGAAAGTTCTGAAGTAATACGTTTTATAGCTAATTTGTCTATTTTATGTATTAACTTAGCTTGAAAATTTTAGCTTTTGGTCATCTAATGTGTGTAGGTATTGAGAGATATGCACAAATAAGCAAAAGTAAATATTTTTTTAAAACGGGAACAATTTTTGGTTTTTTTTTTTGTTGAAAAATAATTTTTTTTTCCATATTGGGTCAATGATTTGTGTTTTTTCAAAATTTTATTTTTAGATGTTGATAAATATTAGCCATCTTCAAAATGGCATACCAATTTTTTTTTTAAATCGTTTGAAATTTAAAAAAAAAATATTTTTTAAAAAAACCGCTCGATAGATTTTTTTGAAAACAAAATCTAAAAATTTGTCCTTATTGAAGAAATCATATCAAAAAGTTTTATCAAAATCGAATAACTCAAAAATGTTGTATGGGAGGTACTCGTTCTATATGAGATATTCAAAAACAAAAAAAAACAACTTTCGAAATTACGTAGAAACCATCTGTACCAAATTTGAAGAAGATCCGTCTACGCGTTTGGGCATTGGAGAAGTGTACATATGGACGCACAGACGCACAGACCGACGGACGGCATGACGAAAACCATTTTTTCGGACTTCTCCATTATCGTAATGTTGGTTTTGATTAAAACCTCAATTTTTTTTGTTGACACGAAACCCACTTGCCCTATAGAGCAAGTAAAAATGTATTTGATTTCATTTTTACTGAGATTTAAATCTTCCTATTGATACCTCAACTTAAAAAATTGGTTAAGTTTTACTAATGTTAACAGCTTATTTGTTAATATAAGGAAAATACACACTTTTTTGCAAAAATACTGAATTTGGTATGCGTTATTTGTTTACATTCTTCGACCAAGATTTACCGTTTTCTATTTTTGTGTGAAAGAGAAGCGACAAAGACAAATGCGTAAAAAGCCCAATGTGCTTATTTGACAGCAGAAACATAAAAGCTCTAACGACCGCAGCGCCAACTATCCGTCAAAATATATAAAGGGTTTTCCAATAAGAGGTGTTATTTTTTGGAGATAAATGATCGGATGTTTATTTCATTATAAAGAGGAAGGTATGCCGTTAATAATGGAACACAACATCATCCAAATGGCCGCCAAGACCACGCTTACAGGACCATATCCTTTTCATGAAATTTTCCATAACCAAATCGCAAAGTGGCTGCCCTATGTCCTCGATAGCCTCACGAATTTAATCTTTGAGGTCTTGAATCGACGCTGGGCTGTTGGCGTAGACCTTATCTTTCACGTGGCCCCAAAGGAAGAAGTCGCAAGGTGTTAAATCACAAGATCTCGGTGGCCAATTGTGATCACCTCTTCGAGAGATAACACGGTCCGGAAACTTTTCCCGTAAAAGATCGATGGTTTCATTGCTTGTGTGGCACGTAGCGCCGTCTTGTTGAAAGTAAACGTTGTCCAGATCAATACCATTCATTCAGGCCATAAAGAATCATTAATCATCTCTCGATAGCGCAATCCATTGACCGTAACTGTTGCTCCAGCCTCATTTTCGAAAAAGTAAGGTCCAATCACCCCGCGGGACCATAAACCGCACCAAACAGTCACGCGTTGAGGATGGAGAGGCTTTTCAACAATAACTCTTGGGTTTTCCGAGCCCCAGATGCGACAGTTTTGCTTGTTGACGTAGCCTCCGAGGTGGAAATGGGTCTCATCAGTCAAGATGATTTTTCGATGAAATTCCGGTTCATTTTCATGCACTTCAAGGCCCAATCAGCAAAGACACGACGTTGTTGATGATCAGCCGGCTTGAGTTCTTGTGTTAACTGAACTTTATAAGCCTTAAGACCCAAGTCTTTATGCAAAATACGGTGTAATGACGTTTGTGGAATGCCTAATTCCAAAGAACGACGAGGAATGGACAAACCTGGGTTTTCTTCAACACTTTGGGCTACAACAGCAATATTCTCAGTTGTTCTTGAGCGACGTGCACGGGTTTTATTCTTCACATCACTAACTTGTCCCAACAGCTCGAATTTGTCCACCAATTTCTGTATTGCGGTCCGACAAGGTGCTTCACGACGACCCAAAAATGTTTTAGTTTTACGAACCGTCTCTGCCAAATTTTCAACATTTTTATAGTGAATTTTAATAATTTCAATAGGTTGTTGAAGCGTGTATCGTTCCATTTTTATTAATAGCGTAGTTTCTACTTGTCAAATGTCAAAAAATGACAGCTTCAAAAGTGACAGCTACCGAAATTCATGATAAACAGAGAACAAGGTATGCTTATTATGAACACCACGTCGCCATTTTGGAAAACTGATGACGTAGTAGTCATCCCCGATGCTGACAATTGGGCTTTTACCCCAGATGTCAGGCAAAAATAAAAAAAAAATTGATGGCAAAAACAAAAATGGCAGCTCTCTAGTTCGAAGAACGTTAGTAGCTTAAAAATTAAAATTAAAAAATATTTTGTGCTAAAACAGCTGGCTATCAACTGAAAATTAACATAATAATACATTTAAACTGTTAATATAAAGAAAATAAACACTTTTTTGCAAAAATACTGAATTTGGTATGCGTTGTTTGTTTACATTCTTCGAACAAGATTTACCGTTTTCTATTTTTTTTTCTATTTTTGTGTGAAAGAGAAGCGACAAAGACAAATGCGTAAAAAGCCCAATCGAGTTTTGTTCAGTTTCATTGTTGTTCTTTTCAATTTAAAAAAATGTTTTGTTCAATTCCATACCTGACGTTCGGGCGAACTGCAGATGAGAAAGATGACTATGACGTCACAGAAAACCTGCCAAAAATCAAATGAGCATACCTTGTTTTCTGTTTATCATGCCGAAATTTATAGAATAGTGTTGCCGTCTGCCAAAATAATTATTTTCATTTAAAAAAAATTTCTTATAATATTACAGGTTTAAAAAACAAATTATTGATGCCTGATTTTTTTAAACTAATTGCTAATTATGATATTATTATTTTATTAGAAACTTTTGTAGAAGAAGGAAAGGAAATGCAATATCTTAAATATCTTGAAAGTTTTAGTGTCGAATTTATCCTATCTGTTAGGAATAATAGATTTGGTAGAGCAAGTGGCGGAATGTTGCTTGGCTACAAGAAAAATATAAGATCAATCAATCGATTCGGTTTTAGAAACAGTGAAAACAAAATTATAATTGATATTATGTGTGAAACAAAACATTTTCAAATTGTTCCTATTTATTTAAATTATAGCGGATCCAATTTAGATTTTGAAGACCTTCAAAACTTTCTTCTAAACAACAGCAATGAAAATGTAATGCTAATAGGTGATTTTAACGGGCGAATAAGCAACTTTCAGAACTCTTCAATTTTGAACAATGGTTATTTTTCGTGCGAAAGAAACTCGTTAGATAGAAATCTAAATTCCAACGGAAAATGTCTAATAGAAATGATAGAAGATTTTGGTTTTTTTATGTTAAACGGGGTTACAATTGGAGATCCTACAGGGAATTACACTTTTATTTCTCCCCAAGGATGCTCCACAATTGATTATTGTATGGTGAAAGGGAATTGGATGGATATTATTCAGAATTTTGAGGTATATCCAACCAATTTTTCATCTCATCTTCCGATAGTAGTTTCTTGTGAATATTTTTCTAACAATGTCCAAATGTTTGTTGAAAACTGTTCTCCAATTGATAAAAAACTTAAATGGGTGGAACATAAGGCCATGGTGTATAAGCAAAATTTAAGACGCCAGATAACTTCTACTAACGTTCACATTCCTGATTCAGTAGAAGATGGGACAAATGTTGCGTTTGAGCTAATACGGCAGTCTGCAACTCCAAATAGCACACGTTTTATTTCACCCTGGTCGAAATCTAAATGAAGATTGCAGGAAATGTAGAAATAAATCTTTTAAATTTTTAAAGCTCTTCAGGGAATCAAATAATGATGCTTTCAAGCATCTTTACCTGCAGCAAAATAAAGTTTATAAAGATCTACGCAAGCAAAAAAAGCAACTTTATCTGAGGAAAGCAGCTAAAAATCTCGTTGACTGTAAGGATTCTAAATCTTTCTGGTGCAATGTCCGGGTCTTGGGAGGTCGAAATAAATCAGTGTCTTTAAGTATCAATGTTGGTCAACTCGCTTCATATTTTAAAAACCTTTTATTACCAGATCCGAACCAAAACTCAATAAGTTTTGCACTTCCAAACGTCAATATTTTGGAATTAGACTCCAACTTTACAATGCCTGAGTTACTTATATCGTTGAAAAAAATGAAGAATAATAAAGTATTCGTATAGAGTTTTACAAGAATTCTACTCCGGAGTTTTTGGATTATATTCTTGGCTTATTGAATAAAATGTTTAATGAGGAGACCTTCCAAAACAGTTTTAGACTGGCAAGGATAACGGCCATTTTTAAAAAAGGGAATCCAAATCAGCCTGAAAACTATAGAGGTATTTCTGTTTTAAGTTCTCTGAGGAAACTTTTTACTCAGATGCTATATCTCAGGCTATCGGATTGGGTTCAGTCCAATAATATTATCAGCTGTTTTCAAGCATGTTTTCAGGTCAACCTTTCGACGGTTTATAGATTTTAAGGCAGCATTTGACACTATAAACAGAAGGTTATTATTATATAAACTCGCTGTAATCGGGGTGTCAACAAAGTTTATTAGGGTTTACGAACAGTTGTTATTGAATATGTCTGCAGTAGTGTGTAATGGAAAGAATTAGTCAAATTCATTTAGCTCAGAAACTGGTGTCCCTCAAGGATGTTTTTAAGTCCCTTAATGTTCGCCTTGTTTATAAACGACATCGAAAATCATATACCAGGGGGAGTTTCTTTTGGCGATATATTCGTAAAAATGTTGTTGTATGCTGATGACCTTGTCATTTTTGCTGACAACCCAGTGACACTTCAGCTCCAAATTAATAAACTCAAGATGTTTTGCGATCTATGGGATCTAAAAATTAACTCTGCAAAATCTAAAATAATGATATTTCGAAACCAAAATCGGTCTGAAAGAAACCCAAGGGTCTGGACATTAGATGGCACCAGCATCGAAGTTGTTAATGAGTTTAAATATCTTGGTTTCGTTATTTCGAATAATTTGAGTATCAATGCTATCACAATTTTTTTCGAAGTCCTTTGTCAAAATTCAAAGTATTCAACGCGACAATTAACACTTGTTTCTGCTATGGTAACGAAGTCTACGGTTATCAATGGATGTATGACATTGAAAAAATCCAAAAGCATTTCTTCAAAAGAATATTTAAATTGCCCTCCAATACTCCAAACTATGCTATTTATGTTGAGTCCGGTTTAACACAGATTTTTATACAAAACTTGAAGGCTAGTGCAGACTTTTTAACCAAAGTTATAAAAAGAACTGATAATAACTTACACAAAAGAATACTCCTTGTTTCTCTACAGTGCGGTTATACTACTTTTAAGAATTGGCAAGAACTTGGAACATGGTGTTTCTTTAAATTTAAGTCCAAACAATGTAGAAGAATGGCAGAATATTTTCTATGATTGCATTGCGAAAGTAGACGAACGGAGGTGTCAGATGCATATTGCTAAAGCTAAGGAGTCTACTTCTAGGGCTATATATAAAAATTTAAATTTAAATCTAGGCGAAAGCAATTATTTTACAAGGGAGCTTTCTGTATCTCATATGAGCCTTATATTTAAAGTCAGAACGGAAATTTTTTAACTTAATTTTAGACCTTATCGCAGTGATATTAACCCTATTTGTGGCTTATGTAATTTAAATCAAAATGAAGACGTCTATCATTTTCTAGCGATATGTCCTATTTTGCAAGAAATTCGCAGACTTTATTTTAATAAGAGTTTTCTTTCGTATCACGAATTTGTCAGTGTCCTCAATGGAGAATCTGGATGGCAGTTGCTGTTACGATATACATCTCATGCAAATAATTACAGAGGTACATATTTGAATTTGTCGTGAATAATACACACCGTATATAATTTTGTTTTAGCTAAACTAAAAGCCCGTTTTTTTTAAATTTAAATTAATTTTCACATTTTTCGTTTTAGCTAAACTAAAAGCCCTATGTCCTATGTCCTCAATGGAGAATCTGGATGGCAGTTGCTGGTACGATATATATCTCATGCAAATAATTACAGAGGTACATATTTGAATTTGTCGTGAACAATACACACCGTATATAATTTTGTTTTAGCTAAACTAAAAGCCCGTTTTTTTTAAATTTAAATTAATTTTCACATTTTTCGTTTTAGCTAAACTAAAAGCCCTATGTCCTATGTCCTCAATGGAGAATCTGGATGGCAGTTGCTGGTACGATATATATCTCATGCAAATAATTACAGAGGTACATATTTGAATTTTTCGTGAATAATACACACCGTATATAATTTTGTTTTAGCTAAACTAAAAGCCCGTTTTTTTTAAATTTAAATTAATTTTCACATTTTTCTAAAAGCCCTATGTCCTATGTCCTCAATGGAGAATCTGGATGGCAGTTGCTGGTACGATATATGTATATCTCATGCAAATAATTACAGAGGTACATATTTGAATTTGTCTTTAGCTAAACTAAAAGCCCGTTTTTTTTTTAAATTTAAATTAATTTTCACATTTTTCGTTTTAGCTAAACTAAAATATTTTTTTTTTTTTTTTTTTTTGTTTTAATATTTACTTTTTATTTTAAAATTGTAATAAAATATGTAAAACTTCAAAATTTTAATATTTTCATCAAATAGTATTTTTTAATTATTAAAACTTTACTTTTTATTTAACTTTTTGATCACTTTATTTATAATTTATTGTCCATTACTTAAATTTGTATATAAAGTTTCATTCATTTAAATTTTAAATCTCTTACTGTAATTTTTTTTAGAAAACGGCAGACGGCTTAAGAGCCATGCTTTATAATCTTTTAAAAAAAATTGTAATAATTTGTTATTTTAATCAACAATAAAGATTTAATCTAATCTAATCTAATCTAATATTGGAAAATAATTTTTAACTTGAAAAGTTGAATTTTTAGAATTTTTTTTTTGATGAGAACTCATCATTATTTCAATTTATCTATTCAATTAAATTTATTTTATAATTCTAACCCTTATACTTTTAGAGATGTACAAAAAGCTTTTTTTTTTCTTTTGTCCCATTTTACCCTAACTTTCCGGTGGAATTTCAAAAAATCCCGTCGTATCAGAACCATACATTATACCACCTATCTTTTGGTATATTTAGTTTTTTTCTATCACTTATAGTGTAGAAAATGAATCAGTCAGAATATCAATAACAATGGCTGACTTCTGTAAGTAATAAAAAAAAAAACTATCATCTACCTACTACGACAATAACTCTTCTCTTGGTGCTACTAGGTAGAGTAAATTCATTTTTCATTGCTCAAATATTCCATTGATCTTGCAAAGAATGACAAAAAATAGTACCCAATACACCACACACAACGTAAACGTTGAATGTACAAGTACATCAGAAGAAGTAAATATGTACCTAAACATTTACATACAACTGTTTTCTTCTAAACTGTGTAAACATCAGAGATCAGACAGATCGGACGCCGCGGCGTAAAATAAAAGATTAAATCTTCTTAAAAATTGGAAATAACGTCGCGCCGGTAAAATAAAAGTTTACTCTTATTCAGTCAAAAAAAGTGCTCAACATGCATGGGATAATTTTTTGAGTGAATAAGAATAAACTTTTATTTTACCGGACCGACGTTATTTTCAATTTTTTGGAAGATTTGTTGTATGTCCAAAGGGGGGCCGGGGAGCAATTTTCTGATTTTTTTCATACTAAAAATCAATATTAAGAAACGATTTTCGGGAACATTTTAGAGGACCCCTAGAACAACCTGGAACAAGTTTCGATTTTTGAAATTCGGGGGGCCAGAACAAGAATTTTTATTTAATATCGTAGACTTTGTTTATTATTTTTAAAATCTTTAGTTTTTATTTTTTAAGAAAAAAATTTAAATCATAAGTTTTGTAAAATGGAGGCCTAGGGAGCACATTAACAAAAATAAAATCATATAATAATTTTTTATTAATTTTAACATGGATCGGTTTGAGCGGTACCTTGATAGCTGCGAAACATTTTTTTGATTTTTGAAATTAAAAAAAATGGGGTTTACAAACGATCTTATTTTCTAATATCTTAAATTTGTTTTTTTGGCTTTAAATCTGTATTTTCCAATATATTTTGATGAAATTTTGGAACAATTTTGTGCATTTGGAACATTTTTTAATTTTTTTGTTATGGGCTTGGGGGGTTGGGGTAAGTTTTTTTGAGATTTTAGGGGCTAAAAAATATTTGAAAGAAATAGAATTTTAATATGTTATAGAGAATCGTAAGATAAACATGTTCCAAAAATTTGGAACATTGTTAGAAACAACTTTTGCAACCCGTAACAACTTTCAAAAATTCAATTATTGAACAAAAATGGGGCTATTCAAAAACTGTTTTTTAGGTCTAAAAACCTAATTTTTGAATATTTTTCAAAAAAAAATTGGAACACTCCGGTACAAACCGAGAACAACCTGAAACAACTTTCAAAAATAACGATTTCAAAAAAGGGGGGCTAACTTCACACACTCTTCGAAGTTTTGAATCTTCGAATCTGAGTTCGACATTATGTCTGGAGGCTTCTTAAGTATCAAACAGAATTTTTTATGTTTTTTTGCAAACAGATATCGCTAACATATGTATGTGTGTATTTTTCACTTTTTCAATTTTTGCATTCCCTTTTTGATTGTAGTTAAGCCTTAACTCTTACAAATTATTTCATTTTAATTTTAAAGTCTGTACATTTAATGCTCTGAAACTTTATACATATATTATTGAATTTATTAAAACAAAAAATGCAAACAATTCAACAAATCAGAAAAAGATTTTTGTTAATTTAATATAGCTTTTTTAACGGACTTTAGTGCATACAAAAATTTGGCGTTTCGTCCAGGTGGGTCTCACTAGGGCTCATCAGTTGTCCCATTGAAAATAAAATATAAGCCTTTTAGTATCGTTATTTATTTGTAGAAAAATTATTTTCGAATGAATCATTTTACAAACAAGATCTGATATTTTTAATAAAAAGAAATGTATAGATCAAAGTAAAGTATGTAGTACATATTGAACGTAAAGTACATTCTCCAACACTTTTATCAGAAAAAAACAATTTTTTTTAGAAGTAATATTTTTAACAGAAAAAAAGCGGCAAGATACATTATAATTTAAAATAATATAAAATTTTGATTCGACAAAAATTTTTTTGTGTAGTGCAATCCAAATAAAATGTTTTTATTTAATTTAATAGGACAAGAAAATAGTGCAAAAATATTCTTCTTTTTGTTGGTGCGTCTTATACACATCAAAGTGCATCTTTAGCGGAGGGCCAAGTCTCCTTGAACTAGACCTCTTCGTGGATATTGTCTCAATAATATAAAGTGGTAATTGTCACCAAAACTTATTTTACCTGAGGAGGGTCTAGAACTGCCAGGCCGCAGAAACAAATTACCACTAAAACTTTGTTATTTCGAATCAGTTCAAAATTTCTTGGACTCATGGAAGACTTAGGCACCTAGTCACAATCCAAGTCAAAATTCCAGAACGTGACGCTGATCTGTGTTCACGCTCCCCACGAACAGAAGGATGACCCAATTATTGACGAGTTTTACGACCTATTCGCGCACAATAAGTGGCCCAAGTACGACGTCAAGATTGTTCTTGGCGACTTCAACCCCATATTTGGTAAGAAGGAGGCGTATACAGTGGTGGTAGTAAAATTAGAAACGACAATCTCATAATAATGTAGATTAGGTTAGGTTAGGTTAAGGTGGCTGTCAGGTAAAACTGCTGACACACTTAGGCCAATAATAGGCCTATTGTGATACCATAATAATAAAAATAACCATTAATGGAACCTATAATATATTTATTTTTTTATTAACTATTCAAAATGTACTGTAGATCATTATCTGTTAGTCAAACTACTTATCAATCTCAAGAAATTTCTTTAGTCAAAGTTAGCTACCCTTACATTATTATGAGATTGTCGTTTATAATTTTATGACCACCACTGTAGGCCGATAATTTTAAAGCACAGTCTACATGCCGAAACGTCCAATAACGGCCTCAGCATGAATGACTTTGCGGATGGGCGAAATGTCACCATTGCGAGCACTTAATTCCCACACCGAGGGGTGTCAATATACACAAGGGACTTGAATCAGACCACTACTTGGTAGTGTCTCGAGTACGGATGCGGATATCTATGACGCCACAACGCCGAGCAGATGCTGTGAAAAAATCTGTGAAAAAATCTGACCGCATTTCTCTTAATCTTTCGCCCAGCCAGACACCAGAAGCAAGCACAGACAACTAGTGGAGATATTGTCAACAAGCCATCAGTAGTGCCGCCACTGATGTGCTGGGTTTCACAAGGCGACCACAACGAAACTCCTGGTTTGATGAAGAATGCCGGCTGGTGCATGCAGCTAAGAACGAGGCCTATCAGGCACTGCTGCAAATAGGAACCAGAGCCACTGAGAGAGCTCTACGAGCAAAAAAGAAGAGAGGAACGTCGACTTCTCAGGAAGGAAAAGTGAGAGCATGACAGGCGGGCGGTCAAGTCTATTTAGGATTGTACCGGCAAAGGGGATGTTCGAAAATTCTACCAAAGGTGAGGTGAGAGGGGGAATATGATAATAGACACTAAGTCAGTGCTGAGGATCTGGAAGGAACATTTTTCTAGACTGAACGGCGAAGATAGCCAACATTCCGACCAATTCCGTCGACCTGACCTAGATGAAGTGCGCTTAGCGACTGCCAATCTTAAGCCGTATAAGGCTGCGGGTGCGGATGGCTTGCCAGCCGAATTGTTCAAAGCAGTAGGAGAAGGATTGTTAGGGAGTATGCGCCGCCTCTTTCTGTAAAATCTGGTTGAATGAAAGCATGCCCAATAAATGGAACCTTGGCATAGTGTGCCCCATCCTCAAAAAAAGAGACGCTCTGACATGCATACAGAGGAATTAGCCTCCTGACTGTCGCTTACAAAATCCCCTGGTCGATACTGTGTGATTGCCTAGAACCTCTTGTCAACTATCTGATTGGCCCCTATCAGTGTGGTTTAAGGCCTGGTTTTATTCAACAGTCAATCAAATGTTCACACTCCGACAGATTTTGGAAAAAAAACCGGGAATTCCAGATCGATACACACTTCATCGATTTTAAAGTCGCGTAAGCGAGAATAAAGAATTCCAGATCGATACACACTTTCTATTCATCGATTTTAAAGTCGCGAATGATAGCGTGAATAGAGACGCTCGTCCGCTTGTGCAGGATGACAATGGAGAAATCTAGCTGCTCCGTCAAAGCCGGTAGAAACACCACTGAACCGTTTAATGTTAAGAAAGGTCTAAGACAAGGCGACGCAGTTGTACGCAGATCACAAGTCAACACCACTGGTACAATTTATCAAAAGTCCGTTCAACTACTTGTGGCAGAAATGGGATTGGCTGTTAATGAAGACAAAACGAAGTATATGCTATCAACGAGAAGGGAATCTCAACATCGACGACTCAGACAAAACATCACGATGGATAGTAGATAGTAGTTATAATTTCGAAGCAGTCAAGAACTTTGTCTACCTGGGATCCACTATAAACTCAAACAGAGATCAAACGGAGAATTACTCTTGCCAATCGCTGTTTCTTCGTGCTGAGAAGGGATTTAAATAGCAAAGCCCTCTCTTATAGAACAAAGGAAACGCTATACAAGACCTTAATTATCTCGGTCCTGCTGTTTGGGGCAGAAGCATTGGCTTTAAAAGATTCGGATGAAAGTTTGCTTGGTTGCTTTGAGAGAAGGATTCATCGAGTGATTTTTGGTCCCGTGTTTATCAAAGGAGTATGGAGAAGAATCTTCAGCGAGTTTTACATGTCACATTTACAGGCATGTTGGTTGAGGCCGTAATTCATCCAGGATTGTAAGCGCCATCTTAAGTAAGCAGGTAAGCTCTATCATTGGACAGAAGAATTATATTGATATCACAATAATGCAGGCAAAATACCCTCATGTAAAAGGTCTTGGACACTTGTTTCTGTGATGAGCAGGGACACAACTATTTCACACAATTACACAAATCAAATCAAATCAAATTGTCAAACCACACACTTTGGTTCAATGACAGTTCTCACATGAAAAAAAATATGAACAATTTTCATTATTACTGTTGATTACTTTAACTTCATTGTGCCAGAGTGTCGATTTGACGTTTAGAAGCTATGAGACAGAATGAGACAGAGAAGTATTGCTTTTGTTCTAAAAAAGCCCAATTCCGATAAAGTTGATTTTTTGCATTTTTTGAGTGCGTCTGCTGGCTGGGCTGAAAAAAGCAGTGCATATATCTAAAAATTGGCGGGCTTAAAACTCAGCCAATAAATGTCCATCTCTCAAATCCTTAAAAAGAGACGTGAACGAAAACATAATTTTTTCATGGGTACCAGGGCATATGGGAATACCAGGAAATGAAGCAGCTGATTAAGCAGCGAAGGAGGTAGACAACCTTCCTCTTATCATCTTATCACAAAATTTTTATCAGCTTGTTCGAAGGAAATGGGCTGAGAGTCACAACAAAGAACTAAAAGAAAAATGATTTAATAACAACAGCTTTTTACGAATCCATAATCTAGTCCAGATAAAATAGATATGAAAAGATGCAAACCGAGAAATAATTTGCATAGAGCTGAAAATTTGTACAGAGCATTGAAACATCGATAGAAGTAAAATGTCAAAAGGCCCCAAATGTCCCATGTAAGCATTAAAAGTTATTCAAGGTTAAATGTCGAAAATGCTAGTTTTTCGTTTTTAACTTTAAAACGGGACAAATTATCAATTAATAGTATATGCGAGACTTGTAGGTCTTCTGATTCCCTAAAAACACGTTATGACATTTTTTTCTCTACGAGCAATCGTTTAGAAGATATCGCGCTATGAAAATGCGTCAAATGTCGAATATAACGGTTTCTTGAATATTGCTCTTAAACGGTGAGTCATATGTAAAAGTTGTAGATTATGTGCTCTTCTACATAAACAAAATTTTTGTTTTTTTTTTTAAATCTGTCATTCATAAAAAAATATTTATTTTTTTTTTTTATTTGATCAAAACTCAAAAATTGCTTGTAAAATTCTCGTAAAATTCTGATATTTTAAAGATATATTTAAATGACACTCTATAGACTATAATGTTTTACATAAAAAAAGTTTAGGATATACTTTCGTAATAGTTATAATTTCTTTTAAGCGCCCTACCTTCCAAATGATAACTATTACGAAAGCATATCCTAAACTTTTTTATGTAAAACATTATAGTCTATAGAGTGTTATTTAAATATCGTCAACGCAGTTCTAATACTACGTAACCCAGAAAAGTCAATTTTTGAGGAGACACAAAAAACTGTTTATAGGTGCAATTAAAGACCTACAAATGTACAAGTTTTTCTCAAAAGTATTGTAAATTGATGTTTCGCTGTGTCTCGTCCTTCTATAATAATTATAATTTTATTTTCGTGGGCCATGAGGATTTTGCACTCTAAAATCACATTTTTTTGGGTTACGAAGTATTAGGACTACAACGACAATATATCTTTAAAATTTCAGGTTTTACGAGTAAAGTACGAAACTCGCAATTTTTTAGTTTGGTCAAATTTAAAAAAAAAAATATTTTTTATGAATGACAGATTAAAAAAAAAAAAATTGTTTATTATTAGAGCTCGTTTATTTTTGGGATTATTGTTTTTTTTTTTCTTCCATTCTCCAAGCAAAATTCTGTTGGAAATACCCATACAAAAATCCCCTACTCCATGGGCCCTCAAAATTAACATTTAGTACTCTCCCTCACTGAAGATTTTCCGTATAAAATTATTTTAAATGTCTAGAACTCAGAAGCATTTTATGCTATTTCAATGCGGTATGAAGCTATATATTACTCTAAATTGAACAATCTATACAATCAATGGCAACGGAACTGTTATTGCATAAAATGCTGGAATTACTGGAAAATATTTGTATCTTAATAAATATGTCCCAAACACACGAATTCTTTGACGTTTGACACTATTCAAAACTTGCTCTACGTCAAAATCAGGGGCAGAAACTGACGAATCGAAATTTAAAAATTTTAATAAATTCTACATTCTCAAGAGAAATAAATGTTGAGTCCGGGGTGCCTCAAGGCTCTATATTAGGCCCTTTTCTATTTAATATATATGTTTATGACTTTCCCACAGTAGCCTCGGCTGAATCTCTATATATTCACTACGCAGATGATACATTGATTTTAGCAAACCATGAAAGACCTTTTGAAGCACTGTCCAAAGTGAATACTCACTTACAACTTGCCTTAAACTACTTCAAAGACTGGGCAATTGAAGTCAATTACAACAAGTGTGAAATAATATGTTTTCGAAATGCTTCACCAAAAGGACACCATCTCGCGGTAAGAGATAGCAAAAACTTAAAATTTAACGTGGAAGGGAATAATATTCCAGTTAAAAAAGATATCAAATATGAGTCATGTTTAATGAAAAATTAGGTGCCAATAAACATTTTTCGAAGTCCAAATCTGGATAGTAATTCAACATCTAATGAATTTGATGCTCTATCCGACTCCATTCAAAGGATTGTTACCCTTCACCCTCGCACTGAAATCGTCATTACGGGCGATTTCAATGTACACAATTCTTCTTGGCTTCGCTTTTCGGGCCAGACAACACCCGAGGGAAGGTATGTTGAGATTTTTGCCGAGTTAAACCACTTAACTCAACTACTTAACGAGCCGACTCGAATTTCGGACGTCGCTGGTCGGGCTGAAAATACTCTAGACTTGTTTCTTACCTCTGACCCTGATAAATACACTGTAAGTGTATTATCGCCTCTAGGCACATCAGATCATTGTGTCATATCTGCGAATTTCTCTTGTCAAAAAAATCCAGTTAAAGAAAAAACTCCTAAGAGAACTGTTTGGCAATATGAGAAAGCCAACTGGGAGGGTCTCAACGCTTTTTTCAAAAACTTTAACTGGTCGCTATGTTTCCTCAATAGTGACGTTGATTCCAGTACAGATATGATCACAAACTTAATTCTCTCCGGAATGAGAAATTTTATCCCGAATAGGGCTAAAACAATCAAACCGAAAGAGAATTCGTGGTTTGATTCGAGCTGCAAAGAGGTTATCAGGGAAAAAGAGGTAATGTTCCGTTATTATAAAGCCAAGCCATTTGTGAAAAATATTCGAAACTCTAAAACATCTTCGGTTCCAACGCTCGTTTACAATGACACTCCTTTTGTTAGTTCTCTTGAGAAAGCCAACCTTCTCGTCAGGCAGTTCGCTGCCAATTCAACGTTAACAGAAAGTGTCATGACTCCCCCTTCACTTGAGCGAGTAAATAGTTTTATGGGACCTATCTTTTTTCGTACTCTTGCAGTGGCAAGAGTTCTTAAAGACCTTGACATACACAAATCCGCTGGCCCGGATAGTATCCCTCCCATAGTTCTGAAGAGGTGTTCTTCTACGCTGGCAAAACCACTGCGTAAGCTTTTCCATCTGTCCTACTCTACAGGTCTCTTTCCGAGTGGATGGAGAACAGCATTTGTCCAGCCTGTCCCTAAAAAAGGCGAATCTTCTTCACCCTCTAACTATCGTCCGATTGCACTTACGTCCCTTCTTTCCAAGGTCATGGAAACGCTGATTAATTTCCAGCTTAAGAAATATCTTGAAGAATGGAAGCTTCTTAATGACCGGCAGTATGGATTTCGTAGCAATAGATCCACTGGTGATTTGATGGTTTATCTCACCGATCAGTGGAACAAATCTTTACATCGTTTTGGAGAAAGTAAGATTGTTGCGCTTGATATTTCAAAGGCATTTGATAGAGTTTGTAGAGTTTGGCATCAAGCTCTCTTATCGAAAATGCTTGCATTCGGTATTGATGAATCTCTTCTTCGTTGGATTAGAAATTACCTTTCGAACCGTTCAATTCAAGTCGTTTTGGATGGATTCAAGTCTGAAACCCATAATATAAACGCTGGTGTGCCCCAGGGCTCCGTTTTGTCTCCGACTCTCTTTCTCATTTTCATTAATGATTTGCTCTCTGAAACTTCTAATCCATTAAATTGTTTCGCAGATGATAGTACCCTCAGCTTTTCATATTCGTTTGAAGATTCACACCCATGTCCTTCGGATGTGGAACTCCAACGGCAAAATATGATAAGCTCATTAAATTCTGATCTCGAATGCATTGTCCAATGGGGAATAAGAAACCGCGTAGAATTTAATGCTTCTAAAACACAATGCTGCTTACTATTATTAAAACGAAACCTTCCCCCTTTGCCACTATCCATGAGTGGTACTTGCATCGAGGAAACTGATCAGCTTTCGATTCTAGGTATGTCCATTACAAACCACCTTTTGTGGAATGAGCACATATTCGATGTAGCCAAAAACTCTGCGAAATGCTTAGGTTTCCTCCGAAGATGTAAGAAATATTTCACCCCTTCTGATCTGCCTATAATCTATAAAGCATATATTCGTCCAAAGCTCCAGTATAATTCCCATATCTGGGCAGGTGCTCCTAAGACCCACTTGAGTTATTTGGATAGAATTCAAAATAGAGCTTTTAAAATGATAGGTGATAGGTCCATTACTGATACAATCCCACCTCTTGAGCACCGCCGGAATGTATCATGCCTGACCTTATTTTATAGGTACTTTTTTTAAAAATGTTCTAATGAAATAGCTAGCTGCATTCCTCCCCTTAAACAATTCAACCGTAATACTCGTACTTCAAGGAATGCCCATCAGTTTACACTTGAGCCCAACTTCGGACGTACCGTCAAATACAGAGATTCTTTCTTTAGTCGTACTACTAGAATGTGGAATGCATTACCCGCCTCAGTTTTTCCCTCCCATTTTAATGTTCAGAACTTTAAAACCAATGTGCATCGGTATCTCCTTTTACATCCCTTCCTCCTTTCCTAAAGCTCGTACTGTGTATATATACATATTAAGGGTACCCAAAACCCCTTTAGTGCGCGCTCATTATAAAAAAAAAAAAAAAAAAAAATGCTAGGCATGCCCTTCAAAAGGATAAAGTGGCCTCAGCCCTCCTTAAAAGATTGCTAAACTCTCGTGACCTTAATTCTAAAACCAAAATTCTGATGTATAAAACTTTAATACGACCTGTGATTGCATATGGTTTTCTTTCTTGGTTTCACATATCCCCTACAGTGGCAGAAGAACTACAAAGATTTGAAAGAACAATATTAAGAAAATGTATTGCAAAATCCAGAAGACCTTCTGGAAAATGGCATCACAATACAACTTTATATAATGACTCAGAAGTAATTCCACTTCTTACTTATCTTATTAATCTAGCATTGAAGAGGATTCCTAGGTTAGAATACCATGATAACCCTTTAATGAAAGATATTTACAATGAAAACAAGGCTTTTTCAATTCAAGAAAGATATTATATGTCTCCAATAAGTATCTTTCACAATGGCTCCAGAGACCTATTTATGTTAAACGATAATGTTCCCTCCCACCTCCCTCGGTTTTACTCCACAGCAAGTCCAGCAAATTATAGAAGATAAAAACTTCGAAACCCCTGTTCTAATAAATTAATTTAAGTTGTTTACCGTGTAATTGTAAAACATATTAACTCAATTTATCAAATATTTAAAAATTGGAAACCTGAATATCTTAGAAATGAGTAATTGATCTAGTTATACTTATTTTATAAATTTAAAATTAAAATTATTTTCAGAACTCTCCAACATAAATTACCTACTTGCATTGTACTTTTATAAAATTAATTTTATATTATAATAGGAATTTTAATTGATACTGCTATAAAAAAAAAAAGAAAATCTTAAACATATTGAAAAAAAATGTAAATATATATGGCAGCACTAATGTGTGCAGAAGGTGTAGCGTGTAGCTGTTGCTTTCTTCTCCACTTTCTTATCTTTGTTTTGTTATTTAGTTTTAAGTTAGTTTTAAGTTAACGTCACATTTGTACGAACTGACATGTGTCTTTGAGCAACACATAATACATTTTAAATAAATGTGTAATAATATTACATTAATTTGAAGTTATAATTCAATGTGTATTTATAAAAATAATATATAATCATCAGACCAATTCTAAGTCGATATCACCCTACTGTTATTGAATATAAAAATGTATATATATTATTAAGAAAGTCTCAATAAATAAAAAATCATTTATTCATTCAACTGTTGACAACTGTTCTCAAAATCTTCATGGAACACAAAGCGACAGATTGTAGAACAGTTTAAATCAAGTTTTTTTTTCATGGAACACAAAAACCTGTACTTTTCTGATCTTTTTTGTTCTTTTCTGTGCGGAACAAATTCATTAAACACACCTACTAGTTGTTACTATTTTGTGAAGTTTTTATTTTCACATGAACAGACTACTAGGCTTAAATTAGGGGAAATAAAACACCATCTCATACAATTTTGTTCACATGTTATGCGAATCACCTTGAAGTTGAGAAAAATAAATGCCGTTACGCTCACGAATCATAAAGATTGTCTCAAAAGTGATTTTTTTTTTTGGATTCTTGTGTATAATATAATACAGATAAAAGGTGTTCAATATTTTGATTTTCGAGATATCGGGGGAGTTCCTGTTCATATTAGTTATACCGTATTATCTAAACAAACTAATCGACTATTAGTAATTGCGGCTCGAGTTTCATTATATTATAGTTTTATTATAATTTTCAACAATGCAACATTATTTATAAATTTTATTATTTTTTGAATAAATTTAAATTAAAATTGTCATATAACAAAATACTTACACCATTAAATTTCGTAATATTTTTAAATCGGCAACAATTAACTTTGTCTGCGAGTTAAGTTGATGCCAAATACAGTCCAGCTGAGTTTGCAAAATTTTGTGAAATTGTTTCGTGACGCAATTTTCAACAGTAATCTCATCGAGATCAATCGTACGGTTTATACGTTTAATTTCCTTTACTAAGTAGTTCATAATGTCCAGGATATGGCCCTGTATAATGGTCATTTTTTCGGACATTGGTACATGCAATTCAACGCTTTGTGCCTCGAAACGTTTAAGAGATGCCCGAACCGTAGCATGAAATCTTGGCCAGATGTACAATTCCTTGACAAAAAGGTTTCGCATTGTTCGTTCAATTTGAGAATATCCAGTAGTAAATGCTTGAGGGTTGCTAGAAAATGCTTTGATGAAGCCAGTCTTGTTTGTTTGTCGATAAAGACGAAGGGCAAATGCTTCCTGACAAGATTCAACAATGGTATGTGCTCGCATAACAAACAAACCTGTGATCAACTCAATGGGAATGCGGTGTTTTAGTAAATCAACTACAAGAATCCTTGTGGATATAAATTGAATGCCACCCTCGATGTAAACTCGTTCCCTGTTGGTAAGAACTCTGATATTACTTAACAGAATAGCGTTTGTGGTGAACCTGAACTTGCCTTTCAGTTGCTGTATTTAAAACTTCGTGAACGTATTTTTGATCCAACTTGGACTTGAAGTAAGTTTCTTCCCAATCTGACGAGTTAATCACCAGTATTAAGTTGCCAGCATCACAATATGCATTCATAATATTTATTATGACTCTATCATAAGGAAGCCCTCTATGGAATATATGAGTTAATGTGTTACTTATTTTATAGCAAGAACTACAAACTTTGCACAAACTACTAATCCATCAGATTGAACCAGGTCCAGGAACATTTGCCTCTCATAATCAAGGAGCACTATGTTGTTTTGCGAAAGATATTCCTCGACGGTGAGTGTGTTTATCAAATCATTTTCTGGCCCCGATGGTTCAAGAAGAATTTTTGATTGTATTGTTTCACTATTCTTTTCCATTGTTTGGTCTGCGTAAGTAATAGGTTTATATTTAGACTAAAACTATACCCTCTACTGTAGGGTTTTCTACCCATGGGGATTTTTAAGCATGATAAACCGAAAACAAGGTATGCTCATTAGATTTTTTACAGTTTTTTTTGTGACGTCATAATCATCTTTCTCATGGGCAGTTCTCCCGAACGTCAGTTATGGATTTGGAGAAAACAATTTTTTTCATTGAACACAACAACAATGCAACTGCATTGAATTGAATTTCTTTATTGAGTCTTTTGGGTCATGATAAACAGAAAACAAGGTATGCTCATTAGATTTTTGGCAGGCTTTCTGTGACGTCATAGTCATCTTTCTCATCGGCAGTTCGCCCGAACGTCAGTTATGGGTTTATATAGGTATAGAGCATGATAAACAGAAAACAAGGTATGCTTATTATGAGCGCCATGTCGCCATATTGGAAAACTGATGACGTAGTAGTCATCTCTGATGCTGACAATCGAGTTTTTTCAGTTTCATTGTTGTTGTTTTCAATTAAAAAAAATGTTTTCTCAAAATCCATAATTGACGTTCGCGCGAACTGCCCATGAGAAAGATGACTATGACGTCACAGAAAAGCTGCCAAAAATCTAATGAGCATACCTTGTTTTCTGTTTATCATGGGTATAGAGGATACATTTACATTTTCTTTTGATGTTAGAGCGAGAGATCAATCTTTTGGTTATGAGTACACAGTACTTTATGTTAATATTTTAGTCTATAAGAGCGAGTACGCCCTTGAATTTTTTTTTTTCACTTCAGATTCTGTGATGTAGTCAGTTTAGAGCAAACTTCAACCTACAATCAGAGGCTCATCATAAGTGCATGTGTTAGTGGTTAGTAAAATAAAATAAAATAAAATAATAAATAGCTAACACATGCACAAAATAAACAATAAATATAAAATATACATAAAAACAAATTATAATTTATAATTAACATAAATCATTCACCAAACATATGACAATCAAGAGAGTGGAGCACTGATCCGGAATAATGTTTTTAATACAGATTTAGTTAAGTTAAAGTCAACAGTCAAATCGTTTAAATTAAAAAGTTTACACATACGGCTTAAGAGCTCGTGAAATAAATTTTCATTATTTTTTTTTCCTATTTTTAAACTTTGTGTTCCATGAAAATAAGTATGCGAGTGTTAGAAGAACACAGGTTTGGTATATATCAGATATTTATAAAAAGGGGAAAAAGTTGATATGCAGGCAGCTGATGGGTTTGTATGTGTGATTTTTTTTGCGCTTTCAGGTGTTGGGGAGCAAAGTAAGAAAAAAGCAAAGAAATAAACTTTGGGCAATGATTGCTATTGGGCTTTTACCCCAGACGTCAGGCAAAAATAAAAACAAAATGGCAGCTCTCTAGTTCCATGATAAACAGAAAACAAGGTATGCTTATTATGAACGGCATGTTGCCATTTTGGAAATCTGATGACGTAGTAGTCGTCTCCGATGCTGACAATCGAGTTTTTTTCAGTTTCATTGTTGTTGTTTTTAATACAAAAAAATGTTTTGTCCAAACCCATAACTGACGTTCGGGCGAACTGCCGATGAGAAAGATGACTATGACGTCACAGAAAGCCTGCCAAAAATCTAATGAGCATACCTTGTTTTCTGTTTATCATGTCTAGCTTAAAAATTGAAATTAAAGAATATTTTGTGCTAAATTGGCTGGCTATCAACTAAAAATTAATATAATAATAAATTAAAACTGTTAATATAAAGTAAATACACACTTTTTTGCAATAATACTGAATTTGGTATGCATTGTTTGTTTACATTCTTCGAACAAGATTTACCGTTTCCTATTTTTTTTTCTATTTGTGTGAAAGAGAAGCGTCAAAGACAAATGCGTTAAAAGCCCAATTGGAATCACAATATTTGGCGTTGAAGCCTTTCATTAAATAAGTATTCGTAAGAGTTCATTATGTTATTCTGAATGTTTTCATTGTAAACTTCATTTTGTATTGGGCTTTTACCCCAGACGTCAGGCAAAAATTAAAAAAAAATTAATGGCAAAAAAAAAATGGCAGCTCTCTAGTTCGAAGTAACTTTATTCGAACTAGAGAGCTGCCATTTTTTTTTTTGCCATCAATTAGCTTAAAAATTGAAATTAAAGAATATTTTGTGCTAAATCTGTTTGCTATGAACTAAAAATTAACACAATAATAAATTTAAACTGTTATTATAAAGAAAAAATACACATTTTTGCAAAAATACTGAATATGGTATGCGTTGTTTGTTTACATTCTTCGAACAAGATTTACCGTTTTCTTTTTTTTTCTATTTTTGTGTGAAAGAGAAGCGACAAAGACAAATGCGTAAAAAGCCCAATATTGTTTTACATTTCCGTGTAATAAAACTTCTTCTCATTTTAACCTTCATCGAAGTAAGACACGCGTTTTTAATCCTTTGCAATTACAATTGCCACTTACAAAAAATTGTTGTGGTAATATTTATATATGAAATATTATTTTGACTTTTCTTTGTCAAATGTATTGAATATTACGTCAAAAATTAAATTAGTAAGTATTATAAATATGAAATATGTTCAGTATAAAAATAAATAATTATATGGTTGTAACTATAATGTTATAGTAAATTTCATTAAATTGTAAATAAGGGCTTTAGAAAATAATTATTTGGAATTATAATTATTTGAATTCAGTTGAAATTAACAATTTTCAATTCATCCATAAAATAACACTTGAATTTATATTTGTCTGAAAAAAATAACAAAAAAATATGCAATTATTGTGCTTAAAAGCTTCAAAAGACAAGATAATTTTATCAGTTAAGCTGTAATATTAGTTTTCCATATATTTTTGCTGTCTTTTATACGAAATTTGAAGTTTTTCGTTGAAATCAGGACATTCGTTGGTTTCTCACACATATGTATATAGCACCAAAGAAAATCGTTGTAAAGAAGAAATTTTCGCGCTTTTTTTATTCTATGTGGGCCGTTTACTTTATTAAATCAGAAAATCTTTGATTTGTTGTGATTCACTTGTGCTTCTTTTTTGCGATTCTTAACTCCAGTTTTTAACTACATAAAGTTGTAATTGGTTTTCTATCAGTGCTCTAATTGTGTTGTGTGGTTTTTTCAAAACTATTCTCCACAAAAAGGAGGATTTTGTGTGTGATTAAAGTGTTTGGTTCTATTAGTTCTTTTTTTTAAAGCTATAGAATCGATAGGGTGTTCCATAAGGATGAATACATTTATTTTTTTAATACATTTGCTTCAGTCATATCTTAACTTCTTTTCTATTAATTTGCTGTCTTCTTCTGCATCTTTTTTTCTTTCACTATTATTTAAGGTGCTATATTATTTATTTGCTTTCTTCTTTTGCTTTCGCTTTTATTTTAGGTATTTTCTTATTCATTTGCTGTATTTATTTATTGGCTTCATACCTTCATTGATTTGAACTATCTAATATTTATTTGTACATTATTTTATTGGCTTTTAAGTATACTCTCTTTTCATTAGTATTATTATAACCACCTTTATTTATATACACACATAACACATTTATATACATTCATAACATTACTTTATTTGCTTATAAACTATCATTTGCGTATATAATTATATCATTTTCATAATAATCTTTTTGAAAATTACTTATAAAACCATATAACTATATATTTTTTTTTAAACGATATTATATACAATAAATATTTAAAAT
The DNA here is from genome assembly GCA_948107695.1 of Meliscaeva auricollis. NCBI lineage: Eukaryota > Metazoa > Arthropoda > Insecta > Diptera > Syrphidae > Meliscaeva > Meliscaeva auricollis. The sequence goes on along the minus strand of OX403619.1, from coordinate 38,938,044 downwards.
TGCATTTTTATTTATAACATAAGATAACAAAAAATAACAACAATAACACAACAAAAAATAATAACATAACACAACAAAAAATAATAACATAACACAACACAACACAACACAACACAACACAACACAACACAACACAACACAACACAACACAACACAACACAACACAACACAACACAACACAACACAACACAACACAACACAACACAACACAACACAACACAACACAACACAACACAACACAACACAACACAACACAACACAACACAACACAACACAACACAACACAACACAACACAACACAACACAACACAACACAACACAACACAACACAACACAACACAACACAACACAACACAACACAACACAACACAACACAACACAACACAACACAACACAACACAACACAACACAACACAACACAACACAACACAACACAACACAACACAACACAACACAACACAACACAACACAACACAACACAACACAACACAACACAACACAACACAACACAACACAACACAACACAACACAACACAACACAACACAACACAACACAACACAACACAACACAACACAACACAACACAACACAACACAACACAACACAACACAACACAACACAACACAACACAACACAACACAACACAACACAACACAACACAACACAACACAACACAACACAACACAACACAACACAACACAACACAACACAACACAACACAACACAACACAACACAACACAACACAACACAACACAACACAACACAACACAACACAACACAACACAACACAACACAACACAACACAACACAACACAACACAACACAACACAACACAACACAACACAACACAACACAACACAACACAACACAACACAACACAACACAACACAACACAACACAACACAACACAACACAACACAACACAACACAACACAACACAACACAACACAACACAACACAACACAACACAACACAACACAACACAACACAACACAACACAACACAACACAACACAACACAACACAACACAACACAACACAACACAACATAACATAACATAACATAACATAACATAACATAACATAACATAACATAACATAACATAACATAACATAACATAACATAACATAACATAACATAACATAACATAACATAACATAACATAACATAACATAACATAACATAACATAACATAACATAACATAACATAACATAACATAACATAACATAACATAACATAACATAACATAACATAACATAACATAACATAACATAACATAACATAACATAACATAACATAACATAACATAACATAACATAACATAACATAACGTAACATAGCATAACATAACATAACATAGCATAACATAACATAACATAACATAACATAACATAACATAACATAACATAACATAACATAACATAACATAACATAACATAACATAACATAACATAACATAACATAACATAACATAACATAACATAACATAACATAACATAACATAACATAACATAACATAACATAACATAACATAACATAACATAACATAGCATAACATAACATAACATAACATAACATAACATAACATAACATAACATAACATAACATAACATAACATAACATAACATAACATAACATAACATAACATAACATAACATAACATAGCATAACATAGCATAACATAACATAACATAACATAACATAACATAACATAACATAACATAACATAACATAACATAACATATTATAACATAACATAACATAACATAACATAGCATAACATAACATAACATAACATAGCATAACATAACATAACATAACATAACATAACATAACATAACATAACATAACATAACATAACATAACATAACATAACATAACATAACATAACATAACATAACATAACATAACATAACATAACTCCCTACTGATCACAGAAGGACAGGTTGAATTAAGCATGGAAGAGTTTCACACATTAAGGATGTTCCCTTTATATCTTACATGTGTGAAAATCACTTCTATGCGAAAGATACAAACATACTGTCCGCGCGAAAATGCCTTAAGTGAAGCTGATCCATGTTTGTTTATCCGTGAACGAAATTCTGGTTTTATACGTTGATGATGGTTTAGTTGCGACCACAGATAAGAATGATTTAGACTTATTCATAAAGCTGTTTATTTTCTGGGACTAGAAATCGAGTTGAAAGATAAAAACATCAAAATTAAACAGACAGCACATGCTAGAAGAATTTTTGAAAGATTTGATCTTTCTGAGTGCAAATCGATTTCAACTCCTATGATCAAGAACACTGAAACTTTCAAATCAGGGAAAGAAGAAAGAGAGAAAAACAAATCTCCATACAGACAAGCCGTTGGTGTGTAGGATTTCTTTCAAGAACACTCGAAAATCCATTAACTGATGATATTACCAGAGTCAAGAGAGTTTTTCGATACATAGCAGGAACATTCGAATATGGTATAACTTATCGAAATGATGCAGAAAAACGAATACTGGAATGCTGCAGTGATGCAGATTTTGGGGGTTGTATGAAGACAGGACGTTCAACTTCTGGAGTCGTTATTAAATATGCTGGTGGAGCTAACTCTTGGCTTAGCCAAAGACAAGCAATTGTGGCTACATCAACAACAGAGGCAAATGAAGCAGCCAAAGAAGCCATTTGGTTAAAAAGATTATTCAAAGGCATTTTTGAACTGAAGGATGTGCCAATCATTCAAGTCGATAATTCTGCGGCAGTACGACTTTCACAAAACCCAGAATTTCACCGAAGAACGAAACATATTGCCATAAAACATTTTTTCATTAGAGAAAAAGTAATTGAAGGACAAATTATGGTTCAATAAATTTCAACTGAACATCAACTTGCAGATGTAATGACAAAACCATTACCAAGCCATCGTCTTAAAACACTATGCAAACAAATTGGACAAGATGTTTAAATGTAATGTTCAAGTAACAAGGGAAAGTATTGAAGTTAAGAACTTATTATGTTACTTGTTACTTACAACTACTTGTTTTTTGTTTTATATATTAAGTTAGTAAATAATTTTATATCAGAAAATTATTTTTCAATATTCTTGTTCTTATCAAAAACTTTATCAGCTGAACTAATATTTCCTTTAAATAAAATTTCAATTGTTGTTTGTTTATTTATAAAACTGGCTTTCCATTCAATAAATGCAATAAATTTTAGTTTTAAGAACTACAGCGCGTTGTCGAATTTAATTGTGAAAAGCACAAATATTAATTCGTTATATCTGCATCACAAAAGTGTTGAATCTACAACCAACACATTACAAATTTATTTCACACAAAGAATATAGCAACCACAATATGTTGTAGATCTCACAGTTCATTTACTAAGATCCCACAACCACCCAAACAGACCATGCCATTACTGACATAAAAATATGTTCATTGCACAACAAATGCATTCAAATCTACAACCATTAGCTGTGTAATTAGCAAAAAGTTGTGAATGAGACGTCTGTATTGAACCCATGATAAACAGAAAACAAGGTATGCTCATTAGATTTGTGGCAGGTTTTCTGTGACGTCATAGTCATCTTTCTCATGGGCAGTTCCCCCGAACGTCAGTTATGGATTTAGAGAAAACTTTTTTTTTAATTGAAAACAACAACAATGAAACTAAAAAAAACTCGATTGTCAGCATCGGAGATGACTACTACGTCATCAGTTTTCCAAAATGGCGACATGCCGTTCATAATAATCATACCTTGTTTTCTGTTTATTATGTAGTGAACCATTTAACATTTCTCAGTTACCTAGAAAGAAGTTTTTATTCTTTAATTCGCATTTGTTCATCCTGTTACAGACGAATAAGACGCGTTTCATATTTGTGCACAAATAGTTTTATTTTGAGTGATAATAATTTTTTTTTAAATAGATTATGCGCTTGTATTCACACTAGAAAATGCTAGTTCGAGCTTTTTAAATACCATTCCTGATGAAAACAAGCCACCTGTGGAAAATAACCCTGTGGATAATGTCGAAAACAATGATGCAATGCTATTAGACGTGGATGAGTATGAAATTGTAAATAATTTCACATTGTGCAAAAGTGTTGCGCCATTTTTAGCGTTTAAATTTTATTTTCGTTGTACCTAATAAGCATTTACCTATAAAAATTAATGTTTTGAAAGGCCGTGGATTGACAAAAAGGAGTTTACTGCTACTTAAATCGGAGCACTTATCCAAAATATTCCCTGACTGCGAACAAGGTCTTCAATTGGAGTTTGAATACGAATTGGAGAAGTGGAAAGAAAAAGAAGTAAGTAGAAAGTCAAATTATTTTTACCAGTGAAATGAGCACCTCAAATTGGGTTGATGGCTTGTCAAATAAATTAAGTACAACTCCAAGGAGCTCTAGTGGATCTTATTCCTCCTCGAATTTGTAGAAATAAGTAATTTTACAAGTCCACCTATCCATTTTAACACATTAAATAAATACATTTATAGTTTATGGTATTTACATTATAATAATTTATTTTCATGAAAAAAATGAAATAAAATGAATTTGAAAAGTATTTTACGTATTTTTATATTTAAAATTGGAACACCCTGTAGATTCCACTAAAAAAGTGGTAGGTATTGTAATGTTTTTCTGGGTTCAAACAAAACTTATTTCTACTTTTTACTATACACTTTTATTTACTTTCCAAATTAACAAACACTTTTATCTATAACAAACTGTTTCACTATTACTCTTTACAATTTACAAGAATTTACACTTCCAAATTACACTTTCACAATCAATTATTATCTTTATCAATGTCAAAATTAAACTGTGTCGATCTCCTTCTCTGACCTCGTATTTATACTCCTCTCATTTCTTCTCGAAGGATCCAGAGATCTCCAGTTTCGTTAAGCAAGAGCGACAAATACACACAGACAGATAGAGACATATGTAGACAGATTTCGTTCCGTTCCATTTCGTTCCGTTCGAAGTTCGAAAGTTTGACGTTGGGATGAAAGCGTTAAGAGCTTTAGTTATTAATCATTACCAAAGACCTACATGTGTCTTTTCGCCTGGGTGTGTTCGCTCCTATATTCGTAACAATATTTTCAAAGTAATCAATAAAATTAAATTGCAGCGGGTGCACGATAAGCAGATTGTTTTAATTCAATTTATAAATATTGTTGGCTATTGAAAATCTATCAAACTCTTTTAGCTGAAAACTTTAAATAAATTTACCAAAGTGGTAATCATGAGAGAAAAAAGAAGTTTATTAGGTTGCCAAATTTAAAAGTTCTTTCAACAAATTCAGAATTTTCGTAGGTTTAGATGGGTAGGTTTGAGTGAGATGCGTTGTTAACGCCGTTGTAGTTAGGTCTTTACGATTTTTTTTACTTTATATTTTATGACTAATCATTTGTTTTAATAATAGGTAATTTTTTTAACATGGCTTTGTTGTTACATTTTCAGATACTTATCTCTTATATATTTTGCAAACAAAAACAAGGTAAGAATTATTATTATTATTTTTGATGTTTTGAAACAAATGTAACATAAACCATAAACATCTAATTTCAGATGAATGACAAAGAAAATTTAAAGAGGCCACGAGAGCAAAACTGGTCGGAGACTGAGAAGGAAATGCTCCGAGAATTGATTCGGGGTCATTTAAAAGTTGTGGACGACAAACGTAACAACGTTAAAATGATAAAAAAAAGGATACATGGTTGGACATACAAGCCAACATGGAAGCAGCAGGCTTCAACAGGGACACAAAACTCAGCTCGAAAAAGCATTAGCAACATGAGAGCTGCCCAAAGGGCGACCGGCAACACGGTCATAATAAAAGATCCAACGGAGGAGGACCTTATAATCAAAGACATGATGGAGGAAGATTTTTTGGAAGATGAAATTCTGATGGACAGCTGCAATGTTGATGAAACCGAATTTATTTATTAAGAAAGTAACATTGGAGACTGCTAAACTTAAGCGAGATAGAGAAAAGGACAATGCATATTAGAGGAACCAACGAATGAACAAATTAGTCTTGTGTTTCTAAAGCTTAATTTATAACAAAAACTAAACCAAATGATATCTTAAACATTGATTTCAGCTGGTATTTTTTTTTCTTCATTTGTCAAGTTCTGGTTATAAGTTCAGCTATTGAAAGACAAGACTAATTTGTTCGTTCATTTGTTCAATAATTGGCCGCTCTCGTGTGCATTGTACTTGAATGCCTTGTTCATCTGAATTTGTGTTTCTTAATTTATTTTTTTTTATCTACTATTTATTTAAATACCATGACTGATAGATCATAAAAAACACAATGAAATACTTTTATTTATTATTTATTTATCTTTTCTTTGTCACTATATACTTCATGTAATTAGTCTATAGTATATATAATTTCAAGTTCCTATTTCGTAATAAAATGTTAATTAATTATAGATATTTTTTGTTTTTTTTTCCATTTTATTCAGACTTTGTTTTTTATCTATTAAATCTTTCCTTTGAAATAAGAGTTAAGATAAATGTCTGATTATTATTTCTCATACCTAACGTAGATATCATCTATGGACTGCTGGAATATAATTGTGTGACTTTCTGTATTCATAAACAGAAAATTCAAATCTTCATAACACAGGCCTAGAAATTCTTGAGCATTCCTAAACATTAAAAATTTGTAGTAATTTAGCCAGTTCCCGTTTGAGATCTCAAAGCGCTAAGTAATCTTGGCAACCGTATAAGGATTCCTTAAGTTTTCTCTCAAAAACTGAGCGTAAAAAAATTTGGATTCGATTCCTCAGCTGCCGTCAAGAATATCTGGCCTTACAAAGTTTAATTTTAACTTTGGGCCTTCTTGCGAGTGTCTATTCGCAAAAAGCCTATTTTACTTTATTTAATTCTATTAAGCTTCAAATTGTTATTGCGATGTATAATACAGAAACTAAATTCGAATCAACTCAAAAAATAAAAATGAAAAAACAATTTGATTCAAATGTCAAATAATAAATATAAATTAGAAAATAGAAAAATAAATTAGAAAAGTATCTATACCGATAATAGATTTTGTATCTTTTTTTCATTCTACTTTGAATACACTCGCAATAAGGCCCTTTGACGCGAAATAAGGTTGATTTTGATTTATAAGAAATAAATAGATGGTTAACTTTTTTATGTAATTTATCTAACTACTTTCTAATGAGCCAGTTATAGCGATCAGTAAAAAAGTCCTTGTGGATAATTTTATATATAATACAAATAATTTACACTTGAAACTGTTATCGATGGCAAATCAATTCAAATAATTTTTTTGGCAATAAAACAATCTCAGTAAGAAAATTAGTATCAGTTGCATGTGCAAAATATTTGTATAACAAATAAAATTATCCATAAGAAAATTTTTACTGACGGCTTTTTACTGATCGCTATAACTGGCCTCTAAGTAAAACACTTATCAACATAATAAATGTACATACATAATACTTAGCAAATCAATTAAAAAGTTATTTAAACCTATATAGAGTACTTAAAACTAAATAGCTACACAATACAGCATCTCGCTTTTTGAAGACGTCTTGAACAATCTTGAAAAAACTCTCTTGAAGAGTTGCTTTGATAAATTTTCCCAATAAATACACATACATACGTTTGGTTTGCAATGGGGACATTTCCTGATGCTGAGAATGGCCACAGTAGCGCCAAACATACATGCTTGTCCCATGCTCACGACACCACCATCTGTGTGATAAAGTGCAAGTGGGGTTTATAATGTATCGTCACTTCTAAAACCCATCGTGTAATGGATTCCGGCGCAGATGAAAGTATCTGTGAAAGAAAAACCACAAACATGAAACGATTCATCACATTATGATTTTAACACAAGTTCACTCACCTCGAATGTGTTATGACGTATGGCTTTGGTAAACTCATTGTTTCGGAATTGTAAATGTACACCAGCTTATGATATTTTATGCAGGAAGGAATCATAAATGGTCTTCTTGTGATGTGTGATCCTTTATTCCGCATTCTTGCATTTTGTACGCTGTCATCTTTTCCTAGAACAGCCTCGGAATTGTTCTCTTAAAGCAGTTTCCTTTTCTTTTGGAATCCAACGCGTTCAGAAGCACAAGAATTCTTAAAAATCGTATTGCATAATGCAATCAAGCCTTAGATCTGGTCTTCAAGTTAAAATTATACTTTTACAAAAAAACTCGGTGCCTGAGCTAAGCTGCTCTACGTCAAACACATCCACTTTCTTGAGTATTCATAGATTTTTAGTAGGTGGGATTCCAGCACATCTTTTGATTACATATGTAATAATAATTCAAACTACGGCGCTAAGTTTTTTTTTTCATTTAACGTTGACCACTCACAATTAGAATTAGAATTAGCCATTTTATAATTGTTTAATTTTTCCCCACAGTCCACATCTCAGATTCATTAAAGTAAAAATTTATATTTTGAGATTTAAAATGGAATGCCTATTTGCTGAGGAAGTGCGGTAGTGTTTAATAAAAAGAATTAATCTAGGTGAGAACCTTGTCTGAAAGAAGGATTTTGTGTCAGTTTATATGTATTAAGCGATCAGAATTTGTTTGGATCTTTTACTTTGTCAACATAATTTTTAACATCGAAATGATTCAATGTGCGTTTTAGCTAAAATGGCGGTTAATAAAGTTCTGTCGAAATTTTCTTGCCGTGACTGGTCCTCTCTCATCTTGTTCATTTACTTGAATCGACATTTCTCTTTCGTTGAATATTATATTATTGTAATCAAAAACTGTAGGATAAGCAATTAATAGTAAGTTATAATGCAATTAAAAGACTTTACATGATATGTTTCTTTCTTTGGCTATGCTGTGCAAAATTGCTATTGCAACAACAACGTTTTTGGCCGTATCCAAGTCAACTCTTAGCCTTTCAAAGATATCTCTGACTTTAGATTTTATTTGTCCATTTAGGCATTCTATTTTGCTCCTTGTTGCGATGTGACAAATGTTATATTTTTCCTCCTGCCGACTTTGTGCGTTCCTTACTGGAGGAACAAAATATTGGAGAGTGGATAACCCGCGTCTCCTACTAGTATCCCGTTGTGAGTACTTCTTGTACGTTCAAGGGATGCTTTAAGTCTAATGTTATTCCAGATTCGTGCATCATGTCGTGAGCCCCGACTTCGTGCGACTATGTCGGTAATCTTGCAAAAAACATCACATACAATCTAAACATGTTGATTGTTATTCCTTGAAATACATAACGATAAGTTTTAGAACATACTTGCACGTTGAGTGAATAATATCCCTTTCGATTTAGGAAGTGACCAGCCATTATGTCACCGACATTTTTTGAAGGGCACTTCAGCGATTTGAAAAAAATCAGATTTTTATTGCATTGCCCGGCTTGTGGATGGAAAGGAGATGAAAAGCTGAAGAGCCAATTTTTTTGACACCCGAAATAATTTTGCAAACTGAAGACTGGGAAATGCCATGAAGGTCGCCTGTAAGAGAAACAATTTATGTTCTTGTTTAGCATACTAAAAGTATATACAATTACCTATATCGCTTTGATAAACATTTCGACCAACAAATCTTAACGCTGCTGTCAGGACTTGGAGGTTTCCCGATATTGGCAAACCTCTGTTTGAAGGTTGATCTTCAATATTAACCAAATCAATTATGAACTTTACTGTCTCCTTGCCGAATCGATACCTTTCAAAAAAATCATCTTCATCCATTTCAAAGGGATCCAAGCGAGCAAAATAGCGATTTTGTTTTCTAGTTCGTGGAACCATTTCAATCATCATCATCGGCTCGACAACCGGGGTCCGGTCCTGGCCTCTTTTAGCAAGTATCTATAGGACTTACTCTCCCTAAATCAAGTGATTCTAGGGCGAGTCCTAACGCATTACCAAAGGTGTTACTGGTGTTTTCATTGCGTAGGGCAGCCGTGTTGATTCGAACCTGATCGGCGGATGCAATGCGTCTTCGCAAGGCAATCCGCCCTCGGAAAACCATACCAACAAGATAGTGATCCGAGTCGATATTGGCACCTCGGCACGTTCGTACCGTCATCAAGTTCGAGTAGTGGCGACGGTCTATCAACACGTGGTCTATTTGGTTACGAGTGACTCCATCAGTTGATACCCAGGTGGCTTTGTAGATATCTTTACGCGGGAACCTGGTACTCGTAACGACCATGTTTTTCGATGCTGCCAATTCTATGACTCGAAGTCCATTGTCATTAGTGTTCTCATGCAAACTGTGGGTGCCTGCGTAATGCCTGAAAACCGGCTCCCAAAATATTTTTGCGTTCAAATCACCAAGGATGATTTTGACGTCATACCTTGGGCAGGCATTGAGGGCCCTCTCGACTTGTTCGTAGTAAGTCTCTTTTTCTTCGTCTGAGGACTCCTCAGTAGGTCCGTGAACGTTAATGAGGGTGATGTTCGTAAATTTGCCTCGCACGCGAAGGGTGCATAGCCTTTCGCTTATAGCGTTAAAGCCGATGATGGTAGACTTCAGTTTTTCGCTGACTAGGAAGCCTACCCCGAGCACATGGTGTTTTGTTTGACAGCTGTAATATAAGTCATATTCTTTCTTCTGTAAGACACCATTCCCTGTCCATCTTATTTCTTGAAGCGCTGTTATGTCAGCTTTATATTTTGACAGGGTATCGGCTAGCTGCTGAGCAGCTCGAGCTCTATAGAGCGATCGCATGATAAACATAAAACAAGGTATGCTTATTATGAACGCCACGTCGCCATTTTGGAAAACTGATGACGTATAGTAGTCATCTCCGATGTTGACAATCGTTTTTTTTCAGTTTCATTGTTGTTGTTTTCAATACAAAAAAACATTTTGTCCAAATCCATAACTGACGTTCGGGCGAACTGCCGATGAGAAAGATGACTATGACGTCACAGAAAACCTGCCAAAGATTTAATGAGCATACCTTGTTTTCTGTTTATCATGGAGCGATCGTACGTTCCACAAGAAAATTCGTAAATCGTTTTGCCGTTTTCGTTGGAACCATTTCAATATCTTCCAAAATATCAAAATCTCCTTCAATATTAAAATCAAGCGACATTTTTATATTCTTTTTTATTAAAAACATAAAACAAATGATCTGTAATTTTATTTTATTTCATGTAATTTTTCGACGTTTGAAAGTTTGAATATTTTTGACATTTCACAGAACTAGAATCGACTACCCCAGTTCAACTTTTAGACTCCAGTTTATCACTAGAAATGGGTCTAAATTGTCTATGAATAACATTAACTGCTTCGCTTAAAAGCGACAAAGTCATAACTTATCAAAGAACTATGAATATGGCCCAATATGTACCTACATTGCATATAAGAAACAAAAACAGTAGGTACATATTACATAGTATATATTTTTCAATAAAATCACCCCTTGCAAAATACCTAGTTTATTTCTAATTATACATAATAACTAGGTAGATAAAAACTACTGAAAAAATCCCAATTTATAAAACTAGCAACAATCCTTTAATAACAAATTTTACAGAAAAGATCCAAAACAAAATTCAAGTTTTCAAAATAAAAATATCTGACTCGACAGTATGTGTGTGTGTTTATTTGCATACCTCACTAACACCAGACAAAAAAATCGTATTGCAAAACCAACAACTATCTTGTTTTTGTAATTTCTCCCGCCTTAGTTCCCATGATAAACAGAAAACATTAGATTTTTGGCAGGTTTTCTGTGACGTCATAATCATCTTTCTCTTGGGCAGTTTGCCCGAACGTCAGTTATGGATTTGGAAATAATATTTTTTTAATTGAAAAAAAAACAACAATGAAACTGAAAAAAACTCGATTGTCAGCATCGGAGATGACTATACGTCATCAGTTTTCCAAAATGGCGACATGGCGTTCATAGTAAGCATACCTTGTTTTCTGTTTATCATGTTAGTTCTCATGATAAACAGAAAACAAGGTATGCTCATTTGATTTTTGGCAGGTTTTCTGTGACGTCATAGTCATCTTTCTCATCTGCAGTTCGCCCGAACGTCGGGTATGGAATTGAACAAAACATTTTTTTAAATTGAAAACAACAACAATGAAACTGAACAAAACTCGATTGTCAGCATCGGGGATGACTACTACGTCATCAGTTTTCCAAAATGGCGACGTGGTGTTCATAATAAGCATACCTTGTTTTCTGTTTATCATGGTTAGTTCTGGTATGTCAAAATGCAAACATTCGTTTTCGGATCTTTCCCTTACTCCCTTTACTGTGCTAAATATATTTTTCTGTTCTAACACAAACATTTTTATTCATAAATTCTACTGTTCCGAGTGAAAATTGCTATGGCACCGCACCCTATCCAACGGAAGCGATATTATTAAATCGTGTGTTTTGATATTACTAAAACAATGATGGCATTTCTGAATTTGATGTCCGAAGTACAGCAATGAAATCAAACTGCAAAACTATTCGCGAACTATTAGTACTTTTGTCTTCATTTGTTAAACCTTCAAGAAGTAAGGATTTAAATGAAATTAGCACGGACAGTGAACGATTAAAAAGAAAATATAACGATGGAAAGGAAAACGATAGGGATTTTTACCAAATTGTCAAACTAGGTACTTTGGTACAGTGACAGTTCTCACATGAAAAAAAAAAATATAAGCAATTTTGATTATTACTGTTGATAGGGATTTTTACCAAATTGTCAAACTAGATACTTTTGTACAGTGACAGTAGTTCTCACATGAAAAAACGTCATTGGGCCAGAGTATCGATTTGACGTTTAGAAGCTATGAGACAATGAAACAGAGATGTTGCTTTTTTTTAAAAAGTCCTATTTACTTAAACGTCATTGGGCCAGAGTCTCGATTTGACGTTAAGAAGCTTTGAGAGAGAATGAAACAGAGATGTATTGCTTTTTTTCTAAAAAGCCCTATTCTACTGAAAATAAATGTTTCAAGTGTGGGAAAGTTGCATGATAAACAGAAAACAAGGTATGATCATTAGATTTTTAGCAGGTTTTCTGTGACGTCATAGTCATCTATCTCATGGGCAGTTCCCCCGAACGTCAGTTATGGATTTAGAGAAAACATTTTTTTAAATTAAAAACTACAACAATGAAACTGAAAAAAAAACTCGATTGTCAGCATCGGAGATGACTACTCCGTCATCAGTTTTCCAAAATGGCGACATGGCGTTCATAATAAGCATACTCTTGTTTTCTGTTTATCATGGGAAAGTTGGTCATGTCAAATCTAATAGGGCTTTTAAAAAAAAAGCAATACATCTCTGTTTCATTCTCTCTCATAGCTTCTAAACGTCAAATCGACACTCTGGCCCACTGACTTTTAAATAAATCGAGAGTAATAATCAAAATTGCTTATATTTTTTTTTTCATGTGAGAACAGTCACTGTACCAAAGTATCTAGTTTGACAATTTCGTAAAAATCCCTGTTGCTACGTTAAGAAAGCCCAAACCTAAAGGGGCCAACCCATAGAATCCATCACGTCCGTTCCGTCAACGAATCCGTTGTCGATGAAGTTAAAAGTTTGGCTACTTTTGCCGTCGCTTCCGTTCTTATGGGTCATTTGCCTCAAAAAAACCTGTAAAGCGTCTTAAACCATGGATTACTAATACTCTTGTAAAAAAAAGTCAGATATAAGAACAAGCTAAGAAAAAAATGTTTAAAACACTCTAACAGTGATCACTTAAAAAGTAAATATAAAACGATATGTACTGAATTAAAGAAAGAAATCGCTATTTGTCGTGACAATTACTATACTAATAAATTTAATCAAGCTAAAGGCAACGTTAAAGATGAATGGCAAATTGTCAACTGTATTATGAACAAGACATCTAGTAGTAAACTTCCGTCTGCTATCTATGCTAATGATTCTATTGTCTCCGATAGAATTGGAATGGCAAACGCTTTTAATGAATACTTTTCGACGATTGCAAATGATTTACAAGTGTCTCACATAAATGGACCAAGTTGTTGCGTTTGTAATCCAGGTGAACCTTTGCAAAGGCTAAGTTTTGTGTTTGAGCCTATAACTGGTCTTGAAGTTTTAAAAATTATTGGCACCTTAAAAAATCAAACTCTTCTGGTATCGACTGTATCTCCAATCTTTGTTTGAAAAATCTAGCTTGTTACTTAACTGATGTCTTAGCACATCTTTTTAATAAAAGTATTTTTGGTGGTGTATTTCCGGTTGCCCTTAAATGTGCTAATGTCTTACCTCTTTTCAAAAAAGGTGTCACAAGTGATTTATCCAATTATAGGCCGATTTCACTTTTACCATCTTTAAGTAAAGTATTTGAAAAAGCTGTAAAAAATAGAGTGGTAAGTTTTTTGAATAAAACAAAATTTTTAAGTGATTTTCAATTTGGTTTCCAAAGTGAAAGATCAACTGAGGATGCATTGTTGCGTTTCTGCTCTCAAATGTTTGCAAGCTTGGATAAAAAAAAGTTTACGGCTGCTTTATTTATTGACATTTCAAAAGCCTTTGATATGGTAGATCACAAAATACTGCTTAGTAAGATTGAGAATGCAGGGTTTCGAGGGTTTATTTGTGACTGGTTTGCATCTTACTTAAAAAATAGAAAACAAAGAGTGATATTCGATGAGATTATAAGTGATTTAAAGTCAATCGATTTAGGAGTTCCCCAGGGATCTGTTTTAGGGCCGATTCTCTTTTTGATTTACATAAATTCATTGTTTAGGTTGCCTTTCAAAGGTTTATTGACTGCTTTTGCTGATGATGTGGCTTTCAGCTTTAGTGCTAATAGTAAACTCGATCTTATAGCTGATATGAACTGGGACTTGTGGAGTGGCTTACATGTGGGGTTAGTATTAACAACACAAAGGTAAAGGTTATCATGTACGCGGATGACATAGCTATTCTTACCGAATCACCATCTTCACTGCAACTGATGATAAATAAGCTCTATCAGTATTGCTTAATATGGGGTCTGGAGGTAAATGTGGAAAAATCCAAAGTTATGATTTTCCAAAAAGGATCCGGAAGAATTGCACGCTGTGAAAATTGGAAATATGGCGAACAGAAGCTAGAAGTAGTAAAAAAATATAACTATCTGGGAATGGAAATGTCGTTCAACTTAAAAATGGAAAACCATCTAAAAAATAAAGTAGATAAGGCGAAATCAGCAATATGCCAAAATTGGAAAAAAATCTTCAGCAACAACTTAATTACAGTCAGCTCTAAATATAATGTATTTAATGCTACAGCCAAATCTATTATGTTTTATGGTGCTCAAGTTTGGGGAATAGAACGACACGAGGAAACGGAAAGCCTGCTGCGGTTCTTCCTGAGGAAAATTTTTTACCTTCCATTTAACACGCCAAAATATATGTATCACCTGGAATCGGGGTTACCAACAATGTTTATTTCTGCTGTTAAACTTCATGCAGATTATTTATTAAGGGTGGTAAATATGGAAGAATCAAGACTTCCGAAGAAGATTCTTCAGTATGCACGGCAAAAAAAAACGCTCTTCGTCAAAAATTGGGTTAAACTTGCCGGAAACTGTGGAATAACGATTAGCTTGTCAGAATCTAACTCAAACCAGTGGAAAAAGATCTTTTATGAAATAATTCAGCTGACTGATGAAAATGAAAGATATGCTTTTATAGAAAAAGCTCGCAGTTCAACAGAGCGAAAGTATTATTCATTAATCAATTACAATCTTAATGAAAATAACTATTTTAAAAGCTGTTTCTCGTGCTACAACATTGGGGTCATCTTCAAAATTAGAGGCGAACTTATCAAATTAAATTTTACTCCACATCGAATGGCAGGTAACTGTAGTTTATGTAATCTGCAAGAGAGGGAAGACATCCTTCATTTTATTGGAGTTTGTCCCGTGCTCAAAGAAATAAGGCGTCACTACTTTGGTAAAAATGCTCTACTCATTGAGGAAGTGAAGACTTATCTGAACGGTCTCGACTGGCAGCTTCTATTCAACTTTTATAGTAAGGCCTATGCTTATAGAACAATGATTATTTCCGAAAGTTTTTAATTAACTATGCATTAATGTATGTGTAAGCTTTATGTTTAAGCTAATTTAAATTATAATTTTTGTTTTAACTAAACTAAAAGTCATTCCGTTTTAACTAAACTAAAAGTCATGCCGTTTTAACTAAACTAAAAGTAATTCTATTTTAACTAAATTAAAAGTCGTTCCGTTTTAAGTAAACTCAAAGTCCACGAAAATTGTTTTAAAATTTATAACATCACAAATGTTTGCAAAAATGTATCAGTTTAAAATCAAATTAATATTTAAAAATTAAAAATGAATTATATATATAATAATATTGTATACTACAGACACACGACAAATTCTGTCATGTCTTAATTTATTCATGTTCATTACTCAATGTTCTTGTATATCTCTCTTTTGCACTTTTTCTAGTTCTTCCATCTGCAGCAATAGTTGTTTTCGTTTAGAGAATGTAAATGAATTTAAATACTTAGGGCTACTCATCGATTCTAGAATGAGTTTCTCTAAGCATATAGACATTCTTAGACAGTATTTTCGTGGCACTTTAAGATTTTTTTTATTATCTAAGGAATGTTTGCTCTTTTCAGCTGCTTATGAATATATACTATGGTATCTTTCATTCAAAATTACAATATGGGATTTCATGTTGGGGAGGTACTTATTACAACAAAATACAACCTCTTTTGGTTTTGCAAAAGTTTGTTCTGAAAAAAATTTGCCGTAAGCCTCGTAGGTACCCTAGTTTTTAACTTCGTAAGGAATTGAATGTTTTTCCAATACGACACTTGTACTGCTACAAAGTTCTTAACATATTCTTTAGAAGATCTGGAAATCTCAATTTCAGAATCATTCCAAATTATAATATACGTGGGAATCTTTTGAATCAAGTATCTTTACCGGCTTCCCGTACCACCGCATTTCGAAAATTTTATGATGTGGTTTCATGTCGTTTTTTTAACAGGCTTCCATATTCTACCAGAGCTCTTACTTCTCATTTGATGTTTTTAAAAAATGTAAAAAAATGGCTTCTTACCTTTGATATGGAAAGTATCGAATCAATTTTGAATATTTAATTTTTTCTAATGTTTGATGAAACAGTTTAATCTTAATTTAAATTTTCTTTTTCTCATGTAATATTAATTATAAAAGATCTACAAATATAACTCTCAATTTTTAAGGATCACCCGACCCATTCAATTTAATTATGTAAATTTTTCGCTTAGAAGTGACAATAACACTATTTTTATTGTATAAAATATCATTGTCATTCATATTTCTTTCTTTCTTTTGGATTTTAAGAAATAAAATTATATCTATCTATCTTATATCTCTCTATCGTTTCACATAAGAATCGAGCCGTCAGTTGAAAACGTCGACGTAACGCACGCAACGGATTCTATGGGTTGGCCCCTTAAGAATAAGAAACATCTTCTTATTTTTTGGCCCAAACTGATTTAGATAATGTTTCTGACATTAAATCAAATTCGACTGTTTTATTAAACAATCTATCGATAAAAGGCGACAAATCAATTTTTGTAGTTTGTATTGAAGGTTATCGATTTTGGGCATTGATTGATACAGGGGCAGATTTGTCTCTTATATCTCAGAAATTTCAACATTTGTTCGAAGATATACTTATTAATAATTGTAATATTTTGTTGAAAGGCATAGCTAATGTTACGATTTATGCTACCTCAAAATTTCAAGGGCGTACAAAAATATCTGATATTGAGACATCAATTGAATACGTCATTGTATTTACTGGACGAAATTTATATGAAGACCATAGTTTAGCTACTCTTACAGATCATCGAAATGAAATACAAAATATTTTGAAAGATTTTTCGGAGATGATAGCGGAAGGATAGGTTCAGTAAATAACACCAGTCTTAAAATAAGACTAGAAAAAGAGATTATTGTTAATCGCTCTACTTCGGATACCTGGCGACCTCCGGATCAGCTAGCCTTTTTCTGTATATTCGAATCTCTGTGCAGAATGACCTTCTTTCTTCGAAACTCATGGAACTAAAATATGTCAAATCAAAATTCAAGGATAGATAGTATTGAGACCGGTTCTTCTTTTAAGCCGGCCAGCAGTGTGACGACTTCGTTGCCTGTCGTGACTCCTGTGCTTTGCATCAGTGGAGAGGTTGGAGCAGGCTCTGACCTTCCATCTGGCTCAAAGCGCAGTGAGGGAAGTAAAAAGGTAGGAATACCTATTTTCGGTAGTGGAACGCTAAAAAAAAAAAAAAAAAGTAGAGGAAAACTCCAAAAACATCTGGGAAGGGCACTCAACCTGGTGGTGGCAAGGTCATGGGACATGGCGTTGCTACTACCGGAGGGGGTTCCTTTTCTAACACGTCCCGGAAAATAGAGGCATCCAGATATCGGTATAAGGAGAGACGGGATGCTGAGAAAATTCTGAAAAACTCTGGTGCTTCAGAAAATTCGACGCGTTCCAACAGGATTCAATGGGCCAAAAACGTTTGAGCTAAGACCAGCGATGACTCCACGTCAAAGCGTGACAGGTCTCTTGAGGATACCACTCCGTTTGGGTAAACGGCCCCATCCATCTTCTTATAGTGATGCTCTAAAAGATAAAATAGTGATTGCGGTTGTCGATAGGAGCGATATAGATGGCACGATTACCTCTGATCGATGGATGTCGGTAAAGGATAAGCTCTCGTCGGTTTTCTTAACCGTAATGAGAGAATCCCGGAAGTCCTCCGTTCACCAACGATGGAGGTTGGCATCAAGGTTATGTCAAACTTATCGTTTGTGACGATGAGAGATCGTGTGACCTGTATAAGCTCGCTATCAGCAAAGTAGGCGAAATCTGGCCAGGTGCGAAACTCAAGGTTGTTGCTAAGGAAGACATCCCTAGCAGACCTAGAGCTCGCACATGGATACCGGCTGAGCCTTCTTGTATGGATGAAATTCTCCAGATAATCAAGGTCAGCAATCCCTCCTTGCCGACTCATGACTGGAAAGTCGCAAAGCTCGAGGAGGTAAAGGGTCTTTATCGAAGCGCAATTATTGTGGTTTATAAAGACTCCCTTGCCCCTTTGGCGCAGGCTAAAGGCGTGATTCGGTATGGATTTGAGAGGACTAGTCTGAAAATCTATAAAAAAAGATGAACTTGACGCAGAAGGCGTTCCCAATCAAAACATTGAAACTGTACCTGTGGTTGAGGGTGCTGGTGCATCGATTACCTTTCCATCTATGGAAGACGATGCATTTAGTACATCCTTGAATAAGGTACAGGATTCTCAAAATGTCGACAATCTCGTTATGGAGACTGAAGACTCATCCACTGGTCCCCTGAATGAAGATGAACTTTTAAACTCATCTTCTGAGTTGGGGGATGACGAAAATACCGTGTTGGAGTTTGATCTGACTAGCTGTAATCGAAATGATTCAGATAGTTCAGATTAACCTTCAACACTCTATTAAGGCTTCGGCCTCCCTGATTCTCCGACTCACATCTGCCGATAGCAGAAAACCAGCCTCATAATTGGAAGTGATGTTTACTCCCATCATACAGTATGGGGTAGTACCGATATCAACGATAGAGGTGAGTCTCTTTTTGATTATATTCTAAGTACTAACCTTATAGTAAGTAACATAGGTAATAAACCCACTTTTGTTACTAGAAATTCAAGACATAACTCTTGTCTCCGACACTATTCACCATATGATTATGAACTGGAAAGTATCCCAGGAACATTCGTTCTCTGATCACAGATACATACAGTTCAGCCTAAATGATGAACCCCAGAGCCGTATAACTTTTCGAAACTATAAGAAAACTGACTGGTCCAGATACAAGAATCCCTAAAACTTTGTAAAAAAGAACTGAGGAAATCCAAAAGATCCTCATGGAGAATTTTTTGTAATAATGTAGAAGAAACCTCCGAAGCAAATAGACTCCGGAAAATCCTTTCAATAAATCCAGTAATGCCTAGCGTTTTAAAAAATGCTGATGGCTCGTGGACCAATTCTTGTGAGGAATCGCTCAACCTGCTCCTAGATACACATTTTCCAGGTAGCTCCCAAATTATTAATACAAATAGGAACAGTATATCAAACAATATACTAACCTATCCACAAGGTCTGATCACAAAAGAAAAACCACATTGCGCAATCAACAGCTTTAAACCATATAAATCACATACCTGCGCTATTTAGAGAAGTTAGAGTTGTATTCATACCAAAAGCGGGAAAATGCTCCCATGTAGAACCGAAAGATCTCAGACCTATTAGTCTATCATCATTCCTTCTCAAAACTTTTGAACGAATGATTGATATCCACCTAAGAACCAGCATGGACACCAGTTTCTGTCTACGGCTCAACATGCATACTGTAAGGGTAAATCGGTGGAAGCAGCTCTTCACACACTGGTGAGAACCATCGAATACTCCCTCCATAATAAAGAGTATATTATGGCTGCTTTCCTAGATATACAGGGCGCTTTCAACAATGTCGACACATCTGCAATCACATCTGCACTGTCATCTTTGGGGGTGGAAAGATCGCTTGGAGATTTGATCAATCAGATGCTAGCTAGCAGGATTATCAACTCAAAGCTGGGCGATTTTTCTGCAAAAAGATCTGTCAGTAGAGGGACGCCGCAAGGCGGTGTCTTATCTCCCCTTCTCTGGAACCTAGTAGTAAATGAACTACTAAGGTCGTTAGAAGCGGAGAGCTACAGAGTGATTGCCTATGCGGATGACATTGCCATTGCCGTATCAGGAAAATATCCTAGCACCATAAAAGATCTCTTACAATATGCCTTAAACAAGCTCACAAGCTGGGCCGATCGATGTGTACTTGATGTCAACCCGCACAAAACGGATCTTGTCCTCTTTTTTCGGATATACAAAATTCCCCATATAGACCGCCTTTCCATTAAAGGTATTCCACTAACATTCTCCGACGAAGCAAAATATTTGGGTCTTATTTTAAATAAGAAGTTAAGCTGGAAACCTAACATTCAAGAAAGAGTGAAAAAGGCCACAGTGGCTCTCTTCTCATGTAAAAAAGCCATTGGAAGCAAATGGGGACTACAACCCCGTACAACTTATTGGCTATAAACCTCGGTAATCAGACCGATCCTAACATCCGGCGTGTCTGTATGGTGGACTGCACTGGACAGAAACATTAATTTAGAAAAACTAAATAAGGTCCAAAGATCAGCTTGTATGTGCATAAGCGGAGCACTTCGCACCACCCCCTCCGCGGCACTTAACACTCTGCTCCATCTAACACCGCTAGACACCTTCGGCAAACAAACGGCTGCAAGCACAGCTATTCGGCTCAAAGCCTCCTCACAGTGGATAAACAATAATATTGGCCACTCCATCATTCTGAACTCATTCAGATCAATTCCATGTAACATAGATTATAGCATCCCAAAGATGCAGTTTGAAAAAAATTATCAGGTTACCATCCCTCCTAGATCATTCTGGGAGGATATGGAATTCCTGGAATGCGATTCAATCGATTTCTATACCGATGGATCGAAAACTGATGATGGGGTTGGTGGAGGTGTTTACTCAGATAAACTTAATTTAAGTCTCTCCTTTCGTCTTCCTAATCACTGTAGCGTGTTCCAGGCGGAACTTTTGGCGATAAAAGAAGTCCTGTCTTGGCTAAAAGAAAACGTGATATCAAACCAAGATATTCGTATTTTCTCGGACAGCCAAGCAGCTATAAAATCTCTGGATTCTGTCTTTACCAATTCAATAACAGCCTTTAACTGTCGATCATCACTGATGGAGATGGCGCAGCAGTTCAATATTCACCTATGTTGGGACACCTATAGGGACATTTTCGGAAATTGTAGTGCTGACGAACTCACCAAAAGTGGAACACTAATACCTTTATTACCAGATAAGGTAAATATAGGTATTCCCATCGCTACGTGTAAACTACTGCTCAAATATGATGCTATACATAAAACAAACCTCAGATGGAATAACATCACTACCTGCCTAGCGACAAAACAGATCTGGACAGTACTGGATCTGAAACGCGCTAAACGTTTAATATCCTTGAACAGATCGCAAATCAGCTCCGTAATAGGTGTTATAACTGGACACTGTCTAATAGGCAGGCACGCGACACGTCTTGGAGTTCTCTCAAATGATTTCTGCAGAAGCTGCATGGATGAAGAGGAAGAGGAATCGATTCCCCACTTTCTCTGTACATGCCCTGCTCTATCGCAAAGACGAAGACTCTTTTTAGAAGACTTCTACTATAACGACCCCAGTGATCTTTCAAATACAGATATAGGTAATCTCGCTCGCTTCATAAGAAGCTCAAAGTGGTTCAACGATTAAGAGGAAAGTTATTATTAGATTTAATGTGGTATCACAATGGACCAAACTTTGGTCTAAGTGTATCGGCACTCCTGCCGGTAGCCAAGTCAACCTAACCTAATCGCTCTCCTTACCGACTTGCTATTAATGAAAGAAAAGCTGTTCGTGATATTATTACTGACCTTGCAACAAACCAAATAATTCAAACAAGTGAATCAAGATGGTACTATAAATTTACAATGGTTTATTAGGATTGTTGTTTAGGATTGTTACGAATTTTGCATGATGAACAGTGTCATATTGGTGTTGATAAGACATACATCAATTGCTGAACATTTTTGGTTTCCACGAATGAGAAATTTTGTTAAAAGGTATGTTAAGCATTGTGTAAAGAAAACTAGAACTGGACAATTGCAAGGTTTTATAAATCCAGTTGAAAAACCAAAACAACCATTTTAAACCTTTTATATGGATTGTCTTGGACCATTGCCAATATCAAGTGACGGAATTAAGCATATTTTGGTAATTTATTTGGTTGATGCTTTTACAAAATATTGTATTCTAACTCCTACAACTGTTGAAACTAGGGACAAAATACAACACGTCATTTCATTTTTGGGACCCCTAAAAAAGTTATAATGGATTCAAGTTTTTCATTTAAAAATACAAAAAATAAATAAATTTAAATGAGTGGCAAATTGAGTATGATTTTACTACACCGGATATACATTTGGACATATGGTATATATTATATTATATTTCGTGAAGTAAAAGGGGGTTTATAGAGGGGATTAATGAGTATTATTAAATTAAATAAATGAATAAAAGAAGATTTGAAATCTCAACTTGATAATAAAATTGGATTTCAGAACACCTTTGTTGTTGGAGTTTGCTGGAGTTTGTTTGTAAAAAGAAAGAATACAGAGTTTGATACACAATACTTATGAAAAAAAAAATGCAACCACCCTCTTTTTAAAGATGGGCCCTACAACGTGCCAACAAATTGCGTTACATAATAGGGGATGATATACATACACCGGATTCATAAAAACAATTTTGTTCCGCGAATGTTACTCGACTGAAATTTAGGATGAATGTCGACTTTTGATTTTGATAGTTTTAAACGACTTTCCTTAGGGACGTCGTCTAACTTTAAATGCAGAAAAATGTTTAAATTAAATATTGAAATATGTCTTAAGTCTAAGAGCCGACAGCAAATTTTGGGAGTGGATGTATAACCAAAATCTGAGTATGCAGTTTTATAGGTATACTCGTCCTGATTTTAAATTCAACAGTCTGGCAGGTTTGTTTTTCAGCTTTCTGTGGTTTTCGGAGGGTTGAAAAACGTGATAATTCCAAGTCATCTCAGAAACCCAAATCCAAATCAATTGAAATTTTTATTATTGAAACTGATGTTCTGTCATTTTTCCTAAGTCTGGAGACCTCAATCGTAAAGATCTGATTATAAGAACTCAAGAAATAAGCTTTTAAAGACACACATATAAGGTCTTTTTTTTGAGAGTTTTCAGATTAGAAAAACAAACAAAAAATAAAACAGAATGTCTCCAAAAATGGTTCGCTTAAATAGCATTTTTCTTCAGTTCTATTAATCGGATCATCAAGATTGAGGTCTAAAGGCTTAGGAAAATTGACAGAGCATCATTTTCAATATATATATATTTCATTTGAAGTTTATTTGTGTTTCTAAGATGAATTGGAATTATAGCTTTTTTAACCCCGCTAAAACCACAGAAGGCTGAAAAATAAACCTGCCAGACTTTTAAATATGAAATTAGGACGCGTATACCCATAAAACTGCATACTCAGATTTTGGTTATATGTACCTCCACTCCCAAAATTTGCTGTCGGTCTTGGTCTATTACTGGTATGCTCATTAGATTTTTGGCAGGTTTTCTGTGACGTCATAGCCATCTTTCTCATCGGCGGTTCGCCCGAACGTCAGTTTTGGATGAAACTGAAAGAAACGCATCGGAGATGACTACTACGTCATCACGTGGTGTTCATAATAAGCATACCTTGTTTTCTGTTTATCATGTATTACTGTTTCTTTATTATTTTAAGACTATTAAAACTCGTTTTCGTTCTATTTTGCAAAGTGTTGTACTTTCATTTTGTCGCTCGCAAAAAATAAAATTATTAAAAATGCTGTCAAATGAACTTAAAAAAACTTATTGAAACTTAAGTAGCGGCACATGAAAGCTTTACTTTGGGAATTGCAACCAAATCGCCATATTATATATTCTCTAAGGGCTTTTCAAACATTAATAATCCTCTTTGCCACAGTGCTGTCACAATGCCTATCTTCTTTTCTTCGTCATCTTCCAAGGGCAATTCATTAACAGCAACATATTCTGGATATGACTTAATTAAAACCTCGACGCTGCTTGCGCACTCACTTTCTATCTCAATATAATTTGGATCAAACTCGCAGTATTCCTTGGAATTGTCCACGTAATAGTAGATGCGAATAGTGTCCTCTTCTTCAACAAGACGCATAATATTGGCCCTTAACAAACGAACTTTAGTCATTGAGTTGATACTATAGTCACCAACCAACATTCCTTTGGAGTCTACCATGTTTTTGCTGCCAAAAACTGTTCGGATTTTCTCTAAGTCCGTAATGTTTGGAGGTAGAGCCTCATGTTGAAACTTTTTTGCTAATTGGTCAACAGATTGGTCAATTGGAATTTCCTCCAAGGATTTTGAAATAAGATCACGACATCTACGAACAAAGTCTTTTCTTTCCCGTGTTGAAACGTCTGAATAAACAATGCCTGCATTACGCCACACATTTAACGGTAGGCCTCTGCGGAAGTCGACGTTTTCTGCTATAGCACGTTGAAGAATCAACGGAAACATTTTCTCAAACAGATCTGCATATGATTGTTTTTGATATACACTTAATGTTATGTGTAATGAATGGAATCCTGGTTCAGTGAATGCCTGATGTATTGTTCCTCGCGGGAAATAAAGTATGTCTCCTGGCATAAGTACCTTCTCCAAAATCGGGTTTCCTATTTTATTTTGTGCAAAGTTTTCGGACGAAAATCGTGGCAATTGCTCATTTTCATTTCGTGGATTATATAATTTCCAACGTTTTCTTCCTTCAATTTGCAGAACAAATGCTTCGATATCATCGTAGTGTGGAGCAAATCCTTGGGAGTTGGGTGGAGTTAGATACGCGTTGGATCCAACCATGCAATGGAATAGTTCCTGCAGAGAAGTATTCATCGCAAAAATTGCAGCGAGATAAGTCTGTGGATTCAGCAGACGTATGCTACATCCATTGGCATAGTGATCCCATACTACTGGCGGAATTGCCCGTCCTTCTGGATTTAAAGTCTCACGAACACCTGTGGAGTTTAAAAATATACATACATATTTCTTGAATTAATATTGAAAACTAAAAAAAAAACAAGAAAAAATCGATTTAGGTTTGTGACAAGAGCTATATCATTTGCTATATATTTGCTGGGAGATTGCGACGGCGCATGTTATCCATTTCAAAAACCTTTTTAAATAAACCCGGTTGCTCTTTTTGCTATTCGTGTCTTGAAATTTTACATATAGCCTTGGCCAAAAGTTTGAGGCACCCCTAATAAGACGTATTTGTTTATAAAGAATATAAGATGGAAACCGTTAAAAAATGTATTATTGAAAAAACAACATATTAACTGTTACAAGCTACGGTTTTTATAAGTTTCGTTACACAAAAAGATTTGTATCATAAAAGTTTGTGAAACATGTCTTAACTTGTTTTATTAGATTCTTGCATTTTAGCATTTTTTCGAATATTAATAAGTGCTTCAAAATAAAGTTTTGAAATTTCTCAAAAGAATGGCATGTCCAAAAGCACAGAAAACATATCTACCCACAAGCTGAACTTAGAAAAAAAGGTTACAAGGTATTGTGTATGGAAACTTTCCCGCCCATTTTACAGAGCACCAACACGACTTTGGTGGTTCAAGCCAAGTACGCAGATCGCGCTAAACTAAATTTTATCTCTACAATATTTATCTCTACACGCGTTTTCTAAATGCCAAGATAAATTTTGATGTTGGAGAGATTAATTGAAATGTCAATTAATGATCATAGCTGATTGTGCATTCAAGTTTCCACGATATAACCAAGAAACTGTGTAACTCAAAATTATTTTTTTTAAAATGGATTCAAAATTGATTGAGGACTTAGTAGTTGTGTGCGCTACAGCTTTATTAAATGTAGTGGCTTTAAAAAAGGCCAACAGACAACCATCCTGCCGTGTTAATCCATATCTAAAGGAGAAACAAAATAAAGGACGTTTCTCAAAAGATGTAAGTTACAAAATTGTTATATTTTTTGTTGAATATTACTATATGTATTTTGTTTTCAATTTAGTTTCAGGATATGATGAACAATATTCCCGTTTTCAAGGAAAACTTCCACATGACTCCGGAATCTTTTGGGGAAATTTTTAAAATGGTAGAACCATTGCTACGCGAGAAGAAAAACACGCGTCCTTACGACAAAATATCCGCCCTCGAAAAATTTGCGGTAGTTATAGAGTATGTTTTTTAAAATATTTTTCTTATGAAAATCTTTATAATGTATCAACCATTATTTATTTAGATATTTGGCAAGTGGAACCATCCAACGACATGTTGCATCCATATACAGGATCAGCAAACAACACTTTGGAACCATCATTGACGAAGTGTGTACTGCCATCTGTGATACGTTGGGAAACGAAATCCCTGTTTTAGACGAAACCAAATTCATTTCAATAGCAAATGAATTTAATGCTTTCTGGAATTTACCAAACTGTGTTGGAGCGATTGACGGCAAACATGTTGGCATTAAGTGTCCATCCAATGCTAGGAGCTTATTTTATAACTACAAAGTAAGCACACAAAACCAAAAATAAAAAATAACAAAAAACAACAAAATTTATACTTTTTTTTTAATTTGTAGGGTTTTCACAGCATCGTACTGATGGCTATTGCGGATGCTAACTGCAAATTCATCCATATTGATGTAGGGGCATATGGTAGTGAGGGTGATGCAAATGTGTTTGCATCAACGAAAATCGGAAAAAAAATTTTGCAGGATGACTTGAACCTCCCGCCAGACATGGAAGTTGGTACCGACAAGCTTCCATACTTTTTTGTTGCTGATGATGCATTCCCTCTGGGCAAACGCATTATGAAACCATATGCCCCTAGAAAACCCAAAAAGTTGGAGGATGATGAAAGGATTGCCAATTACCGCAAAAGCCGCGCAAGACGGTGTGTGGAGAATACATTTGGGATTATGTGCTCAAAGTTCATATGTCTTGCAAGAACTATGTTTTGCAATCCAGAGAGAGCACAAAAGATAGTTAGTGCTTGTTGCTATTTGCACAACTATTTAATTAGAACAAATAGACCGAACTATAGTCCAGCTCATTACGCCGATTATTATGACGGCAGTGGAAAGCTTGTTATGGGAGAGTGGCGGAAGAAAGTTTCCGCAGATTCACTATCCCAGACAACATTTCAACCGGTAGCTGGAAGACCAAACGATTTTGGTAAACATCTGCGGGAAAAGTTGAAGGAATTTGTAAATTCTCCTGCTGGCTCTATTCCATGGCAAAACGAAGCTGCTTTCGTTCATGGTAACAAAATTAAATATAACTTCCTATCATTTTTATAATAATGTTTAATTACTTGCAGATCCACTTAAGCTTCACAGTATGCATGTTGAGAAAAAAAAAAAAACAATTCACTGAGAGAGGTAATGGTTTATTATAAATATATCAAAACAGTATTAATTGTTTCTTTCACAGGTCCACAGTAAAATAAAAAAAACACATCAAAACAACTACACTACCATCTAAGAAATTATTCATTATTTTATTCATAACCATTTATTTATATTAATTTAATTTCACTATTTCATTATACCATCTATTGTAATTCATTATTCTAAGTCTGTTTTGAAAATGTTATTAAAAACATAATTTTTGTTTGATATTGAAATCTGGTCTTTTATTTTATAAGAGAATTTGAATAAATGAGACTATTAGCCATGAAGCTGCTGCTCTAAGAAAGCCTATATCCCAAAGTCTGTGTGACTGTTCACCAACATGCAGGTAAGAAGTTAATCCTGGAAAATCACAACCCCATCATATACTTATTCTTTTGTCTACGGATGAAATTGGAACTAAAAAAAAAGAAGAAAATTTCCTAATGAAAATGATGAAATTGCACTTTTGTATGACTTTTTTTTTAAATAACTGTTGAAATTGGTTTAAGCTTTGAAAATAAGTTAGAACACTTCAATTAGGATTGGAAAACACCACAACCACTCATATCAAATGAGAAAGTCATACAAGGACATTTTCAACATTTTCCTGCAAATTTCATATTAATTTCCTGCATATGCTACTCATTTAAGGCTGTCGTTTCAAAAGTTCTCATTTGATATGAGTGGTTGTGTTGTTTTCCAATCCTAATTGAAGTGTTCTAACTTATTTTCAAGGCTTAAACCAATTTCAACAGTTATTTAAAAAAAAAATCATACAAAAGGGCAATTTCATCATTTTCATTAGGAAATTTTCTTCTTTTTTTTTAGTCCCAATTTCATTCGTAGACAAAAGAATAAGTATATGATGGGGTTGTGATTTTCCAGGATTAACTTCTTACCTGCATGTTGGTGAACAGTCACACAGACTTTGGGATATAGGCTTTCTTAGAGCAGCAGCTTCATGGCTAATAGTCTCATTTATTCAAATTCTCTTATAAAATAAAAGACCAGATTTCAATATCAAACAAAAATTATGTTTTTAATAACATTTTCAAAACAGACTTAGAATAATGAATTACAATAGATGGTATAATGAAATAGTGAAATTAAATTAATATAAATAAATGGTTATGAATAAAATAATGTGAATTGTTTTTTTCTCAACATCCAGGGCGTCTTAGCTTCCGGAGCTCAGCAACAGCCTGTTGCTGGAAACTTAAGCCCAAGTCCTCAACAACATCATTGGGGAGTTCCTTTAAGACGCGGTCGAGGTTAGCCAGAAGCGAATAGTGCGTAAGTGGCTGCGTAGGGATCTCACTTTTTCTCAAACTAATGAGTTCTGTGACAGTTTGTGTCAGGGTTGAAACATTTTCTACCATGGCGTCTCTCTTTTGAGGTTTCTGATTCTGAAAGTATAACAGTTTTTAAAATCTGCAACTTAAAAACAATTTACTCATGTACATATGTATAGCTCGAAGCAGTTGCTTCAATTTCCGCGTTGCTGTCTTGTTGATCCGTTTCATCGACTGCATCCATGCTTGAAAATGTTCTATAAAGTAGAAACATTCTTTGTCTTTTTTTTTTTTTTTGTTAAAATTTAGGTACTTACTTCCGTTTTGCGGAGATAGGGGTCAGGAAAGACAAACAGTCTGCGAACTCCCAATCTACGGTACTGTCCTCAAATAGATTTTCTTCTTGGTTGGTTCCCATTGCAGCGCTCCGACTTGTTTTTTTTTCTTGAGACGGTATGGTACCTCAAACTATCACGAAGCGACTTCCAAGTTGTTTTGCATTCCTCAACTAGCAGAATAAAAAATTATTAATTTATTTTGCATAATTATACATAATATTTATATGTACTAACCTTTCTTGTCCATATCCCTGGCTACATTGCGCCAGTTCGAGTGAATCTCTTCGGTGTTGCTGTGACCCTGGCTTCCAAGGTCCCAGATTGTGGGATGTTCTTCCACAATCCTACATAGTTTTCTTTTTTCTTGTGAAGTTAATTGCTTTCTAGGGTTTTTTTTATTGTTTTTTAGGTTGCACTTCCTCACATTCTTCCAAATATTCTACCAAATACTCCATTTTTTGTAGATTCTTTTTTTTTTTTTGTTTCTTTTTATTGGGTTCTACTTTCGCGATATGTCAGAATTTATCTTTGAAAGAATGTGTTGAACAATATTTCACGCGCTAAACGAAGTGGAGACCTTTTGAAAAAGTAATAGATGACATTTGGAATTTAGCTCGTGAACTGCGTACCGCTCGGCTAAAAATCCTCGCTAAAATTTATCTTTGGTGGAAATTTGTATGAAAGATAAATTTAAGCGTGATCTGCGTACTAAGCTTCACAACTAAAAGTTCTCAGATTGAGAGCGACCAACGAATGAGCGAATGAACGAACAAATGAGATTTGATTATTATTATATTATTTATGCTAAATGGTAAGAAATTAACATAGATTAACGTTTAGACACTATATTTTCACCACTTGAACTCAATTTTATTTTGAAGAAACCGAAATTAGTTTTCCATTTGCCAATTCAGAGTCAACTCCGAAAATAAAATGTTGTACACTAGTATTGTTAGCATTTATTTAAACTTATTGTTGTTTATTTTGCCAGTCTGTTCAAGGAATTTCAAAAACACATCTTTTCTCGTTAATGATCCTTTCATCTCAGATTATATAACAAGAAATCTGTGTAATTTTGTTTGTTCCTAAGTCCTTTGGTTTTGTGCAAAAAATAAGTGAATTCAAAATAGAAATTAATTAAAAACAATAAAAATAAAATGGTTTCGTTAGTACGGATCATTTTAATTCGAGCTGGCTTTGAATTGGAAGTGAAGCCGTGTCTTTTTTACTTCATCAGATTGTTTCTCTTCTTCAATTTTGTTAATTAATTAGTTTGCATTTTTGTACTACCATTTTATTATGCTTTAGAAAATTCATACAAATTGTATGTTTGTGGTTTTGATTGCGTCGGTTAGCCCAAACCTATTATACCTATTCTGAATTTTGGAAAAATTCACCGATAGTAGTTTTATATTTGTGTTTTGTTTGTTGTATGTCTTGTATGTCATCCATACGGGTCATATTTATTTTTGCACACTAACTTCTATTTTAACTACAATCGAACATTTGCAGAGCCAATTATCTTTTTTTCTCGAATTGATTTCATTATATCAATTTACGAATGAACGAAGTGCCTATTTTCCCCAAAAACCTTGACTTCTTGAGCGAATAATCTTGATTTTTTGGTGGTTTTTTGGTGTTTGAACAAATTGACCAATATTCCTTGATTAAAATTAAATAAATTGCTCTGATCAAGGTACTAGCGAGGCCAGAATGGACCTAGTTCTCCTGTATGGACCGATTTGAGTAGGTACTTACTAGCAATTGATATAATAACCAGATACTTGCAGATTATGAAGATAAAAGTGGCATTGAGTCCTAACTAATACTCGGTATCAAATTGATTGATGGGTCTTGTAATTGGGTGAAGAAATGAGTTGATAACGATTTGAGTACTAACTTTAAGGCTAGGACCGGTTCGTTAGGATGCTTTGAAGAAATTGGCTGTTAGGGTTTTAAATATTAAGAAAAACGACAGCGATAATCGCACGGCTCTTATCTCTTTGTGACGCGATGTTGTGAATCAGGCTTTAGGCAGCTAAGATTACTGAGCGTTCTAAGATCTCAGAAACGTGAAATGGCTAATTACATCGCAAGTAAAAGTAAGCGATCTGTCAAATATTTAACGTCGATTCCTATGTGGTAAGCAATTTCAGATAAGATTGATATAAACTAGATTCAAAAGCTGCTGAAACTTGTAGAATTGTATAACTTGTTTAAAAAAAAAAACAAAAATATAATAAATTCACTCACCCATTCTGTAGGAAGTAATATCAATGTTTTTGGTGAATTCAATATGATTATTGATCAACATCTTGTCGATCATTTCAAAGGAAATGAGTTTGCTGAAGTAGCTGGGTTTATCACGCTCAATAAGACAAGGTGCTTTTTCCCAGAACTTTTCAAAGAATATTTCAACTCCAATGGGGGAGACCAACCATTTGAATAGGTTTGTACCATCCTTGATACTATTATTGCGGAGTGGTAAATTTGCCGAAGGAGATATAATTTCATTCTTTATAAATGTAGGGATGTCACTAACACTAACATCGCTCGCATTATCCTTGCAGGACGTTTCATCGACTACAAATGCTTCACTTTTCTTATTTTTGTTCTGTAAAGATGGTTTTTTAACGGCTTTTATTACATTGCTTATAACTTCATTTAAGTTAGATTTTTGTATGACTTCTCTATCAGTTGGACAGGCGCTTGCTTTAACTACTTTAGGTGATTCTTCGGTGTTGACTACCCGTTTTCTTTTTTTGGCGACTTTTTGTTTTTTTTCTGATTTTTTAAGTAACCGAGTGTTTTTTTTATTTTTTTGCTGAGTTGATGCGGAAATAGTTTTAATTGGACGCCCATTATGATTGTTGGTGTTATTTTTTTTGTTAGTTCTTTTTTTTAAAGATTTGTTGAGACCATTCTTTCTGAATGCTGCAAATGCTGATAATTCCTCCATATTTAAAAAAAAAATATTTCTTTATTAAAACCACCAGATGCACATGGATTTGGATATGAAAAATGTCACGATAAGCAGAAGCAGAAAACAAGGTATGCTTCAGAGATATGTACGTATATATCATGATAAACAGAAAACAAGGTATGCTTATTAGATTTTTGGCAGGTTTTCTGTGACGTCATAGTCATCTTTCTCATTGGCAGTTCGCTCGAACGTCAGTTATGGAATTGGACAAAACATTTTTTTTTATCGAAAACAACAACAATGAAACTGAAAAAAACTTGATTGTCAGCACTACTACGTCATCAGTTTTCCAAAATGGCGACGTGGTGTTCATAATAGGCATACCTTGTTTTCTGTTTATCATGCGTATATATTATACGTATCTCTGCTCATTATATTTCTGGCAGGTTTTCTGTGACGTCATAGTCATCTTTTTCATCGGCAGTTCACCCGAACGTCAGTTATGCATTTTGAGAAAATAATTTTTTTATTGAAAACAACAACAATGAAACTGAACAAAACTCGCAAGGTATATAGCATGATAAACAAAAAGCAAGGTATGTTAATTATGAACGCCACGTCGCCATTTAGGAAAACTGTAGTCATCTCCGATGCTGACAATCGAGTTTTTTTCAGCTTCATTGTTGTTGTTTTCAATACAAACAAATGTTTTGTGCAAATCCATAACTGACGTTCGGGGGGCGAAATGCCGATGAGAAAGATGACTATAGGTGTGTTTTTTTGTACGCCCGGGCTAAGTTGGACGAAAAAAACGCTGTAGGGGCTAAACAATTTACTTTTCATATACAACAACAAATTAGCCCGAGGGGCTTAGCTGCTAAGCCCCGAGAATTCTCGGGGCTAAACTCTTTGAAGGGGTTAAAATCTGTGCTACCAACTCACTTTCTGTTAAATAATCGATAAATTGTATGAAAACATCAAAATTATCGATTAATTGTATGAATATAAAAACACAAAGATGGCGTTTGGTGTAGAAAAAAAAAGTAAATTGTGTATTTTTCTTAACTCTTTCAAATTATTTCATTCAAATTTTAAAGTGTGTGTATTTATTGCTCTGAAATATCTTTATAAGTATGTTATTGAATTTATTAAAACACAAAATGGAAACAATTCAACAAATCAGAATTTTTTTTCATTTTTTTTTTGTCATTTCATTCACAATGATGCCAAGTGTTTTGGTTAAGCCCCGAGGCGTTTTTTTCGTCCAACTTAGCCCGGGCGTACAAAAAAACACACCTTATGACGTCACAGAAAACCTGCCAAAAATTTAATGAGCATACATTGTTTTCTGTTTATCATGGGTATATAGAATAATATTCTATATACCTTAGATTGTCAGCATCGGAGATGACTACTACGTCATAAGTTTTCCAAAATCGCGACATGGCGTTCATAATAAACATACCTTTGTTGTTGTCGTTTGTTGTTGTTATTGTCGTTTGTCGTTGTAGTGTGTTGTTGTCGTTTGTTGTTGTCGATTGTTCATGTTGTTGTCGTTTGTTGTTGTTGTTGTCGTTTGTTGTTGTTGTTGTCGATTGTTGTTGTTGTTGTCGTTGTCGTTTGTTGTTGTTGTCGTCGTTTGTTGTTGTTGTTGTCGTTTCTTGTTGTCGTTCGTTGTTGTCGTTTGTTGTTGTTGTTGTCGTTTGTTGTTGTCGTTTGTTGTTGTTGTTGTCGTTTGTTGTTGTTGTTGTCGTTTGTTGTTGTCGATTGTTCATGTTGTTGTCGTTTGTTGTTGTTGTTGTCGTTTGTTGTTGTTGTTGTCGATTGTTGTTGTTGTTGTCGTTGTCGTTTGTTGTTGTTGTCGTCGTTTGTTGTTGTTGTTGTCGTTTCTTGTTGTCGTTCGTTGTTGTCGTTTCCCTTTTTTGTTGTCGTTTGTTGTTGTTGTTGTCGTTTGTTGTTGTCGTTTGTTGTTGTTGTTGTTGTTTGTTGTTGTCGTTTGTTGTTGTCGTTTTGTGTTGTTGTTGTCGTTTGTTATTGTTGTTGTCGTTTATCGTTGTCGTTTGTTGTTGTCGTTTGTTGTTTTTGTTGTCGATTGTTGTTGTTGTTGTCGTTTGTTGTTGTTGTTGTCGTTTGTTGCTGTTGTTGTCGTTTGTTGTTGTTGTTGTCGTTTGTTGTTGTTGTTGTCGTTTGTTGTTGTTGTTGTCGTTTGTTTTAGTTGTTTGTTGTTGTCGTTTGTTGTTGTTGTTGTCGTTTGTTGTTGTTCTTTTCGTTTGTTGTTGTCGTTTGTTGTTTGTTTGTTGCTGTCGTTTGTTGTTGTCGTTTTTTGTTGTTGTTTGTTGTTGTTGTTGTTTTCGTTTGTTGTTGTCGTTTTTTGTTGTCATTTGTTGTTGTTCTTGTCGTTTGTTGTTGTTCTTTTCGTTTGTTGTTGTCGTTAGTTGTTGTTGTTGTTGTCATTTGTTGTTGTCGTTTTTTGTTGTTGTTTGTTGTTGTTCTTGTTTTCGTTTGTTGTTGTAGTTTGTTGTTGTCGTTGTCGTTTGTTGTTGTCGTTTTTTGTTGTTGTTTGTTGTTGTTGTTGTTTTCGTTTGTTGTTGTCGTTTTTTGTTGTTGTTGTTTTCGTTTGTTGTTGTCGTTGTCGTTTGTTTTAGTCGTTTGTTGTTGTTGTTGTCGTTTGTTGTTGTTCTTTTCATTTGTTGTTGTTGTTGTCGTTTTTTGTTGTTGTTTGTTGTTGTTGTTGTTTCCGTTTTTTGTTGTCGTTTGTTGTTGTCGTTGTCGTTTGTTGTTGTCGTTGTTGTTTGTTGTTGTCGTTTTTTGTTGTCGTTTGTTGTTATCGTTTTTTGTTGTCATTTGTTGTTGTCGTTTGTTTCTGTTGTTGTCGTTTTTGTTTGTGGTTTGTTTTTGTCGTTGTTGTCGTTGTCGTTCAGTGTTGTCGTTTGTTGATGTTGTTGTCGTTTGTGATTGTTGTTGTCGTTTGTTGTTGTTGTTGTCGTTTGTTGTTGTTGTTGTCGTTTGTTGTTGTCGTTTGTTGTTGTTGTTTGTTGTTGTTGTTGTCGTTTGTTGTTGTCGTTTTTTGTTGTCGTTGTCGTTTGTTGTTGTCGTTTGTTGTTGTCGTTTGTTTTTGTCATTTGTTGTTGTCGTTTGTTGTCGTTTGTTGTTGTCGTTTTTTGTTGTCGTTTGTTGTTGTTGTCATCGTTTGTTGTTGTTGTTGTCGTTTGTTGTTGTCGTTGTCGTTTGTTGTTCCTTTGTTGTTTTCGTTGTCGTTTGTTGTTGTCGTTTTTTTTTGTCGTTTGTCGTTTGTTGTTGTCGTTTGTTGTTGTTTTTGTCGTTTGTTGTTGTCGTTTGTTGTCGTCGTTTGTTGTTGTCGTTTGTTGTTGTTGTCGTTTGTTGTTGTCGTTTGTCGTTGTCATTTGTTGTTGTCTTTTGTTGTTGTCGTTTGTTGTTGTTGTTGTCGTTTGTTTGTCTTTTGGCATTGTCGTTTGTTGTTGTCGTTTGTTCTTGTTGTCGTCGTTTGTTGTTGTCTTCGTTTGTTTGTTGTCGTTGTAGTTTGTTGTTGTCGTTTTTTGCTTTCATTTGTTGTTGTCAATTGTTGTTGTCATTTGTTGTTGTCGTTTGTTGTTGTCGTTTTTTGTTGTTGTCGTCGTGTAATGTTGTCGTGATCGTTTGTTGTTGTCGTTTGTTGTTCGTTTGTTGTTGTTGTGTTCTTTTGTTGTTGTCGTTTGTTGTTGTCGTTTATTGTTGTTGTCGGCATTTGATTGTTGTCGTTGTAGTTTGTTGTTCGTTTGTTGTTGTCGTTTGTTGTTCGTTTAATGCTGTCGTTTAATGTTGTCGTTTGTTTATGTCGTTGTCGTTTGTTGTTGTCGTTTTTTTTTGTCGTTGTCGTTTGTTGTTGTTGTTGTCGTTTGTTGTTGTCGTTTGTTGTTTTTGTTGTCGTTTGTTGTTGTCGTTTTTTTATGTCGTTGTCGTTTGTTGTTGTTGTTGTCGTTTGTTGTTCCTTTGTTGTTTTCGTTGTCGTTTGTTGTTGTCGTTTTTTGTTGTCGTTTGTTGTTGTCTTCGTTTGTTTGTTGTCGTTGTAGTTTGTTGTCGTTTGTTGTTGCCGTTTGTTTTTGTCGTTGTCGTTTGTTGTTGTCGTTTTTTGTTTTCATTTGTTGTTGTCGTTTGTTGTTGTCAATTGTTGTTGTCATTTGTTGTTGTCGTCGTTTAATGTTGTCGTTGTCGTTTGTTGTGTTCGTTGTCGTTTGTTGTTCGTTTGTTATTGTCGTTTGTTGTTGTTGTGTTCGTTTGTTGTTGTCATTTGTTGTTGTCGTTTGTTGTTGTTGTTTACTGTTGTTGTCGACATTTGTTTGTTGTCGTTGTAGTTTGTTGTTCGTTTGTTGTTGTTGTTTGTTGTCGTTTGTTGTTGTCGTTTGTTGTTGTCGTTTGTTGTTGTCGTTTGTTGTTGTCGTTTGTTGTTGTTGTCGTCGTTTGTTGTTGTCGTTGTCGTTTGTTGTCGTCGTTTGTTGTTGTCGTTCGTTGTTGCTGTCGTTTGTTGTCGTTTGTTGTTGTCGTTTGTTGTTGTCGTTTGTTGTTGTCGTTGTCGTTTGTTGTTGTCGTTTTTTGTTGCTGTCGTTTGTTGTCGTTTGTTGTTGTTGTCGTCGTTTGTTGTTGTTGTTGCCGTTTGTTGTTGTCGTTGTCGTTTGTTGTTCCTTTGTTGTTTTTAATTGTTGTCGTTAATTGTTGTCGTTTGTTATTTGTTGTTTGTTGTTGTTGTCGTCGTTTGTTGTTGTCGTTTGTTGTTGTCGTTTGTTGTTGTCGTTTGTTGTTGTCGTTGTCGTTTGTTGTTGTCGTTTTTTGTTGCTGTCGTTTGTTGTCGTTTGTTGTTGTCGTTTGTTGTTGTCGTTTGTTGTTGTCGTTTGTTGTTGTCGTTTGTTGTTGCTGTCGTCGTTTGTTGTTGTTGTTGCCATTTGTTGTTATCGTTGTCGTTTGTTGTTCCTTTGTTGTTTTCGTTGTCGTTTGTTGTTGTCGTTTAATGTTGTCGTTTGGTTATGTCGTTGTCGTTTGTTGTTGTTGTTATCGTTTGTTGTTGTTGTTGTCGTTTGTTTTTGTCATTTGTTGTTGTCGTTCGTTGTTGCTGTCGTTTGTTGTCGTTTGTTGTTGTCGTTTGTTGTTGTTGTCGTCGTTTGTTGTTGTTGTTGCCGTTTGTTGTTGTCGTTGTCGTTTGTTGTTCCTTTGTTGTTTTCGTTGTTGTTTGTTGTTGTCGTTAATTGTTGCCGTTTGTTGTTTGTTGTTGTCGTTTGTTGTTGTTGTCGTCGTTTGTTGATATCGTTTTCGTTTGTTGTCGTCGTTTGTTGTTGTCGTTTGTTGTTGTTGTTGTTTATTGTTGTCGTTTGTTGTTGCGGTTTGTTGTTGTTTTTGTTGTTTGTTGTTGTCGTTTGTTTTTGTCATTTGTTGTTGTCGTTTGTTGTTGTTGTCGTCGTTTTTTTGTTTTCGTTTGTTGTTGTCGTTTATTGTTGTTGTTTTCGTTTGTTGTTGTCGTTTGTTGTTGTCGTTTTTTGTTGTTGTTTGTTGTTGTTGTTGTTTTCGTTTGTTGTTGTCGTTGTCGTTTGTTGTTGTCGTTTTTTGTTGTCATTTGTTGTTGTTGTTGTCGTTTGTTGTTGTTCTTTTCGTTTGTTGTTGTCGTTTGTTGTTGTTGTTGTCGTTAGTTGTTGTTGTTGTTGTCGTTTGTTGTTGTCGTTTTTTGTTGTTGTTTGTTGTTGTTCTTGTTTTCGTTTGTTGTTGTCGTTGTTGTTGTCGTTTTTTTTTGTCGTTGTCGTTTGTTGTTGTTGTTGTCGTTTGTTGTTTTTGTTGTCGTTTTTTTATGTCGTTGTCGTTTGTTGTTGTTGTTGTCGTTTGTTGTTGTCGTTGTCGTTTTTTGTTGTTGTCGTTTTTTTGTTGTCATTTGTTGTTGTTGTTGTCGTTTTTTGTTGTCTTTTGTTGTTGTTGTTGTCGTTAGTTGTTGTTGTTGTTGTCGTTTGTTGTTGTCGTTTTTTGTTGTTGTTTGTTGTTGTTCTTGTTTTCGTTTGTTGTTGTAGTTTGTTGTTGTCGTTGTCGTTTGTTGTTGTCGTTTGTTGTTGTTGTTGTCGTTTGTTGTTGTTGTTGTCGTTTGTTGTTGCTGTTTGTTTTTGTCGTTGTCGTTTGTTGTTTTCGTTTTTTGTTTTCATTTGTTGTTGTCGTTTGTTGTTGTCAATTGTTGTTGTCATTTGTTGTTATCGTTTTTTGTTGTCATTTGTTGTTGTCGTTTGTTTTTGTTGTTGTCGTTTGTTGTTGTGGTTTGTTTTTGTCGTTGTTGTCGTTGTCGTTCAGTGTTGTCGTTTGTTGATGTTGTTGTCGTTTGTAATTGTTTTTGTCGTTTGTTGTTGTTGTTGTCGTTTGTTGTTGTTGTTGTCGTTTGTTGTTGTAGCTTGTTGTTGTTGTTGTCGTTTGTTGTTGTCGTTTGTTGTTGTCGTTTTTTGTTGTCGTTGTCGTTTGTTGTTGTCGTTTGTTTTTGTCATTTGTTGTTGTCGTTTGTTGTTGCTGTCGTTTGTTGTCGTTTGTTGTTGTCGTTTTTTGTTGTCGTTTGTTGTTGTCGTTTTTGTTGTCGTTTGTTGTTTGTTGTTGTCGTTTGTTGTTGTTGTCGTCGTTTGTTGTTGTCGTTTGTTGTTGTTGTCGTTTGTTGTTGTTGTTGTCGTTTGTCGTTGTCGTTTGTTGTTGTCGTTTTTTCTTGTCGTTTGTTGTTGTCGTTTGTTTGTCTTTTGGCATTGTCGTTTGTTGTTGTCGTTTGTTCTTGTTGTCGTCGTTTGTTGTTGTCTTCGTTTGTTTGTTGTCGTTGTAGTTTGTTGTTGTCGTTTTTTGTTTTCATTTGTTGTTGTCATTTGTTATTGTCGTTTGTTGTTGTCGTTTTTTGTTGTTGTCGTCGTTTAATGTTGTCGTGATCGTTTGTTGTTGTCGTTTGTTGCTGTCGTTTAATGTTGTCGTTTGTTTATGTCGTTGTCGTTTGTTGTTGTTGTTATCGTTTGTTGTTGTCGTTTTTTTTTGTCGTTGTCGTTTGTTGTTGTTGTTGTCGTTTGTTGTTGTCGTTTGTTGTTTTTGTTGTCGTTTTTTTATGTCGTTGTCGTTTGTTGTTGTTGTTGTCGTTTGTTGTTCCTTTGTTGTTTTCGTTGTCGTTTGTTGTTGTCGTTTGTTGTTGTCGTTTGTCATTTTTTGTTGTCGTTTGTTGTTGTTGTCATCGTTTCTTGTTGTTGTTGTCGTTTGTTGTTGTCGTTGTCGTTTGTTCTTCCTTTGTTGTTTTCGTTGTCGTTTGTTGTTGTCGTTTTTTGTTGTCGTTTGTTGTTGTCTTTTGTTGTTTGTTGTTGTCGTTTGTTATTGTTGTCGTCGTTTGTTGTTGTCGTTGCCGTTTGTTGTCGTCGTTTGTTGTTATCGTTTGTTGTTGTTGTCGTTTTTTGTTGTCGTTTGTTGTTGTCCTTTTTTGTTGTCGTTTGTTGTTGCCGTTTGTTTTTGTCGTTGTCGTTTGTTGTTGTCGTTTTTTGTTTTCATTTGTTGCTGTCGTTTGTTGTTGTCAATTGTTGTTGTCATTTGTTGTTGTCGTTTGTTGTTGTCGTTTGTTATTGTCGTTTGTTGTTGTTGTCGTCGTTTAATGTTGTCGTTGTCGTTTGTTGTTCGTTTGTTACTGTCGTTGTCGCTTGTTTTTGTTGTTGTTGTTTGTCGTTGTGTTTTGTTGTTGTCGTTTGTTGTTGTTGTTGTGGTTTGTTGTTGTCGTTTGTTGTTGGCGTTGTCGTTTGTTATTGTAGTTGTTGTTGTTGTTGTTCCTTTGTTGTTGTCGTTTGTTTTTGTCATTTGTTGTTGTCGTTTGTTGTTATCGTTTGTTGTTCTCATTTGTCGTTGTCGTTTGTTGTTGTCGTTTATTGTTGTCGTTTGCTGTCGTCGTTTGTTGTTGTCGTTTGTTGTTGTCGTTGTTGTTTGTTGTTCGTTTGTTGTTGTCGTTTGTTGTTGTTGTTGTGGTTTGTTGTTGTCGTTTGTTGTTGGCGTTTACTGTTGTTGTCGTCATTTGTTTGTTGATCGTTTGTTGTTGTCGTTTGTTGTTCGTTTGTTGCTGTCGTTTGTTGTTCGTTTGTTGCTGTCGTTTGTTGCTGTCGTTTGTTTATATCATTGTCGTGTGTTGATGTTGTTGTCATGATGATGATAGACATCTGTCACCTGTCAACTGTCACCTGTCACCTGTCACCTGTCACCTGTCACCTGTCACCTGTCACCTGTCACCTGTCACCTGTCACCTGTCACCTGTCACCTGTCACCTGTCACCTGTCACCTGTCACCTGTCACCTGTCACCTGTCACCTGTCACCTGTCACCTGTCACCTGTCACCTGTCACCTGTCACCTGTCACCTGTCACCTGTCACCTGTCACCTGTCACCTGTCATCTGTCATCTGTCATCTGTCATCTGTCATCTGTCATCTGTCATCTGTCATCTGTCATCTGTCATCTGTCATCT
This sequence comes from Meliscaeva auricollis, assembly GCA_948107695.1. Taxonomy (NCBI): domain Eukaryota; kingdom Metazoa; phylum Arthropoda; class Insecta; order Diptera; family Syrphidae; genus Meliscaeva; species Meliscaeva auricollis. The sequence continues at coordinate 38,896,890 of OX403619.1, read as the reverse complement.
GTCATCTGTCATCTGTCATCTGTCATCTGTCATCTGTCATCTGTCATCTGTCATCTGTCATCTGTCATCTGTCATCTGTCATCTGTCATCTGTCATCTGTCATCGGTCATCTGTCATCTGTCATCTGTCATCTGTCATCTGTCATCTGTCATCTGTCATCTGTCATCTGTCATCTGTCATCTGTCATCTGTCATCTGTCATCTGTCATCTGTCATCTGTCATCTGTCATCTGTCATCTGTCATCTGTCATCTGTCATCTGTCATCTGTCATCTGTCATCTGTCATCTGTCATCTGTCATCTGTCATCTGTCATCTGTCATCTGTCATCTGTCATCTGTCATCTGTCATCTGTCATCTGTCATCTGTCATCTGTCATCTGTCATCTGTCATCTGTCATCTGTCATCTGTCATCTGTCATCTGTCATCTGTCATTTGTCATTTGTCATTTGTCATCTGTCATCTGTCATCTGTCATCTGTCATCTGTCATCTGTCATCTGTCATCTGTCATCTGTCATCTGTCATCTGTCATCTGTCATCTGTCATCTGTCATCTGTCATCTGTCATCTGTCATCTGTCATCTGTCATCTGTCATCTGTCATCTGTCATCTGTCATCTGTCATCTGTCATCTGTCATCTGTCATCTGTCATCTGTCATCTTTCATCTGTCATCTGTTATCTGTCATCTGTCATCTGTCATCTGTCATCTGTCATCTGTCATCTGTCATCTGTCATCTGTCATCTGTCATCTGTCATCTGTCATCTGTCATCTGTCATCTGTCATCTGTCATCTGTCATCTGTCATCTGTCATCTGTCATCTGTCATCTGTCATCTGTCATCTGTCATCTGTCATCTGTCATCTGTCATCTGTCATCTGTCATCTGTCATCTGTCATCTGTCATCTGTCATCTGTCATCTGTCATCTGTCATCTGTCATCTGTCATCTGTCATCTGTCATCTGTCATCTGTCATCTGTCATCTGTCATCTGTCATCTGTCATCTGTCATCTGTCATCTGTCATCTGTCATCTGTCATCTGTCATCTGTCATCTGTCATCTGTCATCTGTCATCTGTCATCTGTCATCTGTCATCTGTCATCTGTCATCTGTCATCTGTCATCTGTCATCTGTCATCTGTCATCTGTCATCTGTCATCTGTCATCTGTCATCTGTCATCTGTCATCTGTCATCTGTCATCTGTCATCTGTCATCTGTCATCTGTCATCTGTCATCTGTCATCTGTCATCTGTCATCTGTCATCTGTCATCTGTCATCTGTCATCTGTCATCTGTCATCTGTCATCTGTCATCTGTCATCTGGCATCTGTCATCTGTCATCTGTCATCTGTCATCTGTCATCTGTCATCTGTCATCTGTCATCTGTCATCTGTCATCTGTCATCTGTCATCTGTCATCTGTCATCTGTCATCTGTCATCTGTCATCTGTCATCTGTCATCTGTCATCTGTCATCTGTCATCTGTCATCTGTCATCTGTCATCTGTCATCTGTCATCTGTCATCTGTCATCTGTCATCCGTCATCTGTCATCTGTCATCTGTCATCTGTCATCTGTCATCTGTCATCTGTCATCTGTCATCTGTCATCTGTCATCTGTCATCTGTCATCTGTTATCTGTCATCTGGCATCTGTCATCTCTAATTTGTCATCTGTCATCTGTCATCTGTCATCTGTCATCTGTCACTGTCATCTGTCATCTGTTATCTGTCATCTGGCATCTGTCATCTCTAATTTGTCATCTGTCATCTGTCATTTGTCATCTGTCATCTGTCATCTGTCATCTGTCATCTGTCATTTGTCATCTGTCATCTGTCATCTGTCATCTGTCATCTGTAATCTGTCATCTGTCATCTGTCATCTGTCATCTGTCATCTGTCATCTGTCATCTGTCATCTGTCATCTGTCATCTGTCATCTGTCATCTGTCATCTGTCATCTGTCATCTGTCATCTGTCATCTGTCATCTGTCATCTGTCATCTGTCATCTGTCATCTGTCATCTGTCATCTGTCATCTGTCATCTGTCATCTGTCATCTGTCATCTGTCATCTGTCATCTGTCATCTGTCATCTGTCATCTGTCATCTGTCATCTGTCATCTGTCATCTGTCATCTGTCATCTGTCATCTGTCATCTGTCATCTGTCATCTGTCATCTGTCATCTGTCATCTGTCATCTGTCATCTGTCATCTGTCATCTGTCATCTGTCATCTGTCATCTGTCATCTGTCATCTGTCATCTGTCATCTGTCATCTGTCATCTGTCATCTGTCATCTGTCATCTGTCATCTGTCATCTGTCATCTGTCATCTGTCATCTGTCATCTGTCATCTGTCATCTGTCATCTGTCATCTGTCATCTGTCATCTGTCATCTGTCATCTGTCATCTGTCATCTGTCATCTGTCATCTGTCATCTGTCATCTGTCATCTGTCATCTGTCATCTGTCATCTGTCATCTGTCATCTGTCATCTGTCATCTGTCATCTGTCATCTGTCATCTGTCATCTGTCATCTGTCATCTGTCATCTGTCATCTGTCATCTGTCATCTGTCATCTGTCATCTGTCATCTGTCATCTGTCATCTGTCATCTGTCATCTGTCATCTGTCATCTGTCATCTGTCATCTGTCATCTGTCATCTGTCATCTGTCATCTGTCATCTGTCATCTGTCATCTGTCATCTGTCATCTGTCATCTGTCATCTGTCATCTGTCATCTGTCATCTGTCATCTGTCATCTGTCATCTGTCATCTGTCATCTGTCATCTGTCATCTGTCATCTGTCATCTGTCATCTGTCATCTGTCATCTGTCATCTGTCATCTGTCATCTGTCATCTGTCATCTGTCATCTGTCATCTGTCATCTGTCATCTGTCATCTGTCATCTGTCATCTGTCATCTGTCATCTGTCATCTGTCATCTGTCATCTGTCATCTGTCATCTGTCATCTGTCATCTGTCATCTGTCATCTGTCATCTGTCATCTGTCATCTGTCATCTGTCATCTGTCATCTGTCATCTGTCATCTGTCATCTGTCATCTGTCATCTGTCATCTGTCATCTGTCATCTGTCATCTGTCATCTGTCATCTGTCATCTGTCATCTGTCATCTGTCATCTGTCATCTGTCATCTGTCATCTGTCATCTGTCATCTGTCATCTGTCATCTGTCATCTGTCATCTGTCATCTGTCATCTGTCATCTGTCATCTGTCATCTGTCATCTGTCATCTGTCATCTGTCATCTGTCATCTGTCATCTGTCATCTGTCATCTGTCATCTGTCATCTGTCATCTGTCATCTGTCATCTGTCATCTGTCATCTGTCATCTGTCATCTGTCATCTGTCATCTGTCATCTGTCATCTGTCATCTGTCATCTGTCATCTGTCATCTGTCATCTGTCATCTGTCATCTGTCATCTGTCATCTGTCATCTGTCATCTGTCATCTGTCATCTGTCATCTGTCATCTGTCATCTGTCATCTGTCATCTGTCATCTGTCATCTGTCATCTGTCATCTGTCATCTGTCATCTGTCATCTGTCATCTGTCATCTGTCATCTGTCATCTGTCATCTGTCATCTGTCATCTGTCATCTGTCATCTGTCATCTGTCATCAGTCATCTGTCATCTGTCATCTGTCATCTGTCATCTGTCATCTGTCATCTGTCATCTGTCATCTGTCATCTGTCATCTGTCATCTGTCATCTGTCATCTGTCATCTGTCATCTGTCATCTGTCATCTGTCATCTGTCATCTGTCATCTGTCATCTGTCATCTGTCATCTGTCATCTGTCATCTGTCATCTGTCATCTGTCATCTGTCATCTGTCATCTGTCATCTGTCATCTGTCATCTGTCATCTGTCATCTGTCATCTGTCATCTGTCATCTGTCATCTGTCATCTGTCATCTGTCATCTGTCATCTGTCATCTGTCATCTGTCATCTGTCATCTGTCATCTGTCATCTGTCATCTGTCATCTGTCATCTGTCATCTGTCATCTGTCATCTGTCATCTGTCATCTGTCATCTGTCATCTGTCATCTGTCATCTGTCATCTGTCATCTGTCATCTGTCATCTGTAATCTGTCATCTGTCATCTGTCACTGTCATCTGTCACTGTCATCTGTCATCTGTTATCTGTCATCTGGCATCTGTCATCTCTAATTTGTCATCTGTCATCTGTCATCTGTCATTTGTCATCTGTCATCTGTCATCTGTCATCTGTCATCTGTCATCTGTCATCTGTCATCTGTCATCTGTCATCTGTCATCTGTCATCTGTCATCTGTCATCTGTCATCTGTCATCTTTCATCTGTCATCTGTCATCTGTCATCTGTCATCTGTCATCTGTCATCTGTCATCTGTCATCTGTCATCTGTCATCTGTCATCTGTCATCTGTCATCTGTCATCTGTCATCTGTCATCTGTCATCTGTCATCTGTCATCTGTCATCTGTCATCTGTCATCTGTCATCTGTCATCTGTCATCTGTCATCTGTCATCTGTCATCTGTCATCTGTCATCTGTCATCTGTCATCTGTCATCTGTCATCTGTCATCTGTCATCTGTCATCTGTCATCTGTCATCTGTCATCTGTCATCTGTCATCTGTCATCTGTCATCTGTCATCTGTCATCTGTCATCTGTCATCTGTCATCTGTCATCTGTCATCTGTCATCTGTCATCTGTCATCTGTCATCTGTCATCTGTCATCTGTCATCTGTCATCTGTCATCTGTCATCTGTCATCTGTCATCTGTCATCTGTCATCTGTCATCTGTCATCTGTCATCTGTCATCTGTCATCTGTCATCTGTCATCTGTCATCTATCATCTGTCATCTATCATCTGTCATCTGTCATCTGTCATCTGTCATCTGTCATCTGTCATCTGTCATCTGTCATCTGTCATCTGTCATCTGTCATCTGTCATCTGTCATCTGTCATCTGTCATCTGTCATTTGTCATCTGTCATTTGTCATCTGTCATCTGTCATCTGTCATCTGTCATCTGTCATCTGTCATCTGTCATCTGTCATCTGTCATCTGTCATCTGTCATCTGTCATCTGTCATCTGTCATCTGTCATCTGTCATCTGTCATCTGTCATCTGTCATCTGTCATCTGTCATCTGTCATCTGTCATCTGTCATCTGTCATCTGTCATCTGTAATCTGTCATCTGTCATCTGTCATCTGTCATCTGTCACCTGTCACCTGTCACCTGTCACCTGTCACCTGTCACCTTTCACCTGTCACCTGTCACCTGTCACCTGTCACCTGTCACCTGTCACCTGTCATCTGTCATCTGTCACCTGTCACCTGTCATCTGTCATCTGTCATCCGTCATCTGTAATCTGTCATCTGTCATCTGTCATCTGTCATCTGTCATCTGTCATCTGTCATCTGTCATCTGTCATCTGTCATCTGTCATCTGTCATCTGTCATCTGTCATCTGTCATCTGTCATCTGTCATCTGTCATCTGTCATCTGTCATCTGTCATCTGTCATCTGTCATCTGTCATCTGTCATCTGTCATCTGTCATCTGTCATCTGTCATCTGTCATCTGTCATCTGTCATCTGTCATCTGTCATCTGTCATCTGTCATCTGTCATCTGTCATCTGTCATCTGTCATCTGTCATCTGTCATCTGTCATCTGTCATCTGTCATCTGTCATCTGTCATCTGTCATCTGTCATCTGTCATCTGTCATCTGTCATCTGTCATCTGTCATCTGTCATCTGTCATCTGTCATCTGTCATCTGTCATCTGTCATCTGTCATCTGTCATCTGTCATCTGTCATCTGTCATCTGTCATCTGTCATCTGTCATCTGTCATCTGTCATCTGTCATCTGTCATCTGTCATCTGTCATCTGTCATCCGTCATCTGTCATCCGTCATCTGTCATCTGTCATCTGTCATCTGTCATCTGTCATCTGTCATCTGTCATCTGTCATCTGTCATCTGTCATCTGTCATCTGTCATCTGTCATCTGTCATCTGTCATCTGTCATCTGTCATCTGTCATCTGTCATCTGTCATCTGTCATCTGTCATCTGTCATCTGTCATCTGTCATCTGTCATCTGTCATCTGTCATCTGTCATCTGTCATCTGTCATCTGTCATCTGTCATCTGTCATCTGTCATCTGTCATCTGTCATCTGTCATCTGTCATCTGTCATCTGTCATCTGTCATCTGTCATCTGTCATCTGTCATCTGTCATCTGTCATCTGTCATCTGTCATCTGTCATCTGTCATCTGTCATCTGTCATCTGTCATCTGTCATCTGTCATCTGTCATCTGTCATCTGTCATCTGTCATCTGTCATCTGTCACTGTCATCTGTCACTGTCATCTGTCATCTGTCATCTGTCATCTGTCACTGTCATCTGTCACTGTCATCTGTCACTGTCATCTGTCATCTGTTATCTGTCATCTGGCATCTGTCATCTCTAATTTGTCATCTGTCATCTGTCATCTGTCATTTGTCATTTGTCATCTGTCATCTGTCATCTGTAATCTGTCATCTGTCATCTGTCATCTGTCATCTGTCATCTGTCATCTGTCATCTGTCATCTTTCATCTGTCATCTGTCATCTGTCATCTGTCATCTGTCATCTGTCATCTGTCATCTGTCATCTGTCATCTGTCATCTGTCATCTGTCATCTGTCATCTGTCATCTGTCATCTGTCATCTGTCATCTGTCATCTGTCATCTGTCATCTGTCATCTGTCATCTGTCATCTGTCATCTGTCATCTGTCATCTGTCATCTGTCATCTGTCATCTGTCATCTGTCATCTGTCATCTGTCATCTGTCATCTGTCATCTGTCATCTGTCATCTGTCATCTGTCATCTGTCATCTGTCATCTGTCATCTGTCATCTGTCATCTGTCATCTGTCATCTGTCATCTGTCATCTGTCATCTGTCATCTGTCATCTGTCATCTGTCATCTGTCATCTGTCATCTGTCATCTGTCATCTGTCATCTGTCATCTGTCATCTGTCATCTGTCATCTGTCATCTGTCATCTGTCATCTGTCATCTGTCATCTGTCATCTGTCATCTGTCATCTGTCATCTGTCATCTGTCATCTGTCATCTGTCATCTGTCATCTGTCATCTGTCATCTGTCATCTGTCATCTGTCATCTGTCATCTGTCATCTGTCATCTGTCATCTGTCATCTGTCATCTGTCATCTGTCATCTGTCATCTGTCATCTGTCATCTGTCATCTGTCATCTGTCATCTGTCATCTGTCATCCGTCATCTGTCATCCGTCATCTGTCATCTGTCATCTGTCATCTGTCATCTGTCATCTGTCATCTGTCATCTGTCATCTGTCATCTGTCATCTGTCATCTGTCATCTGTCATCTGTCATCTGTCACTGTCATCTGTCACTGTCATCTGTCATCTGTCATCTGTCATCTGTCATTTGTCATCTGTCATTTGTCATCTGTCATCTGTCATCTGTCATCTGTCATCTGTCATCTGTCATCTGTCATCTGTCATCTGTCATCTGTCATCTGTCATCTGTCATCTGTCATCTGTCATCTGTCATCTGTCATCTGTCATCTGTCATCTGTCATTTGTCATCTGTCATCTGTCATTTGTCATCTGTCATTTGTCATTTGTCATCTGTCATCTGTCATCTGTCATCTGTCATTTGTCATCTGTCATTTGTCATCTGTCATCTGTCATTTGTCATCTGTCATTTGTCATCTGTCATCTGTCATCTGTCATCTGTCATCTGTCATCTGTCATCTGTCATCTGTCATCTGTCATCTGTCATCTGTCATCTGTCATCTGTCATCTGTCATCTGTCATCTGTCATTTGTCATCTGTCATTTGTCATCTGTCATCTGTCATTTGTCATCTGTCATCTGTCATTTGTCATCTGTCATTTGTCATTTGTCATCTGTCATCTGTCATCTGTCATCTGTCATTTGTCATCTGTCATTTGTCATCTGTCATCTGTCATTTGTCATCTGTCATTTGTCATCTGTCATCTGTCATCTGTCATCTGTCATCTGTCATCTGTCATCTGTCATCTGTCATCTGTCATCTGTCATCTGTCATCTGTCATCTGTCATCTGTCATTTGTCATCTGTCATCTGTCATTTGTCATCTGTCATTTGTCATCTGTCATCTGTCATCTGTCATCTGTCATCTGTCATTTGTCATTTGTCATCTGTCATCTGTCATCTGTCATCTGTCATTTGTCATCTGTCATCTGTCATTTGTCATCTGTCATTTGTCATCTGTCATCTGTCATCTGTCATCTGTCATCTGTCATCTGTCATCTGTCATCTGTCATCTGTCATCTGTCATCTGTCATCTGTCATCTGTCATCTGTCATCTGTCATCTGTCATCTGTCATCTGTCATCTGTCATCTGTCATCTGTCATCTGTCATCTGTCATCTGTCATCTGTCATCTGTCATCTGTCATCTGTCATCTGTCATCTGTCATCTGTCATCTGTCATCTGTCATCTGTCATCTGTCATCTGTCATATGTCATCTGTCATATGTCATCTGTCATCTGTCATCTGTCATCTGTCATCTGTCATCTGTCATCTGTTATCTGTCATCTGTTATCTGTTATCTGTCATCTGTTATCTGTCATCTGTTATCTGTCATCTGTCATCTGTTATCTGTCATCTGTCATCTGTCATCTGTCATCTGTCATCTGTCATCTGTCATCTGTCATCTGTCATCTGTCATCTGTCATCTGTCATCTGTCATCTGTCATCTGTCATCTGTCATCTGTCATCTGTCATCTGTCATCTGTCATCTGTCATCTGTCATTTGTCATCTGTCATTTGTCATTTGTCATTTGTCATTTGTCATTTGTCATTTGTCATCTGTCATTTGTCATCTGTCATTTGTCATCTGTCATTTGTCATCTGTCATCTGTCATCTGTCATCTGTCATCTGTCATCTGTCATCTGTCATCTGTCATCTGTCATCTGTCATCTGTCATCTGTCATCTGTCATCTGTCATCTGTCATCTGTCATCTGTCATCTGTCATCTGTCATCTGTCATCTGTCATCTGTCATCTGTCATCTGTCATCTGTCATCTGTCATCTGTCATCTGTCATCTGTCATCTGTCATCTGTCATCTGTCATCTGTCATCTGTCATCTGTCATCTGTCATCTGTCATCTGTCATCTGTCATCTGTCATCTGTCATCTGTCATCTGTCATCTGTCATCTGTCATCTGTCATCTGTCATCTGTCATCTGTCATCTGTCATCTGTCATTTGTCATCTGTCATCTGTCATCTGTCATCTGTCATCTGTCATTTGTCATTTGTCATTTGTCATTTGTCATTTGTCATTTGTCATTTGTCATTTGTCATCTATCATCTGTCATCTATCATCTGTCATCTGTCATCTGTCATCTGTCATCTGTCATCTGTCATCTGTCATCTGTCATTTGTCATCTGTCATTTGTCATCTGTCATTTGTCATTTGTCATTTGTCATTTGTCATCTGTCATCTGTCATCTGTCATCTGTCATCTGTCATTTGTCATCTGTCATCTGTCATCTGTCATCTGTCATCTGTCATCTGTCATCTGTCATCTGTCATCTGTCATCTGTCATCTGTCATCTGTCATCTGTCATCTGTCATCTGTCATCTGTCATCTGTCATCTGTCATCTGTCATCTGTCATCTGTCATCTGTCATCTGTCATCTGTCATCTGTCATCTGTCATCTGTCATCTGTCATCTGTCATCTGTCATCTGTCATCTGTCATCTGTCATCTGTCATCTGTCATCTGTCATCTGTCATCTGTCATCTGTCATCTGTCATCTGTCATCTGTCATCTGTCATCTGTCATCTGTCATCTGTCATCTGTCATCTGTCATCTGTCATCTGTCATCTGTCATCTGTCATCTGTCATCTGACATCTGTCATCTGGCATCTGTCATCTGGCATCTGTCATCTGGCATCTGTCATCTGTCATCTGTCATCTGTCATCTGTAATCTGTCATCTGTCATCTGTCATCTGTCATCTGTCATCTGTCATCTGTCATCTGTCATCTGTCATCTGTCATCTGTCATCTGTCATCTGTCATCTGTCATCTGTCATCTGTCATCTGTCATCTGTCATCTGTCATCTGTCATCTGTCATCTGTCATCTGTCATCTGTCATCTGTCATCTGTCATCTGTCATCTGTCATCTGTCATCTGTCATCTGTCATCTGTCATCTGTCATCTGTCATCTGTCATCTGTCATCTGTCATCTGTCATCTGTCATCTGTCATCTGTCATCTGTCATCTGTCATCTGTCATCTGTCATCTGTCATCTGTCATCTGTCATCTGTCATCTGTCATCTGTCATCTGTCATCTGTCATCTGTCATCTGTCATCTGTCATCTGTCATCTGTCATCTGTCATCTGTCATCTGTCATCTGTCATCTGTCATCTGTCATCTGTCATCTGTCATCTGTCATCTGTCATCTGTCATCTGTCATCTGTCATCTGTCATCTGTCATCTGTCATCTGTCATCTGTCATCTGTCATCTGTCATCTGTCATCTGTCATTTGTCATCTGTCATCTGTCATTTGTCATCTGTCATTTGTCATTTGTCATCTGTCATCTGTCATCTGTCATCTGTCATTTGTCATCTGTCATTTGTCATCTGTCATCTGTCATTTGTCATCTGTCATTTGTCATCTGTCATCTGTCATCTGTCATCTGTCATCTGTCATCTGTCATCTGTCATCTGTCATCTGTCATCTGTCATCTGTCATCTGTCATCTGTCATCTGTCATCTGTCATCTGTCATTTGTCATCTGTCATTTGTCATCTGTCATCTGTCATTTGTCATCTGTCATCTGTCATTTGTCATCTGTCATTTGTCATTTGTCATCTGTCATCTGTCATCTGTCATCTGTCATTTGTCATCTGTCATTTGTCATCTGTCATCTGTCATTTGTCATCTGTCATTTGTCATCTGTCATCTGTCATCTGTCATCTGTCATCTGTCATCTGTCATCTGTCATCTGTCATCTGTCATCTGTCATCTGTCATCTGTCATCTGTCATTTGTCATCTGTCATCTGTCATTTGTCATCTGTCATTTGTCATCTGTCATCTGTCATCTGTCATCTGTCATCTGTCATTTGTCATTTGTCATCTGTCATCTGTCATCTGTCATCTGTCATTTGTCATCTGTCATTTGTCATCTGTCATCTGTCATTTGTCATCTGTCATTTGTCATCTGTCATCTGTCATCTGTCATCTGTCATCTGTCATCTGTCATCTGTCATCTGTCATCTGTCATCTGTCATCTGTCATCTGTCATCTGTCATCTGTCATCTGTCATCTGTCATCTGTCATCTGTCATCTGTCATCTGTCATCTGTCATCTGTCATCTGTCATCTGTCATCTGTCATCTGTCATCTGTCATCTGTCATCTGTCATCTGTCATCTGTCATCTGTCATCTGTCATCTGTCATCTGTCATCTGTCATCTGTCATCTGTCATATGTCATCTGTCATATGTCATCTGTCATCTGTCATCTGTCATCTGTCATCTGTCATCTGTCATCTGTTATCTGTCATCTGTTATCTGTTATCTGTCATCTGTTATCTGTCATCTGTTATCTGTCATCTGTCATCTGTTATCTGTCATCTGTCATCTGTCATCTGTCATCTGTCATCTGTCATCTGTCATCTGTCATCTGTCATCTGTCATCTGTCATCTGTCATCTGTCATCTGTCATCTGTCATCTGTCATCTGTCATCTGTCATCTGTCATCTGTCATCTGTCATTTGTCATCTGTCATTTGTCATTTGTCATTTGTCATTTGTCATTTGTCATTTGTCATCTGTCATTTGTCATCTGTCATTTGTCATCTGTCATTTGTCATCTGTCATCTGTCATCTGTCATCTGTCATCTGTCATCTGTCATCTGTCATCTGTCATCTGTCATCTGTCATCTGTCATCTGTCATCTGTCATCTGTCATCTGTCATCTGTCATCTGTCATCTGTCATCTGTCATCTGTCATCTGTCATCTGTCATCTGTCATCTGTCATCTGTCATCTGTCATCTGTCATCTGTCATCTGTCATCTGTCATCTGTCATCTGTCATCTGTCATCTGTCATCTGTCATCTGTCATCTGTCATCTGTCATCTGTCATCTGTCATCTGTCATCTGTCATCTGTCATCTGTCATCTGTCATCTGTCATCTGTCATCTGTCATCTGTCATTTGTCATCTGTCATCTGTCATCTGTCATCTGTCATCTGTCATTTGTCATTTGTCATTTGTCATTTGTCATTTGTCATTTGTCATTTGTCATTTGTCATCTATCATCTGTCATCTATCATCTGTCATCTGTCATCTGTCATCTGTCATCTGTCATCTGTCATCTGTCATCTGTCATTTGTCATCTGTCATTTGTCATCTGTCATTTGTCATTTGTCATTTGTCATTTGTCATCTGTCATCTGTCATCTGTCATCTGTCATCTGTCATTTGTCATCTGTCATCTGTCATCTGTCATCTGTCATCTGTCATCTGTCATCTGTCATCTGTCATCTGTCATCTGTCATCTGTCATCTGTCATCTGTCATCTGTCATCTGTCATCTGTCATCTGTCATCTGTCATCTGTCATCTGTCATCTGTCATCTGTCATCTGTCATCTGTCATCTGTCATCTGTCATCTGTCATCTGTCATCTGTCATCTGTCATCTGTCATCTGTCATCTGTCATCTGTCATCTGTCATCTGTCATCTGTCATCTGTCATCTGTCATCTGTCATCTGTCATCTGTCATCTGTCATCTGTCATCTGTCATCTGTCATCTGTCATCTGTCATCTGTCATCTGTCATCTGTCATCTGTCATCTGTCATCTGTCATCTGTCATTTGTCATCTGTCATCTGTCATCTGTCATCTGTCATCTGTCATCTGTCATCTGTCATCTGTCATCTGTCATCTGTCATCTGTCATCTGTCATCTGTCATCTGTCATCTGTCATCTGTCATCTGTCATCTGTCATCTGTCATCTGTCATCTGTCATCTGTCATCTGTCATCTGTCATCTGTCATCTGTCATCTGTCATCTGTCATCTGTCATCTGTCATCTGTCATCTGTCATCTGTCATCTGTCATCTGTCATCTGTCATCTGTCATCTGTCATCTGTCATCTGTCATCTGTCATCTGTCATCTGTCATCTGTCATCTGTCATCTGTCATCTGTCATCTGTCATCTGTCATCTGTCATCTGTCATCTGTCATCTGTCATCTGTCATCTGTCATCTGTCATCTGTCATCTGTCATCTGTCATCTGTCATCTGTCATCTGTCATCTGTCATCTGTCATCTGTCATCTTTCATCTGTCATCTGTCATCTGTCATCTGTCATCTGTCATCTGTCATCTGTCATCTGTCATCTGTCATCTGTCATCTGTCATCTGTCATCTGTCATCTGTCATCTGTCATCTGTCATCTGTCATCTGTCATCTGTCATCTGTCATCTGTCATCTGTCATCTGTCATCTGCCATCTGTCATCTGTCATCTGTCATCTGTCATCTGTCATCTGTCATCTGTCATCTGTCATCTGTCATCTGTCATCTGTCATCTGTCATCTGTCATCTGTCATCTGTCATCTGTCATCTGTCATCTGTCATCTGTCATCTGTCATCTGTCATCTGTCATCTGTCATCTGTCATCTGTCATCTGTCATCTGTCATCTGTCATCTGTCATTTGTCATCTGTCATCTGTCATTTGTCATTTGTCATTTGTCATTTGTCATTTGTCATTTGTCATTTGTCATTTGTCATTTGTCATTTGTCATCTGTCATCTGTCATCTGTCATCTGTCATCTGTCATCTGTCATCTGTCATCTGTCATCTGTCATTTGTCATCTGTCATCTGTCATCTGTCATTTGTCATCTGTCATTTGTCATCTGTCATTTGTCATTTGTCATCTGTCATCTGTCATTTGTCATTTGTCATCTGTCATCTGTCATCTGTCATCTGTCATCTGTCATCTGTCATCTGTCATCTGTCATCTGTCATCTGTCATCTGTCATCTGTCATCTGTCATCTGTCATCTGTCATCTGTCATCTGTCATCTGTCATCTGTCATCTGTCATCTGTCATCTGTCATCTGTCATCTGTCATCTGTCATCTGTCATCTGTCATCTGTCATCTGTCATCTGTCATCTGTCATCTGTCATCTGTCATCTGTCATCTGTCATCTGTCATCTGTCATCTGTCATCTGTCATCTGTCATCTGTCATCTGTCATCTGTCATCTGTCATCTGTCATCTGTCATCTGTCATCTGTCATCTGTCATCTGTCATCTGTCATCTGTCATCTGTCATCTGTCATCTGTCATCTGTCACCTGTCACCTGTCACCTGTCACCTGTCACCTGTCATCTGTCACCTGTCACCTGTCACCTGTCACCTGTCACCTGTCACCTGTCATATGTTACCTGTCACCTGTCACCTGTCACCTGTCACCTGTCACCTGTCACCTGTCACCTGTCACCTGTCACCTGTCACCTGTCACCTGTCACCTGTCACCTGTCACCTGTCACCTGTCACCTGTCACCTGTCATCTGTCACCTGTCATCTGTCATCTGTCATCTGTCATCTGTCATCTGTCATCTGTCATCTGTCATCTGTCATCTGTCATCTGTCATCTGTCATCTGTCATCTGTCATCTGTCATCTGTCATCTGTCATCTGTCATCTGTCATCTGTCATCTGTCATCTGTCATCTGTCATCTGTCATCTGTCATCTGTCATCTGTCATCTGTCATCTGTCATCTGTCATCTGTCATCTGTCATCTGTCATCTGTCATCTGTCATCTGTCATCTGTCATCTGTCATCTGTCATCTGTCATCTGTCATCTGTCATCTGTCATCTGTCATCTGTCATCTGTCATCTGTCATCTGTCATCTGTCATCTGTCATCTGTCATCTGTCATCTGTCATCTGTCATCTGTCATCTGTCATCTGTCATCTGTCATCTGGCATCTGTCATCTGTCATCTGGCATCTGTCATCTGGCATCTGGCATCTGTCATCTGGCATCTGGCATCTGTCATCTGGCATCTGTCATCTGTCATCTGGCATCTGTCATCTGGCATCTGTCATCTGTCATCTGGCATCTGTCATCTGTCATCTGTCATCTGTCATCTGTCATCTGTCATCTGTCATCTGTCATCTGTCATCTGTCATCTGTCATCTGTCATCTGTCATCTGTCATCTGTCATCTGTCATCTGTCATCTGTCATCTGTCATCTGTCATCTGTCATCTGTCATCTGTCATCTGTCATCTGTCATCTGTCATCTGTCATCTGTCATCTGTCATCTGTCATCTGTCATCTGTCATCTGTCATCTGTCATCTGTCATCTGTCATCTGTCATCTGTCATCTGTCATCTGTCATCTGTCATCTGTCATCTGTCATCTGTCATCTGTCATCTGTCATCTGTCATCTGTCATCTGTCATCTGTCATCATCTGTCATCTGTCATCTGTCATCTGTCATCTGTCATCTGTCATCTGTCATCTGTCATCTGTCATCTGTCATCTGTCATCTGTCATCTGTCATCTGTCATCTGTCATCTGTCATCTGTCATCTGTCATCTGTCATCTGTCATCTGTCATCTGTCATCTGTCATCTGTCATCTGTCATCTGTCATCTGTCATCTGTCATCTGTCATCTGTCATCTGTCATCTGTCATCTGTCATCTGTCATCTGTCATCTGTCATCTGTCATCTGTCATCTGTCATCTGTCATCTGTCATCTGTCATCTGTCATCTGTCATCTGTCATCTGTCATCTGTCATCTGTCATCTGTCATCTGTCATCTGTCATCTGTCATCTGTCATCTGTCATCTGTCATCTGTCATCTGTCATCTGTCATCTGACATCTGTCATCTGGCATCTGTCATCTGGCATCTGTCATCTGTCATCTGTCATCTGTCATCTGTCATCTGTCATCTGTAATCTGTCATCTGTCATCTGTCATCTGTCATCTGTCATCTGTCATCTGTCATCTGTCATCTGTCATCTGTCATCTGTCATCTGTCATCTGTCATCTGTCATCTGTCATCTGTCATCTGTCATCTGTCATCTGTCATTTTTCATCTGCCATCTGTCATCTGTGACTTGTCATCTGTGACTTGTCATCTGTGATCTGTCATCTGTGATCTGTCATCTGTGATCTGTCATCTGTGATCTGTCATCTGTCATCTGTCATCTGTCATCTGGCATCTGTCATCTGGCATCTGTCATCTGTCATCTGGCATATGTCATCTGGCATATGTCATCTGTCATCTGTCATCTGTCATCTGTCATCTGTCATCTGTCATCTGTCATCTGTCATCTGTCATCTGTCATCTGTCATCTGTCATCTGTCATCTGTCATCTGTCATCTGTCATCTGTCATCTGTCATCTGTCATCTGTCATCTGTCATCTGTCATCTGTCATCTGTCATCTGTCATCTGTCATCTGTCATCTGTCATCTGTCATCTGTCATCTGTCATCTGTCATCTGTCATCTGTCATCTGTCATCTGTCATCTGTCATCTGTCATCTGTCATCTGTCATCTGTCATCTGTCATCTGTCATCTGTCATCTGTCATCTGTCATCTGTCATCTGTCATCTGTCATCTGTCATCTGTCATCTGTCATCTGTCATCTGTCATCTGTCATCTGTCATCTGTCATCTGTCATCTGTCATCTGTCATCTGTCATCTGTCATCTGTCATCTGTCATCTGTCATCTGTCATCTGTCATCTGTCATCTGTCATCTGTCATCTGTCATCTGTCATCTGTCATCTGTCATCTGTCATCTGTCATCTGTCATCTGTCATCTGTCATCTGTCATCTGTCATCTGTCATCTGTCATCTGTCATCTGTCATCTGTCATCTGTCATCTGTCATCTGTCATCTGTCATCTGTCATCTGTCATCTGTCATCTGTCATTTGTCATCTGTCATTTGTCATCTGTCATCTGTCATCTGTCATCTGTCATCTGTCATCTGTCATCTGTCATCTGTCATCTGTCACCTGTCACCTGTCACCTGTCATATGTTACCTGTCACCTGTCACCTGTCATATGTTACCTGTCACCTGTCACCTGTCACCTGTCACCTGTCATATGTTACCTGTCACCTGTCACCTGTCACCTGTCACCTGTCACCTGTCACCTGTCACCTGTCACCTGTCACCTGTCACCTGTCACCTGTCACCTGTCACCTGTCACCTGTCACCTGTCACCTGTCACCTGTCACCTGTCACCTGTCACCTGTCACCTGTCACCTGTCACCTGTCACCTGTCACCTGTCACCTGTCACCTGTCACCTGTCACCTGTCACCTGTCACCTGTCACCTGTCACCTGTCACCTGTCACCTGTCACCTGTCACCTGTCACCTGTCACCTGTCACCTGTCACCTGTCACCTGTCATCTGTCATCTGTCATCTGTCATCTGTCATCTGTCATCTGTCATCTGTCATCTGTCATCTGTCATCTGTCATCTGTCATCTGTCATCTGTCATCTGTCATCTGTCATCTGTCATCTGTCATCTGTCATCTGTCATCTGTCATCTGTCATCTGTCATCTGTCATCTGTCATCTGTCATCTGTCATCTGTCATCTGTCATCTGTCATCTGTCATCTGTCATCTGTCATCTGTCATCTGTCATCTGTCATCTGTCATCTGTCATCTGTCATCTGTCATCTGTCATCTGTCATCTGTCATCTGTCATCTGTCATCTGTCATCTGTCATCTGTCATCTGTCATCTGTCATCTGTCATCTGTCATCTGTCATCTGTCATCTGTCATCTGTCATCTGTCATCTGTCATCTGTCATCTGTCATCTGTCATCTGTCATCTGTCATCTGTCATCTGTCATCTGTCATCTGTCATCTGTCATCTGTCATCTGTCATCTGTCATCTGTCATCTGTCATCTGTCATCTGTCATCTGTCATCTGTCATCTGTCATCTGTCATCTGTCATCTGTCATCTGTCATCTGTCATCTGCCATCTGTCATCTGCCATCTGTCATCTGTCATCTGTCATCTGTGACTTGTCATCTGTGACTTGTCATCTTTGATCTGTCATCTGTCATCTGTCATCTGTCATCTGTCATCTGTCATCTGTCATCTGTCATCTGTCATCTGTCATCTGTCATCTGTCATCTGTCATCTGTCATCTGTCATCTGTCATCTGTCATCTGTCATCTGTCATCTGTCATCTGTCATCTGTCATCTGTCATTTTTCATCTGCCATCTGTCATCTGTGACTTGTCATCTGTGACTTGTCATCTGTGATCTGTCATCTGTGATCTGTCATCTGTCATCTGTCATCTGTCATCTGGCATCTGTCATCTGGCATCTGTCATCTGTCATCTGGCATATGTCATCTGGCATATGTCATCTGTCATCTGTCATCTGTCATCTGTCATCTGTCATCTGTCATCTGTCATCTGTCATCTGTCATCTGTCATCTGTCATCTGTCATCTGTCATCTGTCATCTGTCATCTGTCATCTGTCATCTGTCATCTGTCATCTGTCATCTGTCATCTGTCATCTGTCATCTGTCATCTGTCATCTGTCATCTGTCATCTGTCATCTGTCATCTGTCATCTGTCATCTGTCATCTGTCATCTGTCATCTGTCATCTGTCATCTGTCATCTGTCATCTGTCATCTGTCATCTGTCATCTGTCATCTGTCATCTGTCATCTGTCATCTGTCATCTGTCATCTGTCATCTATCATCTGTCATCTGTCATCTGTCATCTGTCATCTGTCATCTGTCATCTGTCATCTGTCATCTGTCATCTGTCATCTGTCATCTGTCATCTGTCATCTGTCATCTGTCATCTGTCATCTGTCATCTGTCATCTGTCATCTGTCATCTGTCATCTGTCATCTGTCATCTGTCATCTGTCATCTGTCATCTGTCATCTGTCATCTGTCATCTGTCATCTGTCATCTGTCATCTGTCATCTGTCATCTGTCATCTGTCATCTGTCATCTGTCATCTGTCATCTGTCATCTGTCATCTGTGATCTGTCATCTGTCATCTGTCATCTGTCATCTGTGATCTGTGATCTGTCATCTGTCATCTGTCATCTGTCATCTGTCATCTGTCATCTGTCATCTGTCATCTGTCATCTGTCATCTGTCATCTGTCATCTGTCATCTGTCATCTGTCATCTGTCATCTGTCATTTTTCATCTGTCATCTGTCATCTGTCATTTTTCATCTGTCATCTGTCATCTGTCATCTGTCATCTGTCATCTGTCATCTGTCATCTGTCATCTGTCATCTGTCATCTGTCATCTGTCATCTGTCATCTGTCATCTGTCATCTGTCATCTGTCATCTGTCATCTGTCATCTGTCATCTGTCATCTGTCATCTGTCATCTGTCATCTGTCATCTGTCATCTGTCATCTGTCATCTGTCATCTGTCATCTGTCATCTGTCATCTGTCATCTGTCATCTGTCATCTGTCATCTGTCATCTGTCATCTGTCATCTGTCATCTGTCATCTGTCATCTGTCATCTGTCATCTGTCATCTGTCATCTGTCATCTGTCATCTGTCATCTGTCATCTGTCATCTGTCATCTGTCATCTGTCATCTGTCATCTGTCATCTGTCATCTGTCATCTGTCATCTGTCATCTGTCATCTGTCATCTGTCATCTGTCATCTGTCATCTGTCATCTGTCATCTGTCATCTGTCATCTGTCATCTGTCATCTGTCATCTGTCATCTGTCATCTGTCATCTGTCATCTGTCATCTGTCATCTGTCATCTGTCATCTGTCATCTGTCATCTGTCATCTGTCATCTGTCATCTGTCATCTGTCATCTGTCATCTGTCATCTGTCATCTGTCATCTGTCATCTGTCATCTGTCATCTGTCATCTGTCATCTGTCATCTGTCATCTGTCATCTGTCATCTGTCATCTGTCATCTGTCATCTGTCATCTGTCATCTGTCATCTGTCATCTGTCATCTGTCATCTGTCATCTGTCATCTGTCATCTGTCATCTGTCATCTGTCATCTGTCATCTGTCATCTGTCATCTGTCATCTGTCATCTGTCATCTGTCATCTGTCATCTGTCATCTGTCATCTGTCATCTGTCATCTGTCATCTGTCATCTGTCATCTGTCATCTGTCATCTGTCATCTGTCATCTGTCATCTGTCATCTGTCATCTGTCATCTGTCATCTGTCATCTGTCATCTGTCATCTGTCATCTGTCATCTGTCATCTGTCATCTGTCATCTGTCATCTGTCATCTGTCATCTGTCATCTGTCATCTGTCATCTGTCATCTGTCATCTGTCATCTGTCATCTGTCATCTGTCATCTGTCATCTGTCATCTGTCATCTGTCATCTGTCATCTGTCATCTGTCATCTGTCATCTGTCATCTGTCATCTGTCATCTGTCATCTGTCATCTGTCATCTGTCATCTGTCATCTGTCATCTGTCATCTGTCATCTGTCATCTGTCATCTGTCATCTGTCATCTGTCATCTGTCATCTGTCATCTGTCATCTGTCATCTGTCATCTGTCATCTGTCATCTGTCATCTGTCATCTGTCATCTGTCATCTGTCATCTGTCATCTGTCATCTGTCATCTGTCATCTGTCATCTGTCATCTGTCATCTGTCATCTGTCATCTGTCATCTGTCATCTGTCATCTGTCATTTTTCATCTGTCATCTGTCATCTGTCATCTGTCATCTGTCATTTTTCATCTGTCATCTGTCATTTTTCATCTGTCATCTGTCATCTGTCATCTGTCATCTGTCATCTGTCATCTGTCATCTGTCATCTGTCATCTGTCATCTGTCATCTGTCATCTGTCATCTGTCATCTGTCATCTGTCATCTGTCATCTGTCATCTGTCATCTGTCATCTGTCATCTGTCATCTGTCATCTGTCATCTGTCATCTGTCATCTGTCATCTGTCATCTGTCATCTGTCATCTGTCATCTGTCATCTGTCATCTGTCATCTGTGACTTGTCATCTGTGATCTGTGATCTGTCATCTGTCATCTGTCATCTGTCATCTGTCATCTGTCATCTGTCATCTGTCATCTGTCATCTGTCATCTGTCATCTGTCATCTGTCATCTGTCATCTGTCATCTGTCATCTGTCATCTGTCATCTGTCATCTGTCATCTGTCATCTGTCATCTGTCATCTGTCATCTGTCATCTGTCATCTGTCATCTGTCATCTGTCATCTGTCATCTGTCATCTGTCATCTGTCATCTGTCATCTGTCATCTGTCATCTGTCATCTGTCATCTGTCATCTGTCATCTGTCATCTGTCATCTGTCATCTGTCATCTGTCATCTGTCATCTGTCATTTTTCATCTGTCATCTGTCATCTGTCATTTTTCATCTGTCATCTGTCATCTGTCATTTTTCATCTGTCATCTGTCATCTGTCATCTGTCATCTGTCATCTGTCATCTGTCATCTGTCATCTGTCATCTGTCATCTGTCATCTGTCATCTGTCATCTGTCATCTGTCATATGTCATCTGTCATCTGTCATCTGTCATCTGTCATCTGTCATCTGTCATCTGTCATCTGTCATCTGTCATCTGTCATCTGTCATCTGTCATCTGTCATCTGTCATCTGTCATCTGTCATCTGTCATCTGTCATCTGTCATCTGTCATCTGTCATCTGTCATCTGTCATCTGTCATCTGTCATCTGTCATCTGTCATCTGTCATCTGTCATCTGTCATCTGTCATCTGTCATCTGTCATCTGTCATCTGTCATCTGTCATCTGTCATCTGTCATCTGTCATCTGTCATCTGTCATCTGTCATCTGTCATCTGTCATCTGTCATCTGTCATCTGTCATCTGTCATCTGTCATCTGTCATCTGTCATCTGTCATCTGTCATCTGTCATCTGTCATCTGTCATCTGTCATCTGTCATCTGTCATCTGTCATCTGTCATCTGTCATCTGTCATCTGTCATCTGTCATCTGTCATCTGTCATCTGTCATCTGTCATCTGTCATCTGTCATCTGTCATCTGTCATCTGTCATCTGTCATCTGTCATCTGTCATCTGTCATCTGTCATCTGTCATCTGTCATCTGTCATCTGTCATCTGTCATCTGTCATCTGTCATCTGTCATTTTTCATCTGTCATCTGTCATCTGTCATCTGTCATCTGTCATCTGTCATCTGTCATCTGTCATCTGTCATCTGTCATCTGTCATCTGTCATCTGTCATCTGTCATCTGTCATCTGTCATCTGTCATCTGTCATCTGTCATCTGTCATCTGTCATCTGTCATCTGTCATCTGTCATCTGTCATCTGTCATCTGTCATCTGTCATCTGTCATCTGTCATCTGTCATCTGTCATCTGTCATCTGTCATCTGTCATCTGTCATCTGTCATCTGTCATCTGTCATCTGTCATCTGTCATCTGTCATCTGTCATCTGTCATCTGTCATCTGTCATCTGTCATCTGTCATCTGTCATCTGTCATCTGTCATCTGTCATCTGTCATCTGTCATCTGTCATCTGTCATCTGTCATCTGTCATCTGTCATCTGTCATCTGTCATCTGTCATCTGTCATCTGTCATCTGTCATCTGTCATCTGTGACTTGTCATCTGTGATCTGTGATCTGTGATCTGTCATCTGTCATATGTCATCTGTCATCTGTCATCTGTCATCTGTCATCTGTCATCTGTCATCTGTCATCTGTCATCTGTCATCTGTCATCTGTCATCTGTCATCTGTCACCTGTCATCTGTCATCTGTCATCTGTCATTTTTCATCTGTCATCTGTCATCTGTCATCTGTCATCTGTCATCTGTCATCTGTCATCTGTCATCTGTCATTTTTCATCTGTCATCTGTCATCTGTCATTTTTCATCTGTCATCTGTCATCTGTCATCTGTCATCTGTCATCTGTCATCTGTCATCTGTCATCTGTCATCTGTCATCTGTCATCTGTCATCTGTCTTCTGTCATCTGTCATCTGTCATCTGTCATCTGTCATCTGTCATCTGTCATCTGTCATCTGTCATCTGTCATCTGTCATCTGTCATCTGTCATCTGTCATCTGTCATCTGTCATCTGTCATCTGTCATCTGTCATCTGTCATCTGTCATCTGTCATCTGTCATCTGTCATCTGTCATCTGTCATCTGTCATCTGTCATCTGTCATCTGTCATCTGTCATCTGTCATCTGTCATCTGTCATCTGTCATCTGTCATCTGTCATCTGTCATCTGTCATCTGTCATCTGTCATCTGTCATCTGTCATCTGTCATCTGTCATCTGTCATCTGTCATCTGTCATCTGTCATCTGTCATCTGTCATCTGTCATCTGTCATCTGTCATCTGTCATCTGTCATCTGTCATCTGTCATCTGTCATCTGTCATCTGTCATCTGTCATCTGTCATCTGTCATCTGTCATCTGTCATCTGTCATCTGTCATCTGTCATCTGTCATCTGTCATCTGTCATCTGTCATCTGTCATCTGTCATCTGTCATCTGTCATCTGTCATCTGTCATCTGTCATCTGTCATCTGTCATCTGTCATCTGTCATCTGTCATCTGTCATCTGTCATCTGTCATCTGTCATCTGTCATCTGTCATCTGTCATCTGTCATCTGTCATCTGTCATCTGTCATCTGTCATCTGTCATCTGTCATCTGTCATCTGTCATCTGTCATCTGTCATCTTTCATCTGTCATCTGTCATCTGTCATCTGGCATCTGGCATCTGGCATCTGGCATCTGTCATCTGTCATCTGTCATCTGTCATCTGTCATCTGTCATCTGTCATCTGGCATCTGTCATCTGGCATCTGTCATCTGTCATCTGGCATCTGGCATCTGGCATCTGTCATCTGTCATCTGTCATCTGTCATCTGTCATCTGTCATCTGTCATCTGTCATCTGTCATCTGTCATCTGTCATCTGTCATCTGTCATCTGTCATCTGTCATCTGTCATCTGTCATCTGTCATCTGTCATCTGTCATCTGTCATCTGTCATCTGTCATCTGTCATCTGTCATCTGTCATCTGTCATCTGTCATCTGTCATCTGTCATCTGTCATCTGTCATCTGTCATCTGTCATCTGTCATCTGTCATCTGTCATCTGTCATCTGTCATCTGTCATCTGTCATCTGTCATCTGTCATCTGTCATCTGTCATCTGTCATCTGTCATCTGTCATCTGTCATCTTTCATCTGTCATCTGTCATCTGTCATCTGTCATCTGTCATCTGTCATCTGTCATCTGTCATCTGTCATCTGTCATCTGTCATCTGTCATCTGTCATCTGTCATCTGTCATCTGTCATCTGTCATCTGTCATCTGTGACTTGTCATCTGTGATCTGTGATCTGTGATCTGTCATCTGTCATATGTCATCTGTCATCTGTCATCTGTCATCTGTCATCTGTCATCTGTCATCTGTCATCTGTCATCTGTCATCTGTCATCTGTCATCTGTCATCTGTCACCTGTCATCTGTCATCTGTCATCTGTCATTTTTCATCTGTCATCTGTCATCTGTCATCTGTCATCTGTCATCTGTCATCTGTCATCTGTCATCTGTCATTTTTCATCTGTCATCTGTCATCTGTCATTTTTCATCTGTCATCTGTCATCTGTCATCTGTCATCTGTCATCTGTCATCTGTCATCTGTCATCTGTCATCTGTCATCTGTCATCTGTCTTCTGTCATCTGTCATCTGTCATCTGTCATCTGTCATCTGTCATCTGTCATCTGTCATCTGTCATCTGTCATCTGTCATCTGTCATCTGTCATCTGTCATCTGTCATCTGTCATCTGTCATCTGTCATCTGTCATCTGTCATCTGTCATCTGTCATCTGTCATCTGTCATCTGTCATCTGTCATCTGTCATCTGTCATCTGTCATCTGTCATCTGTCATCTGTCATCTGTCATCTGTCATCTGTCATCTGTCATCTGTCATCTGTCATCTGTCATCTGTCATCTGTCATCTGTCATCTGTCATCTGTCATCTGTCATCTGTCATCTGTCATCTGTCATCTGTCATCTGTCATCTGTCATCTGTCATCTGTCATCTGTCATCTGTCATCTGTCATCTGTCATCTGTCATCTGTCATCTGTCATCTGTCATCTGTCATCTGTCATCTGTCATCTGTCATCTGTCATCTGTCATCTGTCATCTGTCATCTGTCATCTGTCATCTGTCATCTGTCATCTGTCATCTGTCATCTGTCATCTGTCATCTGTCATCTGTCATCTGTCATCTGTCATCTGTCATCTGTCATCTGTCATTTGTCATCTGTCATCTGTCATCTTTCATCTGTCATCTGTCATCTGTCATCTGGCATCTGGCATCTGGCATCTGGCATCTGTCATCTGTCATCTGTCATCTGTCATCTGTCATCTGTCATCTGTCATCTGGCATCTGTCATCTGGCATCTGTCATCTGTCATCTGGCATCTGGCATCTGGCATCTGTCATCTGTCATCTGTCATCTGTCATCTGTCATCTGTCATCTGTCATCTGTCATCTGTCATCTGTCATCTGTCATCTGTCATCTGTCATCTGTCATCTGTCATCTGTCATCTGTCATCTGTCATCTGTCATCTGTCATCTGTCATCTGTCATCTGTCATCTGTCATCTGTCATCTGTCATCTGTCATCTGTCATCTGTCATCTGTCATCTGTCATCTGTCATCTGTCATCTGTCATCTGTCATCTGTCATCTGTCATCTGTCATCTGTCATCTGTCATCTGTCATCTGTCATCTGTCATCTGTCATCTGTCATCTGTCATCTGTCATCTGTCATCTGTCATCTGTCATCTGTCATCTGTCATCTGTCATCTGTCATCTGTCATCTGTCATCTGTCATCTGTCATCTGTCATCTGTCGTCTGTCGTCTGTCGTCTGTCACCTGTCATCTGTCGTCTGTCGTCTGTCACCTGTCATCTGTCGTCTGTCACCTGTCATCTGTCGTCTGTCACCTGTCATCTGTCACCTGTCATCTGTCATCTGTCATCTGTCATCTGTCATCTGTCATCTGTCATCTGTCATCTGTCATCTGTCATCTGTCATCTGTCATCTGTCATCTGTCATCTGTCATCTGTCATCTGTCATCTGTCATCTGTCATCTGTCATCTGTCATCTGTCATCTGTCATCTGTCATCTGTCATCTGTCATCTGTCATCTGTCATCTGTCATCTGTCATCTGTCATCTGTCATCTGTCATCTGTCATCTGTCATCTGTCATCTGTCATCTGTCATCTGTCATCTGTCATCTGTCATCTGTCATCTGTCATCTGTCATCTGTCATCTGTCATCTGTCATCTGTCATCTGTCATCTGTCATCTGTCATCTGTCATCTGTCATCTGTCATCTGTCATCTGTCATCTGTCATCTGTCATCTGTCATCTGTCATCTGTCATCTGTCATCTGTCATCTGTCATCTGTCATCTGTCATCTGTCATCTGTCATCTGTCATCTGTCATCTGTCATCTGTCATCTGTCATCTGTCATCTGTCATCTGTCATCTGTCATCTGTCATCTGTCATCTGTCATCTGTCATCTGTCATCTGTCATCTGTCATTTGTCATCTGTCATCTGTCATCTGTCATCTGTCATCTGTCATCTGTCATCTGTCATCTGTCATCTGTCATCTGTCATCTGTCATCTGTCATCTGTCATCTGTCATCTGTCATCTGTCATCTGTCATCTGTCATCTGTCATCTGTCATCTGTCATCTGTCATCTGTCATCTGTCATCTGTCATCTGTCATCTGTCATCTGTCATCTGTCATCTGTCATCTGTCATCTGTCATCTGTCATCTGTCATCTGTCATCTGTCATCTGTCATCTGTCATCTGTCATCTGTCATCTGTCATCTGTCATCTGTCATCTGTCATCTGTCATCTGTCATCTGTCATCTGTCATCTGTCATCTGTCATCTGTCATCTGTCATTTATCATCTGTCATCTGTCATCTGTCATTTATCATCTGTCATCTGTCATTTATCATCTGTCATCTGTCATCTGTCATCTGTCATCTGTCATCTGTCATCTGTCATCTGTCATCTGTCATCTGTCATCTGTCATCTGTCATCTGTCATCTGTCATCTGTCATCTGTCATCTGTCATCTGTCATCTGTCATCTGTCATCTGTCATCTGTCATCTGTCATCTGTCATCTGTCATCTGTCATCTGTCATCTGTCATCTGTCATCTGTCATCTGTCATCTGTCATCTGTCATCTGTCATCTGTCATCTGTCATCTGTCATCTGTCATCTGTCATCTGTCATCTGTCATCTGTCATCTGTCATCTGTCATCTGTCATCTGTCATCTGTCATCTGTCATCTGTCATCTGTCATCTGTCATCTGTCATCTGTCATCTGTCATCTGTCATCTGTCATCTGTCATCTGTCATCTGTCATCTGTCATCTGTCATCTGTCATCTGTCATCTGTCATCTGTCATCTGTCATCTGTCATCTGTCATCTGTCATTTTTCATCTGTCATCTGTCATCTGTCATCTGTCATTTTTCATCTGTCATCTGTCATCTGTCATTTGTCATTTGTCATTTGTCATCTGTCATCTGTCATCTGTCATCTGTCATCTGTCATCTGTCATCTGTCATCTGTCATCTGTCATCTGTCATCTGTCATCTGTCATCTGTCATCTGTCATCTGTCATCTGTCATCTGTCATCTGTCATCTGTCATCTGTCATCTGTCATCTGTCATCTGTCATCTGTCATCTGTCATCTGTCATCTGTCATCTGTCATCTGTCATCTGTCATCTGTCATCTGTCATCTGTCATCTGTCATCTGTCATCTGTCATCTGTCATTTGTCATCTGTCATCTGTCATCTGTCATCTGTCATCTGTCATCTGTCATCTGTCATCTGTCATCTGTCATCTGTCATCTGTCATCTGTCATCTGTCATCTGTCATCTGTCATCTGTCATCTGTCATCTGTCATCTGTCATCTGTCATCTGTCATCTGTCATCTGTCATCTGTCATCTGTCATCTGTCATCTGTCATCTGTCATCTGTCATCTGTCATCTGTCATCTGTCATCTGTCATCTGTCATCTGTCATCTGTCATCTGTCATCTGTCATCTGTCATCTGTCATCTGTCATCTGTCATCTGTCATCTGTCATCTGTCATCTGTCATCTGTCATCTGTCATCTGTCATCTGTCATCTGTCATCTGTCATCTGTCATCTGTCATCTGTCATCTGTCATCTGTCATCTGTCATCTGTCATCTGTCATCTGTCATTTTTCATCTGTCATCTGTCATCTGTCATCTGTCATTTTTCATCTGTCATCTGTCATCTGTCATCTGTCATCTGTCATCTGTCATCTGTCATCTGTCATCTGTCATCTGTCATCTGTCATCTGTCATCTGTCATCTGTCATCTGTCATCTGTCATCTGTCATCTGTCATCTGTCATCTGTCATCTGTCATCTGTCATCTGTCATCTGTCATCTGTCATCTGTCATCTGTCATCTGTCATCTGTCATCTGTCATCTGTCATCTGTCATCTGTCATTTATCATCTGTCATTTATCATCTGTCATTTATCATCTATCATCTGTCATCTGTCATCTGTCATCTGTCATCTGTCATCTGTCATCTGTCATCTGTCATCTGTCATCTGTCATCTGTCATCTGTCATCTGTCATCTGTCATCTGTCATCTGTCATCTGTCATCTGTCATCTGTCATCTGTCATCTGTCATCTGTCATCTGTCATCTGTCATCTGTCATCTGTCATCTGTCATCTGTCATCTGTCATCTGTCATCTGTCATCTGTCATCTGTCATCTGTCATCTGTCATCTGTCATCTGTCATCTGTCATCTGTCATCTGTCATCTGTCATCTGTCATCTGTCATCTGTCATCTGTCATCTGTCATCTGTCATCTGTCATCTGTCATCTGTCATCTGTCATCTGTCATCTGTCATCTGTCATCTGTCATCTGTCATCTGTCATCTGTCATCTGTCATCTGTCATCTGTCATCTGTCATCTGTCATCTGTCATCTGTCATCTGTCATCTGTCATCTGTCATCTGTCATCTGTCATCTGTCATCTGTCATCTGTCATCTGTCATCTGTCATCTGTCATCTGTCATCTGTCATCTGTCATCTGTCATCTGTCATCTGTCATCTGTCATCTGTCATCTGTCATCTGTCATTTTTCATCTGTCATCTGTCATCTGTCATCTGTCATTTTTCATCTGTCATCTGTCATTTTTCATCTGTCATCTGTCATCTGTCATCTGTCATCTGTCATCTGTCATCTGTCATCTGTCATCTGTCATCTGTCATCTGTCATCTGTCATCTGTCATCTGTCATCTGTCATCTGTCATCTGTCATCTGTCATCTGTCATCTGTCATCTGTCATCTGTCATCTGTCATCTGTCATCTGTCATCTGTCATCTGTCATCTGTCATCTGTCATCTGTCATCTGTCATCTGTCATCTGTCATCTGTCATCTGTCATCTGTCATCTGTCATCTGTCATCTGTCATCTGTCATCTGTCATCTGTCATCTGTCATCTGTCATCTGTCATCTGTCATCTGTCATCTGTCATCTGTCATCTGTCGTCTGTCACCTGTCATCTGTCGTCTGTCACCTGTCATCTGTCGTCTGTCACCTGTCATCTGTCATCTGTCACCTGTCATCTGTCATCTGTCATCTGTCATCTGTCATCTGTCATCTGTCATCTGTCATCTGTCATCTGTCATCTGTCATCTGTCATCTGTCATCTGTCATCTGTCATCTGTCATCTGTCATCTGTCATCTGTCATCTGTCATCTGTCATCTGTCATCTGTCATCTGTCATCTGTCATCTGTCATCTGTCATCTGTCATCTGTCATCTGTCATCTGTCATCTGTCATCTGTCATCTGTCATCTGTCATCTGTCATTTTTCATCTGCCATCTGTCATCTGTGACTTGTCATCTGTGAGTTGTCATCTTTGATCTGTCATCTGTGATCTGTCATCTGTCATCTGTCATCTGTCATCTGTCATCTGTCATCTGTCATCTGTCATCTGTCATCTGTCATCTGTCATCTGTCATCTGTCATCTGTCATCTGTCATCTGTCATCTGTCATCTGTCATCTGTCATCTGTCATCTGTCATCTGTCATCTGTCATCTGTCATCTGTCATCTGTCATCTGTCATCTGTCATCTGTCATCTGTCATCTGTCATCTGTCATCTGTCATCTGTCATCTGTCATCTGTCATCTGTCATCTGTCATCTGTCATCTGTCATCTGTCATCTGTCATCTGTCATCTGTCATCTGTCATCTGTCATCTGTCATCTGTCATCTGTCATCTGTCATCTGTCATCTGTCATCTGTCATCTGTCATCTGTCATCTGTCATCTGTCATCTGTCATCTGTCATCTGTCATCTGTCATCTGTCATCTGTCATCTGTCATCTGTCATCTGTCATCTGTCATCTGTCATCTGTCATCTGTCATCTGTCATCTGTCATCTGTCATCTGTCATCTGTCATCTGTCATCTGTCATCTGTCATCTGTCATCTGTCATCTGTCATCTGTCATCTGTCATCTGTCATCTGTCATCTGTCATCTGTCATCTGTCATCTGTCATCTGTCATCTGTCATTTTTCATCTGCCATCTGTCATCTGTGACTTGTCATCTGTCATCTGTCATCTGTCATCTGTCATCTGTCATCTGTCATCTGTCATCTGTCATCTGTCATCTGTCATCTGTCATCTGTCATCTGTCATCTGTCATCTGTCATCTGTCATCTGTCATCTGTCATCTGTCATCTGTCATCTGGCATCTGTCATCTGTCATCTGTCATCTGTCATCTGTCATCTGTCATCTGTCATCTGTCATCTGTCATCTGTCATCTGTCATCTGTCATCTGTCATCTGTCATCTGTCATCTGTCATCTGTCATCTGTCATCTGTCATCTGTCATCTGTCATCTGTCATCTGTCATCTGTCATCTGTCATCTGTCATCTGTCATCTGTCATCTGTCATCTGTCATCTGTCATCTGTCATCTGTCATCTGTCATCTGTCATCTGTCATCTGTCATCTGTCATCTGTCATCTGTCATCTGTCATCTGTCATCTGTCATCTGTCATCTGTCATCTGTCATCTGTCATCTGTCATCTGTCATCTGTCATCTGTCATCTGTCATCTGTCATCTGTCATCTGTCATCTGTCATCTGTCATCTGTCATCTGTCATCTGTCATCTGTCATCTGTCATCTGTCATCTGTCATCTGTCATCTGTCATCTGTCATCTGTCATCTGTCATCTGTCATCTGTCATCTGTCATCTGTCATCTGTCATCTGTCATCTGTCATCTGTCATCTGTCATCTGTCATCTGTCATCTGTCATCTGTCATCTGTCATCTGTCATCTGTCATCTGTCATCTGTCATCTGTCATCTGTCATCTGTCATCTGTCATCTGTCATCTGTCATCTGTCATCTGTCATCTGTCATCTGTCATCTGTCATCTGTCATCTGTCATCTGTCATCTGTCATCTGTCATCTGTCATCTGTCATCTGTCATCTGTCATCTGTCATCTGTCATCTGTCATCTGTCATCTGTCATCTGTCATCTGTCATCTGTCATCTGTCATCTGTCATCTGTCATCTGTCATCTGTCATCTGTCATCTGTCATCTGTCATCTGTCATCTGTCATCTGTCATTTTTCATCTGTCATCTGTCATCTGTCATCTGTCATCTGTCATCTGTCATCTGTCATCTGTCATTTTTCATCTGTCATCTGTCATTTTTCATCTGTCATCTGTCATCTGTCATCTGTCATCTGTCATCTGTCATCTGTCATCTGTCATCTGTCATCTGTCATTTGTCATTTGTCATCTGTCATCTGTCATCTGTCATCTGTCATCTGTCATCTGTCATCTGTCATCTGTCATCTGTCATCTGTCATCTGTCATCTGTCATCTGTCATCTGTCATCTGTCATCTGTCATCTGTCATCTGTCATCTGTCATCTGTCATCTGTCATCTGTCATCTGTCATCTGTCATCTGTCATCTGTCATCTGTCATCTGTCATCTGTCATCTGTCATCTGTCATCTGTCATCTGTCATCTGTCATCTGTCATCTGTCATCTGTCATCTGTCATCTGTCATCTGTCATCTGTCATCTGTCATCTGTCATCTGTCATCTGTCATCTGTCATCTGTCATCTGTCATCTGTCATCTGTCATCTGTCATCTGTCATTTTTCATCTGTCATCTGTCATTTTTCATCTGTCATCTGTCATCTGTCATCTGTCATTTGTCATCTGTCATCTGTCATCTGTCATCTGTCATCTGTCATCTGTCATCTGTCATCTGTCATCTGTCATCTGTCATCTGTCATCTGTCATCTGTCATCTGTCATCTGTCATCTGTCATCTGTCATCTGTCATCTGTCATCTGTCATCTGTCATCTGTCATTTGTCATCTGTCATCTGTCATCTGTCATCTGTCATCTGTCATCTGTCATCTGTCATCTGTCATCTGTCATCTGTCATCTGTCATCTGTCATCTGTCATCTGTCATCTGTCATCTGTCATCTGTCATCTGTCATCTGTCATCTGTCATCTGTCATCTGTCATCTGTCATCTGTCATCTGTCATCTGTCATCTGTCATCTGTCATCTGTCATCTGTCATCTGTCATCTGTCATCTGTCATCTGTCATCTGTCATCTGTCATCTGTCATCTGTCATCTGTCATCTGTCATCTGTCATCTGTCATCTGTCATCTGTCATCTGTCATCTGTCATCTGTCATCTGTCATCTGTCATCTGTCATCTGTCATCTGTCATCTGTCATCTGTCATCTGTCATCTGTCATCTGTCATCTGTCATCTGTCATCTGTCATCTGTCATCTGTCATCTGTCATCTGTCATCTGTCATCTGTCATCTGTCATCTGTCATCTGTCATCTGTCATCTGTCATCTGTCATCTGTCATCTGTCATCTGTCATCTGTCATCTGTCATCTGTCATCTGTCATCTGTCATCTGTCATCTGTCATCTGTAATCTGTCATCTGTCATCTGTCATCTGTCATCTGTCATCTGTCATCTGTCATCTGTCATCTGTCATCTGTCATCTGTCATCTGTCATCTGTCATCTGTCATCTGTCATTTTTCATCTGGCATCTGTCATCTGTCATCTGTCATATGTGACTTGTCATCTTTGATCTGTCATCTGTGATCTGTCATCTGTCATCTGTCATCTGTCATCTGTCATCTGTCATCTGTCATCTGTCATCTGTCATCTGTCATCTGTCATCTGTCATCTGTCATCTGTCATCTGTCATCTGTCATCTGTCATCTGTCATCTGTCATCTGTCATCTGTCATCTGTCATCTGTCATCTGTCATCTGTCATCTGTCATCTGTCATCTGTCATCTGTCATCTGTCATCTGTCATCTGTCATCTGTCATCTGTCATCTGTCATCTGTCATCTGTCATCTGTCATCTGTCATCTGTCATCTGTCATCTGTCATCTGGCATCTGTCATCTGGCATCTGGCATCTGTCATCTGTCATCTGTCATCTGTCATCTGTCATCTGTCATCTGTCATCTGTCATCTGTCATCTGTCATCTGTCATCTGTCATCTGTCATCTGTCATCTGTCATCTGTCATCTGTCATCTGTCATCTGTCATCTGTCATCTGTCATCTGTCATCTGTCATCTGTCATCTGTCATCTGTCATCTGTCATCTGTCATCTGTCATCTGTCATCTGTCATCTGTCATCTGTCATCTGTCATCTGTCATCTGTCATCTGTCATCTGTCATCTGTCATCTGTCATCTGTCATCTGTCATCTGTCATCTGTCATCTGTCATCTGTCATCTGTCATCTGTCATCTGTCATCTGTCATCTGTCATCTGTCATCTGTCATCTGTCATCTGTCATCTGTCATCTGTCATCTGTCATCTGTCATCTGTCATCTGTCATCTGTCATCTGTCATCTGTCATCTGTCATCTGTCATCTGTCATCTGTCATCTGTCATCTGTCATCTGTCATCTGTCATCTGTCATCTGTCATCTGTCATCTGTCATCTGTCATCTGTCATCTGTCATCTGTCATCTGTCATTTTTCATCTGTCATCTGTCATCTGTCATCTGTCATCTGTCATTTTTCATCTGTCATCTGTCATTTTTCATCTGTCATCTGTCATCTGTTATCTGTCATCTGTCATCTGTCATCTGTCATCTGTCATCTGTCATTTGTCATTTGTCATCTGTCATCTGTCATCTGTCATCTGTCATCTGTCATCTGTCATCTGTCATCTGTCATCTGTCATCTGTCATCTGTCATCTGTCATCTGTCATCTGTCATCTGTCATCTGTCATCTGTCATCTGTCATCTGTCATCTGTCATCTGTCATCTGTCATCTGTCATCTGTCATCTGTCATCTGTCATCTGTCATCTGTCATCTGTCATCTGTCATCTGTCATCTGTCATCTGTCATCTGTCATCTGTCATCTGTCATCTGTCATCTGTCATCTGTCATCTGTCATCTGTCATCTGTCATCTGTCATCTGTCATCTGTCATCTGTCATCTGTCATCTGTCATCTGTCATCTGTCATCTGTCATCTGTCATCTGTCATCTGTCATCTGTCATTTGTCATTTGTCATCTGTCATCTGTCATCTGTCATCTGTCATCTGTCATCTGTCATCTGTCATCTGTCATCTGTCATCTGTCATCTGTCATCTGTCATCTGTCATCTGTCATCTGTCATCTGTCATCTGTCATCTGTCATCTGTCATCTGTCATCTGTCATCTGTCATCTGTCATCTGTCATCTGTCATCTGTCATCTGTCATCTGTCATCTGTCATCTGTCATCTGTCATCTGTCATCTGTCATCTGTCATCTGTCATCTGTCATCTGTCATCTGTCATCTGTCATCTGTCATCTGTCATCTGTCATCTGTCATCTGTCATCTGTCATCTGTCATCTGTCATCTGTCATCTGTCATCTGTCATCTGTCATCTGTCATCTGTCATCTGTCATCTGTCATCTGTCATCTGTCATCTGTCATCTGTCATCTGTCATCTGTCATCTGTCATCTGTCATCTGTCATCTGTCATCTGTCATCTGTCATCTGTCATCTGTCATCTGTCATCTGTCATCTGTCATCTGTCATCTGTCTTCTGTCATCTGTCATCTGTCTTCTGTCATCTGTCATCTGTCATCTGTCATCTGTCATCTGTCATCTGTCATCTGTCATCTGTCATCTGTCATCTGTCATCTGTCATCTGTCATCTGTCATCTGTCATCTGTCATCTGTCATCTGTCATCTGTCATCTGTCATCTGTCATCTGTCATCTGTCATCTGTCATCTGTCATCTGTCATCTGTCATCTGTCATCTGTCATCTGTCATTTATCATCTGTCATTTATCATCTATCATCTGTCATCTGTCATCTGTCATCTGTCATCTGTCATCTGTCATCTGTCATCTGTCATCTGTCATCTGTCATCTGTCATCTGTCATCTGTCATCTGTCATCTGTCATCTGTCATCTGTCATCTGTCATCTGTCATCTGTCATCTGTCATCTGTCATCTGTCATCTGTCATCTGTCATCTGTCATCTGTCATCTGTCATCTGTCATCTGTCATCTGTCATCTGTCATCTGTCATCTGTCATCTGTCATCTGTCATCTGTCATCTGTCATCTGTCATCTGTCATCTGTCATGTGTCATCTGTCATCTGTCACTGTCATCTGTCACTGTCATCTGTCATCTGTCATCTGTCATCTGTCATCTGTCATCTGGCATCTGTCATATCTAATTTGTCATCTCTCATTTGTCATCTGTCATCTGTCATCTGTCATCTGTCATCTGTCATCTGTCATCTGTCATCTGTCATCTGTCATCTGTCATCTGTCATCTGTCATCTGTCATCTGTCATCTGTCATCTGTCATCTGTCATCTGTCATCTGTCATCTGTCATCTGTCATCTGTCATCTGTCATCTGTCATCTGTCATCTGTCATCTGTCATCTGTCTTCTGTCATCTGTCATCTGTCATCTGTCATCTGTCATCTTTAATCTGTCATCTGTCATCTGTCATCTGTCACTGTCATCTGTCACTGTCATCTGTCATCTGTCATCTGTCATCTGTTATCTGTCATCTCTAATTTGTCATCTCTCATTTGTCATCTCTCATTTGTCATCTGTCATCTGTCATCTGTCATCTGTCATCTGTCATCTGTCATCTGTCATCTGTCATCTGTCATCTGTCATCTGTCATCTGTCATCCGTCATCTGTCATCTGTCATCTGTCATCTGTCATCTGTCATCTGTCATCTGTCATCTGTCATCTGTCATCTGTCATCTGTCATCTGTCATCTGTCATCTGTCATCTGTCATCTGTCATCTGTCATCTGTCATCTGTCATCTGTCATCTGTCATCTGTCATCTGTCATCTGTCATCTGTCATCTGTCATCTGTCATCTGTCATCTGTCATCTGTCATCTGTCATCTGTCATCTGTCATCTGTCATCTGTCATCTGTCATCTGTCATCTGTCATCTGTCATCTGTCATCTGTCATCTGTCATCTGTCATCTGTCATCTGTCATCTGTCATCTGTCACCTGTCATCTGTCATCTGTCACCTGTCACCTGTCACCTGTCACCCGTCACCTGTCACCCGTCACCTGTCACCTGTCACCTGTCACCTGTCACCTGTCACCTGTCACCTGTCATCTGTCATCTGTCATCTGTCACCTGTCATCTGTCACCTGTCATCTGTCATCTGTCATCTGTCACCTGTTACCTGTCATCTGTCACCTGTTACCTGTCATCTGTCATCTGTCATCTGTCATCTGTCATCTGTCATCTGTCATCTGTCATCTGTCATCTGTCATCTGT
This sequence comes from Meliscaeva auricollis, assembly GCA_948107695.1. Classification (NCBI taxonomy): domain Eukaryota; kingdom Metazoa; phylum Arthropoda; class Insecta; order Diptera; family Syrphidae; genus Meliscaeva; species Meliscaeva auricollis. Next base: position 38,859,988 of record OX403619.1, on the reverse strand, counting down.
CATCTGTCATCTGTCATCTGTCATCTGTCATCTGTCATCTGTCATCTGTCATCTGTCATCTGTCATCTGTCATCTGTCATCTGTCATCTGTCATCTGTCATCTGTCATCTGTCATCTGTCATCTGTCATCTGTCATCTGTCATCTGTCATCTGTCATCTGTCATCTGTCATCTGTCATCTGTCATCTGTCATCTGTCATCTGTCATCTGTCATCTGTCATCTGTCATCTGTCATCTGTCATCTGTCATCTGTCATCTGTCATCTGTCATCTGTCATCTGTCATCTGTCATCTGTCATCTGTCATTTTTCATCTGTCATCTGTCATCTGTCATCTGTCATCTGTCATCTGTCATCTGTCATCTGTCATCTGTCATCTGTCATCTGTCATCTGTCATCTGTCATCTGTCATCTGTCATCTGTCATCTGTCATCTGTCATCTGTCACCTGTCATCTGTCATCTGTCATCTGTCATCTGTCACCTGTCATCTGTCATCTGTCATCTGTCATCTGTCATCTGTCATCTGTCATCTGTCATCTGTCATCTGTCATCTGTCATCTGTCATCTGTCATCTGTCATCTGTCATCTGTCATCTGTCATCTGTCATCTGTCATCTGTCATCTGTCATCTGTCATCTGTCATCTGTCATCTGTCATCTGTCATCTGTCATCTGTCATCTGTCATCTGTCATCTGTCATCTGTCATCTGTCATCTGTCATCTGTCATCTGTCATCTGTCATCTGTCATCTGTCATCTGTCATCTGTCATCTGTCATCTGTCATCTGTCATCTGTCATCTGTCATCTGTCATCTGTCATCTGTCATCTGTCATCTGTCATCTGTCATCTGTCATCTGTCATCTGTCATCTGTCATCTGTCATCTGTCATCTGTCATCTGTCATCTGTCATCTGTCATCTGTCATCTGTCATCTGTCATCTGTCATCTGTCATCTGTCATCTGTCATCTGTCATCTGTCATCTGTCATCTGTCATCTGTCATCTGTCATCTGTCATCTGTCATCTGTCATCTGTCATCTGTCATCTGTCATCTGTCATCTGTCATCTGTCATCTGTCATCTGTCATCTGTCATCTGTCATCTGTCATCTGTCATCTGTCATCTGTCATCTGTCATCTGTCATCTGTCATCTGTCATCTGTCATCTGTCATCTGTCATCTGTCATCTGTCATCTGTCATCTGTCATCTGTCATCTGTCATCTGTCATCTGTCATCTGTCATCTGTCATCTGTCATCTGTCATCTGTCATCTGTCATCTGTCATCTGTCATCTGTCATCTGTCATCTGTCATCTGTCATCTGTCATCTGTCATCTGTCATCTGTCATCTGTCATCTGTCATCTGTCATCTGTCATCTGTCATCTGTCATCTGTCATCTGTCATCTGTCATCTGTCATCTGTCATCTGTCATCTGTCATCTGTCATCTGTCATCTGTCATCTGTCATCTGTCATCTGTCATCTGTCATCTGTCATCTGTCATCTGTCATCTGTCATCTGTCATCTGTCATCTGTCATCTGTCATCTGTCATCTGTCATCTGTCATCTGTCATCTGTCATCTGTCATCTGTCAACTGTCATCTGTCATCTGTCATCTGTCATCTGTCATCTGTCATCTGTCATCTGTCATCTGTCATCTGTCATCTGTCATCTGTCATCTGTCATCTGTCATCTGTCATCTGTCATCTGTCATCTGTCATCTGTCATCTGTCATCTGTCATCTGTCATCTGTCATCTGTCATCTGTCATCTGTCATCTGTCATCTGTCATCTGTCATCTGTCATCTGTCATCTGTCATCTGTCATCTGTCATCTGTCATCTGTCATCTGTCATCTGTCATCTGTCATCTGTCATCTGTCATCTGTCATCTGTCATCTGTCATCTGTCATCTGTCATCTGTCATCTGTCATCTGTCATCTGTCATCTGTCATCTGTCATCTGTCATCTGTCATCTGTCATCTGTCATCTGTCATCTGTCATCTGTCATCTGTCATCTGTCATCTGTCATCTGTCATCTGTCATCTGTCATCTGTCATCTGTCATCTGTCATCTGTCATCTGTCATCTGTCATCTGTCATCTGTCATCTGTCATCTGTCATCTGTCATCTGTCATCTGTCATCTGTCATCTGTCATCTGTCATCTGTCATCTGTCATCTGTCATCTGTCATCTGTCATCTGTCATCTGTCATCTGTCATCTGTCATCTGTCATCTGTCATCTGTCATCTGTCATCTGTCATCTGTCATCTGTCATCTGTCATCTGTCATCTGTCATCTGTCATCTGTCATCTGTCATCTGTCATCTGTCATCTGTCATCTGTCATCTGTCATCTGTCATCTGTCATCTGTCATCTGTCATCTGTCATCTGTCATCTGTCATCTGTCATCTGTCATCTGTCATCTGTCATCTGTCATCTGTCATCTGTCATCTGTCATCTGTCATCTGTCATCTGTCATCTGTCATCTGTCATCTGTCATCTGTCATCTGTCATCTGTCATCTGTCATCTGCCATCTGTCATCTGTCATCTGTCATCTGTCATCTGTCATCTGTCATCTGTCATCTGTCATCTGTCATCTGTCATCTGTCATACGTCATCTGTCATACGTCATCTGTCATCTGTCATCTGTCATCTGTCATCTGTCATCTGTCATCTGTCATCTGTCATCTGTCATTTGTCATCTGTCATCTGTCATTTGTCATCTGTCATTTGTCATTTGTCATCTGTCATCTGTCATCTGTCATCTGTCATTTGTCATCTGTCATTTGTCATCTGTCATCTGTCATTTGTCATCTGTCATTTGTCATCTGTCATCTGTCATCTGTCATCTGTCATCTGTCATCTGTCATCTGTCATCTGTCATCTGTCATCTGTCATCTGTCATCTGTCATCTGTCATCTGTCATCTGTCATCTGTCATTTGTCATCTGTCATTTGTCATCTGTCATCTGTCATTTGTCATCTGTCATCTGTCATTTGTCATCTGTCATTTGTCATTTGTCATCTGTCATCTGTCATCTGTCATCTGTCATTTGTCATCTGTCATTTGTCATCTGTCATCTGTCATTTGTCATCTGTCATTTGTCATCTGTCATCTGTCATCTGTCATCTGTCATCTGTCATCTGTCATCTGTCATCTGTCATCTGTCATCTGTCATCTGTCATCTGTCATCTGTCATTTGTCATCTGTCATCTGTCATTTGTCATCTGTCATTTGTCATCTGTCATCTGTCATCTGTCATCTGTCATCTGTCATTTGTCATTTGTCATCTGTCATCTGTCATTTGTCATCTGTCATTTGTCATCTGTCATTTGTCATCTGTCATCTGTCATTTGTCATCTGTCATTTGTCATCTGTCATCTGTCATCTGTCATCTGTCATCTGTCATCTGTCATCTGTCATCTGTCATCTGTCATCTGTCATCTGTCATCTGTCATCTGTCATCTGTCATCTGTCATCTGTCATCTGTCATCTGTCATCTGTCATCTGTCATCTGTCATCTGTCATCTGTCATCTGTCATCTGTCATCTGTCATCTGTCATCTGTCATCTGTCATCTGTCATCTGTCATCTGTCATCTGTCATCTGTCATCTGTCATCTGTCATATGTCATCTGTCATATGTCATCTGTCATCTGTCATCTGTCATCTGTCATCTGTCATCTGTCATCTGTTATCTGTCATCTGTTATCTGTTATCTGTCATCTGTTATCTGTCATCTGTTATCTGTCATCTGTCATCTGTTATCTGTCATCTGTCATCTGTCATCTGTCATCTGTCATCTGTCATCTGTCATCTGTCATCTGTCATCTGTCATCTGTCATCTGTCATCTGTCATCTGTCATCTGTCATCTGTCATCTGTCATCTGTCATCTGTCATCTGTCATCTGTCATCTGTCATCTGTCATTTGTCATCTGTCATTTGTCATTTGTCATTTGTCATTTGTCATTTGTCATTTGTCATTTGTCATCTGTCATTTGTCATCTGTCATTTGTCATCTGTCATTTGTCATCTGTCATCTGTCATCTGTCATCTGTCATCTGTCATCTGTCATCTGTCATCTGTCATCTGTCATCTGTCATCTGTCATCTGTCATCTGTCATCTGTCATCTGTCATCTGTCATCTGTCATCTGTCATCTGTCATCTGTCATCTGTCATCTGTCATCTGTCATCTGTCATCTGTCATCTGTCATCTGTCATCTGTCATCTGTCATCTGTCATCTGTCATCTGTCATCTGTCATCTGTCATCTGTCATCTGTCATCTGTCATCTGTCATCTGTCATCTGTCATCTGTCATCTGTCATCTGTCATCTGTCATCTGTCATCTGTCATCTGTCATCTGTCATCTGTCATTTGTCATCTGTCATTTGTCATCTGTCATCTGTCATCTGTCATCTGTCATCTGTCATTTGTCATTTGTCATTTGTCATTTGTCATTTGTCATTTGTCATTTGTCATTTGTCATCTATCATCTGTCATCTATCATCTGTCATCTGTCATCTGTCATCTGTCATCTGTCATCTGTCATCTGTCATCTGTCATTTGTCATCTGTCATTTGTCATCTGTCATTTGTCATTTGTCATTTGTCATTTGTCATCTGTCATCTGTCATCTGTCATCTGTCATCTGTCATTTGTCATCTGTCATCTGTCATCTGTCATCTGTCATCTGTCATCTGTCATCTGTCATCTGTCATCTGTCATCTGTCATCTGTCATCTGTCATCTGTCATCTGTCATCTGTCATCTGTCATCTGTCATCTGTCATCTGTCATCTGTCATCTGTCATCTGTCATCTGTCATCTGTCATCTGTCATCTGTCATCTGTCATCTGTCATCTGTCATCTGTCATCTGTCATCTGTCATCTGTCATCTGTCATCTGTCATCTGTCATCTGTCATCTGTCATCTGTCATCTGTCATCTGTCATCTGTCATCTGTCATCTGTCATCTGTCATCTGTCATCTGTCATCTGTCATCTGTCATCTGTCATCTGTCATCTGTCATCTGTCATCTGTCATCTGTCATTTGTCATCTGTCATCTGTCATCTGTCATCTGTCATCTGTCATCTGTCATCTGTCATCTGTCATCTGTCATCTGTCATCTGTCATCTGTCATCTGTCATCTGTCATCTGTCATCTGTCATCTGTCATCTGTCATCTGTCATCTGTCATCTGTCATCTGTCATCTGTCATCTGTCATCTGTCATCTGTCATCTGTCATCTGTCATCTGTCATCTGTCATCTGTCATCTGTCATCTGTCATCTGTCATCTGTCATCTGTCATCTGTCATCTGTCATCTGTCATCTGTCATCTGTCATCTGTCATCTGTCATCTGTCATCTGTCATCTGTCATCTGTCATCTGTCATCTGTCATCTGTCATCTGTCATCTGTCATCTGTCATCTGTCATCTGTCATCTGTCATCTGTCATCTGTCATCTGTCATCTGTCATCTGTCATCTGTCATCTGTCATCTGTCATCTGTCATCTTTCATCTGTCATCTGTCATCTGTCATCTGTCATCTGTCATCTGTCATCTGTCATCTGTCATCTGTCATCTGTCATCTGTCATCTGTCATCTGTCATCTGTCATCTGTCATCTGTCATCTGTCATCTGTCATCTGTCATCTGTCATCTGTCATCTGTCATCTGTCATCTGCCATCTGTCATCTGTCATCTGTCATCTGTCATCTGTCATCTGTCATCTGTCATCTGTCATCTGTCATCTGTCATCTGTCATCTGTCATCTGTCATCTGTCATCTGTCATCTGTCATCTGTCATCTGTCATCTGTCATCTGTCATCTGTCATCTGTCATCTGTCATCTGTCATCTGTCATCTGTCATCTGTCATCTGTCATCTGTCATTTGTCATCTGTCATCTGTCATTTGTCATTTGTCATTTGTCATTTGTCATTTGTCATTTGTCATTTGTCATTTGTCATTTGTCATTTGTCATTTGTCATTTGTCATTTGTCATTTGTCATCTGTCATCTGTCATCTGTCATCTGTCATCTGTCATCTGTCATCTGTCATCTGTCATCTGTCATTTGTCATCTGTCATCTGTCATCTGTCATTTGTCATCTGTCATTTGTCATCTGTCATTTGTCATTTGTCATCTGTCATCTGTCATCTGTCATCTGTCATCTGTCATCTGTCATCTGTCATCTGTCATCTGTCATCTGTCATCTGTCATCTGTCATCTGTCATCTGTCATCTGTCATCTGTCATCTGTCATCTGTCATCTGTCATCTGTCATCTGTCATCTGTCATCTGTCATCTGTCATCTGTCATCTGTCATCTGTCATCTGTCATCTGTCATCTGTCATCTGTCATCTGTCATCTGTCATCTGTCATCTGTCATCTGTCATCTGTCATCTGTCATCTGTCATCTGTCATCTGTCATCTGTCATCTGTCATCTGTCATCTGTCATCTGTCATCTGTCATCTGTCATCTGTCATCTGTCATCTGTCATCTGTCATCTGTCATCTGTCATCTGTCATCTGTCATCTGTCATCTGTCATCTGTCACCTGTCACCTGTCACCTGTCACCTGTCACCTGTCATCTGTCACCTGTCACCTGTCACCTGTCACCTGTCACCTGTCACCTGTCATATGTTACCTGTCACCTGTCACCTGTCACCTGTCACCTGTCACCTGTCACCTGTCACCTGTCACCTGTCACCTGTCACCTGTCACCTGTCACCTGTCACCTGTCACCTGTCACCTGTCACCTGTCACCTGTCACCTGTCATCTGTCACCTGTCATCTGTCATCTGTCATCTGTCATCTGTCATCTGTCATCTGTCATCTGTCATCTGTCATCTGTCATCTGTCATCTGTCATCTGTCATCTGTCATCTGTCATCTGTCATCTGTCATCTGTCATCTGTCATCTGTCATCTGTCATCTGTCATCTGTCATCTGTCATCTGTCATCTGTCATCTGTCATCTGTCATCTGTCATCTGTCATCTGTCATCTGTCATCTGTCATCTGTCATCTGTCATCTGTCATCTGTCATCTGTCATCTGTCATCTGTCATCTGTCATCTGTCATCTGTCATCTGTCATCTGTCATCTGTCATCTGTCATCTGTCATCTGTCATCTGTCATCTGTCATCTGTCATCTGTCATCTGTCATCTGTCATCTGTCATCTGTCATCTGGCATCTGTCATCTGTCATCTGGCATCTGTCATCTGGCATCTGGCATCTGTCATCTGGCATCTGGCATCTGGCATCTGGCATCTGTCATCTGGCATCTGGCATCTGTCATCTGGCATCTGTCATCTGTCATCTGGCATCTGTCATCTGTCATCTGTCATCTGTCATCTGTCATCTGGCATCTGTCATCTGTCATCTGTCATCTGTCATCTGTCATCTGTCATCTGTCATCTGTCATCTGTCATCTGTCATCTGTCATCTGTCATCTGTCATCTGTCATCTGTCATCTGTCATCTGTCATCTGTCATCTGTCATCTGTCATCTGTCATCTGTCATCTGTCATCTGTCATCTGTCATCTGTCATCTGTCATCTGTCATCTGTCATCTGTCATCTGTCATCTGTCATCTGTCATCTGTCATCTGTCATCTGTCATCTGTCATCTGTCATCTGTCATCTGTCATCTGTCATCTGTCATCTGTCATCTGTCATCTGTCATCATCTGTCATCTGTCATCTGTCATCTGTCATCTGTCATCTGTCATCTGTCATCTGTCATCTGTCATCTGTCATCTGTCATCTGTCATCTGTCATCTGTCATCTGTCATCTGTCATCTGTCATCTGTCATCTGTCATCTGTCATCTGTCATCTGTCATCTGTCATCTGTCATCTGTCATCTGTCATCTGTCATCTGTCATCTGTCATCTGTCATCTGTCATCTGTCATCTGTCATCTGTCATCTGTCATCTGTCATCTGTCATCTGTCATCTGTCATCTGTCATCTGTCATCTGTCATCTGTCATCTGTCATCTGTCATCTGTCATCTGTCATCTGTCATCTGTCATCTGTCATCTGTCATCTGTCATCTGTCATCTGTCATCTGTCATCTGTCATCTGTCATCTGACATCTGTCATCTGGCATCTGTCATCTGGCATCTGTCATCTGTCATCTGTCATCTGTCATCTGTCATCTGTCATCTGTAATCTGTCATCTGTCATCTGTCATCTGTCATCTGTCATCTGTCATCTGTCATCTGTCATCTGTCATCTGTCATCTGTCATCTGTCATCTGTCATCTGTCATCTGTCATCTGTCATCTGTCATCTGTCATTTTTCATCTGCCATCTGTCATCTGTGACTTGTCATCTGTGACTTGTCATCTGTGATCTGTCATCTGTGATCTGTCATCTGTGATCTGTCATCTGTGATCTGTCATCTGTCATCTGTCATCTGTCATCTGGCATCTGTCATCTGGCATCTGTCATCTGTCATCTGGCATATGTCATCTGGCATATGTCATCTGTCATCTGTCATCTGTCATCTGTCATCTGTCATCTGTCATCTGTCATCTGTCATCTGTCATCTGTCATCTGTCATCTGTCATCTGTCATCTGTCATCTGTCATCTGTCATCTGTCATCTGTCATCTGTCATCTGTCATCTGTCATCTGTCATCTGTCATCTGTCATCTGTCATCTGTCATCTGTCATCTGTCATCTGTCATCTGTCATCTGTCATCTGTCATCTGTCATCTGTCATCTGTCATCTGTCATCTGTCATCTGTCATCTGTCATCTGTCATCTGTCATCTGTCATCTGTCATCTGTCATCTGTCATCTGTCATCTGTCATCTGTCATCTGTCATCTGTCATCTGTCATCTGTCATCTGTCATCTGTCATCTGTCATCTGTCATCTGTCATCTGTCATCTGTCATCTGTCATCTGTCATCTGTCATCTGTCATCTGTCATCTGTCATCTGTCATCTGTCATCTGTCATCTGTCATCTGTCATCTGTCATCTGTCATCTGTCATCTGTCATCTGTCATCTGTCATCTGTCATCTGTCATCTGTCATCTGTCATCTGTCATCTGTCATCTGTCATCTGTCATCTGTCATCTGTCATCTGTCATCTGTCATCTGTCATCTGTCATCTGTCATCTGTCATCTGTCATTTGTCATCTGTCATTTGTCATCTGTCATCTGTCATCTGTCATCTGTCATCTGTCATCTGTCATCTGTCATCTGTCATCTGTCACCTGTCACCTGTCACCTGTCACCTGTCACCTGTCACCTGTCACCTGTCATATGTTACCTGTCACCTGTCACCTGTCACCTGTCACCTGTCATATGTTACCTGTCACCTGTCACCTGTCACCTGTCACCTGTCACCTGTCACCTGTCACCTGTCACCTGTCACCTGTCACCTGTCACCTGTCACCTGTCACCTGTCACCTGTCACCTGTCACCTGTCACCTGTCACCTGTCACCTGTCACCTGTCACCTGTCACCTGTCACCTGTCACCTGTCACCTGTCACCTGTCACCTGTCACCTGTCACCTGTCACCTGTCACCTGTCACCTGTCACCTGTCACCTGTCACCTGTCACCTGTCACCTGTCATCTGTCATCTGTCATCTGTCATCTGTCATCTGTCATCTGTCATCTGTCATCTGTCATCTGTCATCTGTCATCTGTCATCTGTCATCTGTCATCTGTCATCTGTCATCTGTCATCTGTCATCTGTCATCTGTCATCTGTCATCTGTCATCTGTCATCTGTCATCTGTCATCTGTCATCTGTCATCTGTCATCTGTCATCTGTCATCTGTCATCTGTCATCTGTCATCTGTCATCTGTCATCTGTCATCTGTCATCTGTCATCTGTCATCTGTCATCTGTCATCTGTCATCTGTCATCTGTCATCTGTCATCTGTCATCTGTCATCTGTCATCTGTCATCTGTCATCTGTCATCTGTCATCTGTCATCTGTCATCTGTCATCTGTCATCTGTCATCTGTCATCTGTCATCTGTCATCTGTCATCTGTCATCTGTCATCTGTCATCTGTCATCTGTCATCTGTCATCTGTCATCTGTCATCTGTCATCTGTCATCTGTCATCTGTCATCTGTCATCTGTCATCTGTCATCTGTCATCTGTCATCTGTCATCTGTCATCTGTCATCTGTCATCTGTCATCTGTCATCTGTCATCTGTCATCTGTCATCTGTCATCTGTCATCTGTCATCTGTCATCTGCCATCTGTCATCTGCCATCTGTCATCTGTCATCTGTCATCTGTGACTTGTCATCTGTGACTTGTCATCTTTGATCTGTCATCTGTCATCTGTCATCTGTCATCTGTCATCTGTCATCTGTCATCTGTCATCTGTCATCTGTCATCTGTCATCTGTCATCTGTCATCTGTCATCTGTCATCTGTCATCTGTCATCTGTCATCTGTCATCTGTCATCTGTCATCTGTCATCTGTCATTTTTCATCTGCCATCTGTCATCTGTGACTTGTCATCTGTGACTTGTCATCTGTGATCTGTCATCTGTGATCTGTCATCTGTCATCTGTCATCTGTCATCTGGCATCTGTCATCTGGCATCTGTCATCTGTCATCTGGCATATGTCATCTGGCATATGTCATCTGTCATCTGTCATCTGTCATCTGTCATCTGTCATCTGTCATCTGTCATCTGTCATCTGTCATCTGTCATCTGTCATCTGTCATCTGTCATCTGTCATCTGTCATCTGTCATCTGTCATCTGTCATCTGTCATCTGTCATCTGTCATCTGTCATCTGTCATCTGTCATCTGTCATCTGTCATCTGTCATCTGTCATCTGTCATCTGTCATCTGTCATCTGTCATCTGTCATCTGTCATCTGTCATCTGTCATCTGTCATCTGTCATCTGTCATCTGTCATCTGTCATCTGTCATCTGTCATCTGTCATCTGTCATCTGTCATCTATCATCTGTCATCTGTCATCTGTCATCTGTCATCTGTCATCTGTCATCTGTCATCTGTCATCTGTCATCTGTCATCTGTCATCTGTCATCTGTCATCTGTCATCTGTCATCTGTCATCTGTCATCTGTCATCTGTCATCTGTCATCTGTCATCTGTCATCTGTCATCTGTCATCTGTCATCTGTCATCTGTCATCTGTCATCTGTCATCTGTCATCTGTCATCTGTCATCTGTCATCTGTCATCTGTCATCTGTCATCTGTCATCTGTCATCTGTCATCTGTCATCTGTCATCTGTGATCTGTCATCTGTCATCTGTCATCTGTCATCTGTGATCTGTGATCTGTCATCTGTCATCTGTCATCTGTCATCTGTCATCTGTCATCTGTCATCTGTCATCTGTCATCTGTCATCTGTCATCTGTCATCTGTCATCTGTCATCTGTCATCTGTCATCTGTCATTTTTCATCTGTCATCTGTCATCTGTCATTTTTCATCTGTCATCTGTCATCTGTCATCTGTCATCTGTCATCTGTCATCTGTCATCTGTCATCTGTCATCTGTCATCTGTCATCTGTCATCTGTCATCTGTCATCTGTCATCTGTCATCTGTCATCTGTCATCTGTCATCTGTCATCTGTCATCTGTCATCTGTCATCTGTCATCTGTCATCTGTCATCTGTCATCTGTCATCTGTCATCTGTCATCTGTCATCTGTCATCTGTCATCTGTCATCTGTCATCTGTCATCTGTCATCTGTCATCTGTCATCTGTCATCTGTCATCTGTCATCTGTCATCTGTCATCTGTCATCTGTCATCTGTCATCTGTCATCTGTCATCTGTCATCTGTCATCTGTCATCTGTCATCTGTCATCTGTCATCTGTCATCTGTCATCTGTCATCTGTCATCTGTCATCTGTCATCTGTCATCTGTCATCTGTCATCTGTCATCTGTCATCTGTCATCTGTCATCTGTCATCTGTCATCTGTCATCTGTCATCTGTCATCTGTCATCTGTCATCTGTCATCTGTCATCTGTCATCTGTCATCTGTCATCTGTCATCTGTCATCTGTCATCTGTCATCTGTCATCTGTCATCTGTCATCTGTCATCTGTCATCTGTCATCTGTCATCTGTCATCTGTCATCTGTCATCTGTCATCTGTCATCTGTCATCTGTCATCTGTCATCTGTCATCTGTCATCTGTCATCTGTCATCTGTCATCTGTCATCTGTCATCTGTCATCTGTCATCTGTCATCTGTCATCTGTCATCTGTCATCTGTCATCTGTCATCTGTCATCTGTCATCTGTCATCTGTCATCTGTCATCTGTCATCTGTCATCTGTCATCTGTCATCTGTCATCTGTCATCTGTCATCTGTCATCTGTCATCTGTCATCTGTCATCTGTCATCTGTCATCTGTCATCTGTCATCTGTCATCTGTCATCTGTCATCTGTCATCTGTCATCTGTCATCTGTCATCTGTCATCTGTCATCTGTCATCTGTCATCTGTCATCTGTCATCTGTCATCTGTCATCTGTCATCTGTCATCTGTCATCTGTCATCTGTCATCTGTCATCTGTCATCTGTCATCTGTCATCTGTCATCTGTCATCTGTCATCTGTCATCTGTCATCTGTCATCTGTCATCTGTCATCTGTCATCTGTCATCTGTCATCTGTCATCTGTCATCTGTCATCTGTCATCTGTCATCTGTCATCTGTCATCTGTCATCTGTCATCTGTCATCTGTCATCTGTCATCTGTCATCTGTCATCTGTCATCTGTCATCTGTCATCTGTCATCTGTCATCTGTCATCTGTCATCTGTCATCTGTCATCTGTCATCTGTCATCTGTCATCTGTCATCTGTCATCTGTCATCTGTCATCTGTCATCTGTCATCTGTCATCTGTCATCTGTCATCTGTCATCTGTCATCTGTCATCTGTCATTTTTCATCTGTCATCTGTCATCTGTCATCTGTCATCTGTCATTTTTCATCTGTCATCTGTCATTTTTCATCTGTCATCTGTCATCTGTCATCTGTCATCTGTCATCTGTCATCTGTCATCTGTCATCTGTCATCTGTCATCTGTCATCTGTCATCTGTCATCTGTCATCTGTCATCTGTCATCTGTCATCTGTCATCTGTCATCTGTCATCTGTCATCTGTCATCTGTCATCTGTCATCTGTCATCTGTCATCTGTCATCTGTCATCTGTCATCTGTCATCTGTCATCTGTCATCTGTCATCTGTCATCTGTGACTTGTCATCTGTGATCTGTGATCTGTCATCTGTCATCTGTCATCTGTCATCTGTCATCTGTCATCTGTCATCTGTCATCTGTCATCTGTCATCTGTCATCTGTCATCTGTCATCTGTCATCTGTCATCTGTCATCTGTCATCTGTCATCTGTCATCTGTCATCTGTCATCTGTCATCTGTCATCTGTCATCTGTCATCTGTCATCTGTCATCTGTCATCTGTCATCTGTCATCTGTCATCTGTCATCTGTCATCTGTCATCTGTCATCTGTCATCTGTCATCTGTCATCTGTCATCTGTCATCTGTCATCTGTCATCTGTCATCTGTCATTTTTCATCTGTCATCTGTCATCTGTCATTTTTCATCTGTCATCTGTCATCTGTCATTTTTCATCTGTCATCTGTCATCTGTCATCTGTCATCTGTCATCTGTCATCTGTCATCTGTCATCTGTCATCTGTCATCTGTCATCTGTCATCTGTCATCTGTCATCTGTCATATGTCATCTGTCATCTGTCATCTGTCATCTGTCATCTGTCATCTGTCATCTGTCATCTGTCATCTGTCATCTGTCATCTGTCATCTGTCATCTGTCATCTGTCATCTGTCATCTGTCATCTGTCATCTGTCATCTGTCATCTGTCATCTGTCATCTGTCATCTGTCATCTGTCATCTGTCATCTGTCATCTGTCATCTGTCATCTGTCATCTGTCATCTGTCATCTGTCATCTGTCATCTGTCATCTGTCATCTGTCATCTGTCATCTGTCATCTGTCATCTGTCATCTGTCATCTGTCATCTGTCATCTGTCATCTGTCATCTGTCATCTGTCATCTGTCATCTGTCATCTGTCATCTGTCATCTGTCATCTGTCATCTGTCATCTGTCATCTGTCATCTGTCATCTGTCATCTGTCATCTGTCATCTGTCATCTGTCATCTGTCATCTGTCATCTGTCATCTGTCATCTGTCATCTGTCATCTGTCATCTGTCATCTGTCATCTGTCATCTGTCATCTGTCATCTGTCATCTGTCATCTGTCATCTGTCATCTGTCATCTGTCATCTGTCATCTGTCATCTGTCATCTGTCATCTGTCATCTGTCATCTGTCATCTGTCATCTGTCATCTGTCATCTGTCATCTGTCATCTGTCATCTGTCATTTTTCATCTGTCATCTGTCATCTGTCATCTGTCATCTGTCATCTGTCATCTGTCATCTGTCATCTGTCATCTGTCATCTGTCATCTGTCATCTGTCATCTGTCATCTGTCATCTGTCATCTGTCATCTGTCATCTGTCATCTGTCATCTGTCATCTGTCATCTGTCATCTGTCATCTGTCATCTGTCATCTGTCATCTGTCATCTGTCATCTGTCATCTGTCATCTGTCATCTGTCATCTGTCATCTGTCATCTGTCATCTGTCATCTGTCATCTGTCATCTGTCATTTTTCATCTGTCATCTGTCATCTGTCATCTGTCATCTGTCATCTGTCATCTGTCATCTGTCATCTGTCATCTGTCATCTGTCATCTGTCATCTGTCATCTGTCATCTGTCATCTGTCATCTGTCATCTGTCATCTGTCATCTGTCATCTGTCATCTGTCATCTGTCATCTGTCATCTGTCATCTGTCATCTGTCATCTGTCATCTGTCATCTGTCATCTGTCATCTGTCATCTGTCATCTGTCATCTGTCATCTGTCATCTGTCATCTGTCATCTGTCATCTGTCATCTGTCATCTGTCATCTGTCATCTGTCATCTGTCATCTGTCATCTGTCATCTGTCATCTGTCATCTGTCATCTGTCATCTGTCATCTGTCATCTGTCATCTGTCATCTGTCATCTGTCATCTGTCATCTGTCATCTGTCATCTGTCATCTGTCATCTGTCATCTGTCATCTGTCATCTGTCATCTGTCATCTGTCATCTGTCATCTGTCATCTGTCATCTGTCATCTGTGACTTGTCATCTGTGATCTGTGATCTGTGATCTGTCATCTGTCATATGTCATCTGTCATCTGTCATCTGTCATCTGTCATCTGTCATCTGTCATCTGTCATCTGTCATCTGTCATCTGTCATCTGTCATCTGTCATCTGTCACCTGTCATCTGTCATCTGTCATCTGTCATTTTTCATCTGTCATCTGTCATCTGTCATCTGTCATCTGTCATCTGTCATCTGTCATCTGTCATCTGTCATTTTTCATCTGTCATCTGTCATCTGTCATTTTTCATCTGTCATCTGTCATCTGTCATCTGTCATCTGTCATCTGTCATCTGTCATCTGTCATCTGTCATCTGTCATCTGTCATCTGTCTTCTGTCATCTGTCATCTGTCATCTGTCATCTGTCATCTGTCATCTGTCATCTGTCATCTGTCATCTGTCATCTGTCATCTGTCATCTGTCATCTGTCATCTGTCATCTGTCATCTGTCATCTGTCATCTGTCATCTGTCATCTGTCATCTGTCATCTGTCATCTGTCATCTGTCATCTGTCATCTGTCATCTGTCATCTGTCATCTGTCATCTGTCATCTGTCATCTGTCATCTGTCATCTGTCATCTGTCATCTGTCATCTGTCATCTGTCATCTGTCATCTGTCATCTGTCATCTGTCATCTGTCATCTGTCATCTGTCATCTGTCATCTGTCATCTGTCATCTGTCATCTGTCATCTGTCATCTGTCATCTGTCATCTGTCATCTGTCATCTGTCATCTGTCATCTGTCATCTGTCATCTGTCATCTGTCATCTGTCATCTGTCATCTGTCATCTGTCATCTGTCATCTGTCATCTGTCATCTGTCATCTGTCATCTGTCATCTGTCATCTGTCATCTGTCATCTGTCATCTGTCATCTGTCATCTGTCATCTGTCATCTGTCATCTGTCATCTGTCATCTGTCATCTGTCATCTGTCATCTGTCATCTGTCATCTGTCATCTGTCATCTGTCATCTGTCATCTGTCATCTGTCATCTGTCATCTGTCATCTGTCATCTGTCATCTGTCATCTGTCATCTGTCATCTGTCATCTGTCATCTGTCATCTGTCATCTGTCATCTGTCATCTTTCATCTGTCATCTGTCATCTGTCATCTGGCATCTGGCATCTGGCATCTGGCATCTGTCATCTGTCATCTGTCATCTGTCATCTGTCATCTGTCATCTGTCATCTGGCATCTGTCATCTGGCATCTGTCATCTGTCATCTGGCATCTGGCATCTGGCATCTGTCATCTGTCATCTGTCATCTGTCATCTGTCATCTGTCATCTGTCATCTGTCATCTGTCATCTGTCATCTGTCATCTGTCATCTGTCATCTGTCATCTGTCATCTGTCATCTGTCATCTGTCATCTGTCATCTGTCATCTGTCATCTGTCATCTGTCATCTGTCATCTGTCATCTGTCATCTGTCATCTGTCATCTGTCATCTGTCATCTGTCATCTGTCATCTGTCATCTGTCATCTGTCATCTGTCATCTGTCATCTGTCATCTGTCATCTGTCATCTGTCATCTGTCATCTGTCATCTGTCATCTGTCATCTGTCATCTGTCATCTGTCATCTGTCATCTTTCATCTGTCATCTGTCATCTGTCATCTGTCATCTGTCATCTGTCATCTGTCATCTGTCATCTGTCATCTGTCATCTGTCATCTGTCATCTGTCATCTGTCATCTGTCATCTGTCATCTGTCATCTGTCATCTGTGACTTGTCATCTGTGATCTGTGATCTGTGATCTGTCATCTGTCATATGTCATCTGTCATCTGTCATCTGTCATCTGTCATCTGTCATCTGTCATCTGTCATCTGTCATCTGTCATCTGTCATCTGTCATCTGTCATCTGTCACCTGTCATCTGTCATCTGTCATCTGTCATTTTTCATCTGTCATCTGTCATCTGTCATCTGTCATCTGTCATCTGTCATCTGTCATCTGTCATCTGTCATTTTTCATCTGTCATCTGTCATCTGTCATTTTTCATCTGTCATCTGTCATCTGTCATCTGTCATCTGTCATCTGTCATCTGTCATCTGTCATCTGTCATCTGTCATCTGTCTTCTGTCATCTGTCATCTGTCATCTGTCATCTGTCATCTGTCATCTGTCATCTGTCATCTGTCATCTGTCATCTGTCATCTGTCATCTGTCATCTGTCATCTGTCATCTGTCATCTGTCATCTGTCATCTGTCATCTGTCATCTGTCATCTGTCATCTGTCATCTGTCATCTGTCATCTGTCATCTGTCATCTGTCATCTGTCATCTGTCATCTGTCATCTGTCATCTGTCATCTGTCATCTGTCATCTGTCATCTGTCATCTGTCATCTGTCATCTGTCATCTGTCATCTGTCATCTGTCATCTGTCATCTGTCATCTGTCATCTGTCATCTGTCATCTGTCATCTGTCATCTGTCATCTGTCATCTGTCATCTGTCATCTGTCATCTGTCATCTGTCATCTGTCATCTGTCATCTGTCATCTGTCATCTGTCATCTGTCATCTGTCATCTGTCATCTGTCATCTGTCATCTGTCATCTGTCATCTGTCATCTGTCATCTGTCATCTGTCATCTGTCATCTGTCATCTGTCATCTGTCATCTGTCATCTGTCATCTGTCATCTGTCATCTGTCATCTGTCATCTGTCATCTGTCATCTGTCATCTGTCATCTGTCATCTTTCATCTGTCATCTGTCATCTGTCATCTGGCATCTGGCATCTGGCATCTGGCATCTGTCATCTGTCATCTGTCATCTGTCATCTGTCATCTGTCATCTGTCATCTGTCATCTGGCATCTGTCATCTGGCATCTGTCATCTGTCATCTGGCATCTGGCATCTGGCATCTGTCATCTGTCATCTGTCATCTGTCATCTGTCATCTGTCATCTGTCATCTGTCATCTGTCATCTGTCATCTGTCATCTGTCATCTGTCATCTGTCATCTGTCATCTGTCATCTGTCATCTGTCATCTGTCATCTGTCATCTGTCATCTGTCATCTGTCATCTGTCATCTGTCATCTGTCATCTGTCATCTGTCATCTGTCATCTGTCATCTGTCATCTGTCATCTGTCATCTGTCATCTGTCATCTGTCATCTGTCATCTGTCATCTGTCATCTGTCATCTGTCATCTGTCATCTGTCATCTGTCATCTGTCATCTGTCATCTGTCATCTGTCATCTGTCATCTGTCATCTGTCATCTGTCATCTGTCATCTGTCATCTGTCATCTGTCATCTGTCATCTGTCATCTGTCATCTGTCATCTGTCATCTGTCATCTGTCATCTGTCATCTGTCGTCTGTCGTCTGTCACCTGTCATCTGTCGTCTGTCGTCTGTCACCTGTCATCTGTCGTCTGTCACCTGTCATCTGTCGTCTGTCACCTGTCATCTGTCACCTGTCATCTGTCATCTGTCATCTGTCATCTGTCATCTGTCATCTGTCATCTGTCATCTGTCATCTGTCATCTGTCATCTGTCATCTGTCATCTGTCATCTGTCATCTGTCATCTGTCATCTGTCATCTGTCATCTGTCATCTGTCATCTGTCATCTGTCATCTGTCATCTGTCATCTGTCATCTGTCATCTGTCATCTGTCATCTGTCATCTGTCATCTGTCATCTGTCATCTGTCATCTGTCATCTGTCATCTGTCATCTGTCATCTGTCATCTGTCATCTGTCATCTGTCATCTGTCATCTGTCATCTGTCATCTGTCATCTGTCATCTGTCATCTGTCATCTGTCATCTGTCATCTGTCATCTGTCATCTGTCATCTGTCATCTGTCATCTGTCATCTGTCATCTGTCATCTGTCATCTGTCATCTGTCATCTGTCATCTGTCATCTGTCATCTGTCATCTGTCATCTGTCATCTGTCATCTGTCATCTGTCATCTGTCATCTGTCATCTGTCATCTGTCATCTGTCATCTGTCATCTGTCATCTGTCATCTGTCATCTGTCATCTGTCATCTGTCATCTGTCATTTGTCATCTGTCATCTGTCATCTGTCATCTGTCATCTGTCATCTGTCATCTGTCATCTGTCATCTGTCATCTGTCATCTGTCATCTGTCATCTGTCATCTGTCATCTGTCATCTGTCATCTGTCATCTGTCATCTGTCATCTGTCATCTGTCATCTGTCATCTGTCATCTGTCATCTGTCATCTGTCATCTGTCATCTGTCATCTGTCATCTGTCATCTGTCATCTGTCATCTGTCATCTGTCATCTGTCATCTGTCATCTGTCATCTGTCATCTGTCATCTGTCATCTGTCATCTGTCATCTGTCATCTGTCATCTGTCATCTGTCATCTGTCATCTGTCATCTGTCATCTGTCATCTGTCATCTGTCATCTGTCATCTGTCATTTATCATCTGTCATCTGTCATCTGTCATTTATCATCTGTCATCTGTCATTTATCATCTGTCATCTGTCATCTGTCATCTGTCATCTGTCATCTGTCATCTGTCATCTGTCATCTGTCATCTGTCATCTGTCATCTGTCATCTGTCATCTGTCATCTGTCATCTGTCATCTGTCATCTGTCATCTGTCATCTGTCATCTGTCATCTGTCATCTGTCATCTGTCATCTGTCATCTGTCATCTGTCATCTGTCATCTGTCATCTGTCATCTGTCATCTGTCATCTGTCATCTGTCATCTGTCATCTGTCATCTGTCATCTGTCATCTGTCATCTGTCATCTGTCATCTGTCATCTGTCATCTGTCATCTGTCATCTGTCATCTGTCATCTGTCATCTGTCATCTGTCATCTGTCATCTGTCATCTGTCATCTGTCATCTGTCATCTGTCATCTGTCATCTGTCATCTGTCATCTGTCATCTGTCATCTGTCATCTGTCATCTGTCATCTGTCATCTGTCATCTGTCATCTGTCATCTGTCATCTGTCATCTGTCATCTGTCATCTGTCATCTGTCATCTGTCATCTGTCATCTGTCATTTTTCATCTGTCATCTGTCATCTGTCATCTGTCATTTTTCATCTGTCATCTGTCATCTGTCATTTGTCATTTGTCATTTGTCATCTGTCATCTGTCATCTGTCATCTGTCATCTGTCATCTGTCATCTGTCATCTGTCATCTGTCATCTGTCATCTGTCATCTGTCATCTGTCATCTGTCATCTGTCATCTGTCATCTGTCATCTGTCATCTGTCATCTGTCATCTGTCATCTGTCATCTGTCATCTGTCATCTGTCATCTGTCATCTGTCATCTGTCATCTGTCATCTGTCATCTGTCATCTGTCATCTGTCATCTGTCATCTGTCATCTGTCATCTGTCATCTGTCATTTGTCATCTGTCATCTGTCATCTGTCATCTGTCATCTGTCATCTGTCATCTGTCATCTGTCATCTGTCATCTGTCATCTGTCATCTGTCATCTGTCATCTGTCATCTGTCATCTGTCATCTGTCATCTGTCATCTGTCATCTGTCATCTGTCATCTGTCATCTGTCATCTGTCATCTGTCATCTGTCATCTGTCATCTGTCATCTGTCATCTGTCATCTGTCATCTGTCATCTGTCATCTGTCATCTGTCATCTGTCATCTGTCATCTGTCATCTGTCATCTGTCATCTGTCATCTGTCATCTGTCATCTGTCATCTGTCATCTGTCATCTGTCATCTGTCATCTGTCATCTGTCATCTGTCATCTGTCATCTGTCATCTGTCATCTGTCATCTGTCATCTGTCATCTGTCATCTGTCATCTGTCATCTGTCATCTGTCATCTGTCATCTGTCATCTGTCATCTGTCATCTGTCATTTTTCATCTGTCATCTGTCATCTGTCATCTGTCATTTTTCATCTGTCATCTGTCATCTGTCATCTGTCATCTGTCATCTGTCATCTGTCATCTGTCATCTGTCATCTGTCATCTGTCATCTGTCATCTGTCATCTGTCATCTGTCATCTGTCATCTGTCATCTGTCATCTGTCATCTGTCATCTGTCATCTGTCATCTGTCATCTGTCATCTGTCATCTGTCATCTGTCATCTGTCATCTGTCATCTGTCATCTGTCATCTGTCATTTATCATCTGTCATTTATCATCTGTCATTTATCATCTATCATCTGTCATCTGTCATCTGTCATCTGTCATCTGTCATCTGTCATCTGTCATCTGTCATCTGTCATCTGTCATCTGTCATCTGTCATCTGTCATCTGTCATCTGTCATCTGTCATCTGTCATCTGTCATCTGTCATCTGTCATCTGTCATCTGTCATCTGTCATCTGTCATCTGTCATCTGTCATCTGTCATCTGTCATCTGTCATCTGTCATCTGTCATCTGTCATCTGTCATCTGTCATCTGTCATCTGTCATCTGTCATCTGTCATCTGTCATCTGTCATCTGTCATCTGTCATCTGTCATCTGTCATCTGTCATCTGTCATCTGTCATCTGTCATCTGTCATCTGTCATCTGTCATCTGTCATCTGTCATCTGTCATCTGTCATCTGTCATCTGTCATCTGTCATCTGTCATCTGTCATCTGTCATCTGTCATCTGTCATCTGTCATCTGTCATCTGTCATCTGTCATCTGTCATCTGTCATCTGTCATCTGTCATCTGTCATCTGTCATCTGTCATCTGTCATCTGTCATCTGTCATCTGTCATCTGTCATCTGTCATTTTTCATCTGTCATCTGTCATCTGTCATCTGTCATTTTTCATCTGTCATCTGTCATCTGTCATCTGTCATCTGTCATCTGTCATCTGTCATCTGTCATCTGTCATCTGTCATCTGTCATCTGTCATCTGTCATCTGTCATCTGTCATCTGTCATCTGTCATCTGTCATCTGTCATCTGTCATCTGTCATCTGTCATCTGTCATCTGTCATCTGTCATCTGTCATCTGTCATCTGTCATCTGTCATCTGTCATCTGTCATCTGTCATCTGTCATCTGTCATCTGTCATCTGTCATCTGTCATCTGTCATCTGTCATCTGTCATCTGTCATCTGTCATCTGTCATCTGTCATCTGTCATCTGTCGTCTGTCACCTGTCATCTGTCGTCTGTCACCTGTCATCTGTCGTCTGTCACCTGTCATCTGTCATCTGTCACCTGTCATCTGTCATCTGTCATCTGTCATCTGTCATCTGTCATCTGTCATCTGTCATCTGTCATCTGTCATCTGTCATCTGTCATCTGTCATCTGTCATCTGTCATCTGTCATCTGTCATCTGTCATCTGTCATCTGTCATCTGTCATCTGTCATCTGTCATCTGTCATCTGTCATCTGTCATCTGTCATCTGTCATCTGTCATCTGTCATCTGTCATCTGTCATCTGTCATCTGTCATCTGTCATCTGTCATCTGTCATCTGTCATCTGTCATCTGTCATTTTTCATCTGCCATCTGTCATCTGTGACTTGTCATCTGTGAGTTGTCATCTTTGATCTGTCATCTGTGATCTGTCATCTGTCATCTGTCATCTGTCATCTGTCATCTGTCATCTGTCATCTGTCATCTGTCATCTGTCATCTGTCATCTGTCATCTGTCATCTGTCATCTGTCATCTGTCATCTGTCATCTGTCATCTGTCATCTGTCATCTGTCATCTGTCATCTGTCATCTGTCATCTGTCATCTGTCATCTGTCATCTGTCATCTGTCATCTGTCATCTGTCATCTGTCATCTGTCATCTGTCATCTGTCATCTGTCATCTGTCATCTGTCATCTGTCATCTGTCATCTGTCATCTGTCATCTGTCATCTGTCATCTGTCATCTGTCATCTGTCATCTGTCATCTGTCATCTGTCATCTGTCATCTGTCATCTGTCATCTGTCATCTGTCATCTGTCATCTGTCATCTGTCATCTGTCATCTGTCATCTGTCATCTGTCATCTGTCATCTGTCATCTGTCATCTGTCATCTGTCATCTGTCATCTGTCATCTGTCATCTGTCATCTGTCATCTGTCATCTGTCATCTGTCATCTGTCATCTGTCATCTGTCATCTGTCATCTGTCATCTGTCATTTTTCATCTGCCATCTGTCATCTGTGACTTGTCATCTGTCATCTGTCATCTGTCATCTGTCATCTGTCATCTGTCATCTGTCATCTGTCATCTGTCATCTGTCATCTGTCATCTGTCATCTGTCATCTGTCATCTGTCATCTGTCATCTGTCATCTGTCATCTGTCATCTGTCATCTGGCATCTGTCATCTGTCATCTGTCATCTGTCATCTGTCATCTGTCATCTGTCATCTGTCATCTGTCATCTGTCATCTGTCATCTGTCATCTGTCATCTGTCATCTGTCATCTGTCATCTGTCATCTGTCATCTGTCATCTGTCATCTGTCATCTGTCATCTGTCATCTGTCATCTGTCATCTGTCATCTGTCATCTGTCATCTGTCATCTGTCATCTGTCATCTGTCATCTGTCATCTGTCATCTGTCATCTGTCATCTGTCATCTGTCATCTGTCATCTGTCATCTGTCATCTGTCATCTGTCATCTGTCATCTGTCATCTGTCATCTGTCATCTGTCATCTGTCATCTGTCATCTGTCATCTGTCATCTGTCATCTGTCATCTGTCATCTGTCATCTGTCATCTGTCATCTGTCATCTGTCATCTGTCATCTGTCATCTGTCATCTGTCATCTGTCATCTGTCATCTGTCATCTGTCATCTGTCATCTGTCATCTGTCATCTGTCATCTGTCATCTGTCATCTGTCATCTGTCATCTGTCATCTGTCATCTGTCATCTGTCATCTGTCATCTGTCATCTGTCATCTGTCATCTGTCATCTGTCATCTGTCATCTGTCATCTGTCATCTGTCATCTGTCATCTGTCATCTGTCATCTGTCATCTGTCATCTGTCATCTGTCATCTGTCATCTGTCATCTGTCATCTGTCATCTGTCATCTGTCATCTGTCATCTGTCATCTGTCATCTGTCATCTGTCATCTGTCATCTGTCATCTGTCATCTGTCATCTGTCATCTGTCATCTGTCATCTGTCATCTGTCATCTGTCATCTGTCATTTTTCATCTGTCATCTGTCATCTGTCATCTGTCATCTGTCATCTGTCATCTGTCATCTGTCATTTTTCATCTGTCATCTGTCATTTTTCATCTGTCATCTGTCATCTGTCATCTGTCATCTGTCATCTGTCATCTGTCATCTGTCATCTGTCATCTGTCATTTGTCATTTGTCATCTGTCATCTGTCATCTGTCATCTGTCATCTGTCATCTGTCATCTGTCATCTGTCATCTGTCATCTGTCATCTGTCATCTGTCATCTGTCATCTGTCATCTGTCATCTGTCATCTGTCATCTGTCATCTGTCATCTGTCATCTGTCATCTGTCATCTGTCATCTGTCATCTGTCATCTGTCATCTGTCATCTGTCATCTGTCATCTGTCATCTGTCATCTGTCATCTGTCATCTGTCATCTGTCATCTGTCATCTGTCATCTGTCATCTGTCATCTGTCATCTGTCATCTGTCATCTGTCATCTGTCATCTGTCATCTGTCATCTGTCATCTGTCATCTGTCATCTGTCATCTGTCATCTGTCATCTGTCATCTGTCATTTTTCATCTGTCATCTGTCATTTTTCATCTGTCATCTGTCATCTGTCATCTGTCATTTGTCATCTGTCATCTGTCATCTGTCATCTGTCATCTGTCATCTGTCATCTGTCATCTGTCATCTGTCATCTGTCATCTGTCATCTGTCATCTGTCATCTGTCATCTGTCATCTGTCATCTGTCATCTGTCATCTGTCATCTGTCATCTGTCATCTGTCATCTGTCATTTGTCATTTGTCATCTGTCATCTGTCATCTGTCATCTGTCATCTGTCATCTGTCATCTGTCATCTGTCATCTGTCATCTGTCATCTGTCATCTGTCATCTGTCATCTGTCATCTGTCATCTGTCATCTGTCATCTGTCATCTGTCATCTGTCATCTGTCATCTGTCATCTGTCATCTGTCATCTGTCATCTGTCATCTGTCATCTGTCATCTGTCATCTGTCATCTGTCATCTGTCATCTGTCATCTGTCATCTGTCATCTGTCATCTGTCATCTGTCATCTGTCATCTGTCATCTGTCATCTGTCATCTGTCATCTGTCATCTGTCATCTGTCATCTGTCATCTGTCATCTGTCATCTGTCATCTGTCATCTGTCATCTGTCATCTGTCATCTGTCATCTGTCATCTGTCATCTGTCATCTGTCATCTGTCATCTGTCATCTGTCATCTGTCATCTGTCATCTGTCATCTGTCATCTGTCATCTGTCATCTGTCATCTGTCATCTGTCATCTGTCATCTGTCATCTGTCATCTGTCATCTGTCATCTGTCATCTGTCATCTGTAATCTGTCATCTGTCATCTGTCATCTGTCATCTGTCATCTGTCATCTGTCATCTGTCATCTGTCATCTGTCATCTGTCATCTGTCATCTGTCATCTGTCATCTGTCATTTTTCATCTGGCATCTGTCATCTGTCATCTGTCATATGTGACTTGTCATCTTTGATCTGTCATCTGTGATCTGTCATCTGTCATCTGTCATCTGTCATCTGTCATCTGTCATCTGTCATCTGTCATCTGTCATCTGTCATCTGTCATCTGTCATCTGTCATCTGTCATCTGTCATCTGTCATCTGTCATCTGTCATCTGTCATCTGTCATCTGTCATCTGTCATCTGTCATCTGTCATCTGTCATCTGTCATCTGTCAT
This sequence comes from Meliscaeva auricollis, assembly GCA_948107695.1. NCBI lineage: Eukaryota > Metazoa > Arthropoda > Insecta > Diptera > Syrphidae > Meliscaeva > Meliscaeva auricollis. The sequence continues at coordinate 38,834,061 of OX403619.1, read as the reverse complement.
CTGTCATCTGTCATCTGTCATCTGTCATCTGTCATCTGTCATCTGTCATCTGTCATCTGTCATCTGTCATCTGTCATCTGTCATCTGTCATCTGTCATCTGTCATCTGTCATCTGTCATCTGTCATCTGTCATCTGTCATCTGGCATCTGGCATCTGTCATCTGGCATCTGGCATCTGTCATCTGTCATCTGTCATCTGTCATCTGTCATCTGTCATCTGTCATCTGTCATCTGTCATCTGTCATCTGTCATCTGTCATCTGTCATCTGTCATCTGTCATCTGTCATCTGTCATCTGTCATCTGTCATCTGTCATCTGTCATCTGTCATCTGTCATCTGTCATCTGTCATCTGTCATCTGTCATCTGTCATCTGTCATCTGTCATCTGTCATCTGTCATCTGTCATCTGTCATCTGTCATCTGTCATCTGTCATCTGTCATCTGTCATCTGTCATCTGTCATCTGTCATCTGTCATCTGTCATCTGTCATCTGTCATCTGTCATCTGTCATCTGTCATCTGTCATCTGTCATCTGTCATCTGTCATCTGTCATCTGTCATCTGTCATCTGTCATCTGTCATCTGTCATCTGTCATCTGTCATCTGTCATCTGTCATCTGTCATCTGTCATCTGTCATCTGTCATCTGTCATCTGTCATCTGTCATCTGTCATCTGTCATCTGTCATCTGTCATCTGTCATCTGTCATCTGTCATCTGTCATCTGTCATCTGTCATCTGTCATTTTTCATCTGTCATCTGTCATCTGTCATCTGTCATCTGTCATTTTTCATCTGTCATCTGTCATTTTTCATCTGTCATCTGTCATCTGTTATCTGTCATCTGTCATCTGTCATCTGTCATCTGTCATCTGTCATTTGTCATTTGTCATCTGTCATCTGTCATCTGTCATCTGTCATCTGTCATCTGTCATCTGTCATCTGTCATCTGTCATCTGTCATCTGTCATCTGTCATCTGTCATCTGTCATCTGTCATCTGTCATCTGTCATCTGTCATCTGTCATCTGTCATCTGTCATCTGTCATCTGTCATCTGTCATCTGTCATCTGTCATCTGTCATCTGTCATCTGTCATCTGTCATCTGTCATCTGTCATCTGTCATCTGTCATCTGTCATCTGTCATCTGTCATCTGTCATCTGTCATCTGTCATCTGTCATCTGTCATCTGTCATCTGTCATCTGTCATCTGTCATCTGTCATCTGTCATCTGTCATCTGTCATTTGTCATTTGTCATCTGTCATCTGTCATCTGTCATCTGTCATCTGTCATCTGTCATCTGTCATCTGTCATCTGTCATCTGTCATCTGTCATCTGTCATCTGTCATCTGTCATCTGTCATCTGTCATCTGTCATCTGTCATCTGTCATCTGTCATCTGTCATCTGTCATCTGTCATCTGTCATCTGTCATCTGTCATCTGTCATCTGTCATCTGTCATCTGTCATCTGTCATCTGTCATCTGTCATCTGTCATCTGTCATCTGTCATCTGTCATCTGTCATCTGTCATCTGTCATCTGTCATCTGTCATCTGTCATCTGTCATCTGTCATCTGTCATCTGTCATCTGTCATCTGTCATCTGTCATCTGTCATCTGTCATCTGTCATCTGTCATCTGTCATCTGTCATCTGTCATCTGTCATCTGTCATCTGTCATCTGTCATCTGTCATCTGTCATCTGTCATCTGTCATCTGTCATCTGTCATCTGTCATCTGTCATCTGTCATCTGTCTTCTGTCATCTGTCATCTGTCTTCTGTCATCTGTCATCTGTCATCTGTCATCTGTCATCTGTCATCTGTCATCTGTCATCTGTCATCTGTCATCTGTCATCTGTCATCTGTCATCTGTCATCTGTCATCTGTCATCTGTCATCTGTCATCTGTCATCTGTCATCTGTCATCTGTCATCTGTCATCTGTCATCTGTCATCTGTCATCTGTCATCTGTCATCTGTCATCTGTCATCTGTCATTTATCATCTGTCATTTATCATCTATCATCTGTCATCTGTCATCTGTCATCTGTCATCTGTCATCTGTCATCTGTCATCTGTCATCTGTCATCTGTCATCTGTCATCTGTCATCTGTCATCTGTCATCTGTCATCTGTCATCTGTCATCTGTCATCTGTCATCTGTCATCTGTCATCTGTCATCTGTCATCTGTCATCTGTCATCTGTCATCTGTCATCTGTCATCTGTCATCTGTCATCTGTCATCTGTCATCTGTCATCTGTCATCTGTCATCTGTCATCTGTCATCTGTCATCTGTCATCTGTCATCTGTCATGTGTCATCTGTCATCTGTCACTGTCATCTGTCACTGTCATCTGTCATCTGTCATCTGTCATCTGTCATCTGTCATCTGGCATCTGTCATATCTAATTTGTCATCTCTCATTTGTCATCTGTCATCTGTCATCTGTCATCTGTCATCTGTCATCTGTCATCTGTCATCTGTCATCTGTCATCTGTCATCTGTCATCTGTCATCTGTCATCTGTCATCTGTCATCTGTCATCTGTCATCTGTCATCTGTCATCTGTCATCTGTCATCTGTCATCTGTCATCTGTCATCTGTCATCTGTCATCTGTCTTCTGTCATCTGTCATCTGTCATCTGTCATCTGTCATCTTTAATCTGTCATCTGTCATCTGTCATCTGTCACTGTCATCTGTCACTGTCATCTGTCATCTGTCATCTGTCATCTGTTATCTGTCATCTCTAATTTGTCATCTCTCATTTGTCATCTCTCATTTGTCATCTGTCATCTGTCATCTGTCATCTGTCATCTGTCATCTGTCATCTGTCATCTGTCATCTGTCATCTGTCATCTGTCATCCGTCATCTGTCATCTGTCATCTGTCATCTGTCATCTGTCATCTGTCATCTGTCATCTGTCATCTGTCATCTGTCATCTGTCATCTGTCATCTGTCATCTGTCATCTGTCATCTGTCATCTGTCATCTGTCATCTGTCATCTGTCATCTGTCATCTGTCATCTGTCATCTGTCATCTGTCATCTGTCATCTGTCATCTGTCATCTGTCATCTGTCATCTGTCATCTGTCATCTGTCATCTGTCATCTGTCATCTGTCATCTGTCATCTGTCATCTGTCATCTGTCATCTGTCATCTGTCATCTGTCATCTGTCATCTGTCACCCGTCACCTGTCACCCGTCACCTGTCACCTGTCACCTGTCACCCGTCACCTGTCACCCGTCACCTGTCACCTGTCACCTGTCACCTGTCACCTGTCACCTGTCACCTGTCATCTGTCATCTGTCATCTGTCACCTGTCATCTGTCACCTGTCATCTGTCATCTGTCATCTGTCACCTGTTACCTGTCATCTGTCACCTGTTACCTGTCATCTGTCATCTGTCATCTGTCATCTGTCATCTGTCATCTGTCATCTGTCATCTGTCATCTGTCATCTGTCATCTGTCATCTGTCATCTGTCATCTGTCATCTGTCATCTGTCATCTGTCATCTGTCATCTGTCATCTGTCATCTGTCATCTGTCATCTGTCATCTGTCATCTGTCATCTGTCATCTGTCATCTGTCATCTGTCATCTGTCATCTGTCATCTGTCATCTGTCATCTGTCATCTGTCATCTGTCATCTGTCATCTGTCATCTGTCATCTGTCATCTGTCATCTGTCATCTGTCATCTGTCATCTGTCATCTGTCATCTGTCATCTGTCATCTGTCATCTGTCATCTGTCATTTTTCATCTGTCATCTGTCATCTGTCATCTGTCATCTGTCATCTGTCATCTGTCATCTGTCATCTGTCATCTGTCATCTGTCATCTGTCATCTGTCATCTGTCATCTGTCATCTGTCATCTGTCATCTGTCATCTGTCATCTGTCATCTGTCATCTGTCATCTGTCATCTGTCATCTGTCATCTGTCATCTGTCATCTGTCATCTGTCATCTGTCATCTGTCATCTGTCATCTGTCATCTGTCATCTGTCATTTTTCATCTGTCATCTGTCATCTGTCATCTGTCATCTGTCATCTGTCATCTGTCATCTGTCATCTGTCATCTGTCATCTGTCATCTGTCATCTGTCATCTGTCATCTGTCATCTGTCATCTGTCACCTGTCATCTGTCACCTGTCATCTGTCATCTGTCATCTGTCATCTGTCACCTGTCATCTGTCATCTGTCATCTGTCATCTGTCATCTGTCATCTGTCATCTGTCATCTGTCATCTGTCATCTGTCATCTGTCATCTGTCATCTGTCATCTGTCATCTGTCATCTGTCATCTGTCATCTGTCATCTGTCATCTGTCATCTGTCATCTGTCATCTGTCATCTGTCATCTGTCATCTGTCATCTGTCATCTGTCATCTGTCATCTGTCATCTGTCATCTGTCATCTGTCATCTGTCATCTGTCATCTGTCATCTGTCATCTGTCATCTGTCATCTGTCATCTGTCATCTGTCATCTGTCATCTGTCATCTGTCATCTGTCATCTGTCATCTGTCATCTGTCATCTGTCATCTGTCATCTGTCATCTGTCATCTGTCATCTGTCATCTGTCATCTGTCATCTGTCATCTGTCATCTGTCATCTGTCATCTGTCATCTGTCATCTGTCATCTGTCATCTGTCATCTGTCATCTGTCATCTGTCATCTGTCATCTGTCATCTGTCATCTGTCATCTGTCATCTGTCATCTGTCATCTGTCATCTGTCATCTGTCATCTGTCATCTGTCATCTGTCATCTGTCATCTGTCATCTGTCATCTGTCATCTGTCATCTGTCATCTGTCATCTGTCATCTGTCATCTGTCTTCTGTCATCTGTCATCTGTCATCTGTCATCTGTCATCTGTCATCTGTCATCTGTCATCTGTCATCTGTCATCTGTCATCTGTCATCTGTCATCTGTCATCTGTCATCTGTCATCTGTCATCTGTCATCTGTCATCTGTCATCTGTCATCTGTCATCTGTCATCTGTCATCTGTCATCTGTCATCTGTCATCTGTCATCTGTCATCTGTCATCTGTCATCTGTCATCTGTCATCTGTCATCTGTCATCTGTCATCTGTCATCTGTCATCTGTCATCTGTCATCTGTCATCTGTCATCTGTCATCTGTCATCTGTCATCTGTCATCTGTCATCTGTCATCTGTCATCTGTCATCTGTCATCTGTCATCTGTCATCTGTCATCTGTCATCTGTCAACTGTCAACTGTCATCTGTCATCTGTCATCTGTCATCTGTCATCTGTCATCTGTCATCTGTCATCTGTCATCTGTCATCTGTCATCTGTCATCTGTCATCTGTCATCTGTCATCTGTCATCTGTCATCTGTCATCTGTCATCTGTCATCTGTCATCTGTCATCTGTCATCTGTCATCTGTCATCTGTCATCTGTCATCTGTCATCTGTCATCTGTCATCTGTCATCTGTCATCTGTCATCTGTCATCTGTCATCTGTCATCTGTCATCTGTCATCTGTCATCTGTCATCTGTCATCTGTCATCTGTCATCTGTCATCTGTCATCTGTCATCTGTCATCTGTCATCTGTCATCTGTCATCTGTCATCTGTCATCTGTCATCTGTCATCTGTCATCTGTCATCTGTCATCTGTCATCTGTCATCTGTCATCTGTCATCTGTCATCTGTCATCTGTCATCTGTCATCTGTCATCTGTCATCTGTCATCTGTCATCTGTCATCTGTCATCTGTCATCTGTCATCTGTCATCTGTCATCTGTCATCTGTCATCTGTCATCTGTCATCTGTCATCTGTCATCTGTCATCTGTCATCTGTCATCTGTCATCTGTCATCTGTCATCTGTCATCTGTCATCTGTCATCTGTCATCTGTCATCTGTCATCTGTCATCTGTCATCTGTCATCTGTCATCTGTCATCTGTCATCTGTCATCTGTCATCTGTCATCTGTCATCTGTCATCTGTCATCTGTCATCTGTCATCTGTCATCTGTCATCTGTCATCTGTCATCTGTCATCTGTCATCTGTCATCTGTCATCTGTCATCTGTCATCTGTCATCTGTCATCTGTCATCTGTCATCTGTCATCTGTCATCTGTCATCTGCCATCTGTCATCTGTCATCTGTCATCTGTCATCTGTCATCTGTCATCTGTCATCTGTCATCTGTCATCTGTCATCTGTCATACGTCATCTGTCATACGTCATCTGTCATCTGTCATACGTCATCTGTCATACGTCATCTGTCATCTGTCATTTTCCATCTGTCATTTTCCATCTGTCATTTTCCATCTGTCATTTTTCATCTGGTATCTGGCATCTGTCATCTGTCATCTGTCATCTGTCATCTGTCATCTGTCATCTGTCATCTGTCATCTGTCATCTGTCATCTGTCATCTGTCATCTGTCATCTGTCATCTGTCATCTGTCATCTGTCATCTGTCATCTGTCATCTGTCATCTGTCATCTGTCATCTGTCATCTGTCATCTGTCATCTGTCATCTGTCATCTGTCATCTGTCATCTGTCATCTGTCATCTGTCATCTGTCATCTGTCATCTGTCATCTGTCATCTGTCATCTGTCATCTGTCATCTGTCATCTGTCATCTGTCATCTGTCATCTGTTATCTGTCATCTGTCATCTGTCATCTGTCATCTGTCATCTGTCATCTGTCATCTGTCATCTGTCATCTGTCATCTGTCATCTGTCATCTGTCATCTGTCATCTGTCATCTGTCATCTGTCATCTGTCATCTGTCATCTGTCATCTGTCATCTGTCATCTGTCATCTGTCATCTGTCATCTGTCATCTGTCATCTGTCATCTGTCTTCTGTCATCTGTCATCTGTCATCTGTCATCTGTCATCTGTCATCTGTCATCTGTCATCTGTCATCTGTCATCTGTCATCTGTCATCTGTCATCTGTCATCTGTCATCTGTCATCTGTCATCTGTCATCTGTCATCTGTCATCTGTCATCTGTCATCTGTCATCTGTCATCTGTCATCTGTCATCTGTCATCTGTCATCTGTCATCTGTCATCTGTCATCTGTCATCTGTCATCTGTCATCTGTCATCTGTCATCTGTCATCTGTCATCTGTCATCTGTCATCTGTCATCTGTCATCTGTCATCTGTCATCTGTCATCTGTCATCTGTCATCTGTCATCTGTCATCTGTCATCTGTCATCTGTCATCTGTCATCTGTCATCTGTCATCTGTCATCTGTCATCTGTCATCTGTCATCTGTCAACTGTCATCTGTCAACTGTCATCTGTCATCTGTCATCTGTCATCTGTCATCTGTCATCTGTCATCTGTCATCTGTCATCTGTCATCTGTCATCTGTCATCTGTCATCTGTCATCTGTCATCTGTCATCTGTCATCTGTCATCTGTCATCTGTCATCTGTCATCTGTCATCTGTCATCTGTCATCTGTCATCTGTCATCTGTCATCTGTCATCTGTCATCTGTCATCTGTCATCTGTCATCTGTCATCTGTCATCTGTCATCTGTCATCTGTCATCTGTCATCTGTCATCTGTCATCTGTCATCTGTCATCTGTCATCTGTCATCTGTCATCTGTCATCTGTCATCTGTCATCTGTCATCTGTCATCTGTCATCTGTCATCTGTCATCTGTCATCTGTCATCTGTCATCTGTCATCTGTCATCTGTCATCTGTCATCTGTCATCTGTCATCTGTCATCTGTCATCTGTCATCTGTCATCTGTCATCTGTCATCTGTCATCTGTCATCTGTCATCTGTCATCTGTCATCTGTCATCTGTCATCTGTCATCTGTCATCTGTCATCTGTCATCTGTCATCTGTCATCTGTCATCTGTCATCTGTCATCTGTCATCTGTCATCTGTCATCTGTCATCTGTCATCTGTCATCTGTCATCTGTCATCTGTCATCTGTCATCTGTCATCTGTCATCTGTCATCTGTCATCTGTCATCTGTCATCTGTCATCTGTCATCTGTCATCTGTCATCTGTCATCTGTCATCTGTCAACTGTCATCTGTCATCTGTCATCTGTCATCTGTCATCTGTCATCTGTCATCTGTCATCTGTCATCTGTCATCTGTCATCTGTCATCTGTCATCTGTCATCTGTCATCTGTCATCTGTCATCTGTCATCTGTCATCTGTCATCTGTCATCTGTCATCTGTCATCTGTCATCTGTCATCTGTCATCTGTCATCTGTCATCTGTCATCTGTCATCTGTCATCTGTCATCTGTCATCTGTCATCTGTCATCTGTCATCTGTCATCTGTCATCTGTCATCTGTCATCTGTCATCTGTCATCTGTCATCTGTCATCTGTCATCTGTCATCTGTCATCTGCCATCTGTCATCTGTCATCTGTCATCTGTCATCTGTCATCTGTCATCTGTCATCTGTCATCTGTCATCTGTCATACGTCATCTGTCATACGTCATCTGTCATCTGTCATACGTCATCTGTCATACGTCATCTGTCATCTGTCATTTTCCATCTGTCATTTTCCATCTGTCATTTTTCATCTGGTATCTGGCAGCTGTCATCTGTCATCTGTCATCTGTCATCTGTCATCTGTCATCTGTCATCTGTCATCTGTCATCTGTCATCTGTCATCTGTCATCTGTCATCTGTCATCTGTCATCTGTCATCTGTCATCTGTCATCTGTCATCTGTCATCTGTCATCTGTCATCTGTCATCTGTCATCTGTCATCTGTCATCTGTCATCTGTCATCTGTCATCTGTCATCTGTCATCTGTCATCTGTCATCTGTCATCTGTCATCTGTCATCTGTCATCTGTCATCTGTCATCTGTCATCTGTCATCTGTCATCTGTCATCTGTCATCTGTCATCTGTCATCTGTCATCTGTCATCTGTCATCTGTCATCTGTCATCTGTCATCTGTCATCTGTCATCTGTCATCTGTCATCTGTCATCTGTCATCTGTCATCTGTCATCTGTCATCTGTCATCTGTCACCTGTCACCTGTCACCTGTCACCTGTCACCTGTCACCTGTCACCTGTCACCTGTCACCTGTCACCTGTCACCTGTCACCTGTCACCTGTCACCTGTCACCTGTCACCTGTCACCTGTCACCTGTCACCTGTCACCTGTCACCTGTCATCTGTCATCTGTCATCTGTCATCTGTCATCTGTCATCTGTCATCTGTCATCTGTCATCTGTCATCTGTCATCTGTCATCTGTCATCTGTCATCTGTCATCTGTCATCTGTCATCTGTCATCTGTCATCTGGCATCTGTCATCTGTCATCTGTCATCTGTCATCTGTCATTTTTCATCTGCCATCTGTCATCTGTAACTTGTCATCTGTGATCTGTCATCTGTGATCTGTCATCTGTGATCTGTCATCTGTGATCTGTCATCTGGCATCTGTCATCTGGCATCTGTCATCTGTCATCTGGCATCTGTCATCTGGCATCTGTCATCTGTCATCTGTCATCTGTCATCTGTCATCTGTCATCTGTCATCTGTCATCTGTCATCTGTCATCTGTCATCTGTCATCTGTCATCTGTCATCTGTCATCTGTCATCTGTCATCTGTCATCTGTCATCTGTCATCTGTCATCTGTCATCTGTCATCTGTCATCTGTCATCTGTCATCTGTCATCTGTCATCTGTCATCTGTCATCTGTCATCTGTCATCTGTCATCTGTCATCTGTCATCTGTCATCTGTCATCTGTCATCTGTCATCTGTCATCTGTCATCTGTCATCTGTCATCTGTCATCTGTCATCTGTCATCTGTCATCTGTCATCTGTCATCTGTCATCTGTCATCTGTCATCTGTCATCTGTCATCTGTCATCTGTCATCTGTCATCTGTCATCTGTCATCTGTCATCTGTCATCTGTCATCTGTCATCTGTCATCTGTCATCTGTCATCTGTCATCTGTCATCTGTCATCTGTCATCTGTCATCTGTCATCTGTCATCTGTCATCTGTCATCTGCCATCTGTCATCTGTCATCTGTCATCTGTCATCTGTCATCTGTCATCTGTCATCTGTCATCTGTCATCTGTCATCTGTCATCTGTCATCTGTCATCTGTCATCTGTCATCTGTCATCTGTCATCTGTCATCTGGCATCTGGCATCTGTCATCTGGCATCTGTCATCTGGCATCTGTCATCTGGCATCTGTCATCTGGCATCTGTCATCTGTCATCTGGCATCTGTCATCTGGCATCTGTCATCTGTCATCTGGCATCTGGCATCTGTCATCTGTCATCTGTCATCTGTCATCTGTCATCTGTCATCTGTCATCTGTCATCTGTCATCTGTCATCTGTCATCTGTCATCTGTCATCTGTCATCTGTCATCTGTCATCTGTCATCTGTCATCTGTCATCTGTCATCTGTCATCTGTCATCTGTCATCTGTCATCTGTCATCTGTCATCTGTCATCTGTCATCTGTCATCTGTCATCTGTCATCTGTCATCTGTCATCTGTCATCTGTCATCTGTCATCTGTCATCTGTCATCTGTCATCTGTCATCTGTCATCTGTCATCTGTCATCTGTCATCTGTCATCTGTCATCTGTCATCTGTCATCTGTCATCTGTCATCTGTCATCTGTCATCTGTCATCTGTCATCTGTCATCTGTCATCTGTCATCTGTCATCTGTCATCTGTCATCTGTCATCTGTCATCTGTCATCTGTCATCTGTCATCTGTCATCTGTCATCTGTCATCTGTCATCTGTCATCTGTCATCTGTCATCTGTCATCTGTCATCTGTCATCTGTCATCTGTCATCTGTCATCTGTCAACTGTCATCTGTCAACTGTCATCTGTCATCTGTCATCTGTCATCTGTCATCTGTCATCTGTCATCTGTCATCTGTCATCTGTCATCTGTCATCTGTCATCTGTCATCTGTCATCTGTCATCTGTCATCTGTCATCTGTCATCTGTCATCTGTCATCTGTCATCTGTCATCTGTCATCTGTCATCTGTCATCTGTCATCTGTCATCTGTCATCTGTCATCTGTCATCTGTCATCTGTCATCTGTCATCTGTCATCTGTCATCTGTCATCTGTCATCTGTCATCTGTCATCTGTCATCTGTCATCTGTCATCTGTCATCTGTCATCTGTCATCTGTCATCTGTCATCTGTCATCTGTCATCTGTCATCTGTCATCTGTCATCTGTCATCTGTCATCTGTCATCTGTCATCTGTCATCTGTCATCTGTCATCTGTCATCTGTCATCTGTCATCTGTCATCTGTCATCTGTCATCTGTCATCTGTCATCTGTCATCTGTCATCTGTCATCTGTCATCTGTCATCTGTCATCTGTCATCTGTCATCTGTCATCTGTCATCTGTCATCTGTCATCTGTCATCTGTCATCTGTCATCTGTCATCTGTCATCTGTCATCTGTCATCTGTCATCTGTCATCTGTCATCTGTCATCTGTCATCTGTCATCTGTCATCTGTCATCTGTCATCTGTCATCTGTCATCTGTCATCTGTCATCTGTCATCTGTCATCTGTCATCTGTCATCTGTCATCTGTCATCTGTCATCTGTCATCTGTCATCTGTCATACGTCATCTGTCATACGTCATCTGTCATCTGTCATTTTCCATCTGTCATTTTCCATCTGTCATTTTCCATTTGTCATTTTCCATCTGTCATTTTTCATCTGGTATCTGGCATCTGTCATCTGTCATCTGTCATCTGTCATCTGTCATCTGTCATCTGTCATCTGTCATCTGTCATCTGTCATCTGTCATCTGTCATCTGTCATCTGTCATCTGTCATCTGTCATCTGTCATCTGTCATCTGTCATCTGTCATCTGTCATCTGTCATCTGTCATCTGTCATCTGTCATCTGTCATCTGTCATCTGTCATCTGTCATCTGTCATCTGTCATCTGTCATCTGTCATCTGTCATCTGTCATCTGTCATCTGTCATCTGTCATCTGTCATCTGTCATCTGTCATCTGTCATCTGTCATCTGTCATCTGTCATCTGTCATCTGTCATCTGTCATCTGTCATCTGTCATCTGTCATCTGTCATCTGTCATCTGTCATCTGTCATCTGTCATCTGTCATCTGTCATCTGTCATCTGTCATCTGTCATCTGTCATCTGTCATCTGTCATCTGTCATCTGTCACCTGTCACCTGTCACCTGTCACCTGTCACCTGTCACCTGTCACCTGTCACCTGTCACCTGTCACCTGTCACCTGTCACCTGTCACCTGTCACCTGTCACCTGTCACCTGTCACCTGTCACCTGTCACCTGTCACCTGTCACCTGTCACCTGTCACCTGTCATCTGTCATCTGTCATCTGTCATCTGTCATCTGTCATCTGTCATCTGTCATCTGTCATCTGTCATCTGTCATCTGTCATCTGTCATCTGTCATCTGTCATCTGGCATCTGTCATCTGTCATCTGTCATCTGTCATCTGTCATTTTTCATCTGCCATCTGTCATCTGTCATCTGTCATCTGTAACTTGTCATCTGTGATCTGTCATCTGTGATCTGTCATCTGTGATCTGTCATCTGGCATCTGTCATCTGTCATCTGTCATCTGTCATCTGGCATCTGTCATCTGGCATCTGTCATCTGGCATCTGTCATCTGTCATCTGTCATCTGTCATCTGTCATCTGTCATCTGTCATCTGTCATCTGTCATCTGTCATCTGTCATCTGTCATCTGTCATCTGTCATCTGTCATCTGTCATCTGTCATCTGTCATCTGTCATCTGTCATCTGTCATCTGTCATCTGTCATCTGTCATCTGTCATCTGTCATCTGTCATCTGTCATCTGTCATCTGTCATCTGTCATCTGTCATCTGTCATCTGTCATCTGTCATCTGTCATCTGTCATCTGTCATCTGTCATCTGTCATCTGTCATCTGTCATCTGTCATCTGTCATCTGTCATCTGTCATCTGTCATCTGTCGTCTGTCATCTGTCATCTGTCATCTGTCATCTGTCATCTGTCATTTTTCATCTGCCATCTGTCATCTGTCATCTGTCATCTGTCATCTGTCATCTGTCATCTGTCATCTGTCATCTGTCATCTGTCATCTGTCATCTGTCATCTGTCATCTGTCATCTGTCATCTGTCATCTGTCATCTGTCATCTGTCATCTGTCATCTGTCATCTGTCATCTGTCATCTGTCATCTGTCATCTGTCATCTGTCATCTGTCATCTGTCATCTGTCATCTGTCATCTGTCATCTGTCATCTGTCATCTGTCATCTGTCATCTGTCATCTGTCATCTGTCATCTGTCATCTGTCATCTGTCATCTGTCATCTGTCATCTGTCATCTGTCATCTGTCATCTGTCATCTGTCATCTGTCATCTGTCATCTGTCATCTGTCATCTGTCATCTGTCATCTGGCATCTGTCATCTGTCATCTGTCATCTGGCATCTGTCATCTGTCATCTGGCATCTGTCATCTGTCATCTGTCATCTGTCATCTGTCATCTGTCATCTGTCATCTGTCATCTGTCATCTGTCATCTGTCATCTGTCATCTGTCATCTGTCATCTGTCATCTGTCATCTGTCATCTGTCATCTGTCATCTGTCATCTGTCATCTGTCATCTGTCATCTGTCATCTGTCATCTGTCATCTGTCATCTGTCATCTGTCATCTGTCATCTGTCATCTGTCATCTGTCATCTGTCATCTGTCATCTGTCATCTGTCATCTGTCATCTGTCATCTGTCATCTGTCATCTGTCATCTGTCATCTGTCATCTGTCATCTGTCATCTGTCATCTGTCATCTGTCATCTGTCATCTGTCATCTGTCATCTGTCATCTGTCATCTGTCATCTGTCATCTGTCATCTGTCATCTGTCATCTGTCATCTGTCATCTGTCATCTGTCATCTGTCATCTGTCATCT